>LR880968.1:766345802-766358257 GCA_904067115.1 Aegilops sharonensis
GGTCTCCCATGAAGGCACACACCCACACACATCCCCCTCTCCATCATATAGGGCATTCTTTATCTCTCATGCGTGCATGCGCAACGATCGATGTTCCTCTATGTATGTGTGTTTATAGCTAGGTCTTTCATAGTTTTCCGCACAAACCGATCAATCGATATATCCAGTGAGGTCTCGCCCTCTTTCCCATGTCCACATCGATCAATCTATACCTCTCTATATAGGATTAACATATATAGCTAATACACCCACATTAATTATATATCCAACGTCGCCCTCTCATCATCCATGCCTTCCGCTTCATCTCTCAGACGCGTGCACAATGGTGAAGACTGGGGGCAGTAAGGGCCCTGCCCCCCCCCCTAACATCACTATATATTGAGGCTAATATGAATGTGATCATTAGACAATTTATGCTAAAAAGGTTTAATTTCATGAATTGACCCTCCTCGTAAAGGATTAGCAATGCTTGGCCCCCTAGCTCATTTATTTTTCATGGCTCCGCCACTGCGTGCAACAGCGCACGTGTTCGCCCCCTCTCTCTAAATATCGATCTCGCACTTGTGCATTCCTTCATAGTCTCCCTCCACTCGGCCCCTCACACCATCTTCTAGCCCCCCACAGGATTTTGCCACATGTACAATCTAGCAGACTCCATGGTTGAACTTAAGCATAATTCACCAACCTCAAAACAACAGTGGTTCTCTTTTGTTCTAGAATCTTCCGTATCATAACTGCCCAGACTTTTTTTCTAGTTGAATTGCCATTATTTGTTTTTTACTTTATGCTTTACAACGCACAATTCCATGAATCATAAAATAGATTAACCGCTTCTTTGATTCAAAGGATTCTCAAAGAATTTTGGAGGATTCTAATCATTAGGAATTTTTCCTATCTTGGTTGTTTGATTCGTAGGCTTGTAAACCCTAGGAATTTTTCCATATGATTCATTTGCACTAGATTTCATAGGAAACATCCCATCCACTCAAACCTCTTTGAAAGAATTCTGCATTTTTTCCATGCACAATCAAACACTCGTACAATCCTGTAGGATTCAAGACGACATTCCACTATAATCCCATGTTTTTCCTATTCCCGCATTCTTAGCTTTTTTTATAAAAACTAAGAGGTGCTTGGATCCAAGGGACTTATTTTAGTCTGAATAAAAATAGTCTCTTTAAGAGACTAAAGTTCCAAGCACCCCTGACTAAAGAGGGGCTAAAACTAGTCTTGAGACTTAATTTTTTTAGTCAGGGGTACCCCTACTAAAATGTGGATTAGTCCTCTCTCTCCTCATTTAACTCCTCCCCTTTAACACGGGCGATTTCTGGATTGGAGGGTTTGGAGGATAATAAAGGCTCATTGACTTGATTTTAGTCTCCTTGGTATTTGGATCCAAGCATGGATGAGGCTAGCATGTTTTAGTCTCACTACTTTTAGTCATGGGACTAAAATGTAACCAAGCACCCTCTAATTGATTTCGAATGAGATGAACTATAAGAATTAAACGAAGGGCTACATCAGGCATATATGACTCAGAGCTTACATGCTATAGTGTGGTATTTATTCATAATTTGGTTGCAAAATCTGATGCGTGCAATGCACGTGTACCTTACTAGTACTTCGAGTATGTGCAAAAAACGTAAATTAGAATACCAATGGCACGCTACACAGTGTCTCTCTTACAGTTCATGAAACTGGCGTTGTCGCGACCTCCTTGCGTGGATTAATCACAGTGACGTGCTGCTGGTTCCAGAAGAATGTACTCGTCCTCCTTGAGCCATACTGGCGGTACATGCCTGAAGCGAAGATGTGCATGCATGCCACGCACACACTCATTCCCTCGCACGCACACGCAGGTACACGGGCGGACACAATTTTGTACCAAGATCCACCCCATGTGATAATTTGACGCGTGTATAAGTCGTTCACTTCATTGATGGTCAATTAATACAGCGCATGCAAATTGAGTGGACGTGAGGGCGGAAGAAAGGCATTATTACTCCACTGCGCGCATGCGAGTAGTTAAATCGTGGGTTGCTAAGTAGTACTTCCATTGGTCTCCTTCGTATTTTGTGCCAATTTTTGACAGTAACATAATATTTACGCATTTGAGCAGTGTAGTACTTGAAATTTATGTTCTGCTAAACTCATCGGGAGCCGTTTCGGGCCTCAAAACGAAAACCATCAATTAATCTTTACCTTGTCCCATCACATTCGAAAGCCTGCTCACACCTACTAGTACGTACCAAACCTGAATGTGTTCCTACTATGCATGTATTAGTACTAGTGCTAGTACTTAGGTTATAAAAAGGGGAACTACCTAACCAAAAATTACTCTACCTTTCCTCCTCATAAGTGCTTCTTCTTCGTCTGTCGTTGCCATGGCCGGTGAGCAGAGCTCTAGGTCGAGATCTACTCGTAACAAGGGAGCGGCAACCAAGGTTGTGAAAAAAAAGAGAGGGCTCGCCGCCACGCAGAGGCCTCTAAAGATCTCTCATGGGCAGGCGAAGGCTCCCAGGAGCGCCCTAGCCACGGAGGCGAACATGCCGAGCCGGTGGAGCTGGAATCGTTATCCCTCGACGGCATGCCCGATCAGCTCAATAATCACCTCAATAAGCAGAAGGAGTTCATCCATGGCTTTATGGAGTTGCTGAAGGAGAGCCTCAACGACATGCCCGCTGAGCTCAATCAGCAGGGGGAGTTGACCGCCGGCTTGGTGATGCTGCTGAAGAAGAGCATTGCCTCGGAGAAGAAGGCGACCGGCGAAATCCTGCGACTTCAGGAGGACAAGGTGAAGCTCTGCCATGAGATCGACCTGTTGAAGGAGAAGAACGCCGGCTGGAAGAAGCTGCATGAGAATAGTAGTTCCTCGATAAATATGCTGCATGCCCTCGTCATGGAATAGAAGGAGGAGTTGGCGAAGCTCCTCATCGAGCACCCGGCTGCAGTCAAGGTACGTAATGCGGCCATGGAACAAATGATGAAGGCTCGCGTCGAGGAATCCCGCATCATGGACAGAATGAAGAATATGGCGGAGGAGACGCGCAAGGAGACGGAGGTCGTGGAGGCGATGAAGAAGCTGTTACGACTCCGCGCCAAATTAGATCATTTGGGGTGATAATCTTCCTTCTTCTTTTGCTGCTGTGTTTCATCTTTTGCTTCGGGTGTTTCGCCGCACGTGTCACGTTCTCTGCGAGGCATGAATAGTACAATGGTTTTTTTTGAGGGAATGAATAGAACTATACTGACAATGAGATGACTAGCAAATTAGATCATTTTTTATCGCCATATGGCACTGGGCTGCCGTGTTTCGTGCTCCTCCGTCGCAGTACTACTCCAGTGGTAAACTTGAGTATACCGCACGGTTCTTTGCTCCTCCTTGATCAGGTCGTCGGCGCATTTATACGAGGAGTCAAATCACAAGGCAACGCCTTCCAGCAGTAATGATCCGGCAAATCACAAAGGCCCTCGCCTCTCGTGAAACCGACTAGGCTAGACTGCCCCGCCATCTGGCCTTTTAAAAAGTGTATACTTTTGTACAACAGTAGTATCGATGGATTGCGCCATGGAGCAAAACTTGAAATTAAAAAAAAGGTGGTACATATAGAGAGCGCTGGTCGCCAAATTATGCATATAGTACTATTAAAAAGGCTAGTCACAATAATGGTGTCCAGCACAACCCACCTCTCTAATAAAACTAAGCACCCTGAAATTCTTTGACAACTAAACTGCTGGCTATATGATGTTGGCCATATATATTGTATGTATATAATGTGAAGAAACGAGTGGTAGTACTATACCAACAAAAAGATGAAATGTAATAAATACTAGTACGTACGTACTTAAGAGTTAAAGTAAGAAGAAGAAACATAACATAGTTCTGCTGGGGGCTCAGCACAACACACCCTCAAATTGAATTAAGCACACCTGAAATTAAACTTTGCAACTATCCCGGTAGACACTGCATTATAACCACCAGGAGCAACGACACTGCCACCTAACTCGGAGTCCTCGTCCACGTCCTCGACTTCGTCCTTGTCCCTCTTCCTCTTGGTCGATACTTCTTTGCTTGAACCGCCAACTTGGCTGTTGCTCTTCATCCAACCCTTGTAGATATTGAAACAAAGGTAGCCATCCATTGCAGCGTAGTGGATGTGGTCTATATCTAGTACATTCCACTGCCATGCATGACGATGAAACGTGTATGGAGGCTTCTCCAGTTTACCGTACGAAGGATGAACCATGGCTCCTGCCAGGGTCAGCATTGAAGGCTGACGAGAGGACACCAGCCAATTCGTTTGGACGTCGAAGGTGTTGCCTACAACGAGGCCTATCCGACGCAGGACTTCTTTGTCGTTACCAAAGTCTCCAGTAACGAATTTGACTAGGTTGCTCTCGAGGAAGTCCTTAAAATCCTGGCACTCAACGTCGGCATGGCATATGTGGTAGACCAAGCATAAGTCATGCACGCAAACCTGGATCACGACGGGCTTCTTCCTCTCTTCGTCCTTTAGATCCTTCTCTCGTCCCAGGACTGTGGTGTACTCAACATCTAGCCCAGCGAACCACTCATCATCCGAGTCTTCGAACATGCATCTGAAGCGAGAAAGCCATCCTTTCACCGTCGCGGAAGAACGGGTGTAGATGACGTCGAACTCATCGCCAGTGATGGTTCTGACCTTGTACTCACCGTCGATCGAGGAGATTTGGGACACCATGGATTTGGGAGGAGGGTTAGGATTAGTGGAACTGCCGTAATGTGAATGGACGGGACGACTAGGAGCGAACCGTCGTAGTATTAAAGGACGTGCGGGACGAGTAGGAGCGAACTGCCAGCGTGCGAACAGCAGGGTAGTGGCTTTCCATTCTCCCATGATACGGGCTTCCGACAGCCCTTGGATCTGAGATCGAACGGTTGCATGGCATGATTCTAGAACTATGGGTGAATATCCTATCCTCGAGGGTTATTCTCTAATTTTGAGCAACTTAGCTTGCAACCATTGGATCTCAGATCCAAGGGCTGCCAACAGCCCGTATCATGATCGCGCCTACCACGACCGTCGCGTCGCTCGCGCGGTCGCACCTTGGAGATTTGTGTGTTAGGCTATCTGATGTTGTCATGTCATACATAGTCGTCACTTAGTCACTCATACTACAACAAGGTTGGCTATAAGGTTGGCTATAAGTGTATTTTTTTTACTCCTCTCTATTTCTTTCTTCATACTCCCTCCGTCCCATAATATAAGAACGTTTTTGACACTAGTGTAGTGCCAAAAACGTTCTTATATTATGGGACACAGGGAGTACTAGTATTTATTGCATTTGCCAAAGAGTGAGCTCTTCCAATGAAATGGTGTTGCTAAGTTTGCTTCATTTAATTAACTATAGACTCAAAATTGTCTTTTCACCTAGGTACACGCGCTTAGCACCGTTTCTTCCTTGGGTCACCAAACTAGTCTCTCTCTTCTTGATTAACTTGCCACATCAGACTTTATGCCTATGTGGCAAGCTTAAGCACCTGTAGGAGCAAGTAAGGTGCTTGTCCGTTGCACGGAAGAGTGAAATGCATTGATCGGGGTGTTGTTTATTTTGACAAAGGATGTGGGGGTCATCTCATGTGTAACAGGTATCGATAGGTTTCTTTGGATATTATTTCATCTCTAGAGCTCAGAAACATCCGGGTGAAGTAGATAAAAAAAGTATCTTTTGCAAACAAAAGCGTTCAACTGTTCAACCTGCATCCAAAACTTGTGAAGAAATAACTCTTATTGTGCTTTGCAGGAAATGGTTCATCATAAGTCTTTCACCGGTACTGTAGTAAAAATTCATACATGGAAGATTCTAGACTAAACCATAAATGGATACACTTTTATTCATGCGCGGTAATCTAATAGAGCAAGATCATGCATGGAAGTCTCCACATGCTTAGACAGCGGATTACATTGAGCGAAGACTAATGATCAACATTTAACTTAGTAATGCATATGTCCAGGTGAACCTCCTTGGAGTCCCCATGCACATTGTTGGGGGTCAAAAAATACCATGCATCTTCCATGTCCACATCGGCGGGAAGGTCCCAGCTCGGCAGAGTCCAAGTCAGCTTGACGTAGCCAGTGTCGCCGCCCACTGACCTCCGAGGGGTAGTAATAGTGAGCACACACCCGTACATCGGCCTCGTGTCAGTGTCAGCATCAGCGGCATCGCCCCTGACGCTCACTATAGAGATGTGGCGGCGGCCAGCACGGGCCTCGCCGGTGGCCACGATCAAGAGGAAGACGTTGTCGTCCTCCTCCGAGACTAGCAGGCGGCGCTGATCCTCTAGCGACTCCGGCACGGTGAACAGGTAGCACGTCTCGTACTTGATGTTCTTCGCCAAGGGCCAGTACTGATCGCCGCACGCCTGCGTCAGGTGATGCACGATGTCCGCCGGCGAGCCCAAAACGGCACCGGGCACTCATAGCAGTAGACGAAGGGATCCTTGGAGGCATCGACCAGGCCGTCCATGAAACAGGAGTGGCTGTAGGGGACGTTCCGCCAGATGAATATATGAGCAAGTTACTACGAGATTTACTACAAAATAAATCATGACGGCTATAACAGAGATTAAACTAATCATGCAGACTAGCATGGTAGATGAACAGATCGAGTCTAGGACACAGAGTAGAAACATGAATTCTACCACGATTTCAAATAGGAAGGACAGAAACACATACGGTGCAACGGGAGCAGCACCGTTGGGGTTGAGGTTGTCGCCCATGTCATTGAGGAAGAGGTTGCCGAGGTCGGGGAAGAAGTCGTCGTTGGTGAAGTCGTGGCTGCTAGCAGTCGCGAGAGTGCGCTCCCCAAATGTCAACAGCTCCCGCCGAATGGAGCGCAGGAGGGAGTGGCTGTAGGGGACGTTGCGGCCGCCGAATGGAGCGCAGGAGTAGCCCACGAAGCAGTAGATGGTGCTCCTCCCTACTCTCTATTCTTATCTCTATCTCTACTACTCTTCTTTGTTTTTTATAATATACTAGTTGTAGTTGTCAAATTGAATAGTAGTGTGCCGTCCACTGCACGCCTCCTCGCCTCCATTAAACCCGCATGCAAACCGAGAAACCTACTCCGGCCCGCGGGAGGAAATTTGCCGGTTGCCGCGGGAGGGTTATCCTGCAAATTTTCAGCAACTTAGCATGCGATCGTTTTATCTCAGATCCAAGGGCTGCCAGCACCCCGTATCATGGTCGCACCTACCACGACCGTCGCCTCGCACGCGCGGTCGCGCCCTTGGAGATTTAACATGGTGCGGTAGGCTATCTGATGTTGGCATGTCATACATAGTCATCACTTAGTCACTCATACTACCAAGGTTAGCTATAAGGTTGGCTATAAGTGTATTTTTTTACTCCTCTCTATCTATTTCTTCGTACTCCCTCTGTCCCATAATATAAGAACGTTTTTGACACTAGTGTAGTGCCAAAAACGTTCTTATATTATGGGACACAGGGAGTACTAGTATTTATTGCATTTGCCAAGGAGTGACCTCTTCCAATGAAATGGTGTTGCTAAGTTTGCTTCATTTAATTAGCTATAGACTCAAAATTGTCTTTTCACCTAGGTACATGCGCTTAGCACCGTTTCTTCCTTGGGTCACCAAACTAGTCTCTCTCTTCTTGATTAACTTGCCACATCAGACTTTATACCTATGTGGCAAGCTTAAGCACCTGTAGGAGCAAGTAAGTACAATAGTGCGCTTTACATGGCATTTTTGCGTATGTGGAGGAAAGAGAGGCAAGGAAAAAGTGGAGAAGTGGGCTCTCGTGCAAGAGCCATTCTCTACTACATGGTGGAGCATTCGGAGAGGCACCTGTATGGAGGTGGTCAGGAATCGGGAGACTCACGCCGGTCGTAGCGCCGCAGTTAAAATGATAATGGAAAGTCAAATCATGAGGCCCCACCTGTCCAGCAGTAACTCGTTGTCAAATCACACAGCCCTACATTTGCAGCAGCCTACTGCCTCGTCTTCTCGTGTCTCTGTCGAACCGACTAGGCGGAACTGCCCCGCCGCCTACCATGCAAGAAAAGCCCCGCCCTCGACTTTTAAATAGTATACAGTATACTAATTTTGTATCCATGGATTGCGCCCGCGCCATGGAGCAAAGCGTCTAGAAAACGGCGGTACACATGTACGGAGTATACAGCACGCCCGTCGCGTTCGCGTCGCACCCAGACGGTCGGTCGGTCTGGCACGCTGCTCTCTGAATGGAACGCGCGTCATATTGTGTTCGCACACACATGTGGGACATCAATTGAGAACCGACCATAGGCACACTCCTCGGCCCCGCAAGTCGGGTGACTTAATAGAAGAGGGAGACGAGCGATAGTACTAGAGAAGTGTTGTACTATGTTGGTGCCTGGACGATCCCTGCCAGACACGGAAGATCAGTTCGTCCATGCATGTGACCAGACTCCAGCAGACACGCCTGGATTGGCTATCGTCTACATATCCTGCAGGTTGTGCTGTACATGGTTGTAGTTGTGATGAGAAATCTAAAAAAAAGGTATCTTGTCATCTCGCAAAATTAGGTTTTATGTGCTTCAGATCACTGCGAGGGTGAAACAGCGACAACTGAGTTAGGCTAGTCATTGGGGGCACATGCACTAACAGTGACTACTCGGCTGTCATCTTGGTCAAGCCAGCTATGTTAATTAGGACATCTATCGACGGACCCCTTTTCTACGAGTTTATCTTTAATTTGAGCTTTGTTCCTCGTCTAGTTTTTCCGTCGAGATTCATGTTGTCTCCTTTGGGCAGTGAGGTTATGATTTCTTGTCATGTGGCATTTTTTCGTGTTATATGTTATAATCTGGCGCTTCAGATCAAAATGACGACAACTACGCCTCCGGGCCACGTGCATGAAGACTTCTCGACAGTCATTGACGAGGTCAAGCCGGCTCCGGTAGACAAAAGAAAACTAGTACTACTCCACTGTATAGGCAGGAGCCTCCGCGCTTGCTTGCTAGTGTTTCTCTCTTCACACTGTCTGGGCCTCTCCAGATCTAAACACGACATCGGTGGCCACACACACTCGCTCTCTACTCACCGCTGGTCACAGATCCAGCCAGATCCTCTCCGCCGGGGAAGGTGAGAAGGTGCAACGTTCACGCGGTCGTCCTCGGCGACGGCTCTTACCCACTGTTGGGCGCGTCTCGATCAGCCTGCCTTGCCGTTCTCTCCCAAGCACCGCTGGCGAGGTAGGGCCTCTGACCCCTTCTTCCTCGCTACCGTAGTGTGGGCAGATCCGGCCTCCCGCCGCCCACCTAGCGACATCCCGGCGACCATCAGGTATAACTTCCTTCGAAACCGGCCTTTCTCTACTTCCCGAGCTCCTGATGTCGCTGCATTTGTATCTTTTACTATTTCTCAGGCCCCCTCGTAGATAGGATCGATCGGCTGTTCAAAAACCACCTAATTCTTTACGTTTAAGAGGTAAAACTATTTCATGCACTCAAATCTAGTACTACTTGGTTCAAACAAGGAAGAAAGGGGGTACCTGAATCTAGGACGTGGTCGAAAGAGGAAATAATGGGGGCGAAAAGTAGCAGAGACTGGCTATCCAACTAGTCTCTAGGTCTAATAGGGTAATAAAGGGAAACACAGTATAAACTCAATATAAACCCGATCTATTGGTTGAAAAAGGAAAGAAAGTGGGGACTGGGGGACATGTCAACAAAGTAAGTCTAGCACTAGATTTGCTAGCCTCACACAGTATAAGGTGGCCATACCGAACAAAAATGGGACCAACCCAGATATCCTGTTCTGATGTTTGTTGCCCCGAGCCACTCTTATGTAATGCCACTGGTAAAATGTAGCAGTCGCACTGTTAAAAGTAAGCACACGTTAAACCAATGTTGTTTTCAATGTAATGCCTCCAGTAATATGAATCAATGGCACTTATTTACATGTCCTGCTAAAATTTTCCATTAAGATAAGTTGGTTCTTTTCGTTAGAAATGCAATTGTCCTGGTCCGCCTACTCTCCCGTGCCCAAAGTAATGTCGTATTTAACGGTTGTCATAGTTAATCCTAATGCCCACACTAATATCTAGCAATGCCACCGCTTTAGAAATTGCTACTGTCCTTGTAGGATTGCCATTCTGATAAGGAACATGCTTCTTTTCATTTGATGCATGTTTCATCACTTGTTAGTCACCCTCCTTTCCACCTTTTTTGTGCAAACAGAGATATACATTTCACGCTCGATCTTAGTTGAACTGCACAAATGATATCCAAATTATAGTTGAGCATTCCAGGAGCTTCACAACCAACCTTGATGTTGCTCAATTGTATTGCAACTAATGAAGAAGAAGCTCTGTGGGTTTCGTTTTCTGATGGAAATGGAACCGGGGCTGGAGCCCTTTTCTTAAATTTTTTTTGAAGAAGAATCTGCTAGCTCACGGGACATTGCTTCATTTTAGGTGAACTGCACCAAAAGGTCCCATGAATTGAATCATCCATCTTGGTGACTGAAAGAGCCAGCTTCAGCATCCAAGTCTAAGCACCCCCGGCATCCATCCTTGCGACGCACGGTACACCTCGTTTGCCACCTGCTCAACCCTAGTGTCACTGATAAAATGAAGTAATAATACAGTTAAAATAGAGCGAGTGTCATCTCTATCATTTCATTTCCAATGTAGATAAAGAAAGTGCTTCTCTTTGTTAAAGTATGTTTCATCAACTAGTCCCATTGTTAATGTTTAAGCGTTTCTACAAACTGGGGTGCTTAATTTTAGTTGATATGTACAAAAATAGATATTTGAATGTCTCAAGGCGCCTCCTTGTACGACCGTTGTACACTGATGTTCATCACTGGCAGAAGGTGTATCTGGGTGACTTGGGACAATGTCCAGTATGAGGCATACCGTATGAGGCGTCGCAGGGCCCATCTCGCCCTCGCAGCATGGCATACTATGATACTATCGCAATATTTTCTTCTATTTATTTTGTGTGTTTCATCAACCAGTGCCACTATAATGTAATCACGCTTTTTCATTATCTGTGCAAACAGGGTTATTCAGTTGCATTTTGGTGGAACTACACAAATGTACGTATGGAACCGAAATATATGCAGAGTGCGAGGTGTGCCAAGTAAAAATTACTGACACCAACCATGCTGCATGCACACATTCGCATCCACCACCACCAGTGGGATGTGTGGCGCTCTCTATGTACGGATCTTTCTCGTCAGCAAATCCTCTAACCAAATACTAGTAGCTTATATTGGCAGTTTTCTAGGGAGTACTCTTTTCTGAAAGAAGCAACAATCTATTTTTCTTTATTTGTACGCTGTGTCACAACTTTGACCCAAAGGTCCAGAGCTATTTTAGGGTGATTGGCGTAGTACTCGGAGACTAATTGTAAGCATGATTATCATTAGCTGTCACACTGATTGTAAGCTAGAGCAGGGGGAAGATTAGGTTAGTGCGAAGCATACCTTAAACCCTACCGCCGCCGTTGAAATGAGGCGAGCGTCGAGGGAACCTTGGAGAATGGTGGGGAAGCGACGTCACGCCATCCGGCCTCCTCTTGCGGTGGGAGAACGAATACTCCTGTGGCTCCGTCTGGCTCTGCACCCTCACGAACGACACACCATACTCGATCGATTCGTTATCCTCTGGGTGATCGACCTTTGACCTGTACACCCACCACCTTCGCCTGACTGTCGCCTCGGGCGAATCTGTCTGCTCCATCGCCCAAAGGAGATACTCGATGAACTCAGAGGATTGCGGTGTGACTGCCACCGAGGAGTACATGTACATCGCCGCCCTCATCGCTGCCGTCTCACTCTTTCGCATACATTGCCACATGGCCCGCACAGTCCTCGAAATCTCCCACTCATTGTCAAAACAACTAAGGATCTCCTTCAACCTGGCTAACTTTGCCTGGTCGCCGCCGGTGATCTGCCTGATTCGCTGCTGCATCCTCTCTATAGATGTCCTTCTAAGTGGTCCGGTGCTAGCATTGGAAGATGGGAGGAGAGACGGTGGTCTTGCAATAGAGAAGAGGGAGAGGTGAGTCGGTGGTTTTGGAATGGAGATGATGGTGAGGAGAGGAGGTGGTTTTGCAATGGAGAAGATCAGAAGAGGGAGGGGCGAGACGGTGGTTTTGGAATGGAGATGATGGAGAGGAGAGGAGGTGTTTTTGCAATGGACAAGATCAGAAGAGGGAGAGGCGAGACGGTGGTTTTGGAATGGAGATGATGGAGAGGAGAGGAGGTGGTTTTGCAATGGAGAAGAGGGAGAGGAGCGTGCGGCAGCGATTTAGGATTGGGCGAGAGGGCCGGCGCGCTGTGACTGGATCTAAATCAAAATCAATTTACCCTTCAATTAAGAAAGCGACCCCACATTAACTAGTCTCCCTTTTATTCTGGGTCATAATTGACCATGATTTTCGCACATAAAATATATGTTATA
>LR880968.1:766370852-766410544 GCA_904067115.1 Aegilops sharonensis
TAAAAATAATTTCTTAACAAATAAAATCCTGGATTGTTTTGGCACGAAAATCCTAGTGATTGTGTACAAAAGCTTGGTAAGATTTAAGGACGAATGTAATAATATCACTTATTATTTAAATATATTTATAACAAAATGCTCAGCCCCTTTTTATTTTTTGATAACATTGCTGGCCCATCCCAACATTATAATTAGAATCAGCCCAGCAAAATCGTGTATTTCGAGAAAGTGCAAATGGCCTGTAATTTTTTAGGAAATAAAATAAATGGGCCGCATGGATGCTACATTATTTGTTCACCCAGCCCAACTAATGGCAGTAATTCAAAAAAAGATCAAATTGACTGTAAATTCTACCACGCAAAAAAAAAGACTGTAAATTCTGAAAAAATGGGTTGAATACGTGCCACATTTTTGGAGGTTGAAATGTGGGCCAATAGGTCGAAGCCAACGCAAGTCGTTGTCAATTTAGTCAACAAATGATTCTGACATGTTAGCCGTTGGATTTACATCCAACGACCGGCATCCATCTTCAATCTCTCGTCTTCTTCCTCCAGCGCCGCCGGGACCACCTCCCGCCTCCTGCTGCTAGCAGCTCTGCTTAGCACGCTTCGCTATGAAGCGCTACTCCACCGTTGGCCAGGCCATCCCTCCACCCCTCCACACCTCCTGTTCTTCTCCACCGATTGCCGAACGACACCTCACTTGAACCAGTTAACCCTCGTACACCTCTCCCTCTGCGACTCTACTCCCGCGTGTTCCCATCTCCGGCTCGTTGCTGTCCGGGGCCTCGCCGTCGTCCACCACCTTGGATGTGCTCAGCGCGGCGTGGTCAACATGGTCAACGAATGACACCATCGGAAGTAGACTGTGCGTGGAGAGGCTGACAGCTGGGGCCACGGACGCACACAAGGAAATGCCTCATTACTCTCAAAATAATGATTCCTCCACCTGACATCTGGGACCCACCGGAAGGGAGTCTGTATTTCGTGAAAAAAGTGCCCCCCGCTGACATGTCGGACCCACCAGCTATCTTCGCATGCAAGGAAGTGCCTCCTTATTACGCACAAAAAAATGAATACTCCACCTGCCAGCTGGAACCCAGCATAGTGGGAGGCTGACTTGTGGGCCTACCAAGTTGACGGGGACGGAGCGCTTTGTCAACATAGTCAATATGAACGATTCTAGCTCCTGTTACCGTACGATGTTCATCCAACGGCCGTAGTGCTTCTTCAACCTCTGGTCTTCTTGCTCCAGCCGCCCAAAGCAGCGCCGGTCGTGCCGCGTCCTCCTGCCTCCCGTGGCCGGCTGTGATGCCGCGGAGGCCTCACCGCCCCCTACTACTCCCACCGCTGGCCAGGCCATCCCTCTACTCACCCACACCCCCTGTTATTCTGCGGCGACAGCAGCCTCAAATCGTAGCCGAACCAGTGAACCCTCGTACTCCTCTTCGCGTGGGCATCCACTGCTGCGTCTTCCCCGGCTCCGAATCGTCCCCTTCCTAGGTCTCGCCGTCGTCCACCGCTGTGGTGCTCTCGGCGCGGCGTGGTCAACGTGGTCAAGGAACGACTTCCATCGGATGTGGACTGTACACGGAGAGGCTGACAGCTGGGTCCACGGCCGCAGCAAGGAAGTGCCTCCTTATTACGCGCAAAATAATGATACCTCCACCTGACAGCGGGGACCCACCGAACGGGCCATCGTATTTTGCGAAAAAATGTTTCCCCCTGACAGCTGGGACCCACTAGCTACATCTTCGCACGCAAGGAAGTGCGTCCAGGCAAAAAAAAACGATTCGCCCCCCTGACTGCTGGGACCCACCAGCTACATCTTCGCACACAAGGAAGTGCGTCCGGGCAAAAAAAAATTCGCCCCCCTGACTGCTGGGACCTACCATCTACATCTTCGCACGCAAAGGAAGTGCGTCCGGGCAAAAAAAATACGATTCGCCCCTCTGACTGCTGAGACCCACCAGCTAAATTTTCGCACGCTAGGAAGTGTCTGACAGTCGGGACCCACCTGGTCGACGCGTACGTAGCGTTGTCATTCTGGTCGGGAACGTGTACGTACATATGGGTCGTTGTAGAGGCGCGCACATGTCGTAGTAGAGGCGCGCACGTAGCATGTACACGTACGTACAGCGGCCAGGGTGCAACAAAGAAAATATGGCCACGTACATACATACGGGCAGGGTCTCAAACGCCTACTCACGCATACGTACGGCGAGGGCCCGTGTACATGTGTCAGATTTCGACTTCCGGCAGACCCTCTAGGTTCGAACTCTGGGGTGCACGCGGAGATCTCGCCCCATACCTACCTGCACCTCGTCGCCTCGCAAGGATCTAAACTACCCAAAGAGCAACACAAGGGACACAAGGTTTATACTAGTTCGGGCCACCATTGTGGTGTAATACCCTACTCCAGTGTGTGGTGTGGTGGATTGCCTCAGGAGCTGATGATGAACAATACAAGGAAGAACAGCCTCGCGAGGGTCTGTTCTTGGCCGGTGCGACGAACTGCTAGGGGGAGTTCAGTCGCTCTCTCTCTCTCTCTCTAGATTGCTTGACCTCTAGCTCTGTTCTGGATTCCGGATCCTCTCTTCCTCTACCCTGTGGGTGGCTAGTCCTATTTATAGGCAGAGGCCCTGTGCCTCTTCCCAAATATTGAGCGGGAAGGGCGCCAACAATTGGCCATTTCGAAGGGGAACATCTAGTACACTTATCCTGACTAAAGTTGGTCCTCGCCTGTCAAAAGCTCTGACGGTGACGCCGGCTTGGGCTCCACGATGACCTCCTTCTTGCCGTTGTGATGGTCTTGGTCTTGTTGCACCGAAACGGTTGCCTTTGCTTGATGCTCTCGCCTGCGCTTGCCTCCCTTGCACCAAAGAGGTAATGAGGACACTGCGCGGGTTGGCGCCCTCCTGGCACCCTTGGTCGTCATGGCTTGCGTCATGGGCACCTCGTGAGGTACCCCGCCTTGATCTTTCCGCCTCCTCGCGAGCCAGCCTGACGAGGCCGTGCCTGAGGAGACTTCATGTCGTCCGCCCCGTGAGGCTTGGCCCCTCGCGAGGGTCTTGAGCTTGTGCTCCTGAATATGGGCCGTACTGGGCCACCCCTTGAGCCACGCCGCAGGCCGCAGGCAGGCAAGTCTGGGTACCCCCATTCCCAGAACGCCGACCGTAGCCCTCGGGCCCAAGGCGTGCCTAGACTTGGCTGAGCAGAGAAGCGAAGGGGCAAGTGCGAAGCGCCGCGGGCCCTAACAGCCTGTGGCCTTGGGCGCCGCGTGGCGGTTGATTGGACGTGGGCGTCTCTGCTTCCCCATGATGCCTCGGCGACTGCATGAATTGACATGTCCCTGCATGCAAAGCGGGTCATGATTACCTGTGATGGTGGAGGTCGTCGGTTGGCCTTCCCCGGTTATAAGTACGGAACAACGCGTGCCCTTCCAGTCCATCTCTTATTGCTCCTCCTTATTCTCCATCCCTTGCTCCACTTTGCGGCAATGGCTCTGATTCACCGGTTCTCCGCGGAAGAGAAAGGAAAGGCTCCCCGAAAGGGTCCCGACCCGCTTCCGCCGAAGAAACGGCTAGCCCTCTGCCGTCGAGATGAGGGCACCCGGCAGGAGGTGTCGAGGCCCTGGTACGAGCGGCCGCCGCCAGGGTTCCCGCTGCCCTTGTACGTCCGCACTGAGGGCCCTGAAGGAGTTGTCGCCGAGCGCCATGGACGACGCCGCCGTTGGCGCCGGCGGGTCACGGCGGTGTGCATTGTCCCCCCCGGAGTCGATGCCGAGGGCTCCTCCCGAGAGTTTGTGCTCCACGCCGCCATGCCTCCTCAGTCTTGGATTTGCCTTCCTCCTTCCTTCGCCTTCGCGATTCCGCGGAGGGGATCTCTGGAGCTCTGGTTGCAGCACGCCGGCTACAACACTCTTGCGACCGAAGCGGAGGTCGCGGTCATCGCTCCGGGCAAGGTCTTCATGACTCGAGGCTAGGGCGAGATCGCCCGGGTCTGCAGGACGAGGGGCGCCCTCGTGATCCACCTGGAGTACGTGGCGCTTCCGCGATGTTCTTCAAGGTCTTTGACGCGGAAGGATGCCGGCTGGAGTGCTGCCCTGAGAGAGGTGGTCGGGGCCCTGCCGCGGTGTAACGCCCCAAGAACGGAGCTTCAGTTGCCTTCCATATATTCCGGGTTTCGCCGTGTGTTTCATTTGTGCCTGCCCTTTTTATTTTTTGCATTGCATCATGTCATCATGCCATCATATCGTTAATTTTTTAAAAATCAACTAAATAAAATCGTATGGATCTTCGGTCCATTTAAATCGAGGGAAGGGTGACTTCTCTTTATAACATACCCTCCCGATATTTAGGGAGATATTATAAAAATATTCCATTGTTTTGGAATCACCATAACCCACTTGCAAAATGTCACATGCCGTTGTTATCTTAATTCTTGGCCTCCAACTCTGCCCATAAATTATTTCATCATTTTCCGGAGCCCCACCGAAATCCTCAACATTTTTGGACCTTCCCAAACCTCACTTCCTATTCAAATCATTTGAATTTAATTCAAATGAGTTTGAATTTACATCTTGCAATCTTGCCACTTCTATTTTTCTGTGGTCATGCTTATTTTTATGAGTCCAGAAAAATTGTCCTCGTTCCCAAATTCTTTCCCTAACCCTCTCTTTCTTTTTGTCTCTCTATAATTCTTTTCTGCTAAAGGATATGAGGGAGAGAGAGCCCAGCCATGCCTCCTGGGCCTCCCGACCTCCCGCGCTGGCCCAAGGCCAAGGCCCACCAACCTACCTAACCCTAGCCTCCCCTCCGCTCGATCTCCATCTCCCTCGTCCTCCCTCCAGCGCCGCATCGCCCGAACCCCCTGCCCGATCCCCTCCTCTCACTCGCTCCCTCTCGTCCTCCCACCAACGCCACCACGCACAACCATCGCCAGGGAGAGCCCTGCTCGATCCCCTCGTGCTGCCAAAGAGGAGCAGAGCCCCGCTCCTCCCGACCCACCTCGCGCACGACCCCGCCGCCTTGCGGCTCCACCTCCTCGCCGGCGGCCCTGGAGCGCCGCGCCCTACCTCCTCCTCGTCACCCCTTCGGTCGCTGCAACCATGCGTGCAGCCTCCCCGTAGCGCCCTCCTTCATCAGCCCCGTGCCCGGCCTCCGCGACCCCATCAGCGCGACCAACTCCGGCGGCCCTCAGGCCATGGCGCCACCTTTGCTCCTCCTTCCTCGCGCGAGCCCCTCTCCCTTTCCCCTCGCCGCCTCCTCCCTCCACCGGCGCCATCCGACCCGCGCCACCACCTCGCGCCACCACCTCCTGGTCCGGCCGCCACCGCCCACATCTCCGTCGCCGCTCCGTGCACCCCGGCCCCCCTCCTGCCTCAAAAGAGCAGGTCCCCGCGCCCCACGACTTCGTCTGCGCCGTCTCCTGCTCCTCGCCTCGAGCACCGACGCTCCAAGGCCGGCCTGCTGCAGCTCGTCGTTGCCGGAGCTCCCCACCACCAGCAAGCAGCCGACCTCGCCGCCCGTCGCCATCAACCCCTCCACCTACGTCCTGCACACCGCTGCCCCGAGCGCCCCTGTCCTCGAGCACCTGTTGACTTCGGTTTCTGTCAAGCGCTCTGACCGTTGCTGCCAGGGCCTTGCATCCATCTGCCCTGTTGTGTTCATGGAGCCACTGTACCATGGCCAAGACCGAGACCCCGTGAACGCCAAGTTCTTCCACGACGCCCGAACGATTACAGGACCGGAACGCCAAGTACATGGATATGCAAAGTTCTGCTTCGAACGTGTACGACTACACCCGGTGATGTGACAAGTACCCCGACAACGTGTACATCTACACCGCCAAGACCGGACCGACAAGTACCCCAACGTCGCGTGTACCACTACCATCGACATGAACATCTACGAAAACGTGTACAACTACCGTCGCCACGTGAACAACGACTTCCACTACGCCGTGTACGACTACTTCCCTGGACGATCATCGCGAGAACGTCTACTTCCCTCTACGAAACGCATTCCGCCCGAACGCACGCTTCGAAGGTATAACCGGCAAGAACGACCGCCATGGACCGAATGCATGTGTTGAATGAGATGTGCGATATGTTTGTACCGTGCCCGTTTGTTTCGTGCATGTTCCTCGTTTTCCATGCCGCCGTCCCGTGGGAACCCGGAATCCGGGATCACCCCACCATCTTGCATGACACGCATCCGCACGCCTCCTTTTGCACCGGTATCTCCGTGAGCTACCGGAACCGATATGTTGCCGTGGCATCATTTTCGGATATGTTGCCGTGGCACCATTTTTGTTTCGCCGCCGTGGCACCCTTTTGTTCCGCCATGGTGACCAAATGCCTCGTAACATGCTCTTGTCACCATTTTCATAAAAATTGCATATAACTTGTATATGTCATCCGCATCATGATAACAACATCTAAATGTTTAAAATTGTTGTTGCATTAAATTGCTAAATGCATATGGGGATTTACCGGATTTGTTGTTTGTTATATCCGGCCCCATTTAAATTGTTTAGATGGTATAGTTTTGTTATGCTTCATCTCTTGACATGTTTAACAACATTTAATATTGATGGGTACATAACCGAGAGAGAACTAAATAATCGTATGTGTTGTTTCGTCAATATGCTACTCGTTGCATATTGAGCTCCACTTAATTTGTAGTGTTGTTTGTTGCACTTTGCCATGCCATGCTATTTAAACCGGACATGCATCATACTCGCTTGTGCATCATGCCATATTTATGTGACGGTTGTTTACTATGCTGTTTGATTCTTTCCGGTTTGCTTCTCTCGTTAGCTTCGGTTCCGTTCCGGAGTTGTGAGGATTCGTTCGACTTCGTCCGTTTGTCTTCTTCATGGACTCGTTCTTCTCCCTTGCGGGATCTCAGGCAAGATGACCATACCCTCGAAATCACTTCTATCTTTGCTTGCTAGTTGCTCGCTCTTTTGCTATGCCTATGCTACGATGCCTACCACTTGCTATATCATGCCTCCCATATTGCCATGTCAAGCCCCTAACCATCCTTTCCTAGCAAACCGTTGTTTGGCTATGTTACCGCTTTGCTCAGCCTCTTTTATAGCGTTGTTAGTTGCAGGTGAAGATGAAGTTTGTTCCTTGTTAGAACATGGAGATGTTGTTCCTTGTTGGAACATGTTTACTTGTTGGGATATCACAATATATCTTATTTAATTAATGCATCTATATACTTGGTAAAGGGTGGAAGGCTTGGCCTTATGCCTGGTGTTTTGTTCCACTATTGCCGCCCTAGTTTCCATCATATCGGTATTATGTTCCCGGATTTTGCGTCCCTAACGCGGTTGGGTGATTTATGGGACCCCCTTGACAGTTCGCTTTGAATAAGACTCCTCCAGCAAGGCCCAACATTGGTTTTACCATTTGCCACCTAAGCCTTTTTCCCTTGGGTTCTGCAGACTCAAGGGTCATTTTTATTTTAACCCCCGGACCAGTGCTCCTTCGAGTGCTGGCCCAAACCGAGCGATGTCCGGCGCCCCCTGGGCAATCAGGGTCTATGCCAACCCGACGTCTGGCTCATCCGGTGTGCCCTGAGACTGAGATATGTGCAGCTCCTATCAGGATTTGTCGGCACATCCGGGCGGCTTTGCTTGTCTTGTTTTATTTCTGCCGAAATGTCTTGTAGTCCGGGATTCCGAGACTGATCGGGTCTTCCCGGTAGAAGGAATATCCTTCGTTGACCGTGAGAGCTTATAATGGGCTAAGTTGGGACACCCCTGCAGGGTATTATCTTTCGAAACCCGTGCCCGCGGTTATGAGGCAGATGGGAATTTGTTAATGTCCGGTTGTAGAAAACCCGAAGTTGATCTTAATTAAAATACATCACCCGCGTGTGTAACCGTGATGGTCTCTTCTCGGCGGAGTCCGGGAAGTGAACACGGTGTTGGAGTTATGCTTGACGTAGGTTGTTCTAGGATCACTTCTTGATCATAGTTGTTCGACCGTGCTTTTGCTTTCTCTTCTCGCTCTCTTTTGCGAAGGTAGCCACCATATATGCTAGTCGCTTGCTGCAGCTCCACCTCACCACCCTGTCCTATCTTTAAGCTTAAATAGTCTTGATCTCGCGGGTGTGAGATTGCTGAGTCCCCGTGACTCACAGATACTTCTAAAACCAGTTTGCAGGTGCCGATGAAACCGTGCAGGTGACGCACCCGAGCTCAAGGAGGAGCTCGATGAAGATCTTGTTCATTGTGTTGTTTCGTTTCAGTTGATCAGTAGTGGAGCCCAGTTGGGACGATCGGGGATCTGTGTAGCATTTGGGGTAGTCTTCTTTTATTTTGGTTCTGTAGTCGGACCTTGATTGTCTCTGTATGATGTAATGTTTTACTCATGTATTGTGTGAAGTGGTGATTGTAAGCCAACTATGTATCTCTTTCCCTTATGTATTACATGGGTTGTGTGAAGATTACCTCACTTGCGACATTGCTTTCAATGCGGTTATGCCTCTAAGTCGTGCTTCGACACGTGGGAGATATAGCCGCATCGAGGGTGTTACAAGTTGGTAATCAGAGCCATCCCCGACTTAGGAGCCCCCTGCTTGATTGTTTGCTGGCGTTGTTGAGTCTAGAACAAAAATGTTTTGAGTCTTAGGATTATATATATCGGAGAGTAGGATTCTTTTTACTCCTCAGTCCCTTCGTCGCTCTGGTGAGGTATCCTGACGTAGAGTTTTGACTCTTCTCTCCTGAAGTTTCACTAAATTTTTTTTAGGATCACGCGGGTATCTTGGAATCGTTCCGATGGTTTTGTGACGAGAACATTGTTCTTGGTGCCTCCTGACATTTAGGGGTTGTGGCAGTGTCCCGGGGAGTTGAGCTCCGAGGTGTTGTCGTCACAATTTTATCGTTGCAGTTCTGGAATACCTGAGTTTTGCCGACATCGAAATCTCTTTTGTGCAGTTGTTGGTGAGATAACCCCGATAACCCAGTACTGGGGCGAGTTCGGGAGTATTGCCATGACTCGTATAACGGATGCTTTTCAAAGGTCGAGGTAAACGATTTCCGAAGGTTTCTTGGTTATGTGTTGAAGGATGGATACAGCTGGATCTAGGTATTGTTAGTTTGGGTGATATATTTTGTGTCCCCTGTATCCCCAACACCAGATTGCATAACCAGAAAGTTTCGGGAGTTTATAGGTGGGAATTCAAGTAGCTCCTAGAATATCTTTCTGACAGATGCATGATATTGGATTGGGTAAATCTCTATCATATGTATTTGTTCCGGCTTATTCCGCAAGCCAAATCCTTTGTTTTTGTTTTGTTTTTGTGGTATTCGAGTTGCTTCAATGTCAAGTGTTGATTCCATACCTTATTCGAAACGGTGTTCTCATATTGCTATGTGAATACTAATCCGTCTGGATCATCGAGGTCGTCATGTTAATTCTTTTCTCAACCGGCGTGCTTCTCTTCAAGTGGATCCGGTCATTCCAACATTCGCAAGATCAATTCTAAGCTTTTTCGCAACGGTGTTAATTTCATCCGACCCAAGTTGCCTTTGTTTTCCCACCCTCCCACCCTTTTCTTCAAGGACTCATATTTCTTAATCAAATATCCATCATATGGATGTGAAGTCTCTTCATTCTTTTCCTCAATGCTCTTATCCGGTGATTCTCATGAAGATGCTAAAGGAAACTCCAAGTTTATCATCCTTTGTTCTCTTATCTTCCCCGGTGGAATCAATTCAAGCTTTGTCGATCATATCTTTCCCTCATTTCAAGTGCTTTCTCATGCCAGTGCCCCCCTAATCATTCACCTCTCGTTATTCATTTGTTCCGGAGTGCTGAAGATATCTCTGAAGATTCGTGTTTTCATTCCTAATCCGTGCAAGATTTTTCGAGGTTGTTATCTCATTCAAGCCATTTAATTCAATCGGTGCAACCTCTTTTTAAAATTGTTCAACGGTGTTTTCTTTTGAGTGGGCCCTAACCCACAGGTCTTTTTCAAGGATCTTACCTGACTCTTCTAATTTTTCCGAAACTTCTAAAAAATTATTTTCAAAGTTTGACGTAAGTATGAATTTCATCAGTCATATGCCTTTGTCCAAGATCTTTCAAATTCTTTTCATTGTTAGCTCAACTTTTCTAATTTTCATCCCGGAGTATCTCAACAATTGATGCTGGTGTTTCTCATCGTCAGTCTCAACATTTGAAGACTGAAGAAGAGTTTCTCTTTAATCTTGCTCCATTCTCTTCAAGATTCATGGTTCTAGTTTGATGCCATCCTCTCATAATGGTTTTAGATTGTGAGAATTCTTTTCACCCATCCGGAGCAATTCAGGAGTCTTTTCAGTTTGATTCTTCAGAGGCCATCATCTCACAATTATCCATTCCAGCTTTCAGCTCTTGTTCTCCAAATCTTACCGGTGAATCGTTCAAATATCCTCTAATCAGTTCATGATCTCTTCATTCTCTTGTATCTAAATTCTCTCAAGCATCTTCATTCGTTTTCCAGTTATTCTCGGTGAATTGCGCCTTTGCTACGTTCATTCTCAATTCTTACGGTGGTTTGTTCAAGAGTTCTCTTCCTTCGTTATCATATAGATTCATTCGTTCTTTCCAATCCTACTGGTGGTTCGTTGAAGACCTTCCCAAGTTTACGCTATATCTATCTTAATCCTTTCTACGAGAATAAGTAGTATGACAAATCCATTGCTTGTCATCAATTCAATTGGTGAAGGATGAGCATAATGTAATTCTTATTCTTGTTTCATCTAGTAAATTCAATTCCTTATTCCGGAGGATCGTCAAAATTCGTGATTTCATTTGTTCATCTTTCTTTCCGGAGTTCCAAGTTTTCTCGGTTATATCATTTCAAAGCTTCATCTTATCACTGCAAGGTTTCACCTTGTATTTGCAACTTCTCTTTCTTTTATCATCCTTTTCTTACCGGAGTTCTTCATGGAGGCTCTACATGGTGCTTCCTCAAGGATTCTTTTCATTCTTCAATTGTTCATCAAGATTTCTCTCCGAGTTAAGATCCGTCAAGCTATGCTCTAAAATAAACATGGTGCTCAACACATGTTTTGTTTTGAGGAGTTCAAGCATTTTTCATCTTGCATTCCGAAGTGCAATTCTTTCTACCTTATCTCTTGAGATGGTGTTATGTCATTCTTGACAGTTTCCTTTCGTGATTCAAGTTATCAAGAATGAGATATTTTAAATCCATCAATTTCTTCGTTGGAGTTATCTTGTGTCAGATTTCACCTGAAGCTTTTCCTTAAGGGTTGTTGCTGTTTGTGGTGATCATGACCCAAGCTTGCTCTTTATCCTCTTGGTGGAAGAAGTTTTCATCTCTTCGTTGATCTTAAGCAATCAATTGTTTTCGTTAATGGCAAATTTCACCTCTATTTTTGAGATGTTTCCATAAGCCCGCTACAAGCTTTTTCTTCTCGTTGCTAGTTTCCCAAGAATTCCTTTTAATCCTTCCTTGCAAGGATGCTTTTCAAATTCAATTGTCGTAGAAGTTGTCATTTTCTTCTCCATTCCTTTATTCCAATGTTCTATCTTCTATTATGTCTTCCAGAGGCATTGTGATGTTGCTCTCTTCACCCATCACCTCGTTTTGTCAAGATCATGTTATTTTCTTACTTATCCATTTAACCGGAGTGTTGTGGCATCTCTTCAAGTTCTTTTCATCTTATCAAGTTTTCCTTCTTCTTTAACTCGGAGTGCTGTCCAAATTATATCATTCTTATTCCTTCTCTATCTTGTTTTAACCGGAGTGGTGTCAATATCTATGTTATCACTAAACCTCTTGGTTCTCGTCGTATCCCATGTTCCTCTTTTCTAATAGAGTGTTTTCAACTTTGTTCATCTTCGTTGTTTTCTTTCTTTCATTTTGTTCAACCTCTCAAAGTTCTTTGGTTTCACTCATTTGTCAAAGAAGCAACTTAGTTTTACCTCTTTCTTCTTCCGTTTTTCTATCCGGTGCCATCCTAGATCTCGGGACGAGATCCTCTCGTAGTGGTGGAGTGTTGTAATCCCCCAAGACCGGAGCTTCAGTTGCCTTCCATATATTCCGGGTTTCGCCGTGTGTTTCATTTGTGCCTGCCCTTTTTATTTTTTGCATTGCATCATGTCATCATGCCATCATATCATTAATTTTTTAAAAATCAACTAAATAAAATCGCATGGATCTTCGGTCCATTTAAATCGAGGGAAGGGTGATTTCTCTTTATAACATACCCTCCCGATATTTAGGGAGATATTATAAAAATATTCCATTGTTTTGGAATCACCATAACCCACTTGCAAAATATCACATGCTGTTGTTATCTTAATTCATGGCCTCCAACTCTGCCCATAAATTATTTCATCATTTTCCGGAGCCCCACCGAAATCCTCAACATTTTTGGACCTTCCCAAACCTCACTTCCTATTCAAATCATTTGAATTTAATTCAAATGAGTTTGAATTTACATCTTGCAATCTTGCCACTTCTATTTTTCTGTGGTCATGCTTATTTTTATGAGTCCAGAAAAATTGTCCTCGTTCCCAAATTCTTTCCCTAACCCTCTCTTTCTTTTTGTCTCTCTATAATTCTTTTCTGCTAAAGGATATGAGGGAGAGAGAGCCCAGCCATGCCTCCTGGGCCTCCCAACCTCCCGCGCCGGCCCAAGGCCAAGGCCCACCAACCTACCTAACCCTAGCCTCCCCTCCGCTCGATCTCCATCTCCCTCGTCCTCCTCCAGCGCCGCATCGCCCGAACCCCCTGCCCGATCCCCTCCTCTCACTCGCTCCCTCTTGTCCTCCCACCAACGCCACCACGCACAGCCATCGCCAGGGAGAGCCCAGCTCGATCCCCTCGTGCTGCCAGAGAGGAGCAGAGCCCCGCTCCTCCCGACCCACCTCGCGCGCGACCCCGCCGCCTTGCGGCTCCACCTCCTCGCCGGCAGCCCTGGAGCGACGCGCCCTACCTCCTCCTCGTCGCCCCTCCGGTCGCTGCGACCAGGCGCGCAGCCGCCCCGTAGCGCCCTCCTTCATCAGCCCCGTGCCCGGCCTCCGCGACCCCATCAGCGCGACCAACTCCGGCGGCCCTCAGGCCATGGCGCCACCTTTGCTCCTCCCTCCTCGCACGACCCCCTCTCCCTTTCCCCTCGCCGCCTCCTCCCTCCACCGGCGCCATCCGTCCCGCGCCACCGCCTCGCGCCACCACGTCCTGGTCCGGCCGCCACCGCCCGCTTCTCCGTCGCCGTTCCGTGCACCCCGGCCCACCTCCTGCCTCAAAGGAGCAGGTCCCCGTGCCCCACGACTTCGTCTGCGTCGTCTCCTGCTCCTCGCCTCGAGCACCGACGCTCCAAGGCCGGCCTCCTGCAGCTCGTCGTTGCCCCTCCACCTGCGTCGCCATCAACCCCTCCACCTGCGTCCTGCACACCGCTGCCCCGAGCGCCCCTGTCCTCGAGCACCTGTTGACTTCGGTTTCTGTCAAGCGCTCTGGCCCGTTGCTGCCAGGGCCTTGCATCCATCTGCCCTTTTGTGTTCATGGAGCCACTGTACCATGGCCAAGACCGAGACCCCGTGAACGTCAAGTTCTCCCACGACGCCCGAACGATTACAGGACCGGAACGCCAAGTACATGGATATGCAAAGTTCTGCTTCGAACGTGTACGACTACACCCGGTGATGTGACAAGTACCCCGACAACGTGTACATCTACACCGCCAAGACCGGACCGACAAGTACCCCAACGTCGCGTGTACCACTACCGTCGACATGAACATCTACGAAAACATGTACAACTACCGTCGCCACGTGAACAACGACTTCCACTACACCGTGTTCGACTACTTCCCTCGACGATCATCGCGAGAACGTCTACTTCCCTCTACGAAACGCATTCCGCCCCGAACGCACGCTTCGAAGGTATAACCGGCAAGAACGACCGCCATGGACCGAATGCATGTCTTGAATGAGATGTGCGATATGTTTGTACCGTGCCCGTTTGTTTCGTGCACGTTCCTCGTTTGCCATGCCGCCGTCCCGTGGGAACCCGGAATCCGGGATCACCCCACCATCTTGCATGACACGCATCCGCACACCTCCTTTTGCACCGGTATCTCCGTGAGCTACCGGAACCGATATGTTGCCGTGGCATCATTTTCGGATATGTTGCCGTGGCACCATTTTTGTTTCGCCGCCGTGGCACCCTTTTGTTCCGCCATGGTGACCAAATGCCTCGTAACATGCTCTTGTCAACATTTTCATAAAAATTGCATATAACTTGTATATGTCATCCGCATCATGATAACAACATCTAAATGTTTAAAATTGTTGTTGCATTAAATTGCTAAATGCATATGGGGATTTACCGGATTTGTTGTTTGTTATATCCGGCCCCATTTAAATTGTTTAGATGGTATAGTTTTGTTATGCTTCATCTCTTGCCATGTTTAACAACATTTAATATTGATGGGTACATAACCGAGAGAGAACTAAATAATCGTATGTGGTGTTTCGTCAATATGCAACTCGTTGCATATTGAGCTCCACTTAATTTGTAGTGTTGTTTGTTGCACTTTGCCATGCCATGCTATTTAAACCGGACATGCATCATACTCGCTTGTGCATCATGCCATGTTTATGTGACAGTTGTTTACTATGTTGTTTGATTCTTTCCGGTTTGCTTCTCTCGTTAGCTTCGGTTCCGTTCCGGAGTTGTGAGGATTCGTTCGACTTCGTCCGTTTGTCTTCTTCATGGACTCGTTCTTCTCCCTTGCGGGATCTCAGGCAAGATGACCATACCCTCGAAATCACTTCTATCTTTGCTTGCTAGTTGCTCGCTCTTTTGCTATGCCTATGCTACGATGCCTACCACTTGCTATATCATGCCTCCCATATTGCCATGTCAAGCCCCTAACCATCCTTTCCTAGCAAACCGTTGTTTGGCTATGTTACCGCTTTGCTCAGCCTCTCTTATAGCGTTGTTAGTTGCAGGTGAAGATGAAGTTTGTTCCTTGTTAGAACATGGAGATGTTGTTCCTTGTTGGAACATGTTTACTTGTTGGGATATCACAATATATCTTATTTAATTAATGCATCTATATACTTGGTAAAGGGTGGAAGGCTCGGCCTTATGCCTGGTGTTTTGTTCCACTCTTGACGCCCTAGTTTCCGTCATATCGGTATTATGTTCCCGGATTTCGCGTCCCTAACGCGGTTGGGTGATTTATGGGACCCCCTTGACAGTTCGCTTTGAATAAGACTCCTCCAGCAAGGCCCAACATTGGTTTTACCATTTGCCACCTAAGCCTTTTTCCCCTGGGTTCTGCAGACTCAAGGGTCATCTTTATTTTAACCCCCGGACCAGTGCTCCTTCGAGTGCTGGCCCAAACCGAGCGATGTCCGGTGCCCCCTGGGCAATCAGGGTCTATGCCAACCCGACGTCTGGCTCATCCGGTGTGCCCTGAGACCGAGATATGTGCAGCTCCTATCAGGATTTGTCGGCACATCCGGGCGGCTTTGCTGGTCTTGTTTTATTTCTGCCGAAATGTCTTGTAGTCCGGGATTCCGAGACTGATCGGGTCTTCCCGGTAGAAGGAATATCCTTCGTTGACCGTGAGAGCTTATAATGGGCTAAGTTGGGACACCCCTGCAGGGTATTATCTTTCGAAACCCGTGCCCGCGGTTATGAGGCAGATGGGAATTTGTTAATGTCCGGTTGTAGATAACCCGAAGTTGATCTTAATTAAAATACATCAACCGCGTGTGTAACCGTGATGGTCTCTTCTCGGCGGAGTCCGGGAAGTGAACACGGTGTTGGAGTTATGCTTGACGTAGGTTGTTCTAGGATCACTTCTTGATCATAGTTGTTCGACCGTGCTTTTGCTTTCTCTTCTCGCTCTCTTTTGCGAAGGTAGCCACCATATATGCTAGTCGCTTGCCGCAGCTCCACCTCACCACCCTGTCCTATCTTTAAGCTTAAATAGTCTTGATCTCGCGGGTGTGAGATTGCTGAGTCCCCTTGACTCACAGATACTTCCAAAACCAGTTTGCAGGTGCCGATGAAACCGTGCAGGTGACGCACCCGAGCTCAAGGAGGAGCTCGATGAAGATCTTGTTCATTGTGTTGTTTCGTTTCAGTTGATCAGTAGTGGAGCCCAGTTGGGACGATCGGGGATCTGTGTAGCATTTGGGATAGACTTCTTTTATTTTGGTTCCGTAGTCGGACCTTGATTGTATCTGTATGATGTAATGTTTTACTCATGTATTGTGTGAAGTGGCGATTGTAAGCCAACTATGTATCTCTTTCCCTTATGTATTACATGGATTGTGTGAAGATTACCTCACTTGCGACATTGCTTTCAATGCGGTTATGCCTCTAAGTCGTGCTTCGACACGTGGGAGATATAGCCGCATCGAGGGTGTTACACGCGGCGAGGACCAGGCACGCCAATCGCTCCCTCAGCAGCTCCTCAGGCGGTGGAGGCGTCGGAGGATCCAGCGACTCCGCCGAGCTCTTCGCGACTCCGGATACGAGCGACGACAGCTATGAGCCCCCGAGCTTGCGTCGCTCTCGGAGCAGGGCGGGCTCGTCAGGCCACCGCCGCCTCTGATCTGGATGAGGTTGGCGCCGGTGCCTGACGGCCCACTGTTGATGATGGCGTCTCTTGCGGAGGCGCGTGTAGTTAGCGTTCTTTAGGATCTGCTCCCTTTGTTCCCTGCGAGGAGTCGAAAAACGCGCCCCGTGGGGGCTTGTAAGGTGCATGTGGTTCTGTTTGTTAATATGATCCCGGTCATGAAGTAGTGCAAGATGCTCATTCCGTCTTAGCTTAGTTCCTCCTTTCGAACCTCACGAGGGCTTGATGCTCTGCGCCGAAAGGTCCCGGTACCAAGGCAGGCTTCAGCCGCCGCTGGTATGCCAGGTCGCGATGCCGTGGACAAGGCCAGAGGGTGAGGGCTGGAGAGCCAGTAGGAGCCCATGAGTTGCGATGCTCAGGTACCCCCTCTTTAACGTGCAAGCGGTTCGCGCAGACGAGAATGAAGAGGACGCCGTGAGGGCCTCGCCTGACGCTGCTTCTTGAAGAGATCCTGCATGCTCATCACAAGAAGAACAAGAGTTCGCCATGACAATCGACAGTCAGCCGTTGGTTTCTCTGGAGGGGTGACGAGGCACTGAAGGCTTGACGAGGTGGCGCCATGCGGGGCTGCCGCGGCCAGAGCTCGGCCATTCGGGTTTGTCGTTGTTGCAGGGACGGACACATGCGCAAGCGTCGTGCCGTTAGGGAGCAACTCCGTCAGTTGGTGTCAATCGAGCGGGCGACTAGGTCAAACACGTTAATCATGAAGGATCAAGTTCATTTAGATAGGTGCAGGGAAGGCAGACATCGCTGGGTCTGGCCCGAGCGGCTTGGGGATGATGTAGCCCGAGGGGCGTCCCCAATAGAGTAAGCTAGAAACATGAAGCAAAAGGGATACACGCCGCAGGGATGGACCCACGCGGCCTGGGAATGATGCAGCCCTGGGGGGGGGGGGCGCTCCCAGCTGAAGATGAAACTCGAAGGATGTCACCTGATAACGTTGAAGACGAAGGGGTGCTGAAGTAGCGGACGTCGTGGGCTGCGGAAGCCGATCTTCACGAGCCCCCAGGCCCAGGAGCGTCGGGAGGCTCCAGAGGCGCTGGTGGCTCCTCGCGGACCATCTCCTTCTCCGCCAGGACTGCAGAGCGCCTGGCCTCTTGAGCCTCCAGGATGCTTCCTATGAGGCGCTGGCGTGTGGCAGCCGCGTTCAGCAAACCGTAAGGCATGCGGACGTAGCTGTGGGGTGGACCTTCACAACGCCCCACGCGTGAGGGCTCGAGGCGCTCCTGAGAGGCGGCTCGGTTGAGCCCTGGTATGTCGATGCTTACGCGCAACCCACCATCCTCGCCTGGATGGGGAGCTACGGCGGGTAAGCAACGGCTGCCACTCATGACTCTTGACTCCTGCAGCTCCTGAATGATCTGGCTGACGAACTCCTGAGGGTTTGGCCCTCCTTGCCTCGCTCCTTCCTGAGGAAAACGTGCTTTGAAACACGCCTCCAAGTGGTGCCCAAGCGCCTCCCTCGTGAGCTTAGCAAGGTCGGTGGCCCTCCAGGAGAGAGCTCCTGAGCCTTGCTCGAGGAGGGCACCGGGCATGCCTTCCTATGCGACAGAAGGAGGTGCCCCCTGAACAGGCGCGGACCCCGAGGGGCCTGCCTCCCGAGGGGGCGGGCCAGGCGATGTCTTATTCTTCTTGGGAGCAGCCTCGGGGAGCCTCCCGCTCCTCCGATCTGGGTCTTCAAGTGACGCGGCTTGAAAAGCACGCTCCAGGGAGCACACTGCGTCCCTCTCTTCACAAGGCACCGTGATGACTCCGCCGCTTCCCGGAATCTTGAGGACGTTGTAGCCGTGATGGGTCACGGCCATGAATTTGGCTAGAGTTGGGTACCCGAGGATGGCATTGTATGGCAGGCGAATGTGGGCGACGTCAAAGTCGATGAGCTCGGTACGGTAGTTGTCGCGTGCCCCGAAGGTGACACGGAGGCGGACCTGGCCAATCGGAACTGTGGAGCCATCGGTGACTCCGGAGAAAGGCTTGGTTGGATGAAGCTGATTGTAAGGCACTTGGAGATTGTTGAATGTCTCTACGGACAGGACATTGAGCCCTGCTCCGCCATCGATGAGGGTCCTGGTGACTTGCACATTGCTGATGATTGGGGAACAAAGCATCAGGAGGACTCCGGTTGTGGCCGCGCACTTGAGCTGATCACCTGAGAGGACGCATGGCTTCGAGCTTGGGGAGGACTGCATTCACTTTGCGGCCAAACTGCTTGAAGATGCGCTAGAAGGCTGGGGCTTGAGCTCCGCCCAGGATGAAAGCGATTGTGCGCGGCTCCTGGAAGCCCCCAGCCCCCTCGTCCCGATGATGGTCTTCGTTTCTCCTTGGCTGCGGTGGCAGAGGAGGGATGCCTACGTTGCCTTGTGGGCGATCCTCGCGAGGCTGATCCCTCCAGCCTCCCTCGCGAGGCTGATCCTGCCAGCGGTCCTCGCGAGGTCGGTCGCGCCACCCTTGGCGAGGGACACTGTCTTCCCAGCGTCATGCGTTTCTTCCTCCTCCTCGGCTGTAGCCTCGATCACTGCAGTCGGGGCGTCGACCAATTCGCCCTTCTCGCACGGCTCGGTGTTCTTGACATTCGTTGGTGTTGTGGGTGTGGAGGTCATGGTACACGCAGTACCGGCTGCCCTTGGAAGACTCAGGCTGATCCCTGCCTCGCTTGGTGTCTGGTTCTGCCGCGAGTACGGCAGCCCCCTTGCGCTTCACGTCCTTGACCTTGGGCTTCTTCTCTTCTGGGTCTGCAGCCGGCAGCTTGAGGAGGGAAAGGCATCCTTCCTCAGCCCTGTCGCACTTGGTCGCCAAGTTGAACAGCTCCAAGGATGTGCACAGGTCTTCATGTATCGCCAGCTCCTCCTTCATCTTGACGTCACGCACACCGTCGGAGATGGCTGAGATGATGGCCTCCTCGGTCACCTTGGGAATCTTGAGGCGTGCGTTGTTGAAGCGTTGGATGTACTTCTGCAGGGTCTCTCCTGGTTGCTGCTTGATGCGGCGCATGTCGCTCACGGAAGGAGGCCGGTCGCGAGTGCCTCGGAAGTTGGCGATGAAGCGGGTGCGCATCTCGTCCCAGGAGGAGATCGTGCCAGGAGCCGGGTTCAGGAGCCAGGTGCGGGCACCGTCTTTGAGTGCCATTGGAAACCAGTTCGCCATGACCTTCTCATCCCTGTTGGCAGCTTCGATGCCCAGCTCGTAGAGCTGGTGGAACTCCGCAGGGTCGGCTGTGCCGTCGTAGCGAGGAGGCAGGTCTGGCTTGAACTTGCCGGGCCACGCGATGCTGCGTAGCTCGGCGGTGAAGGCGCGTCAGCCTGCAGTGGCCACGAGAGGCCTTTGGTGACGAAGGGCTTGGTCTTGTGGGTCCCCATGCGCTACCGTTGGGTGCAGCGCGGGGTCTTGGCATGCCGAAGCAGGAGCGCGGTCATGACGGGCCGGAGCAGGAAGCACTCGGGCAGCTTCTTGGGGGCGAGGGACCTCTTGACAGCTTTGCTCTTGCTGCGCTGGTGCCGGACGGAGTGGGCTCCGCCTAGGGGCCACGCGCTTTGGGGCCAAGGCGCCTTCTTGAGGGGGAGGCGGCTGAGGCACCCCCGGAGCTTCATCGCCCGCGCAAGGCGGGGCGCGGTGCAGTGAGAAGGACGGCGCGGGGGAGCCACCTGCGGCGCGGACAAGCTCGGCGACGCGGTCGAGCCACTCCTCGTAGACGTCGTCGACAGGGCAATAGCGCAGGAGCTCGTTTGCCACGCTGAGCGCGGATCGAGCCTCCATGGGCGCGCGGAGAGCGCGAGACGAAGAACCAGCTGGGGCGAGCGAAGGACTAGCAGTACGACCGTCTCGCCTCACGGACGGATGCTGGGACGATGCTTCCTGCTCATTCCCTGCCGGGCCGGTGGCGGCATTGATGCCAGGCGACGGGGAACGGCGGGGGCGGCTGCCGACGGGGGCCGTCTGGGCGACGCGGGTGGCGAGAGCGGCTCTGCGCTCGGCGCGGGCCCGACGATCGTCCGACATGGATGCGATGGGCGACGAAGACCAGGGCGGCGGAAGATGGACTCCGGTGCACCCATACCTGGCGCGCCAAATGTCGGATTTCGGGTTCCGGCAGACCCTCTAGGTACATGTGTCGGATTTCGGGTTCCGACAGACCCTCTAGGTTCGAACTCTGGGGTGCACGCGGAGATCTCGCCCCCTACCTACCTGCACCTCGTCGCCTCGCAAGGATCTAAACTACCCAAAGAGCAACACAAGGGACACAAGGTTTATACTGGTTCGGGCCACCATTGTGGTGTAATACCCTACTCCAGTGTGTGGTGTGGTGGATTGCCTCAGGGGCTGATGATGAACAATACAAGGAAGAACAGCCTCGCGAGGGTCTGTTCTTGGCCGGTGCGACGAACTGCTAGGGGGAGTTCAGTCGCTCTCTCTCTCTCTCTCTAGATTGGTTGACCTCTAGCTCTGTTTTGGATTCCGCATCCTCTCTTCCTCTACCCTGTGGGTGGCTAGTCCTATTTATAGGCAGAGGCCCTAGGCCTCTTCCCAAATATTGAGCGGGAAGGGCGCCAACAATTGGCCATTTTGAAGGGGAACATCTAGTACACTTATCCCGACTAAAGTTGGTCCTCGCCTGTCAAAGGCTCTGACGGTGACGCCGGCTTGGGCTCCACGATGACCTCCTTCCTACCGTTGTGATGGTCTTGGTCTTGTTGCACCGAAATGGTTGCCTTTGCTTGATGCTCTCGCTTGCGCTTGCCTCCCTTGCACCAAAGAGGAAATGAGGACACTACGCGGGCTGGCGCCCTTGGTCGTCATGGCTTGCGTCATGGGAACCTCGTGAGGTACCCCGCCTTGATCTCTCCGCCTCCTCGGGAGCCAGCCTGAAGAGGCCGTGCCTGAGGAGACTTCCTGTCGTCCGCCCCCCGAGGCTTGGCCCCTCGCGAGGGTCTTGAGCTTGTGCTGATGAAGATGGGTCGTACTGGGCCACCCCTTGAGCCACGCCGCAGGCAGGCAAGTCTGGGTACCCCCGTTCCCAGAACACCGACAACATGGCTTGGTCGGAACTGAGAAAAAGCGTCGTCGTCGTGTTCATGGGGAGGCAACGGAATGCGTCGTGTTCATGGGGAGGCAACGAAATGCGTCATGTTCATCGGGAGGCAACAGAACGCGTGGGAGCCAACCGTCTTGGACGGAACAGGTGATGGAAACGAGCCCTGGCGTACCGTAGAAGGGAGGGAACAGCCTTGTGTTCGACCGGCCATGTTCAAAACGGGGTCCTGTTGATCGGGAGGGGTCTGGCATACCGCAAAACGGAGGAAACGTACCTCCTACGGTCGAAACGGGGGTCCTGTTGATCAGGAGGGGCATGGCGTACCGCAAAATGGACGAAACAGACCTCCTACGGTCGAAACGAGGGTCCTGTTGATCGGGAGGGGTGTGGCGTACTGCAGCGGGGTGACAAGACGTGCGAGAGGAGGACGAGAGGACACATACACATACAGTTAATAAAAAAATGTTTGCAATTTAATTACCTACTGTATCCCCGTCCTCGTTTATAAGTAGGATTTAACTAATAAAATACAAATGCATGTCGCCATAGATTATATCGTTGGAGTCGTATTTGAACGTAGTTTCCAGCTATACAATTTTTGTAACATGCATTAACACTTTTTGGTGAAATTTAAGGTTATAGACCAGCAAGCGTTTGCCTGCAATACACACGGCTTATTCCATCACAAACAGCTCTGATGGATCAATTGTCTGCCACGTATCGCACACGCAACTCTAATCCGATTTGTGCTTGATGTCTGCGACATCGCTCGCACAGTTCATCTTATTTGCCACGTATCACTGTGCCATCCTCTGCTCCCATCCCTCGGCAAGCTCTGCTCGCCGTTAGGCACCGCAGAGCGTTGTGCTCGCTGTTAGGCGATGCGGCGCACTCTGTCGCGTCCGTTGGCGCGCTCTGCTCGCATCCGTCGGCGCGCTCGGCTTGTGGACAACTTTTCCTTGAGCCGACCGCGGAGTGGTCAGCTCGCGTCCCTCTGAGCGCGCTCTGCCAGTGGTTGGGCATGCGCACGATCACGTTGGGGGGCCCATATGCATGAGGTTGCGCCTCGCGCGATGCCATGCGGTGTAGTTACGTGCGACACGTGGAGTTACGCGCTGCAAATTAGAACTGCCATCAGGGCCTGCCGATATTCCTGGCCGTCCGGCTTCCCCTTTAATTCCTGCGGCCATTATAACCTTAGTCTCTTCAACCTTTCGATCGCGCCCCACAACACAACAAGCACACCCACGACGACACATAGAGAGGGGATGTCCGATGGCGCTCCAATGGAGTTCGGCAAGCATAGAGTGGAGACCCATGCAAGGGACACGGATCTCTTGGTGGTGTACACCATCTACCCGGCCATGGTGGATGACTACATCAACAACGTTCAGCACTTTCTTGCTCGAGACAAGTACAAGGTGGTTGGCATCGACCTCCAATACACCGCCGGTCTTCCCGGCATAGATCACAAGATTGTCGTTGCCCAGTTGCGCGTGCGCCATGATGTCCTCATCTACAACTACTGCATGGCCACAGAGCCTTGCGACCATTTCAACAAGTTTGTCAACAACACCAACTAAAAGTTCGCCACGGTGGAAACCAAAGAAGACGTAAAAGCGCTCAGTGTTACGGGCTTGGCATGCAAGAACCTTGTCGAAATCCGTGACCACTACAGGGTCTGGGGCAGCATGAAGCAGGACTCCCTAGTCAAACTCGCCTCGGCCATCATCGACCCCTACTACGAAAAGATGAAGCGGGATGCCCAGAGAACAAGTCCCGTTTCCTGGCACGGGACCTGGATGAACCTCTCCTCAGGTTTGCGGCCAAGAGCGTGTACACATGCTACGAGATGCACAGGTGGATCGTTGACATGAGGAAGTTCCTTGTTACGCAAATCGACAAGCCCGGATCGAGCCACAAGCAGAGCAAGCGTCACAAGAAGTAGATGATGATCAGATGATCATTTATGCTAGTTAATCATGCATGTAATATATATTTACTTTATTGGTGTGTGTGGAAATGTCATGTGTGTAGTAGCCACCTATGTAATTATGCATGTAATAGTTTACTTTGGTGTGTGCAAATGCCATGGTTGTTGTAGCCACCTATGGAAGTGGATGTTTAATTTGGTTATGCAAGCATGTCCTTATAAGTGTGTGTGTGTGTGTGTGTGTGTGTGTGTATATGTTGATGTTCTGTATGAAATACAACACACACGTCTTATTAGCAGCGGCCGTCTGTGTTATTATCGGTCTTCACAGACATTTCTGATTACAGACCTGTTTGCCGCGTATCACACACATCTTGTAAAGTTGAATTGTTTTTGTTCTCATGTCTCAACGCAAACAGTTCATCCGAGTGAACCGCATGCCGAATATCACACACACCTTGATCTGGCCGACCGTTTCTTTTGTGTTGACTAATCACAAAAAGTTCATCCGAGTGAACCGTATGCTGTGTATCGCACACGCCTTCATCCTGCTGCCCGTTTCTTTTGTTCCTCCTCTTCGCAAACAGTTAATTGAGTTGAACCGTATGCCCTTCATCGCACACGCAACTAAAACCTGAACCGTGTTTGATGCATCCGTCATCGCAAATGTTTTACACATTTCTGAAGGTTTTCATACAACACCGTTTGCGATTATTGCATCGCACACAGTTTATCGAAGGGTCTCTAATCGTAGTGTCGCGTTAGCAGCATCCTGCAGTACTGAATCATCGGTTAGCCAATTATAGAAGATATCAAGTATTTTGTTTTTCTTAAGAGGGCGATCAGGCAAAGCATTAAGCAATTGAAGGAGCCTCCCCCAAGCTTGTAGTAGACTCTCTTCTTCAATTTGCACAAATTTAAATATTTCCTGTAAGGCAACTTGATTCTTATGATCAGGAAAATATTTTTCAGAGAAGTAATAAATCATATCCTGGGGACTACGCACACAACCAGGAGCAAGAGTATTATACCAAGTCTTAGCATTACCCTTTAATAAGAACGGAAATAATTTAGGAATATAATAGTGGTGAATTTTCTCATCATGAGCAAAAAGAGTTGCTATGTCATTCAACTTAGTAAGATGTGCCACAACAGTTTCAGTTTCATAACCATGGAAAGGATCAGATTCAACCAAAGTAATTAACTCTGGGTTGACAGAAAATTCATAATCCTTATCATCAACAAAGATAGATGAAGTAGAAAACTAAGGATCACATTTCATTTAAGCATTCAAAGTCTTTTCCTTATACTTGCATAATAATTTCTCTAGATCATCTCTATCCTTAAAAGCAAGAATGTCTCTAGTTGTCTCCTCATCCATAACATAACCTTCTGGTATCTTAGGCAATTCATATCTAGGAGAACTAGTTCTAATAGGTGTTTCAAGGTTTTCAGTTTCAACAATTTCATCAGTTTCACCATTCTCAAAAGTTTTAGTTCTAACACGTTGTTCATCAAGAAATTCACCCAGTGGCACATTATCATCAAGCAAGGTACTAGCATCATCATAAATATCATTCATAGCAGAAGTAGCATCATCAATAACTTGCGACATATCAGTATTAATAGCATGTGTGGGTGTTGCAAGTTTACTTATAACAGAAGGTGAATCAAGTGCAGAGCTAGACGGCAAGTCCTTACCTCCCCTCGTCTTGGAGGAAAACAATCTTAGTCTTAGTGTCCATCAGATTCTCCATAGTGATAATTTGATAATAATCCCAAGTTACTCCACAAATATAGCTATGCTCCCCGGCAACGGCACCAGAAAAGGGTCTTGATAACCCACAAGTATAGGGGATCGCAACAGTTTTCGAGGGTAGAGTATTCAACACAAGGGGAGCCAAAGAATATTTGAAAGTATTAGCAGTTGAGTTGTTAATTCAACCAAACCTGGAGATTAATTATCAGTAGCAAAGTGATCAGTAGCAAAGTAGTATGATAGTTTTGATAGTAGTAGCGACATCAACACTAACGGTAATAGTGATAGCAATGATTTTGTAGCAAGTGCAACGGTAACAAGCAATAGTAACTTAGCAAGAACTATATAAGAGAAATTCATAGGCATTCGATCGGTGAATTTGTTGGATGATATTCATCATATAATAGTCATAACACAGGGCAATACAACACTAGCTCCAGTTCATAAATATAATGTAGGCACGTATTCCGTAAATAGTCATACTTTCTTATGGAAAGAACTTGCATGGCATCTTTGGTCCTACCCTCCCGTGGCAGCGGGGTCCTATTGTAAACTAAGGGATATTAAGGCCTGCTTTAATAGAGAACCGGAACAAAGCATTAACACACGATGAATACATGAACTCCTCAAACTACGGTCATTACCGGGAAGTGTCCCGACTATTGTCACTCAGGGGTTGCCAGATCATAACACGTAGCAGGTGACTATAACTAGCAAGATCAGATCTAGAACATAGATATAATGGTGATAACATAAATGGTTCAGATCTGAAATCATGGCACCCAGGCCCAAAGTGACAAGCACTAAGCATGGCCAAGTCATAGCAACATCAATCTCAGAACATAATGGAACCTAGCGATCAAGCCCTAACAAAACTAACTCGATTACATGATGAATCTCATCCAACTCCTCAACGACCAGCGAGCCTACGAAGGAATTACTCACTCCCGGTAGGGAGCATCATGGAATTGGCGNCATGGCATCTTTGGTCCTACCCTCCCGTGGCAGCGGGGTCCTATTGTAAACTAAGGGATATTAAGGCCTGCTTTAATAGAGAACCGGAACAAAGCATTAACACACGATGAATACATGAACTCCTCAAACTACGGTCATTACCGGGAAGTGTCCCGACTATTGTCACTCAGGGGTTGCCAGATCATAACACGTAGCAGGTGACTATAACTAGCAAGATCAGATCTAGAACATAGATATAATGGTGATAACATAAATGGTTCAGATCTGAAATCATGGCACCCAGGCCCAAAGTGACAAGCACTAAGCATGGCCAAGTCATAGCAACATCAATCTCAGAACATAATGGAACCTAGCGATCAAGCCCTAACAAAACTAACTCGATTACATGATGAATCTCATCCAACTCCTCAACGACCAGCGAGCCTACGAAGGAATTACTCACTCCCGGTAGGGAGCATCATGGAATTGGCGGTGGAGAAGGGTTGGTGATGACGAAGATCGAAGATCCCCCTCTCCGGAGCCCCAAACGGACTCCAGATCTGGCCTCCCGATGAAGAACATGAGGTGGCGGCGGCTCCGTCTCGTGAAACGCGATAATTATTTCTCCCTGATTTTTTTGGAAATATGTGATTTTATAGTGTCGGTTTCAGGGTCTGCGGGGCCACCGGGTGTGGACAACCCACCTGGTCACGCCTGGAGGGGGCGCGCCCTGATGGGTTGTGCCCGCCCAGGTGCCCCCTTTGGTGGTTCTTGGCTCCAGAAATTATCTTTATTTGTACAAAAATTCCTTGCAAAGTTTCGTTCCAATCCAACAACTTTTAGTTCTGCACAGAAACAACACCATGGCAGTTCTGCTGAAAACAGCGTCAGTCCGGGTTAGTTTCATTCGAATCATGCAAATTAGAGTCCAAAACGGGAGGAAAAGTGTTAGGAAAAGTAGATACGACGGAGATGTTCAGCCAGATCCAACCGTCGACCCCAGATGGACGTCCGTTTGGGACGGCAAAGGACGCCTGTGTCCGGTTTTGCCCGTCTGCCGGTCGGTGCACCCAACGCGTGGCCACATCACAACTTGTCCACACTGCGTCCAGGAACTCAATAAAGTTAGCCACACATTTTCAAAAACACACATAAAACATTATTAAACATTAACATAAACTTAAACTATTATAACTAGTCTGGGTCGTACATTTAAACTTAACTTACACTAAAAAAACATAAAAAAGGTAGATCAGCCGCCACCGCCGTGGTTGTCTTGGATGCCGCCGTCGTCCTCACGCGCCACCGTCCTCGTCATCGTCCATGGTGAGGTCGACGTATGGTGGTGGATGCTAGAGGTTGGTGAGTGGCCCCAGCGATGGCTGCGAGGTTGGAAACGCCTGCACCACCTCCTCTCGCCTTGACGGCTCCTGCTCTGGTGAGTGTGGCGGCATGGGTGACCATGGCCCAACAACCACCGAATCGGCCGTCTCTGCCACCGTGGACGACCAGCTCCACCTCTGGCACGCGGGTTCCATGCGGCGATGGGGGCTCCTCCACTACCTCCTCCTTGAGAGCCATGTCCACCTCTAGGATAGCGACATCATCGACCGCGAAGAGGTCCAACTAGGTTTTGAGGCCCACCCATTGGCGTTCATCGTGGGTGTTCATGGAGTCCTCCATGACCCACCTCATAAGCTCCGCCTCCTCCTCCTCCTTGGTCATGGGAGGTGGTGGTTGATAACCCACAAGTATAGGGGATCATTCGTAGCCTTCTTCGTTAAATAAGAGTGTCGAACCCAACGAGGAGCTAAAGGCAGAACACATATTCCCTCAAGTTCTATCGACCACCGATACAACTCTACTCACACTTGATGTTTGTTTTACCTAGAACAAGTATGTCACTATTTTGCAAGAATAAAACTACGAGTACTTTGCGAGAATAAAACTATGAATAAATATTGCAAGATAATAAAAGTGGATATCTTTTGTCAACAAGAAAGTCATTTGTCCCTAGGCAATCGTTAACAAGTACTGGTAATCACTCTTGCAATTCAATATGAGGGAGAGGCCTGAGCTAACATACTTTCTCTACTTGGATCATATGCACTTATGGTTGGACTCCTAGCAAGCATCCGCAACTACTAAATATCATTAAGGTCGTGAAACCCAACCATAGCATTAACTATCAAGTCCTCTTTATCCCATACGCCATAACCCACTCAACCACGTTTGGGCTCCTGTCATCCCCTACAACACTAACAATAAACAAACCATGAATATATTGCAACACCCTACAACGGGGACCCCTCACGTTAGCGCGAGACAGAGGGCACCATAGGACAGCGCCATAAATAAAATATACAATCATACCAACCAAGATCACGATTAACCCACAGGACAAAACAGATCTACTCAAACATCAAAGGATAGCCAGATATCATTAGGAAATAATATATGGCATTGAGCACCATGTTTATGTAGAAATTACAGCGGGGAGAAGGGAGGTTACGCCGCTGCATAGAGGGGGAGAGTTTGTGATGACGGTAGCAAGATTGTTGATGTAGATCACCGTCACAATCCTAGCCCCGGTGGCACTCCGGCACCAACGAGAGAGAGGGGGAGAGAGCCCCCCTCCTTCTTTTTCTTCCTTGGCCTCCCCCTAGATGGTAGGAGAGTTCCCCCTCTGGTCCATGGCCTCCATGGCTGCAGAGGGGCGGGAGCCCCTCCGAGATTGGATCTCCCTTTATGTTCTCTTTTGTTTCGCGTTTCCCAGATCTGGCCCTCTTCACAGTTTCTTAAATTCCCGGAGATCCATAACTTCGATTGCACTGAAATTTTTACATGATCTTTTTCCATAAATTTATCTTTCTTGCGCCAGAAGAAGGGCCCCACCAACGTTCGAGGAGGGCACAAGATACCTGGGCGCGCCAGGGGGTACACGGCGCGCCCTGGTGGGTTGTGGCCACTGTGGGCCCCCATTTGCGTTGATTCCACCTCCCAAAAATCATAAATAGTCCAAAATAATTCTCCGTAAATTTTTATCGCGTTTGGACTTTGTTTAATATGTATTTTCTGCGAAACAAAAAAATGCAACAAACAGGAACTGGCACTGGGCACTGGATCAATAGGTTAGTCCAATGAATCATATAAAAAGTTGCCAAAAATATGTGAAAGTTGTATAATATTGGCATGAAACAATCAAAAATTATAGATACGACGGATACGTATCAGCATCCCCAAGCGTAATTCCTGCTTGTCCTCGAGTAGGTAAATGATAAAAAAGATATTTTTTGTTGTGGAATGCTACCTAGCATAAACTTGATAATATCTCATATATTCCAAAATAATTCTTCGTCAAATTTTATTGCATTTGGACTTCGTTTGTTATGGATTTTCTACGATACAAAAAACATGCCAAAAAACAGGAACTGGCACTGGTCATTGAATCAATAGGTTAGTCCAATAAATCATATAAAAAGTTGCCAAAAGTATGTGAAAGTTGTATAATATTGGCATGACACAATCAAAAATTGTAGATACGACGGAGACGTATCAGCATCCCCAAGCTTAATTCCTGCTTGTCCTCGAGCAGGTAAATGATTAAAAAGATAACTTTTGATGTCGAATGCTACCTATCATAAACTTGATCATATATCTAATCGTGGCAGGAATATTAAGACATAAGCGATTCAAAGCAATAGTCTATAATTTGACATAAAGACATCAATACTCAGGCATCCCAACAAACAATCATGTCTTTCAAAATATCAACGCTAAAGAAAGCTATCCCTACAAAATCATATAGTCTTGTCATTCTCTATCTTCTTAACACAAAGTATTTATCATGCACAACCCCGATGACAAGCCGAGGAATTGGTTCATACTTTTTAATGCGCTTCAGATTTTTGAACCCTCATGCAATACATGAGCGCAAGCCATTGATATAGAACTATAAGTGGAATAGAGTATGATGATAGGGGTAAATATAGAGAAGACAAAAAAGTAAGAAAGTCTCACATCGACGCGGCTAATCACCAGGCTATGGAGATGCCCATCAATTGATATCAACATGAGGAGTAAGGATTGCCATGCAATGAATGCACTAAGAGCTATTAATGTATGAATGCTCAATATGAAAAATTAGTGGGTGTGCATCTAAATCTATAATGAAAAGTTCCCACTAGTATATGAAAGTGGCAACGTAGGAGACTCTCCATATGAAAAACATGGTGCTACTTTGAAGCACAAGTGTGGAACTAGCATGCCCCTTCTCTCTTTTTCTTTTCTTTTCTTTTCTTATTTTTTCTTTTATTTCTTCTTTTTTATTTTTTCTTCTCTCATTTTTCGGATTCTCATCCCGACTTGTGGAGGAATCATAGTCTCCATCATCCTTTCCTCACTGAGGCAATGCTCTAATAATGACTACATGAATGCCTCTGGTAGTGTACCAGGATGTGCAATGATCTAGTGTAACATGTAAGAAAAATGATGAACGGTGGGTGAGCCACAAATACTATGTCAACTATATGATCATGCAAAGCAATATGACAATGAATGCTCAAGTCATCAAAATGGAAGCGGTGGAAGTTGCATGGCAATATATCTCAGAATGGCTATGGAAAGGCCATAATAGGTAGGTATCGTGGCTGTTTTGAGGAAGATATAATAAGGCTTATGTGTGATAGAGCGTATCATATCATGGGGTTTGGATGCACCTGTGAAGTTTGCACCACATCTCGAGGTGAGAAAGGGCAATGCACGGTACTGTAGAGGCTAGCAAATTGCGGAAAGGTAAGAGCGCCTATAATCCATGGACTCAGATTAGTCATAAAGAACTCAGATACTTATTATAAAAGTTTATTAGCCCTCGAAGCAAAGGACTACTACGCATGCGCCTAGGGGGATAGATTGGTAGGAGAAGACCATTGCTCGCCCCTGACCGCCACTCATATGGAAGACAATCAATAATAAATAATTCTCCAACTTCATAGCATAATGAGAGACTATACGTGCATTCTTCGGGAATCACAAACCTTAACAACAATATTATTACTAACCACGACACTTTAGTAGTACCTCCCACATATTCCATCTCTATATCGCAAAACTATTGCAAGGAATCAAACATATCATATTCAGTGATCCACATGTTTTATGTAGGATTTTATGACTAACCATGCAAATGACCAATTCCTTTTGACTCTCTAAATAGATATAAGTGAAGCATGAGAGTTCAATTCTTTATAAAAAAGATCATGCTCTAAGAAATATAAGTGAAGCAAAAGAGCATTCCACAAACAACAGTTTTCTATGTGAAGAGAAACAGGCAATCCAAACTTCAAATGATATAAGTGAAACACATGAAGGATTCTATAAAGCCACACTCAAATAATATAAGTGAAGTGCAATGAGCATTCTATAAATTAACCATGGACTATCTCATACCAGCATGGTGCATAAAAGAAAGTAAAAAACTAAGAGCAAAAGACGCTCCAAGATTTACGCATGTCACGTGAACGAAATAAAGACGAAAACATACGCATACTTATTAAAGAAAGATGGGATGCCTTCCGGGGCATCCCCAAGCTTAGATGCTTGAGTCTCCTTGAATATTTACTTGGGGTGCTTTGGGAATCCCCAAGCTTGAGCTCATTCCTCTCCTCCTTCCTCTCATATCGAGACCTCCTCGATCTTTGATCACTTCATCCGCACAAAACTCAATAGAAAGCTTAGTAAGATCCATTAGTATAGTAAAGCAAATCTCTACTATAAGTACTGTTGCAAACCAATTCATATTTTTTTCCATTGTAGCTACTGTATTATAAATTTTCCATGCCTTATACCACCAATAGAATCGATAGTTTCATCAAATCAAACAAAAAATGCATCAAAAATAGAATATGTCTTAAACAGGATAGTCTGTAGTAATCTGAACATTCACCATACTTCTGGTACTCCAAAAATTCTGAAAAATTAGGAAAAAATATTTATTTTAGAAACATTGTGCAAAACGTTTTAGAAACTTTCGACGTTCCAGTAAAAAATGTAAAATCGCGCACTACAGCCAAAGTTTATGTTTTTGCACCGCAGATACCAACAAGAAATCTACTCATCCTAAAGTCAAATCTTGGCACGTTATGTTTATAATACAATGGAGTTGTACAAGGGGATAATTATTTTTTGTGAGAATCTTCATGATAAACTCTACATTGTTTCCATGAGCATGAACTGAAGTGTTCAAGGTTATGTGTGGTGCAAAACTTCCAATCGCTTCTCTTTTGTGACAAAGTTTTTAAGTTCCCCTCTAAATTTTTTAAGCTTTATAAAAGCATTCAACAGAAAGAAATGACTCTCTAGAACTTCCGGGGTTGTCTCCCTGGCAGCGCTTTCTTTAAAGCCATTAAGCTAGGCATAATGTGCTCAAGTAATGAATCCACCCGGATCCCAAGGTATATCAAAGCCTATTTTAATTAACAATGATTTGGCATTTAGTAGTGAAAAAGCAACATATATCATGCAATGACGAAGTCTAACTCTCTTCCTATGCATCGGCATGTCATACAAGAACAATTCATGCACATCAAGTAAAGGCCAATACATAGCATAAACAGTTTCTTGCAATTCTATCATGTTGGAAACATAAAGAGGCGGAGATGTAGTTCCTCTCTCATAATAATTGCAAGAGGGAGCAGCAAGCACATGCATATTATATTCATCAAAATCATCATGTGTGCAAATTTCTCCGATATAGTGTAGTTTGGAGAATTCAAAAAGATAATGACTATCTTGTGTGGGTGCAATAGCAACAATTCCATTCTTAACATAAGAAACAATAGCAGGTTCATCTCCATAAGCATAATTCGTATTGGCATCTTGGCCATTGAGGGAGTCCTGGACTAAGGGGTCCTCGGGCGTCCGGCCTGTTAGCCGTGGGCTGGACAGATGGGATGTGGGGATACGAAGACCGAAGACTGCACCCGTGTCCGGATAGGACTCTACCTGGCGTGGAAGGCAAGCTTGGCGAACAAATATGTAGATTCCTTCTTTGTAACCGACCTTGTGTAACCCTAGATCCTCCCGGTGTCGATATAAACCGAAGGACTTAGTCCGGAGGAGGGGAGACTCATTACCATAGTCATACGGGCTAGACTTCTAGGGTTTAGCCATTAAGATCTCGTGGTAGATCAACTCTTGTAATACTCATATTCATCAAAATCAATCAAGCAGGAAGTAGGGTATTACCTCCATAGAGAGGGCCCGAACCTGTGTAAACATCGTGTCCCCTGTCTCCTGTTACCATCGACCTTAGACGCACAGTTCGGGACCCCCTACCCGAGATCCGCCGGTTTTAACACCGACACTGGTGCTTTCATTGAGAGTTCCACTGTGCCGTCCTCAAAAGGTTCGATGGCCCCTTCAATCGTCAACAATGACGTTGTCTAAGGAGAAACCTTCCTCCCCGGACAGATCTTCGTGTTCGGCGGCTTCGTGCTGCGGTCCAACTCGTTTGGGCACCTGGAGCAGATCGATAGCTACGCCCCTGGCTATCATGTCAGGTTTGGGAGCTTGAACTACGTCACGGACATCCGTGGAGATTTGATCTTCACCGGATTCCAGACCGCGGCAGCCGCTCCTGGTCACCTTGATGAACATGACCTAAATCTGTAGTCAGACCGCATCCAAGAGATAGCTCCTGTAACTGCTCTGGCCCTAGATCCGGAGCATACTGCGCCATTCAAAGACGGGAGGCTCAACCCCACCACGGAGGCCACAGATTCCATGGCGTTGGAGCTGAACATAGACCTAAAGTCACGCGACGTCTTCGTCACCGGAACTCCGGACTCGTCTCTGGTCATAAATTCCGAGCCATGTGCATCCGCGGACGCCGAACTGGATCGCTTATCGATCTTAAAGTTTAGCACCGCAGACATCTTCCAGCATTCGCCCTTGGTCGATGTGCTAAATTCGTTAAGAAATCTTTCCTTGGTGGGGGATTCACAATCGAATTATGTCCGGTTCGAGCTGGAGGCTGATGATGGGGGAGAATTTCGCTTCCCACCCACCACCCACTTCATAGCCTATGCCAAAGACTTAACCGACACGCTTGACTATGACTCCGAAGACATCGACGGTATGGACGACGATGCCAGAGACGAGGAGGCCTAAAACCCGTCGTTCACTGGACGATGGACGACCACTTCCTCATATGACGTATACATGATAGATACGCTGAAAAAAAAAGCGGCGATGACAAGGAAAACCCAGCAAAGGAGGACCCTCCGAGAACACAACCAAAGCGCCGGCGTCAGTGGCGCCGCTCTAAATCCCGCCCCAGCAGGGACAGCAACACTGGCACAGGAGACAACAACACTCCGGATGGTGCCGAAGAGACAGAAGAACCCGATGAATAAACTGCCGAACAACACAATCGGGAATCAGGGCATGTCAGCCCCGACGAACAGGCCATAGAAGAAGACTTGGAGGACGGTAGTTACCATCCGCCCTCCGAGGAGGAGGTGAGCCTCGGCAACGAAGACTTCATCGTGCCTAAGGAGCATCTGGAGCAGGAGAGCTTTAAGCTTCAGCTAATAGCCACTGCGAGGAGCCTGAAAAATAAGCAGCAGCAGCTTCAAGCTGATCAAGACCTGCTCAATGACAGATGGACCGATGTCCTGGCAGCCGAGGAATACGGCCTTAAACGCCCAACAAAAACTTACCCGAAGCGCAGATTACTACCTCAGTTCGACGATGAGGCGCCAGACCCTGCACCAGCATCACGCAATGCAGTTGATCGACCACCGCGCGGTCGGGGAAAAACGGCAACACGAGGCGAAAATCAGACTGTCCCACCCTGCCGTAAAGGCCGGGATAAGACAGCTCGGGGCTATACATATGACCTCCGTCAATACCTGGACAGTAGAGCAGAACATACAAGATCCATCTACGGATCGCGAGGACGTGCCTTGACGTGCGAGGACAACTATCTATTCAGGCGTGACAAACCTAGTCACGCCCGGGCCGAAAACCGTAGACGGACTCCATCAAAGCTACGTCGCGATGCGGCCCGATATAGAGGCGCCGCACACCCTCTTTGCTTCACTGACGAAGTAATGGACCAAAAAAACCCAGAAGGGTTTAAACCCGTAAACATCGAATCATACGATGGAACAACCGATCCTGCGGTACGGATCAAGGATTTTATTCTCCACATCCACATGGCCTGCGGGGATGATCTTCACGCCATCAAATACCTCCCACTAAAACTTAAAAGACCAGCCCGACACTGGCTAAACAGTCTGCCCGAGAATTCTATTGGCAGCTGGGAGGACCTGGAAGAAGCTTTCCTCGACAACTTCCAAGGTACATATGTTCGGCCACCATATGCCGATGACTTAAGTCGCATAGTTCAATAGCGCGGGGAGTCAGCCAGGAAGTTCTGGACTAGGTTCCTAACTAAAAAGAACCAGATTGTCAACTGTCCGGATGCCGAAGCCCTAGCGGCCTTTAAACATAGCATCTGCGACGAATGGCTCGCTCGCCACCTCGGCCAAGAAAAGCCAAAATCTATGGCAGCCCTCACGGCACTCATGACCCGCTTTTGCGCGGGTGAGGATAGTTGGTTGGATCGCAGTAAAAACACAGCCAGCGAGGAAGGCCCCTCTGAGGTTAAGAAGAGTAACGACAAGTACGACGTAACAGACACAAATGCCCAAGCAATAGTGATAATACCAATGACACTACAGTCAACACCGGATTCAGTGGCTCCAAGTCTAGCCAGCGGAAGAAACCGTACAAGAGAAACAATCAGGGACCATCCAGCCTGGGCCACATACTCGATCGCCTGTGCCAGATACATGGCACCCCAAACAAACCAGCTAATCACACCAACAGAGATTGTTGGGTTTTTAAACAGGCCGGCAAATTAAACGCCGAGAACAGGGAAAAGGGATCACAAAGCAAGGACGACGACGAGGAGCCCCGGCAACCGAACACAGGGGGGCAGAAGAAATTTCCCCCCAAGTCAAAATAGTAAACATGATATATGCCACACACATTCCTAAAAGGGAACGCAAGCGCGCACTAAGGGACGTCTATGTGATAGACCCAGTCGCCCCAAGATTCAATCCATGGTTTTCATTCCCGGTCACCTTTGATCGTCGGGATCACCCGACTAGTATCCGTCATGGCAGTTCAGCCGCACTAGTCCTCGACCCAATCATTCACGGATTTCACCTGACGCGCGTCCTTATGGACGGAGGTAGAAGCCTCAACCTGCTTTATCAGGATACACTACAAAAAATGGGCATCAATCCATTACAGATCATGACCACAAAGACTATCTTCAAAGGAGTCATACCATGTGTCGAGGCCCGCTGTACGGGCTCAATCATGCTGGAAGTTATCTTCGGGTCTCCGGACAATTTTTGAAGTGAGGAGTTAATCTTCAACATCGTCGCCTTTCGCAGCGGGTATCACGCACTGCTGGGACGAACCACATTCACTCGATTCAATGCAGTGACACACTATGTTTATCTTAAGCTCAAGATGCCCGGTCCACACGGTGTCATCACGGTTAATGGAAATATGGAACGCTCCCTCCATACAGAAGAGCACACAACTGTCTTAGCAGCAGAACTACAGAGCGGCCTTATCAAGCAGAACCCTAATGCGGCTGCCAAACCCACAGACACTGTTAAGAGGGTCCGAACTACCCGCAGCAGGACAGCTCGGCTCGTGAGGAGCTCGATTAGCAATCCGGCCTCCGTCTCAGTCCCGATGAAGCGGTGGCATTCGTGTCGCGCGTACATAACTATGCACTCAAAATTCCATGGGCATCGATGGAGACAGAACTAGCTTGTGATCCACAGTGTGGCTCAACCGGCACCAGATACACACATACTTTCACTTTCACTTTTTCCTTTCAGGTCTCAAACCCGCAGACCCCATCCGATGGCCTGATCATGGATCCTCTCGAAGAACAAGCACACCAAGACGGCAAGAATAAGATCGGTCAGTTGACCCTGTCGGATGGTATTATACAAGCTCGGCACGGGAGAGCCGCAGACATATGGGGGACTTATCTAGGTTGTTTCGTTAAACGATCACTCTACTAGTTTTTCAGGACCCATACACAGCTCTTTCTTGGTGAAGGCATTGTAAATAGCCTTTCTACTTATTACACCACTTATACGAACGTGCTTTAACGCACCAATGAAATTATAATAGAAACAGTTTGCGACCTAAATTTCCACGGCTTTAGCTTACCACTAGTTCTTCCTCTTTCTTCCTTTTTGTCTTTTTCTTCTTGGTAATTCTATTAGATAACACCCGTATATTCGGTGTGTTCCACCTTTCCAGGGGCTTCATAGCACCCCACAACATGGCAACAAAAGTCCGAACACTTTTACAGTGTAGTTCGGCACCTGAATTTAGCATTATATGCATTGGCTCCGAATCATGTCTTTGGTCAATAGTTGGGTTGCCCGGCTCCTGTGCTTGCTACCTTACGTTCCTCTATATCGGCTAAGGTAGTAAAGGGAGAACTGCTGCGATTGTGCCCTGGTTTATCCAAAGGAGCACCTCAGTAGAGAAAGCCGAAAACTGACTGTCATGATACGGCGAGAGCCGGTCAGCTGTTCGGAGGTTGCAAATCATTGGAGATTTTTTCCGCATTACACGAAGGATCAGTACTTCCCGATCAGATGCTCATAGCACTCTGGTTCAGATACAAGGGCTGCGCCCATATTTTATTATAAAACTCCTATGACTAAGTGAGGGTGTTTAAGCCACATAGTCTGATTGCCTCGTTCGCTGCGCTAAACAACTATTTCAAGGACCATATAATTGGATCAAGATTGTTTAGATTCCATCCCGAACACCTCCGTACTACCTACGTGGGGGCATAAGCCGACGACGGGCCAACCCTCAGATTTCATACAACACGGCCGCACAGGAGGAAAAAATTAAAACTTAACAAGCATTATATTACAAACCGACTTTGTTTGATCATACAAGGAAAAGATAACACGAATATATTCATTCGAAAGTAATGTCTTGCCCACACTGCGTTGCCACAATGTGAGACCCCTCTAGGACATCCGCAAAATAGCGCTCGGGTGTGCGGTGCTCCTTGCCCTCTGGCGGCTGAAGGAAATATGCCCTAGAGGCAATAATAATGTTATTATTTATTTCCTTATATCATGATAAATGTTTATTATTCATGCTAGAATTGTATTAACCGGAAACATAATACATGTGTGAATACATAAACCTACAGAGTGTCACTAGTATGCCTCTACTTGACTAGCTCGTTAATCAAAGATGGTTATGTTTCCTAACCATGAACAAGGAGTTGTTATTTGATTAACGGGATCACATCATTGGTTGAATGATCTGATTGACATGACCCATTCCATTAGCATAGCACCTGATCGTATAGTTTGTTGCTAGTGCTTTTCTTCATGACTTATACATGTTCCTATGACTATGAGATTATGCCACTCCCGTGTGCCCGAGGAACACTTTGGGTGCTACCAAACGTCACAACGTAACTGGGTGATTATAAAGGTACATTACAGGTGTCTCCGAAGGTACATGTTGGGTTGGCATATTTCGAGATTAGGATTTGTCACTCCGATTGTCGGAGAGGTATCTCTGGGCCCTCTCGGTAATGCACATCACATAAGCCTTGCAAGCATTGCAACTAAATGTGTTAGTTGTGAGATGATGTATTACGGAACGAGAAAAGAGACTTGCCAGTAACGAGATTGAACTAGGTATTGGATACCGACGATCGAATCTCGGGCAAGTAACATACCGATGACAAAGGGAACAACGTATGTTGTTATGCGGTCTGACCGATAAAGATCTTCGTAGAATATGTAGGAGCCAATATGGGCATCCAGGTTCCGCTATTGGTTATTGACCAAGAATAGTTCTAGGTCATGTCTACATAGTTCTCGAACCCGTAGGGTCCGCACGCTTAAGGTTTCGATGACAGTTATATTATGAGTTTATGAGTTTTGATGTACCGAAGGAGTTCGGAGTCCCGGATGAGATCGGGGACATGACGAGGAGTCTCGAAATGGTCGAGACGTAAAGATCGATATATTGGACGACTATATTCGGAGTTCGGAAAGGTTCCGAGTGATTCGGGTATTTTTCGGAGTACCGGGTAGGTACGGGAGAAGTAATGGGCCTTGATGGGCTTTAGTGGGAAGAGGAAAAAGGCTGCTGCGCCCCCCCCCCCCCTCCCCTCTAGTCCGAATTGGACTAGGGAAAAGGGGGCCGGCCACCTTTCCTACTCCTCCACTTCCTTCTCCCTTCCTCCCCCTACATGGAAGGATTCCTAGTTGGACTAGGAAAGGGGGAATCCTACTCCCG
>LR880968.1:766417745-766430417 GCA_904067115.1 Aegilops sharonensis
ACTTGGCTGGATCGGAGTTCGAGGGACGTCATCGAGCTGAACGTGTGCAGAACTCGGAGGTGCCGTACGTTCGGTACTTGGATCGGTTGGATCGGGAAGAAGTACGACTACTTCCTCTACGTTGCGTCAACGCTTCCGTTGCTGGTCTACGAGGGTACGTAGACAACACTCTCATCTCGTTGCTATGCATCACCATGATCTTGCGTGATCGTAGGAAAATTTTTGAAATTACTACGTTCCCCAACAGCGGCCCCCTGGTCAGCTCGACGGCCTCCATCTTCCCCCACCACATCTTGCAACGGGCGAAGGCCATGCGCGCACCTTCACTATAGGCCGATCACTTGACGATGTCCAGCCAAGGACAGGCGTTCACCAGGCGCTTCACGAGTCCGACGTAGCTGCCGGGCATAGCTTCGGCTAGCCATAGCCGGATTATCAAATCCTTCATGGCTAGTTCGGTCACCCTATGCATCTCCACCAGCTGTTTCAGCTGATCGGTGAAGGGCACGGGATGCTCTGGCGCAAGATACTGTGACCAGAACAATTTCTCCATGGAGCTCCCTTCTTCGGCTCGAAAGAACTCCGCGGCGTCGGACGCACTGCGCGGCGAATCTTCGTAGGCTCCTGGAGAACTCCGAATCCGGGTTAGTAAGAAATACTTATTCTTCATATACTTGCTTTGCATACTAAATGCCTTACCCACCGCGATCTTCTTGGCCTCATGGATCTCCTGGAGGGCCGCCTGGGCCTCATTCCGGGCCGTCTACGTGCTCTGACGAGCCTTGGCGAGTTTGGTCTCTCGAACCGACGCGTCGCGCTCCAAGGTCTCGCACTTCCTCACCGCGTCCTGGATCTCTTGTTGAACCTCGTTGACCCGGGCCTTGAGCTTCTTACGGGCGGCCTGCTCCCTGACAGCCTTCCCCTCGGCTTTGGCTAGGGCCTCTTTCAGGGCCTCGACCTCGGTCGTCGCTTCTATATACAGCTTGACACTTCAGTCAATGCATATCATTTTACCTTCTTAATATAAAACGGTTTATCACATACCTTGTTTTCTTAGAGCTGCCTTCTCACCTCACCGAGCTCCTCCTCGGCCTGCTCCAGTCTCTGCTTTAGTCGGAGTCTTCGGCTGTATGTGAGGCTGTGGCCAACAGCGATGCCTGCGTATTCATTTCAGACAAGTTTAGTTAGTTTCCTGCCATCAGGGATTGATCATCTGTCCGTTTTTTCTTTTCGGACACCGGACAGTGTCTCAGGGGCTACTGTCTATATCGGGATTTTCTCCTTTTACGTCGCTTACCTCAAAACCTGTCAGCAGGCTTCTGCAGGCTTCGGTCAGTCCCCTCTTGGCGGACTGAACCCTTTCAATCACCGTGCCTATAAGAACACGGTGCTCGTCCACAATGGAAGCGCCTCGCAGCGCTTCCAGCAGATTATCTGGTGCCCCTGGTTGGACAGGGGTCACCGGTGGAATAAGCATACCCCCTTCTTTTGAAGGAGGCTGCGTGCCAGATCCCGAAGCCGTACCGGTCTCCAGAATCGAGTCCGGTTGAGGGCCGAATTGAATACGGCCCTCATCCCTAGTCTCCATGGGAATTGACTCCCCCTGGTGTTCGGCGACGGGGGCTTCGCCTTCTGGCGCCTCTCCCCGGCCTGGGAAGGTCCGTTGAGAGAGCACCCGTTGTCCCGCTTGGCCTTGGAGAGTAAGCGGCCAGCGGTGTCTCGCTGGCCATCTCCTTCGAGTCCAACGAACGCCCTGATGAGGATTGCTGGGAGCTATCGTGTGCCGGACTGTAATAGCATGATTGACCATGTCAATATTACAAGGAGGAGAGGTTAGATCTATGGGCATGTGCAAGTGTTAGCACTTGCGATGCGCCCGGGGCTTAGGGCGGGGGCATCACTCCGGACTGCTGTCAACGTACCATACGGAGCTGCCCACAAGCTGGCCTTTCCCCTTCTTGGGCACCTCCGCCTCCAGAATTGTGGAGGCCGCCCTCTTCTTTCTCCCTCCATCAGGGGGAGAGTAGCTCTCCTCCTCTTCATCATCGTCCTCTTCGGCGACGGAGGAACGGGTCTTGTCTGCGGACGTCGCGTCCGCAGCACCCTTGCAGTGGGGGCCACTCCGGACCCCCTTGACCTTCTTCGCCGGCGCCGGATAGGGCGCCGGCGCCAGCATCTTCGCTAGACGCGGAATGACTGGTTCTTTAGGCAGCGGAGTCGGGCACTGGATCTTCTTCGCCCTCTCCATCCATTCCTAAAGAGGTAATGACAGTAAAAGTTCATATATCCTCCTTGAAATAGACAAGTAGAGGACACGTTAAAAACTTACCTCGCTAGCGGGGTGGTTAACATCATGCCCACGGTTCGAATCCGTGGCTGGCGGTGTCTCGTTGCCCTTGAAGAGCAACCTCCAGGCATCTTTGTGAGTGGTCTCGAAGAGCCTCTTCAGGGTATGGTGCTTCTTCGGATTGAACTTCCTTAGCGGGAGGCTTCGGCTTTGGCACAGGAGAATCCGGCGAACTAGCATCACCTGGATTATATCGAATAGTTTGACATTCTTGTCCCCCATGCTGTGAAAATGCGCCTGCAGCGCTATCAGCTTGTCTGGCGAACACCAGTTCGGGCTCTTCTCGACCCAGGAGGTGAGCCGCATTGGAGCACCTGGGTTGAATTCGGCAACTGCGGCCCAGTTGGTGCCGCAGGGTTTTGTAACGTAGAACCATTGTTTCTGCCATTCCTTGACAGTCTCCACGAAAGTGCCTTTCGGCCAGGAGACATTGGACAACTTACTCACCATGGCTCCTCCGCACTCCGCTTGCTGGACATCCACCACTTTCGGCTTCACGTTGAAGACTGTGACCCATAGCCCGAAGTGGGGTTGGATGCGGAGGAAGGCCTCACACACGATGATGAACGCCGAGATGTTGAGGAAGGAGTTAGGGGATAGATCGTGAAAGTCCACTGACGAAAGGGTGGAGTGGAAACCCTAGTCCGTGGAAGAAATGAGGGATGAATACCACCCTCTCGCTGGGCTTCGGCGTAGGTACGACTGGTCCCTCGGCCGACAGACGATGGGCGATTTCCTTCGCCAAGTACCCTACCGCCCGAAGCTCAGTAATGTCTTTCTCCTTGACGGTGGAGACCATCCACTTGCCTTGGCCTCCGGATCCGGACATGGTTGAGTGCTAGCTTAAGTGGGAAGAAGATGAGAACTTGGGCGCTGGAGCTCAAGGGTGGAAGGGCGAAGGAAAAGAGAAGGCGTGGGAGAAGAGGGGGGAATCCTTATCACCTTACAAAGGCAGTAAATATCGAACGCCTCCCCACTCGCCCTAAAACTCACGTATTCCCAAGGGCTGTGTAAAAGGCACGATTGGGTTATCCATGCCCACATTGATGAAAATCCCGCAATAAGGGGACATAATTTCTGATTTGACAAGACGTGCCAATGGCAACCGTGTCTCGGAACATGGAGCGGCAGATGAAAAACGGTTCAAAATTATGACCGGGCAGACGTGATGTCATGTTGTAAAAAGTTGTCCACGGATTGGACTCGTGGAGTATTATATTCTCTCTACGATTGTGTGTGGTGTGTGTTATAGGTCCGGATACAATCATTACGTCTAGAGACTATCTTGGAGTTCGGAAAGGGGAACCCGCCTTGCAATGCCGAAGACAAATCTGCACGCCGGACTCCTCGTCATTGAAGCCAGGTTTAGGGGCTACTGAGGGAGTCCTGGACTAAGGGGTCCTCGGGCGTCCGGCCTGTTAGCCATGGGCCGGATTGATTGGCTGTGGGGATACGAAGACCGAAGACTGCACCCGTGTCCGGATAGGACTCTCCTTGTCATGGAAGGCAAGCTTGGCGAACAAATATGTAGATTCCTTCTTTGTAACCGACCTTGTGTAACCCAAGATCATCCCGGTGTCCATATAAACCGAAGGACTTATTCCGAAGGAGGGGAGACTCATTACCATAGTCATACAGGCTACACTTCTAGGGTTTTAGCCATTACGATCTCGTGGTAGATCAACTCTTATAATACACATATTCATCAAGATCAATCAAGCAGGAAGTAGGGTATTACCTCCATACAGAGGGCCCGAACCAGAGTAAACATCGTGTCCCCTGTCTCCTGTTACCATCGACCTTAGACGCACAGTTCGGGACCCCCTACCCGAGATCCGCCAGTTTTCACACCGACAGCCATAATCATAGCAAGCATCAACTTCATCAGAAAGGGATATTTCAAATGAATCAACGAGATCATAGCAATATCATAGCATTCATCCTTCGGTAAGAAAGAAGGGAAATTAAACAGTGTATGAGTTGAAGAGTTACTCTCATTAGAAGGTGGGCACGGGTAGCTAATCAACTCTTCCTCCTTTTGTTCTTTGCTCTCCTCATCATCTTTTCCATCCAATGAGCTAACAGTTTCATCAATTCCTTCTTCCATAGACTCCTGCAAAATATTAATCTCTTCTCGGACTGCGGAGATTTTCTCAATTAATTCATAAATATCGGAATTATATTTATAATTACCATAGCAGTATTTTAGGATGTCAAAATTTTCAGGTCTATAAAGATCATCATCAAAAGCTTCATACTTAAAAAATAAAGATTCAGTTTCATAAGCACCCTTAGAAGCAACAAATTCTTCTACTCGTTCCACATCATAATAACCATATCTACCATTGGCATAAGAAGCCAAGGTTTATTATGATTAAATTAGCATGAAAAGGGAAGGTGTGGAGCATTCATCCCAGAGCAACAAGAATAATCATATCTCTGACATAAATTCCAAGCATACCAATGCAACATTTCAATTTGATCCCATAAGAGTTTCCCTTTTTGTGTCAAGCGATAATCCCTAAAGTATTCATGGTGATCCAACGTTACTCCCATTATCAAGTTGAATGGGGTTTTCTCAGGATTATCAAAGTAGTGCTAACATTTTTCACATAATGAGCATCGAGGGATTTAGGGGGTTCGCCATCTCCATGAGTAGAAAGTACAACTATTTTTTTTGGTCTTTCGTGTTCCATATCCATAACTATAAGAATGTACAGCCCATTTTTGAATTCTAATGGAATTTACTACAACCGATTTATATTTTGTTAAAAGTACTGCTCATTTTCTAGCAAGGACAACGAATAATAATTTCAACCAACCGTTCAAAACAGAATTCAAAACAAATTCCCACATTTTGATGGGATCCGATATATTTTTATCCCAAATTTTCTAGTCAGACTAAATACAATTTCAATATAAATCCGTATTACGTAAAAAGCCAGCAAAACATTGCGCGCGCAACAATTAATGAAATTAAAATTTTCAAAATCCAAAAATAATATTTTATAAACTAATTAGGTGTTTGGTGCATTTTTTTATAGTTACTGCACAGTTTTTATAATTACATCCCATTTAATATTTATTAAAGCTCATTTTTCTGTTAAGCCTAATCCATCCCTTCTAGGAAAGATTTGCAGCCCAGCGGGGCAGAGAATAACAAGTTGACCTTGACTGGATATTCCTCAAAAAAAGTATAGCTGGGCTAGCCATTGTCAGCTTGAAAAAAATTAATATCTGGGCTAGGCTAGACTGGCCACAACCCACCCAGTTAATGCCCTGCTCTCCTCTTAACAACAACGAAAACATCGCTCAAGAAAAACTGCATTGCTCACACCTCAAAAACACAAATACTGCTCGAGCTACTTGGTCCCAGCTGTCGGCCGCTCCTTGTGAAATTCTCTCGTTTACTGACTACATTGGTTGACAATGGTGTGGGACCGTGATGTCAAGAAACAAGGAGGAAGCAAAAGTATATAGTTGTACATAATAAGGAGGCACTTGCGTATGTACGGCTATGGCCCTAGTGGGTCCCAACTGTCATCCAATCAAAATAAAGTCATCTCCTGAATACTCATGTTCATTGACTATGTTACAGGCGTCAGTGGAAACAATGCATAAAATACAGGCATAATGAAACCGAGGGCCCGAGGTCTATAAGTAAAACCGGTGGGTTACACGTGTAATTTGAGAGACTAGTATATATCTTACTAGTCGAAATCGACCAACCAAGAGCTTCGCCCGAGACCATCTGCTTTTATTTACAAGCGTCAGTTTTACAAGCGGTTTTTGTTGGAAAACGACGATCCAATCGTGACCTAAGATGAAGAGTTAGTCATAAGATCATATGGTTTCACCTCTAACCTACCCGAGTTGTTGTATAGGCTATGAATGAAACATAAGACAATGAACTTCTTAAGCACAGAAACAACAGAAGAGGATGATCTTGTTAAAATGCAAATCACGAGCATTAGATCAACATGCACAACAATATGAACAATTATTCTCTGGAGGCATGGTGAACAGCTCGTGATGCCGCATGCCATAGCATTCCAAGCTCAACTTTGCAATCAAACTCACAAGGACTGGCATTACATAGAAAACATTAAGAACAAACTCTTAAAATACCTTACATAAGTCAACATTCATGTGACTATGCATCTCAGAAGAGTAAATATTTACTTCTGAAATGAAGACAGGAATAGGAAAAAATGATCGACGTTGCTCACAGCAAAGGGCGTCCCACTCAAAAATAGCAAATGCATGTCTTCTGGCTAACATCAATGAGCAAAAATTCACAAGGTTTTCCAATTCCAATATATTAAACTAATGTCTTCTTGCTAACATCAATGATTAAACTTTGACAAGCTTTTCCCATTCAGAATATGTAATGCCTATGATTGTGGAACAGGCAGGGTTTGTCATCAGTTTGTCATCTGAGAGTCTGGTGGCTCCAGGTGACGATGAATGATTAGAGAACCATTCAATGTATCGTCCATGATGAATTATTATGGAGGACATGAACCATCTGAACATTTTGTGCAGTTCCACTAAAATCAAGCTGAGCATCCATGTGGATTTCGTATTTATATGCTGCCAGAAAACAAAGACACATTAGCACACACATGAATATTGGCCCCAGTGTACAACCCACAAATCGGTGGACTAACAAACTGAAAGTACGTTAAACAGATTACTATACCCAAATGCCCCATCATTGTTGCTTAGAGTGACATTGACAGACTTGGAGTTTGTCCTGGCTTCTTGGTACTTGTTTGCCCAGTGTTCCTCCGAACAACAAGTAAAGCAGCCATCTCTCTTTTTGTCTTTCTTCTTACCCATCTTAATGGCCGACGCTGGCAGCTCCATTCAAACATATAGTCCGGTGGCTCAAGGTGACGACGAATGATAAGAGAACCATTCGATGTATTGTGCATGATGAAGTATTATGGAGGACACAAACCATCTGAACATTTTGTGCAGTTCCACTAAAATCAAGCTGAGCATGCCTGTTTATTTCGTATTTATATGCTGCAAGAAAACAAAGACACATCAGCACACACATGAATATTGGCCCGAGTGTCAACCCACCAATCGGTGGACTAACAAACTAAAAGTATGGTAAATAGATTGCCATACCCAGATGCCCCATCATTGTTTCTTAGAATGACATTGACAGATTTGGAGTCTTGTCCTGGCTTCTTGTACTTGTTTGGGCACTTTTTGCCCATTGCTCTCGACGTGTTGTAGAGTTTTCTATGCTCTCTACAGACTAGTCATGTCACCAGCATCTACTAATACTCTGTAAAGCTTCTCGATCATTCCTTGTGTATTGTAGCGCAAACAGTGACTGCTTCTTTCTGCAAAGTGGTAAGACCAACTGGACCCACTAGTGCAGCAGTTTGCCTTAGACACATTGGCTCCTTTTGTGTAGTTCAACTAAAATCAAAGTCAGGATAAAATCGAGCTTTAATTTTGATATCCCTGTAAGCAACAATAGGTATAAGGGAAACAATTACTGAGAAATAACGGTTGATGACTTGTACTCCCAGAAGAAAAACATCTACTGATCTAGCTTATTTAATGGGAAACAAAGCAGGAGAGTAGCAATTCTCAATCAATGTGATTCACTCATATTAACTAAGACATTATCTTAACAATGCCTTGTTTCAATATGTATAAAGAACGACAAAGCAGAAAAGTACCAGTCCTAAAACAATGCGCCTGATTCATTTTAACAGAGACATTATCTTAACAATACCTTGGTTAAACATGTAGAAAGAACTACAAAGCTGGATAGTACCATTTGTAAAACATTGTAACTGATATGTAATAACAGAGACATTATCTAAACAATACATTTCTTAAACATGTACTCCGGCCGATCCCTAATATAAATGGTACTCCCACCGATCCCTAACAAGAGTTGCAGTTTTGAACTAAGATTCAGTAGTTAATTATGTGGAAAATCGGTACTGACCTTTCAAGACCAAGATTTGAAACAACTCGTGAGGATGACTAAAAGAGATCTCAATACATATATGGAAATCCCGTCTCCTTTTGTGCAGTTCCACCAAAATTAAGCGAAGCAAAATGTCATAATAGCAAAAAGTTGAAGAGATATACCTGTTTTAACAGAGGCAAAAAAGGAATCAATTACTGGCCAATAAGGGAGGATGAAACATGCGGCCACAAAAATGGCAATCCCGCCAATCCCTAACAAGTGTTGCAGTTTCGAACTAAGATTCAGTAGTTATTTCTCAGAGTGGCATTGCTTAATTTCACAAGTGGCATTAGATTAACAAAAAGCATAAACAATTCCAGGGGAGAGTGGGCGCAACAACAACATGTGCTTCCATCTACTTATAAAGTGGGTGATGCAGAGTTTGTTGTAACAAAGCAGCAAGCATCATGTCTGGGTTGGTCACATTTTTTTCACTACTTAATGGGAAAAGACAGCAATACAATAGCTTCAATTAATCATTTATTTAAAACAGTACCAATACAAGTAGCACAACATCTCAAAGCACACTACACAATCATGTGGATGAAGGCCTGTACTAACCTTTCATGAGACGACCAACATAAAATACGAATCTACCAACATGAATAGGAAATGCAGAATAGTTTTGTGTAGTTGCACTGAAATCAAGCAAAGTTGCCGGTGTGACATTTGAGTTTGCTATAGCAACAAGTTGAATAGATATCCCTGTTTTAAGAGGCAAAAAAGGAAACAATTACTGGCCAATAAAGGGGGATGAAACATGCGGCCACAAAAAGAAGCATCTACCATATCTTGATGGAAAACAAAGTATAGGACAGTAGCATTTCTAAAACGGTTGCATTGGTTCATATTAATAGAGATATTCTCTTAAAACAGTTTAGTAGATAATTCTGAGAGTGGCATTGCTTAGTTTTACCAGCGGCATTATATTAAGAAAAAGCATAAACAGTTCCAGGGGAGAGTGGGCGCAACAACACCATGTGCTTCCATCTACTTATAAAGGGGGTGATGCAGAGTTTGTTGTAACAAAGCAACAAGCATCATCTCTAGGTTGGAACAATTTTTGCCCACTTAATGGTAAAAGACAGCAGTTCAATAGCTTCAATCCAACATTTATACAACACAGTACCAATACAAGTAGCACAACATCTCAAAGCACACTACATCATCATATGGATGAAAGTCGGTACTGACATTTCTTGACCAAGATTTGAAACAACTCGCGAGGACGGCTTGAAAGAAATCCCAACACATATATGAAAATCCATGATCTCCTTTTGTGCAGTTCCACCAAAATTAAGCAAAGTCACCGGTGTGACATTCAAGTTGAACTGCACAAAACACTCTTAAAACAAAAGTGTTCCGCGTAGCGAACAAAATGTCGCAATAGCAACAAGTTGAATAGATATCCCTGTTTTAATAGAGGCAAAAAAGGAATCAATTACTGGCCAATAAAGGAGGATGAAACATGCAGCCACAAAAATGGTAATCCCGCCAATCCCTAACAAGTGTTGCAGTTTTGAACCAAGATTCAGTAGTTAATTCTGAGAGTGGCATTGCTTAATTTTACCAGTGGCATTAGATTATCAAAAAGCATAAACAGTTCCAGGGGAGAGTGGACGCAACAACAACATGTGATTCCATCTACTTATAAAGGGGGTGCAGAGTTTGTTGTAACAAAGCAACAAGCATCATGTCTAGGTTGGTCCCATTTTTGTTCACTACTTAATGGGAAAAGACAATAATACAATAGCTTCAATTCATCATTTATATAAAACAGTACCAATACAAGTAGCACAACATCTCAAAGCACCCTACACAATCATGTGGATGAAGGCCTGTACTGACCTTTCATGAGACGACAAAGATAAAATACGAATATGCCAACACGAATAGGAAATCCAATCTCGTTTTGTGTAGTTCGACTGCAATCAAGCAAAGTCGCCAGTGTGAGGTTTAAGTTTGCTATAGAAACAAGTTGAATAGCTATCCCTGTTTTAACAGAGGCAAAAAAGGAAACAATTACTGGCCAATAAAGGAGGATGAAACATGCGGCCACAAAAATAAGCATCTACCTTATCTTGATGGAAAAAAAGTATAGGACAATAGAATTTCTAAAATGGTTGCATTGATTCATATTAACATACAAATTCTCTTAAAACAGTTCAGTAGTTAATTCTGAGAGTGGCATTGCTTAATTTTACAAGCGGCATTAGATTAAGAAAAAGCATAAACAGTTCCAGGGGAGAGTGGGCCCAACAACAACATGTGCTTCCATCTACTTATAAAGGGGGTGATGCAGAGTTTGTTGTAACAAAGCAACAAGCATCATGTCTTGGTTGGTCCCATTTTTGTTCACTAATTAATGGGAAAAGACAGTGATACAGTAGCTTCAATTCAACATTTATTTAAAACAGTACCAATACAAGTAGCACAACATCTCAAAGCACACTACACAATCATGTGGATGAAGGCCTGTACTGACCTTTCATGAGACGACAAAGATAAAATACGAATCTGCCAACACGAATAGGAAATCCAATCTCGTTTTGTGCAGTTGCACTGCAATCAAGCAAAGTCGCCGGTGTGACATTTAAGTTTGCTATAGAAACAAGTTGAATAGCTATCCATGTTTTAACAGAGGAAAAAAAGGAAACAATTACTGGCCAATAAAGGAGGATGAAACATGCGGCCACAAAAAGAAGCATCTACCTTATCTTGATGGAAAAAAGTGTAGGACAGTAGCATTTCTAAAATGGTTGCAGTGATTCATGTGAACAGAGAAATTCTCTTAAAACAGTTCAGTAGTTAATTCTGAGAGTGGCATTGCTTAATTTTACCAGTGGCATTAGATTAAGAAAAAAGCATAAACAGTTCCAGGGGAGAGTGGGTGCAACAACACCATGTGTTTCCATCTACTTATAAAGGGGATGATGCAGAGTTTATTGTAACAAAGCAACAAGCATCATGTCTGGGTTGGTACCATTTTTGTTCACTACTTAATGGGCAAAGAGAGCAATACAATAGCTTCAATTCAACATTTATTTAAAACAGTACCAATACAAGTAGCACAGCATCGCAAAACACACTTCACGATCATGTGGATGAAGGCAAGTACCAACCTGTCATGACGCACACAAGATCACCTATGAATCTGCCAACATGAATAGGAAATCCAATCTCGTTTTGTGTAGTTGCACTGAAATCAAGCAAAGTAGCCGGTGTGACGTTCAAGTTTGATATAACAACAAGTTGAATAGATATCCCTATTTTAACATAGGCAAGAAAGGAAACAATTACTGGCCAATAAAGGGGGATGAAACAAACGGCGACAAAAAGAAGCATCTAACTTATCTTGATGGAAAAGGAAGTAGGACAATAGCATTTCTAAAACGGTTGCATTGATTCATATTAACATAGACATTCTCTTAAAACAACATTCGTGAAGAATGTAATTTACTTTTAACATTGGCATTGCTTAAATTTTCCAGCAGCATTCTTAGATTAACAACAGTGAAGTAGTTGTATGGGACAAGGGACATGCCAGCACCATGTGCATCCACACGTATAAATGGGTGATGCAGAGTATGTAGCCAAGCAGCATATCTGCGTTGCTCCCATATTTGTTCTCTTTGAACCTTTTCCTATGTGAGGGTAGCAAATCTAGTCCTGCACGAACTACCCGACCCCCCAGTTTCCTTCCCTTTTCAACAAAGAGATCGGTTCCTTACAGATGTGTGTACTGAGTACCCCCTTTTTCCCTTTTCGACCAATAAAGCGGCTGGATATCCAGTCTATACTACTTTCCCTCCCTCCTTTCCTCATTGAACCATGTCCTAGATTCATGCTCCACCCCACCGCACCCCTCTTTCCTCTTTGAACCAAGACCTAGATTCGACTACAGAATCGAAAAAGATCCGCATGCAGCTAGAGCAATGACGGTTTCAAAGAAACTTATACCTTAGGGTCGTCGGGATGTGGCAAGGCGTGCGGCGAGAGGCCGGATCTGCCCACACTACGTACGACAGCGAGGAAGAAGGGTCGGTGGCCCTCCCGCACAGGCACTGGGTGAAAGAGAATAGCGCAGCCGACAGTGGATTGCCTCCATTGCTGAAAGCGATATAGTGAATGCTGCACCTCCTCCCCTTCCCGGTGCGTCGGGATCCGGACGCCTCCTCCACCAGCTGTGAGGGGAGAGAGAGAGAGAGAGACAAAGGCCTCAACGCAATCTTCTTTAGATCTGGTGAAGAGGGTGAGAAACTGTGAATATAGCAAACCCTATAGTAAAGGAACGCTGAGCCTCCAGTGTGTGTGTATATAT
>LR880968.1:766431038-766453739 GCA_904067115.1 Aegilops sharonensis
CCCACCTGTCATACACCCAAAGGCAGGTGCACTAAGTTAATGAAGCTGCGTCCATATAGTACTCGTGTATACTACTAATATATAGCGGAGTGGCTTCCTTATTCTCTCCATAACAATCATTTTAAATTGTGTAAGTATGAAACGTAACTCTTTATTTAATATACCAGTGAAGAACACTACTACTTCCGATGAACTAATGATCCATGCGTCCTGGTCGCACTTCCTGTCCTTCACGTGCGGTACACTACCCTCCCTTAAGTGAACAACCACACATACGCCAAGTTATCGGAAACATGTGAGAATGTGTACAAATAAAGAATTTTAATTTCAATTATCGGAAAGGTTTGGGAGCAAGTACAGTTTGCCCTCTCTCAATAATTATGGTTTGTTGTGTTCGGCCTAAACTTGGTCAAACTATAGAAAGTTTGACTTCAGTCAAATCTAATATGTAGAGTACATAAAAATGGAGGGCTACTACGTCCGTCCGGGTTTTTAGTCCACACCATTTTTTAATCAAAGTTCATAGCTGGGCAAATAAAATTATAGGGGAGCTGAAGACAAAGTTGTGAGAAGGCTTAGAAAATCAATACAAAACTTATGCTCTTAGTACCAACCTCGATCCTTCTTCAAGGAAACATTTGGTTCATAGCCAATTGTGTGATAAAATTGCACCAACTTGAAAGACGACTGCGTCTCCAACAGAACCAAAGTGAACTGTTGAAGGATATCATCTTTGTGGGTAACAAGCAAAGAGCACTGATGGAAGACAGCTTGTTTTTCGTGGAAAATCGATCAGCTTCACCAGCCGACGCAACCATGAGGCGCAACCATGAGCATCGATAGGTCATCGTGGTGATGCATCATCCATTTGGCATCAAGTTTGAGTAAGGCACCTATGAATTTCGACAAATCCTCACCATGGTCTGTTTCTTCTCACTAATCAAGCTCGAGGAAGGAAGAACCACGTGGCACAGGACAGTGAGGCGGAACAACAATGGCCATCCAATTTTGTGTAGTTCCACTAAAATTGAGGAAGACATGCCCAGGTATGGAGATACGCGTCGTTGTTTGCAAAAATATGAAAAAGGGATATAGTGTTGTTACTTTGTTTTGGCAGTGGTACAAGATTAACAATGACATCTCAATTGTCAATAAGAATTAATGAAAAGTACACCAACAAACAGAAGCATCATTATTATCTTGATGGGAACTATAAACCAGGATACCCGAGAAAAAAGCATTTCTTCATTTAACCAGTGATAGTATTAGATTAGCAGCAGCAATAGGAGCATATGGACAATGACCGCACAACCACCAGGTACTTTTTGTCGAAACAACATGTATACCTCCACCGAGGCATAAATCAGGACAACTTTTTGACTGGCATTTCTCTACCTAATATTAAAGGGAGGATTGTTTCTCCACTTTTTTGGTCTAAGTATTTTTTACGTCCTTTGGTACGTCAAGCTCAGCCATCGAACGACTGTTCTACCGAGCAGCGATGTGATTGAACCAGTTTTTACTAGAGCACACGCAAACGGGCCGGCCCAAACACACGCAAACGAGCCGGCCCATTTCGCAAGCTTGGAAGGAAATACAAAAAGGAAAATATAGCGACTGCACGAATCAAAGTCCCGACCTCACGCTGGAAAGTACCTAGGCTAACCAGCCGAGCTAGCTATAGAGGGTGACTAAAAAGCAGCACTAGGTTTAAAGTCTAATGACAACGGCAGGTCTGTTATTCAATATTCCTTAGAAGAAAATGTGAACAAAATTTATTCAGAAATTCGAACAAATATTTTAAGTCCTGAATTTTTTCGAAATAATACCATGAATAGTTTTGAAAAATGGACAAAACTTGAAAACCTAAAAAGTTTCTAAAATGTGAACATTTTGTGAAATTGAAAGAAAATAAAATACACACTGAAAAATTTCTTAGTATACGATGAACAATATTCAAATGCACATTGAATATTTTTGTAATATATGTTATACTTTTTTCAAATGCATGCTCGAAAAAAATTCTATACAAGATGAACATTTTTTTAATACAGAATGGACATTTTTGTTTAATACAGTTAACTTTTTGAAATGTGAACAATTTTTGAAAGGATGAACAAAATTTGTAATTTCGAACACCTTTTGGAATTTTGTTCTTATTTTGAACGTGATTTTTTAAAAGTTAACAAATTTTGAAATCATGAACCAAAGTTAGAATATCAAACAATTTTTCAAAATTTATTCCTTTTTATAATTATGAACACTTTTTGAAAATTATGAATTTATGAAAAAATATTTCTTATTTTCTCTGATTTATATTTGTTTCTGATTCAAAATAATTAAGCATCCTAGAGAACGCCTTTGACAATAAGAAAAAAAGATGGCTGATATGGCTTAGATTTCATGAGATGTGTGGCTTGATCAGAAGGCATAAATAAGGAAAAATAGTGGCGTGATTAGCGGCATAAATATGGAAAGAGAGTTTGCCAAAATGAAAAAGGAAGGAGAGGATAATGACAAATTATATATAATAAGGAAGGAGATTAATGACCAATTATATAATAATAATACCAGCGTGTGATCCTTGGGCATAAATAAGGAAGGAGAGCTCCTATAAAAATGATGGAGAGAATAAGAATAACCTTGCAAATACGTGTGCAAAGGAATTACTACCCAGACTAGAGTTCCTTAAAAAAAGGAGAGAATAATGTTGCAAAGGAATTACTACCCAGACAATAAATTTCGGGTCCGATGCTTAAGGAAATATAATTAGTTATTTATTTTTTTGCAAATTATAATTATTTATTTCTAACACTCTAGAGGGCCTAACAGACCTTTCAGTGAGATTTTAAAATTGCTTCAACTTAAAAATAATGCCTTCAGGATTTCAAAATTAGGGACCCTTTTAAGGTTAGAATTGCCATATAAAAATCATACCAAAAGTATTGTATGTGTAAATAACAAGGGATTGTTTGTTCAAACGCTAAGGAATTATAATTTGTTATTTCTAATGTACTGAAGATGGTTTAGCACAACCCTTTTAGCGAGATTTTTTTCACGACAACTTGCAAATAATGCCTTTAAGATTGGAAAATTAGGGGGCCCTTTAAGATCAGAATCGTCGTACAAAAAATGTATCAAAAACATTGTATCTGTGGCATGCTTCGTGTAATATACAATTGGAAAAAGAGTTACTCACGTGCGAGCTTTGAAAAGATAGCAGAACATCTCTGAGCTTGACACCAACGCCCATCACCTGCCCCCGGCACCACCATAACAGCCACCGAAGAAAAAATGACGAATCATCACCTCACCCGAGCTCACGCGGCTCCATCGCTGATATGCAGTTTTGCGGACCTCCAAGGTGGCTCACCAAAAGTGAAGCCCTTGTCGTTGAACGAATCAGACCAGGGCAACACCCCGGACATGCCATCGAACTACAGATTTGGCACCCCACCACGACTAAGACGTTGAAGGAGGAAACGATACCTGCCATCCACGAACAATGAACCCAGCTGACGTTCCATCTTCCTGATGTCATCGATGCAGACCACAATCTGCATCCGCTCCTGGACTACCTCCCAAGCTTCGCGCCAATGCTGGAGCAAACGCCATCGCAACGATGGAGCTCGAGGACACAGGTCCACCACGACGATGCCGCCGCCGCCACGCCATCCTTACTTGAACAAACTGGTTTCTAAATCCATCCCTAACCATAGAACCGATGGCCTCATCAGGGAAGGATCCGAAGAATCTTTATTCACCACCGTCATCGCGCCGCCGAACCAAAGATGATGAACAACCTAAAAACCTAAACTACGAGGGAGTAAAATCGATCGTTTCTAAATATAAGTCTTTCTAGAGATTTCAATATGAATACATACGGATGTATATAGACATATTTAGAGTGTAGAGTCACTAATTGTGTATTATATAAGGTCCAAAATGCAAGTGAAATATCTTTATAAGTGTATGTGTCACTCGTCCTAATATACTCACACATTTAAAATAAGTGCATATATGATCTACCACTTACTATTTTCTTACAAATCATGACACATAATTTTTGGTTTTTTATCGACTTATATTTGTATGAGTTCATGAAAGAGAAGTAAATTTACCAGTACTACTACTCAAACCTTTTGCTGCATTTATACAAGATGAGCTTGGTGGACCATTAAGATGACAATAATTTTCCCCACACGTTCCCTCTGCTTGGTGGTCGTGCCAGTAGGAGTAAGATGTGTCGGTTGGCTACGGCGGGAGCGGTAGATGGACGAGTGTTGTGCCATCATCTTGTGGAGAACGTGTACAAGATGTGTGTAGTGCGCTATATGCCACCACGTCTTCATCGGCGATCCAGTTGTCGCTTGTCACTGAAGCATTCCTCTCCTAGGCACCGCTAGATAGAAGCTCGCATCGTTGAGGAGCGGAGGTCTTGAAATACTATTATCTGGGCTACAGTGTGATATTCTCCCGTTGCAACGCACGGGCCTTTTTCCTGGTCCTCTATAATAGTAGGTGATGTTGGACCAGCCGACGAACCCTAGCTACTATAAATGGGGAGCTAGGGAGTAGTCACATAGGAGAAAACCCGCATGCAGCGACCTGGGGAGCTGGACCAGTACAAGGAGTTATACCTCGGGTGGGCAAGATGTCGCTTAGGCGGGCGGGCGGGATCTTCCCACAAGACGGCAGCGAACAAGGGCGCGGAGGACCTTCGTCCGCACCAGTGCCGGTTCCGAGAGGCCGGTGCGCATCGGCTTCCTCCATCACCGACGGCGACAACGTCAACGCTGCACCTCCTCACCTCCCGCAGCGGACAGGACTCGGCCGGATCTATGACCACCGGTGAGGAGAGAGATAGAGTGGACACTGTCATCTTGTTTTGATATGGAGAGGGTGAGAGAGCGAGACACAAGAAACCCTATCAAACAAGAGGCTATATATACAATGGAGTAAAAAAATGTCTCCATAGCGGTGGTTTTAAATAGAATATGCGCGTTCCCGGAAAAAAGAAACGGAAAGTGGCAGACAATTTTTTAACGTACCAAGAAAGAAAACTCGATCAAAAAACACGCCCCCGCTTCCAGGTCGCGAGATTCGTCGCGCACACACACATAGAGATAGACATGCATATCCGTTTTTACGTAAAATTCCGTCTCCATCTCCATCTCCAATCATATTTGTCCAACTCGCACATTATTTACGTTGTTAATTATATACACAGCATTATCAACGTACAACATCTCTAGTTCCGAAATGGTCAGTGCCGCATTCATGCCCGGCCAGAGCGGACGCGACCTCTCACTTGCGCCGGCATTAAAGCGGCGTGCCGGCCGAGAGAGCGTCGCCCGCGCCACTTCCCGGTCCACGCGACTGCTCGGCATTCAAAGGTCGCAATAGCCGGCCACAACATGCATGTAAAAAGTTCTTGGGAGTCAATGCTATAGCTAGCTGTCCTCCCCCAACTCGTCAATCTCTTCCAGTAGTGCTAGTACTCCATGGCGCGATCCATCGACAAGCAGGCGGGAAAGTTATCGTATACTCGGTTTACGGTGAGTGGCATGCCGAGCGACTGTGTGGGGTGGAGACGTGGAGGAGGGTGAGACACGAACGCGACAGACGTGATTTAAACGTTGGTTTTGCTTGATGGCGCGATCCAACGAAATAAAACATTGGTTTCTCTCCGTTTCCATTTTTTCTCCGGAAAATCGGAAACTTTCCACTCCATTTTCATTCCTACTCCAAGGTTGCCCTGTTACAACATTCCATTAAATACAAAGGAAAACTAACACGCATGCTGATGCATCTCAATGATTCACAGATCATAGCCAATATTTACTTCACAACTAAAGACAAAAGTTGTGAGAGCGTGTACAAAATAAAAACTACTGATGGGGTCACTACGATTTAAACCCTAAACCCTAAATAGGATTTAATTTCCTGGCTAGGTAGAACCTGTCAAAGGAAAGACGGCTGGCACCCTCGGATCATACGATGTTTTTGTGCAGTTCCACTAAAATCGAGCTGAGAATCCCTTATGGCAAAGATATTGAAGAAGTGTGATTAGAATAATAGTACTGGCACTAGTTCATGAGACATAAACTCAATACAAATATTAGCCGGTAGAAGTAGAGAAATATCGACATGGAGATGGAGCTACGTGGGGAGCTGCGGCAGTGGAGAGAGTCGGCTCCAAAAGTAAGATGTACTACCTGGGACCTCGGGCTGTAGCTAGTAGGGCGGTTGGGAGGCGGCATCAGCCCATACCGCGGGGACCCCCAATTGGGATGCATCGACTGTGGGTTTTCTCCCGGGCCAATGTCGATCGCGTCTACGTAGAACATTGTTCCCTTCCCCCAGCGGCGGGATCAGACCGGATATGTGACCAGCGGTGTGGCCACCGTCATTCTATGCTTGTGAAGAGAGCAACCCAAGCAAGCAGGCTTGTAGCTTAGGCTCCTGCTAGTGTATATATAGAGGTTTTCTTTTTCTCTCCATATCAACCATTTTATATTACGTGTGTGTCATTGAAGAGTGAAATGATGGTTGCTTCTTCCGACTGACTTACTGTGTGATTTCACTACTCCTTAGTGGCCCCTACACGTTCTCCCCCTACGTGTATGACTGTTCCTGAGTCCCACTTGTACTTATCTCTATTTTCTTGCATGACACGTATATAGGATGCGCATAGAGGAATTTTGTTACTTCACATTGTTACGTAGTACTGTACTACTAGTACCTACTCCCTCCTTCCGGTTCACTACGAGTACTCCCTCCGTCCTGGTGTAAGTGCATCTAGTGCCCCTTAGTGATTTTGGTGTATTAAAGACATATAGGTTAAGGGGCTAATGTGTTTATGAGTGTACACAGGTCCATAAGTCTATGAGGAGTTTGATATTTACAGAGAAAGTCGACCCCTAAAAACGAAGTTCTTCGGCTGGAGACTTTGGATTTTCGAAGACTTTCTGAAGACTTTGAATGTGAAGAAATTGGTGTGCCTGAAGACTTGGTATTCATTCAAGGAACATGGAGCGTGAAGACTTTTGTTTTCGTAGTTTCATTTTCTCTTTCCCGAGTCATAGGAAACACCGTACTGTTAAAGGGGGTTGAGGAAATACTAAGGAAAAATTTCCATGTGATGCTCAACTCAAAATCCTACACCTACCAGTCCCTTCGAGTGAAGCCATTGAAATCTCATACAGTTTAGTTATATTCTTCAGTGACAGAGACAAAGTTCTTCTAGTCTGTGAGGAATTTGTTCTGACTGAGGAGTTAGGTATTCGCCAGTGCGGATTGCCTAAACAGTGAGGAACATGATAGCCCTGAGGAATTTGATACTCAAATTTCCGACTGTTGCTGTGCTATGCGCCAGCTGTCCCAAAATATCTACCCACCTAACGGTCATACCATTGAAGGGCATTTATGTCTTATCATGTCGGGCTGCTCCTTAGGCTATAAATAGCCGCCCCTACGACCACTAGCTGGTTGGCTGCTCCGAGAGAAACTGACACTAGTCATTTGAGAGCATCCCATCATCTGAGGACTTTGAGCGAAAATCATCAAGTGAGGAAACCCAAACCCAAACACCTACAAACCCAAAGTGATTGAGCATCACTGAAGAAATTGATCCTGCGAGGATCCGACGCTTGTTACCTTTGAAGACTGTGCTTCTTCCAGACGGTTAGGCGTCATGGTCTAGAGCATCCAAGAGGAATTGTGGATCGCCGAGTGACCANACCTACCAGTCCCTTCGAGTGAAGCCATTGAAATCTCATACAGTTTAGTTATATTCTTCAGTGACAGAGACAAAGTTCTTCTAGTCTGTGAGGAATTTGTTCTGACTGAGGAGTTAGGTATTCGCCAGTGCGGATTGCCTAAACAGTGAGGAACATGATAGCCCTGAGGAATTTGATACTCAAATTTCCGACTGTTGCTGTGCTATGCGCCAGCTGTCCCAAAATATCTACCCACCTAACGGTCATACCATTGAAGGGCATTTATGTCTTATCATGTCGGGCTGCTCCTTAGGCTATAAATAGCCGCCCCTACGACCACTAGCTGGTTGGCTGCTCCGAGAGAAACTGACACTAGTCATTTGAGAGCATCCCATCATCTGAGGACTTTGAGCGAAAATCATCAAGTGAGGAAACCCAAACCCAAACACCTACAAACCCAAAGTGATTGAGCATCACTGAAGAAATTGATCCTGCGAGGATCCGATGCTTGTTACCTTTGAAGACTGTGCTTCTTCCTGACGGTTAGGCGTCATGGTCTAGAGCATCCAAGAGGAATTTTGGATCGCCGAGTGACCGAGTTTGTGAAGGTTCGGAAGTCACCTGAAGACTTACCACGAGTGATTGGGCGAGGTCTGTGTGACCTTAGCTCAAGGAGAATAAGGTGAGGACTGTGTGTCCAGGACTGTGTGTCCTCAGGTTTAAATACCTAGCCGCTTCAACCAGATGTACAACTGAGACATCAGTTGAAACTGGTCTACCAAATCATTGTCTTCACCAAGCTTACTGGTTCTATTTCCACAACTCTTTCATTTCCTCATTACAGTTGTTGTGCTCCTGTTCATATCTGTGTTTGAAGACTTTGACTGAAGACTTTCTCAAATTTCCTCAGTTCAATTTCTTCAGTTTGTTTGTCTTCATCCTGTGTTATCCCGTGTTTACTCTTTCGGTACTCAGTGCTTGTCTTCATTTCATCATGATGACCATGCTTGTGTTCTGTTATGTTTACTTTTGAGTACTTATTCCGCTGCTAGTAGTTCTTCGCTAAGGAATTTCCTCACCCGGAAATTCCTCAGTGAAGAATTCATAAAAATCGCCTATTCACCCCCTCTAGTCGATATAACACACTTTCAATTGGTATAAGAGCAAGGTACTCCCTTGTTCTGTGTGATTTTGGTTTAACCGCCTCGAGTTTTAGTTATGTTCACCGCAGGTATGATCAAGGTCTCTGCTGGGCGTCCTACCTTCGATGGGACGGACTACCCCTACTAGAAGAATAAGATGTGAATGCATCTTGAGGCAATTGATAACGATCTATGGTATGTTGTGGAAAATGGTGTTCCCTCAGTCACGACTTCTCTGAATGCTGCTGATGTGAAGAGATTCAAGCAACTCGATTCTCAAGCGAAGAATATCAGTTGTGGTCATCTGAGCAAAGAAAAGTATGGAAGAGTGAGTGCTTTGGTGTCGGTGTAGTGAAAACCAGGGCTACACTAACCGCCGAGCATGGGCGACGACTGTATGCAATTACACTAAAGAGAATCCATCTTCGCCGACAAGTGCTACATCAGCAAGCAAGACTCAATCCACCTTCCCGGCAAGGAGCATCCTGCCCTGCCAGGGAGGACAGATACAAGGCAAAAAGAAGCAGCCAAGCCTGAGAACCAGAAGACGAGACGACCGCAAGGCTCCTTGCCGAGGTTGGCCACGAGGCCCCGGCAAGGCCCCTTGCCGAGGGAACTCACAAGGCCCCATCAAGACCCTTGCCGAGAAGATACGTAAGGCCACGACAAGCCCTTTCTGAGGACATCGGTGGGGCCGCAGCCAGTCCCACACCTACCAATACTCCACCGCAGTCCCCATGCAGCTGCCAGCTCAACCAGCTGAGCAGGCGCCCGCGTGGGGACGTGCGGTCTCTACACCGATCTAGCAAGCTCGTGCGTGGTGGCGTGCAAGTCTTCCTAAAGACTCCACCACCCACGCCAGCCCAGCAACCAGCCGACGTGGCGCTACAATGCCTCGTCAGCTCGGACGCACGTCAAGGCCAGGCGAGGCGGCGACAGCTGGGACGAGCTTCCTTCCCGTCCCCAATAAAGCAAGAGGACGCATAAGCGGCTCATTGAATGTGTTTGTCTTGCGATGTCAGGCGATAAGCTTATACACTTTAGATACCTTCCACCTCATGTGTGCCACTGTGGCGACCCCTTTGACATATAAAAGGAGGCCCAAGGCGTACTGTGGAAGGGGATCGGACTCCGGATCCACGTAGGATTCGGCTCTTTGGAACCTCGCAACATCTAGAGCTAGTTCGAGAGCTCAAGAACACTAAATACATCCACCAAAGCAGGACTAGGGTTTTAAGCATCCTCGCGGCCCGAACCTGGGTAAAATTCCTTTGTGTTTTCTATTGGTCCCGCTCTTCTCACGATCCCCGCGCCCCGCAACCGTAGAAGGGATTCCAGTGATCCCATGGCTGTCGTTTCCCACCGACATCTTTGGCGCGCCAGGTAGGGGGTGCAATTGTGAGAATCATGTCTAGCAGTCAACCTAGCTGCTCTTCACCGCCACGACTCCTGCGGAGGAGGCGGCCAAGAAGGCGGCGCTGCCCGTTGGCGCGAAGGACGCTGAGGCAACAACGAGAGAGCTAAGTCATGCTGAATTTTATGTTTTTCTCGTTAAATATAAGGTTATTATCCTCGGCGGTTCGGCCTATGTATGGAGAGCCTGTACGCAGAGGGGCCCTCCTGCGATTGGCAACGCCTTTGTTCTGTTTCGAGTCCGCTCAACAGTTCAAGCGGCCGCATCGAGAGCGGCAGGGTAGCCTTTCGCCATCGGCAACGCCCTCGGTTCTGACTCAAGTCAAGCTCGACAGATCGAGCGGCCACGCCAAGGGCGGTAAGGTGGTTTACCCGGCAGCAAGCACACCTGGCAGGCTGATGGGGCTCCGTCCTCAAGACGCCGCCCTGGGTTTACGCGCCGGCAAGCCTATCCAGTGACGTAGGGTAAACATACAAGGGAAGATCAAACAGGAAGATAGCATGCACTATTTATTTGAGATTCTTGCATAGACTTGTATGCCAATGAACCTTCTCGGGGCTAGTTAAGCTCCATGTTGCCCCGAGTCCGCTCGGCAACTTGTGCGGTTGCGCTAGAACCAATAGGATAAACCTTTCTGGGAGGCGACGTTCCCGAATAGCCGCTAATGGCCCGTTCCCTCAAGCGCTGCTGGCTGGATCGTACGCACCGGAAAGCATTCCAGCAGGCATAGGGAATATTTAGCAGAAGTCATATTTAAACGCAGTTATGGCCCGGGGCTGGCAACGCCCTTGGGACCAATCTTCTTGGTGTCAAGAACGACGAAGTTCTTCGCCATAAGCCTTCCCGGCGACGATCTTGCCGGAAGCCGGTGTCAAGAACGATTAAATTCTTCGCCATAAGCCTTCCTGGCAATGATCTTGCCGCGAGCCGGTGTCGAGAACGACGAAGTTCTTCGCCACAAGCCTTCACGGCAACAAGCTTGCCGGAAGCCGACATCGAGAACCTCAAAATTCTCTGCTGAAGATAAAAGCCTTCCCGACAACAAGCTTGCCGGAAGCCGGCATCGAGAACGGAAAAGTACTCTGCTGAAGATAAAACCCTTCCTGGCGACGAGCTTGCCGGAAATCCGGCCTCGAGAACGTCAAAGTTCTCTGCTGAAGATAAAAGCCTTCCAGGGAACCAGCTTGCCGGAAGCCAGTGTCGAGAACTCCGGAGTTCTGCACTGAAATTGGGCATCGAGAACGTCAAAGTTCTTTGCTAAAGATAAAAGCCTTCCTGGCGACGAGCTTGCTGAAAGCCGGCATCTGGAACGTCAAAGTTCTCTGCTGAAGATAAAAGCCTTCCGGGCGACAAGCTTGCCGGAAGCCGGCGTCGAGAACGTCAAAAGTCTCCACGAGAAATATTAGACTTCCCGGCAACAGCCTTGCCGGGAGCAAGAAAGGAAACAAAACCACACTCTAGCATCGAGATCTATAGAGTTCTCTGCCAGAAAATTTCCATGGAACTAGGTTCGGGGGCTGGCAGCTCCTTTGAGTGCAACAACAACCGTAACCCATGCCAAGCTTGGTCCCGTCTCCAGCGTCGAATTTATGAAGTTCTCCAGCCGGGCCCGGGGGCTACTGTCGGTGTAGTGAGAACAAGGGCTACACTAACCGCCGAGCATGGGCCACGACTCTATGCAATTACACTAAAGAGAATCCATCTTCGCCGACAAGTGCTACATCAGCAAGCAAGACTCAAGCCACCTTCCTGGCAAGGAGCATCCTGCCCTGCCAGGGAGGACAGATACAAGGAAAAAAGAAGCAGCCAAGCCTGAGAACCAGAAGACGAGACGAATGCAAGGCTCCTTGCCAAGGTTGCCCACGAGGCCCCGGCAAGGCCCCTTGCCGAAGACGTCCGCAAGGCCCCGGCAAGCCTCTTGCCGAGGGCGCTCACAAGGCCCCGGCAAGACCCTTGCCGGGAAGATACGCAAGGCCGCGATAAGCCCTTTCTGAGGACATCGATGGGGTCGCAGCGAGGCCCACACCTACCAAGACTCCACCGCCGTCCCCATGCAACTGCCAGCTCAACCAGCTGAGCAGGCGCCCGTTTGGCGACGTGCGGTCTCTACACCGATCCAGCAAGCTCCTGCGTGGTGGCATGCAAGTCTTCCTGAGGACTCCGCCACCCACGCCAGCCCAGCAACCAGCCAACATGGCGCTAAAACGCCTCGTCAACTCGGATGTGCGTCAAGGCCAGGCGAGGCGGCGACAGCTGGGACGAGCTTCCTTGTCGTCCCCGATAAAGCAAGAGGATGCATAAGCGGCGCATTGAATGCGTTTGTCTTGCGATGTCAGGCGATAAGCTTGTACACTGTAGATACCTTCCACCTCATGTATGCTACTGTGGCGACCCCTTTGACATATAAAAGGAGGCCCGAGGCGTACCGTGGAAGGGGATCAGACTCCGGATCCTCGGTGGATTCCACTCTTTGGAACCTCGCAGCAACTAGAGCTAGTTCGAGAGCTCAAGAACACTAAATACATCCACCAAAGTAGGACTAGGGTTTTACGCATCCTCGCGGCCCGAACCTGGGTAAAATCCCTTTGTGTTGTCTGCTGGTCCCGCTCTTCTCACGATCCCCGCGCCCCGCAACCATAGAAGGGATTCCAGTGATCTCATAGGTGTCGTTTCCCACCGACATTTGGAATCTGCTAAGCTTATCTAGGATAGGCTGTCCAAAGTCAATGAAGGAGTCTCAACACATCGTGATTCTCAAGTTGATGTTCTTCGCAATCTCTTCAACCGCTTTAAAAGACTTGACAATGAAAATGTTTAGCAAACTTCGATCGCCTCACTGACATGTCAAATGAGCTTCAAGCACTTGGTGCCACTGACATCACCGACCATGAGGTGGTGAAGAAATTGCTGAGATCGCTCGATTCCTCATTTGATACTCTGGCATTGATGGTACAATAACGTGCTGATTACAAGTCACTTGATCCCGCTGATATCCTCGAGAGGCTAAAAACTCATGAGTTCCAGCTTGCTGAAAAGAGAGATCTCTATGGTTTGAGCATGGCAGATCACGTGCCCTGAAGGCCAAGGCAGTGTCTGAATCTGAAGATGAAGATTCTGGCATCATCCTTGGTGATCCTGAAGAACTGAGCCATGAACTAGAACTGCTCGTGAAGAAATTCCAGAAGTTCTCAAGACGTGGTCGCTTTGGAAAACCCTCAGGGAGCAATGATTCCTCATCCAGTGACTACAAAAAGAGGCTTTGCCACAAATGCAAGAAACCTGGTCACTACATTCAAGATTGTCCTCAGTGGGAAAAGGAATCAAAGAAGAAGAAGTACAAGGATTACAGTTCTGATGATGCGAAGAAGAAGAAGAAATCTTCAAAGTCTTCATCATGAAAATCCTCAAAATCTTCATCTCACAAGAAGAGCAGCTCCAAGAAGGCTCGTGCATTCATTGGAAAGGAAATGGACTCTGAGGATGAATCTGAGGAATAAGAGGAAGAGGAGGCATCTTAGGAGTTCGAGTCCGGTGTGGCGAGCCTAGCCCTCGCTACCGCATTCGTCAGCAAGTCTATCTTCAACTTTGAAGAAAATGACCTCAACAACAAGGCTGATGAAGGCAATGATGACTACGCTCCCACCTATTGCTTCATGGCAAAGGGTGCCAAGGTATTCAAATACACCTCCTCTGAATCTAGTGAGAATGAGTTAACTGCAAGGAAGTACCACACTTGGGGCAGTTGTAACGGATCAGTACCACTATTCAGATTTTTTGCAAGTCAGTACCACATTTGAGGCTAATTGTTGCAAAACGGGCTAAGTGACGTATTGACGCTGTATCTGACCATGCGGCCCCACCTGTCAGGTGACCCATGGCATGTTGTTTTTGCAGATAAGACCCCCGCATTGCACTTAATGACGCAAATGCCCCCGCGAAATTAAAAATAAAAATTGGCGCGGCAGGGATTCGAACCCGCGCCCTCCTGGTTTCGACGGAGAGGCTCTGCCACTACGCTACGCCCGGTAAGTTGATCAGTTGGGATACTAAGTACTTATATTATTAGACGTTTAAATAAATAAAACGAAAAAAGCAGCGATCGCAGAGAGGGCACGCCGCAGCCGAGAATAGAACCCGCGACGAGGGCGGCACAACTACCGCTGCGCCGCCAGTGTTCCACTATTTATGTAGCACGCGTAAATATTTTATACTACTATACTTCGTTCTCTTTTTCATACGGTAACAAAAAAGATAAATAGAGCGCGTCGTACATAGTTTGTGTATCGTATACAAAAAAAATGTAATTTATATATTTTAAAAAGTACAATGTATATTAAAAAATGTTCAATGTATATAACAAAATTGTTCATCGTATATTAGACAATAATGTTCAATGTATTTTTATAGAATAATGTTCAGTGTGTATTTACAACCTTTTTTGCATATTAAACCTATATAAAAAACTGAAAAAATTGAAAATATGAAAATCCAAAGATCTGAAAAAGATAAAAGAAATCAGAAACAAAAAACACGTACAAAAATGGAATTTATGCATTTTTTTAAAAAGTTCATCGTATATTTTTGTTCAGTGTGTACAACAAAATTGTTCATCGTACATTATACAAGAATGTTCAGTGTGTAGTTATATAATAATGTTTAGTTTGTATTTACAAAAAATATTGCATACTAAACCTATATAAAAAATAAATGCGAAACAAAAAAATATTAAAAATGAAAAAAGGACAGGACGTGTCCATACTAGATAAATGTAACAATGCCACTAATCTAACGCGAGCATCTCTCTAGTGTAGTTCCTGGCTTGCTATTTATTTCACTCGCGGGCGCAGGTTCGAATCAGCGCAAACGCGAAATTTTCCGTTTTTTTTATTTATTTAACGGTTACATAATATATTTACCTACTATACTATTACAGCAGCTAACATGGGCTAGCGTAGTGGCAGGGCCTCTGCATCGAAACCGCGATGGCGCGGGTTCGAATCCCCGCCGCGCCAATTTCCTTTTTTAACTTCGCAGGGGCATTTGCATCATTAAGTGCAATGCGGGGCCTTATCTGCAAAAACAACATGCCATGGGTCACCTGACAGGTGGGGCCGCATGGTCAGATACAGCGTCAATACAACACTTAGCCCGTTTTGCAACGATTAGCCTCAAACATGGTACTGACTTGCAAAAAATCTGAATAGTTGTACTGATCCGTTACAACTGCCTCAAGTGTGGTACTTCCTTGCAATTAACTCAGTGAGAATGAATCTGATGAAAACCTCAAGCCCAGCTACCCTAAACTTGCTAAGATTGCTATGAAACAACAAAAGGCTTTTGAAAAGGTCCAAAATATGCTAGACAAAAGTGATGATATTTTGGGTGAAGAAATGGATCGCACTAAAACCTTGGCTGAAAATCTTAAGAGACTTCAGTCTAGGTTTGACAACCTTCAAGGTCATCACAACACTCTCTTATCTGATCATGAGAAGCTTTCTTGTGAATTTCTTCAAAGAAAGCAAGATCTTGAAAAGCTAAGAGTGAGTTATGAAGATCTTTAGAAGGAGCGTGATTCATTACTTGCTCAACAGATCAGCGCTTCTCAGGAAGAATTTGTTCCTCCATGTTTGAAATGCATTGAACATGAATCTGCTAATTCTTCACCTGAATGTTCAAATGCTTCTAATGCTACAAATTCTTCAACTGTCTCTGTTATCACTAATTCCTCATCTGAGGACATTGCTAGTATCACTGATGATGCAGGGCTGAAGGAATTGTACAAGACAGGCATGTACAAAAGCCTCAAAGGGCATCAGACTCTTTGTGATGTGCTTAAAAAGCAGATCCTCAACAGGAACCCTAGGAAATAGGGTATTGCCTTTGAGAGGAAACTCAATGCTGATGGTACATATTGGAAGCCTGAGCAGTACCCCAAAACCTCATGGGTTGCTGCAAAGGGACCTCCAGTTGATCCATCTAATCTATCTGGCTATACATGAGAATCTCCTCATTCTTCTGATGAGTTATTTGACTCCAACTATAAACTGTTCAAAAATCAGAATGGTGAAGTATTTGCTAGATATGTTGGCACTAACTACAGGAACGGTTACCCTATGAAGAAAGTGTGGGTTCCCAAAAGGTGCCTTGAAAGTCTTCAGTTGAATGTCCTCATGACACCGCCTGTGAAGAATAGGAACCCCAGATAAAATTCTTCATCTGGACCAAATTCTTCATATGGATCCAAGTCCTCATACGGACCAAATTCCTCACGTGGATCAAATTCCTCAAAAGGATAAAAGTCCTCATATGAATATCATCATGCTAACAACTCTGTTTCGTAGAGAAGAGCTAAGGGCTATGAATATGAGCACTATTCTTAATTATGTTCATAAGTCCTCGAAGAATTTCTCTGCTTATTCATATGCTTATCCTAGCTCCTCTTATGTGAAACGAAATGGACTGGCTTCTATGCCGCCTTTCTCGTATGGAGCTCACAGAGTGATGAACTCTTTGCCCCCCCCTTCAGATGTGGGTGGTGAAGAAAAGGAACTAATATCTTATGCAGGGTCAGGTCTCCAGACGTGCGTAAACGTCTGAAGAATTTGCTGGAAATCTGAAAAGTGCCTGACAGGACGCAGGCTAATCATGAAGAAATGAACTTTCATTTCTCACGTCCAAATATTTCTTTATCTGTTCTGTTGCTTGACAAAATTGATCTGATGAATTGTGATGTCATATTGTTCACTGATGAAGTATATGAGTTCGTAAGCTGCACTAATTCATCTGCAGGATGATCAGCCCAAAGCCACTGAGTGGGTCCTCGATAGTGGATGTACAAATCACATCACTTGCGACAATAATCTATTGATGGATGCTCCCTTATCTCCATCGCATCTGAAGCATATCATCTTCGCTGACAAAGGAAAAAGTCAGGTATTGGGTCTAGGTAAGGTTGCGATCTCAATGGATCGACACACGGACAAAGTCATGCTTGTCGAGTCCTTAGGATACAACCTCATGTCTGTATCAATGCTTTGCGATTTTGATATGGTTGTTGTCTTTGGCATGTATCGTTGTGTTGTGATCGTGGAAGCTAACAATTCCCAAGTCTTCGAAGGCTTTAGGAGAGGAGACTTGTATATTGTTGATTTCTCTACAGGACCACAACCAGTCGTGTGCCTACTTGCAAAAGCTTCAGAAGGCTGGCTATGGCATCGACGACTTGGTCATGCAGGCATGAGGAATTTGCACACACTTGCAAAGAAGAAGCACTTCATTGGCATTGAGAATGTCAAATTCCTCAAGGATCACTTATGCGGAGCCTGTGAAGCTAGGAAGATGACAAAGGCTAAGCATCCAGCGAAGACTATCATGACCACTACTCGACCATTTGAATTGCTTCATATGGATCTCTTTGGTCCTAACCATTATTCTGCAGTTTCAAATGATGCATCTCAATATGGCTTTGTTATTGTTGATGATTACTCTCGATACACATGGGTACACATTGTTACTTACAAACATGAAGTGCAGGAAGTCTTCAAACGATTTTCCTCGAGGGCTTCAACCAACTTTGGTGTGAAGATCAAGCACATCAGAAGTGACAATGGAACTGAGTTCAAGAATTCTGGTCTTGATGACTATCTTGATGAACTTGGTATTACTCATGAGTTATGTGCTCCTTATACTCCTCAGCAGAATGGCGTCGTGGAGCGCAAGAACAGGACTCTTGCTGAGATGGCTTGCACTATGCTTGATGAATACAAAACGCCTCGTCGTTTTTGGATTGACACAATTGATACTGCGTGCCACATCATCAACAGAGTATATCTTCACAAATTCTTCAAGAAGACTGCCTATGAACTCCTCACTGACAAGAAACCCAACATGAGTTATTTCAAAGTCTTCGGTGCTAAATGTTGGATTAGAGATCCTCATCACAACTCAAAATTTGCACCGAAAGCACATGAAGGTTTTATGCTTGGTTACGGAAAGGACTCACACACCTACAGAGTCTTCAACAACGTTCTTCACAAGGTTGTTGAAACTGTAGATGTGCGGTTGGATGAAACTAATGGCTCGCAAAGAGAGCACCTACCTTCTGTGATAGATGAACCAACACCTGAGGAAACTATCAAGTTCAACGCTACTGAGGATGTCATTCCAACCGAAGAATCTGCTGAAGAATTCATTCCAGAACGTGGAGCTAATGTACCTGAAGAAAATGGTGCTGAAGAAAATGCTAATCAAATTCCTCACGACAACCAGCTCATCCTCGCGTTGCAAAAGAAGTGCAAATTGAGAAGATCATCGATGACATTGAAGCACCCGGTCCTCTCACACGCTCAAGAGCTTTACATTTATCTAACTTTTGTGGGCACTTTGCTTTTTTCTCTATCACAGAGCCCACTAAGGTAGATGAAGCATTTATGGAGCCTGAGTGGATTCAAGCTATGTAAGAAGAATTACATCAGTTCGAGCTCAACAACGTTTGGGAACTGGTCAAACATCCAGATCCTCGCAAGCACAATATCATTGGCACAAAGTGGATCTACCGCAACAAGCAAGATGAAAATGGCCTTGTGGTAAGAAATAAGGCTCGACTTGTAGCTCAAGGCTACACACAGGTTGAAGGAATTGATTTCGATGAAACTTTTGCTCCTGTTGCTAGACTTGAGGCTATTCGCATATTACTTGCTTATGCTAACCATCATGATATCACTTTATATCAAATGGATGTGAAAAGTGCATTTCTCAATGGTAAGCTTGAGGAAGAAGTATATGTTGCTCAACCCCCAGGTTTTGAAGATCCAAAGAATCCTGACAAAGTCTTCAGACTCAATAAGGCCCTCTATGGCCTCAATCAGGCCCCACGGGCGTGGTATGATACTTTGAAGGAATTTCTCATGAAGAAAGGCTTCAAACCCGGTTCACTCGACCCTACCCTTTTCACTAAATCTTATGATGGTGAACTGTTTGTGTGCCAAATATATGTTGATGATATTTTCTTTGGCTGTACTGACCAATGTTATAGTGATGAATTTGCCTATATGATGAGTGAAGAATATCAAATGTCTACGATGGGAGAATTGAAATTCTTCTTAGGTCTTCAAATTCGTCAACAACGCAATGGCATATTCATATCTCAGGAGAAATACCTCAAGGATGTACTGAGGAAATTCGGTATGCAAGATTGCAAAGGGGTCAAAATTCCAATGATCACAAATGGCCATCTGTGCATTGATGAAAATGGTATTGACTTTGATCGAAAGGTATACCGCTCCATGATTGGTTCTCTATTGTATTTATGTGCATCTAGGCCAGATAATATGCCTAGTGTTCGCATGTGTGCCTGATTTCAAGCTACACCGAAGGAATCACACCATCAGGCTGTGAAGCATATTCTTCGATATCTAGCTCACACAAGGGCTCGGTGTCGGGGAAGCTGATCCACGAACACCTATGGGACCGCAGGACCGAGCCCCTTTCGGTTCGGCTGGGAGCGGAGATCGCACAAAGAGCAGATCGAGGCGAAGCACACAAGCAGTTTACCCAGCTTCGGAGCTCTCCGGAGAGATAACACTCCTACTGCTGCATGTCTAAGTGTATTGAGTTCTTGCTCGGGAGCGCTGAGTGCTACAGTACACACTAGCTGCTAATGAGACCGTGCGTGAGTGTTTTTCTGCCTTCGAACCCCTCTCTACGTTGAGCATGGGCCTCCTTTTATATGCTGAAGGGGTCTCCGACAGGTGGCAACGTAGACAAGGGTAAAAATGGAAAAGGAATTGCGGTTGGTACAACTACCTGTACAGTGTATCATACCTAACCCTGACGGCAGGGGACAAAGGCATTAAATGCCCGTCTACGTCGCCTAAATAGTGCAAAAAGGGACCGTCAGGGACGCCACCGCTTGCCACGATGGCAATCTTGGCAGCGAAGCTTGCCACCGCGCACCGCTGGCCGCACAGCCTCTTGCCACGCTGTCGGTGTACTAGAGTAGGGGTACCCTAGTATCCCGAACTCGTGCACGGGCAGTTGCAGCACCCCGCGGCAGGGCTGGCCTGGTGACCATCAAGATCTTCCGCGGCTCCTTTGGAGCCATTCAAGAACAAAGTAATCAAGACCCCGGCAAGAGGGACTTGCCGGGAAGACCACTCAAGAAACGAAGGAAACAAGGCCCCGGCAAGAGGAGCTTGCCGGGAAGGCTTGGTGAGCGCCGAGCTCCCAAGCGCGACAAGGGTTCTGCCGCGGCAAGGCGCTTGCCGCGGCAGGTAACCTCTCTCCATCTCCGCTCCAGCTCATCCGCCAACGTGTCGCCACGGGACTTTCCCAAGAACGCGTGTCGATGTGCTGTGCAGCCAGCGGGGAGCAGCGATAAGCGGCGCTGACAAGCTACCATCGTGGCAAACGGAGGCGCGCTTGACAGTCCCTGATACACTGTTCAGGCGACTGAGACGGGCATTAATGACTCTTGTCCCTTGCCGTCAGAGTTAGGCATAGACCACTGTACACTGTACAAGTTGGTATACCAACCACTGTTTTTACATTTGTACCCTCATACATGTTGCCACCTGTGGTGACCCCTTACGCCTATAAAAGGAGGCCCAAGTGCAACGTAGAAAGGGTTCGGTTTTCCGGCTCCGGCTTAGTTCATTCGACTCATACGAGACCACGCTCACTCAGGCTAGGTTTTGTAGCTCCCATTGCTCCCTAGCAAGAACACAGTATAATCCACAAAGCAGCAGTAGGAGTATTATCTCTCCGGAGAGCTCCGAAGCTGGGTAAATCTGCTCGTGTGCATCGCTTCGATCCGCTCTTCGTGCATCCTCCGCCCCCCTCCGAACCACGAGGGACCAAGGTCCCATAGGTGTTCGTGGGACACGACCAGCTTCCCCGACATCTTTGGCGCGCCAGGTAGGGGGCGTCGAGTTTTTGTGAACCCGATCCAGCGTTCACATGAGAAACAATCTTCATCATCATCTCAGCATGCCACCGAAGAAGAAGACTTCGGCGGCGGCAGGACCGTCCGTATCCAACCCACCACTTCCGGAGCAGACGAGTGGTGGGGAAGACACTGGCGGAGGAAACGACGCCGGCGAGAGAGCTCACGATGCCGCCAGGTCCAAAGACAAGGCGGCGCAAGCTTCGGCGTCCGAATCCGCGCCGCGTCTTTCTTAAGAAGCGCGGGAAAGACAGCGTCACGGTGCTCGCAGCACCATACATTCGATAGATCAAGGCCAAGCTGGAGGATCCCGAGGCCCTCGAGATCCGCATGCACGCCAGCATGCCGGAACGAGTGGGGTACGGTCGCCTGAGCGGGATGCTACTCCTCCTAACTTGGTTAGGAGTCCGAGCACGTCCCATTCTTCGCTCCGTACGCCGTTGCCACCCTCCACTCCGGCGGAAGCCTTGGCAAGGGCTCAGCTACTTCTAGACTACCCTCCAACGGCCGACAAGGTCGACGAATGGAGGGCCACGATTCAGAGTCTCATTGGCTTCACCAACGGCGACGTCCCACGGCAACCAAGCGCCTCGCAGCCGCGGCGAGGCGACAAGGCACGAGCCGGTGGAGACGAGACCTACGGGGGTGCAGTCACAGTGCACTCCCCTTCCCGAAGGCCAAGATCGCCGACTCGTCGGATCCACCTCGACAGTGACTCCACTGCATCGTCGGATCCGCGAGCTCGTCGCGACCAGCGCCAAGTTCTTCAAGAACGGCAAGACGAAGACGCTCCTATTACAAAGCCTTTCAAGGCCCGGTGTTTCACGTGGTGTTATGACTAGCAGTTTCGGAGGTGTCACCCGGCTTGATGGATTACGCTTCTTCGCCAGGTTGACGTGAGGTAGAGGGGGCGCCGGGCGTCGGTTCAACTTCTTCTTCTTCCTCACCCAAAGCCCGGAAGTCATTGGTAGACCAGTCAGTCCGGGTTAAGGCCTGAAAGACAGCCTCTTCACTTATAAGCTCAGCCGGATCAACGTCAGGGGCATAAGTGTGCTTACGGATTGGAGGAACAAGGCTCTGCACTTCAGGAATGACAAACTCCACCCGCTTGTTGTTTGCGTCATAAAAAGAGCGGTGAACCGCCAGGTTGGCTTCTGCGGCCAGTTGACTTGCCAGCGGACGCATCTCCTTTGTTATTCGTTTCAAGGCGTCATTATCAAAGGCTTCACCGTTCTCTTGAGCGCTGGGGAAACCCTTGGCTATGTCAGCCGGATCAAGATCTGCTATCCACGCCTTGGCGCGAGTCAGAGCTAGCAGAGTGCCAGCCCGAGCCGCGGATCGCTTCAACTCTTCAAGCTGCCCCGGAACCATGGACAGCCGGTCCAGTGTATCTTTGATTAGGGACGGAGCCGTGTTGTCGTATGATGTAGCACATATGACTCGCTGGGCGCCGGTATACAGCTGCTCAATCAGCGTATAAGC
>LR880968.1:766463077-766486924 GCA_904067115.1 Aegilops sharonensis
CCTCACGCGCGGCCCGTCAAGCAAAAAGTTAGGAAACAGGCAGTGGAGCGCCAAGAATTCATAGCAGAAGAAATCAAGAAGTTGGAAGCAGCAGGCCTTGTCAGAGGAGTGCTCCATCCCACGTGGTTGGCCAATCCGGTGGTTGTACGCAAGGCCAATGGGAAATGGAGACTTTGTATTGACTTCACAGATGTTAATAAAGCTTGTCCCAAAGACCCATTTCCCTTGCCTCGTATTGACCAGATTGTTGACTCCACGGCTGGATGTGATTTGCTTTCATTTCTTGATGCACATTCAGGGTATCATCAAATTTTCATGGCACAGGAGGATGAAGAGAAAACCGCATTCATTACACCATGTGGCACATACTGTTTCATACGGATGCCTTTCGGTTTGAAGAATGCTGGTTCAACCTTTGCAAGAGTAGTCCATGATGCTTTTGAGCCACAAATACACAAAAATGTAGAGGCTTACATGGATGATATAGTGGTCAAGAGCAAGTACAAAGCAACTCTGGTTCAGGATTTGGATGAGATGTTTGCAAGTCTGCGCAAGATCAATCTCAAGCTCAACCCCGAGAAGTGCGTGTTTGGAGTTCCCTCCGGCAAGCTTCTCGGGTTCTTTGTGTCTCAGAGGGGAATTGAAGCCAATCCCGACAAGATCAAGGCCATTGAGCAGATTGAAGCACCAAAGCGCGTCAAGGATGTCAGAAGGCTTGCCGGTTGCGTGGCTGCTCTTAGCAGATTTATCTCTAAGTCAGCTGAGCGCGCCCTGCCATTTTTCAAAATTTTGAAAAAGGCAGGTCCAATGAAATGGACTCCCGAGGCGGAGGCTGCGCTGCAAGACTTGAAGAGGTACCCGTCCTCCGTTCCAATACTTGTCGCACCTAAGCCACAAGAGAAGTTGCTGCTGTACATAGCAGCAACCAATCAAGTAGTTAGTGATGCGTTAGTAGCGGAGAGGGTGGCAGATGATGAGCCGGCAACCGAGGCAGACGCATCCAGCGACAAGCAGGGGGCTTCGCCGTCAAGCTTTGGTCCCGACAAGGATAGATCAGCACAGGGTTGCGACAAGATACAAAGAAGGATGGTGCAGTGCCCTGTCTACTTTGTCAGTTCCCTTTTACAGGGGGCTAGGTCGAGGTATTCCGGTGTGCAGAAGTTGCTTTTCAGCCTCCTCATGGCCTCGAGAAAGCTGCGCCATTACTTCCAAGCACACGAGATAACAGTTGTCACTCGCTTTCCGCTGAAGAGGATATTGCAAAATCCAGAAGCAACAGGCAGGATTGTAGAGTGGGCACTGGAACTGTCAAACTTTGGCCTCAAGTTTGAAAGTACTTCAACTATCCAAAGCAGAGCATTGGCAGAATATATAGCAGAATGGACGCCAACACAAGATGAAGAAATACCAGAAACGAGCATCCCCGCCAAAGAAGCAAGTAAAGAGTGGCTAATGAACTTTTATGGTGCCTTCTCGCTGCAAGGCGCCGGTGCCGGCGTGCTGCTTATCGCACCTACCGGAGAGCACCTCAAGTACATAGTCCAAATGCATTTTCCCAAGGAGCAAGCGACAAACAATATTGCAGAGTATGAAGTTTTGCTTGCCGGTCTTAGAATTGCAGTGGACCTTGGGATCAAGAAGCTTATCGTCAGGGGTGACTCGCAGCTTGTCGTCCGCCAAGTGAACAAAGATTACCAGAGTCCGTTGATGGAAGCATACGTTGATGAAGTGATAAAGCTAGAGGAGCACTTTGAAGGCCTACAAATGGAACACGTTCCAAGAGCTCAGAATGATATTGCTGATGGCCTCTCAAAATGTGTTGCACTTAAGTTACCTGTGGAACCAGGAATTTTTGTGCTCAAGCTGACTCATCCAACTGTAACGCCATCGACAAGACAGAGCAAGAAGAGAAAATTGGTTTCCGACGACTACTTTCCGGCAGAGCTCCCTGAAGCCGCCGCCAAGAAGGTCCCTAAAATCAACGCAAATATCACTGAGGAGCAGTCTGCTCCGACAAACCCTATGGTTTGTTTCGTTGAAGCAAACGCTCCCGACAAGCTTAGCTCCGGCAAGCTTGCCGGGGATCATACAGCTCCGGCAGAACCGCAGGTTCTTGCCGTAGAAGCTAATGTTCCCGCAGTAGTAGATGTGCCTTTGGTCCTTGTTGTCGAGCCGCAAGCTCCAACATGGGCGCAGCAAATAGTCCATTTCCTTCAGACAGGAGAACTTCCCGAAGAGCAAGAAGAAGCAGAAAAAGTAGCCCGGCAGTCAAGTATGTATCAGTTTGTTGACAACATTCTATACAGAAGAAGACTCAACGGAGTGAAATTGAAGTGTATTTGCCAGGAAGATGAACAGAAGTTGTTGGCAGAAATACATGGAGGCATGTGTGGTCACCACATTGGCGCACGAGCACTTGCCGGCAAAGCTTTCCGGCAAGGTTTCTTCTGGCCAGAAGCCCTCCAGGATGCAACTGCACAAGTAACAAAGTGTGAAGCGTGCCAGTTCCATTCAAAACAGATACACCAGCCAGCTCAAGTTCTCCAGACGATCCCTTTGTCCTGGCCATTTTCGGTCTGGGGGCTCGACATCCTCGGCCCCTTCCCCCGAGCAGTCGGGGGCTTTGAGTACTTGTACATCGCGATCGACAAGTTCACAAAGTGGCCGGAAGTGGAACCAGTGAGGAAGGTGACAGCACAATCAGCAGACAAGTTCTTCAGGTCAATTGTCTGCCGTTTTGGGATACCTAACCGGATCATCACCGACAACGGCACCCAATTCACGAGTCGCACCTTCATGCAGTACGTCCAAGATCTTGGCGCCAAGGTCTGCTTTGCTTCTGTTGCTCACCCGAGAAGCAACGGTCAAGCAGAGAGGGCAAATGCTGAAGTGTTGCGAGGACTCAAGACCAGAACTTTTGACAGGCTGCGCAAGTGCGGAAGGAACTGGATTGAGGAGCTACCGGTGGTTCTTTGGTCGATCAGAACGATGCCAAATCGAGCCACTGGCCAGACACCTTACGCTCTAGTTTACGGAGCGGAGGCAGTTCTCCCCACGGAACTCGTATACGGGTCACCTCGAGTACTCGCTTATGATGAGCTTGAGCAAGAGCAGCTGCGACAAGATGACGCGATGCTCCTCGAGGAAGATCGTCTTCAGGCTGCTGTACGAGCCGTTCGTTACCAGCAAGCTTTGGGCCGCTACCATAGCGGCAAAGTTAACGCCGGAAAATTCGAGGAAGGCGACCTTGTTCTTCGGCGCGTTCAATCCGCCAAGAATTCCAACAAGTTGACGCCGAAGTGGGAAGGCCCCTATCGGGTGAAACGAGTCACTAGGCCCGGCGCTGTCCGCCTTGAGACCGAAGATGGCGTTCCGGTGAGCAACTCCTGGAACATAGAACATCTTCGTAAGTTTTACCCATAGGGAGCGGTTGCCGGGACCCGTTCCGGCAACCACCCTTTTGTACAAGTCTTGCCGCTGTCGCATGTAATCCTTTGTACAAAGCCGGGCGCAGACCCCGTGCATCAGTAAAGCCTATGTGTTGCGCACGTTTGGTCAATTTCATGCTTACATTATTATTATGCATGTATTATCTGACATTTTGTGCAGCATACACGCCCGGTAAGCAGTAACGAGCCACTAGGCTCCATAACTATATTTTCTCTTCTTACTTCTCAAACAAGAGGGAAGTTCATCCACCCACAAGTTAACCGGGGGGAAGGAGAAGATAATGTGGTGTGGGCCACCAAGCGTCGCTCGAGGAACTATCGCTTTGCCGCGAAGTGAACGATAGAGAAGCTAAGTTGCTAAATTTAAACAACCAGTTTTTAAATTTTTTAGTTATCTTCCTCGAACGATAGTACTTTGTATGGAAAACCTGTGCGCGGAGGAACCAACTCGCGACTAGCTTGCGCCGTTACTTTGTTTCGAGCCCGCTCAACAACTTAAGTGTGCTGCAACTAGTTGCGACAAGGTTTCTTGTCGGAGGCAGCATTGCCAGCAGGTCGCTGAAGTTCGGCACTCAGCGCTCGCGGCGAAAGTGTTTGCACAGACAAGTTCCCTAAAAGCGTAGGGCACAAACATACAAAGGAAGGAATCAAGTAAAGGAAATAACGTAGCAATTGATACCTAAGATAGAGTATATTACAAAATAACTTGTCGCAGATCTAATCGATTTTTCGCCTAAACATGATCTACAGCAAAAAGAGAAAGATAAACTTGGCGGCCTAGTCCACGCGGTCGCCGTCGAGCCTCTTGACTCCGCTCACCCTGTCCACAATGGGTGCGACAAGGGCCTTGAGCGCTTCAACGTCGGCGGATGGAGGCAGGGACTTGAGGACTTTGGTGAAGTCGACGCCTGGGTTGCGGAAGGCCACCTTCATCAACACCTTCTGGAGAGCCTCGGCGCAGACTTGGCGCGATTCCTCCGCCAGTTGCTTTGGAATCTCCTCCCGGAGCCGCTGGAAACCCGCCAACACGCCCTTGAAGAACAGGCTAAGCATGGCGCTGGGTTGAAGGTTCTCGTCGGTGGAGTACCCGAGATCCACCATCCCCAACTCCATCAGCTCATTATGGATGGCGGCGGCAGTATCAACAAAACCCTCTGTCTAGTGCATTATGCTGTCTCTGAGATTATTCTGGGCAGTCACAGCATTCGACAGCAACTCCTCGGTGGTTTTGATTTTCTCCAGCAGGCCCGTTTCCCTCTCCTTGGCACCATTCAGCGTCTCCGTCAGGGTGGTCAGTTTCAGCTCCAGATTCGCCTTGGAGTCCTTGGCGGCGTCGAGCTCCTTGATCTTCTCAGCGAAACGACCCTGCAGCTCGCCAAGAGTGTAGGCGTTCTTCTCGCGTTCCCGCTTTAGCCCGGTGACCTCCTCGGCGCTCTTTTGGAGAGTGGTCTCCAGCAGGGCCACCCGCGTCTCCAAATCCTTCTTGGCGGCCTCGGCAGCTGCGGCGGCGTCCTTTGCCTCCTGAAGTGGCCCGCCAATTGATTGCTCGCGCACGGCGAGATCTTCCTCATAGCTGTCGAGGTTGATCTTCCGTTGCGCCAGCTCACCTTCTTGCACGGAAAGCTTCTCGCCGGCGAGCCTCTGCTGCTCCTCGACCTCGGCTTTCTCCAAGATGAAGGCCGTGCGCTCCTCAGCAAGCCGCTCCCGCGCCTCTACTATATCCCGGAGAGTTTCTTTGTTGGCGCGCTGGAGCTCTTCTGCGCGTTTCTCCATGTCAGCTCCCGCCCTCGCGACAAGAGCTTCCCGCGACTCCAGTTTGGCTTGTCGGGCGCGGTAGAGCGACAGCAACCTCTTCAGCAACTGCTCCTCCTCAGATTCGCCACTGCTGCTGCCTGGCGTGTCCACCAGCGACAGCCCGGCAGAGGCGAGCAGCTCCACGTCGAAGGTCTCCCCTTCGACCGGAGCCCTGGAGCTTGACGCCCATGGAAGCTTGATGAAGACACCTTCGCCAGCCTTCAGATAGGCGCCGGGCTGGGGCTCTTCGGAGTCTGGCGCGGCATCGGTGGTGGGGGGATCGGCGGTGGGTTCAGCGCCTGGCGCTCCTGCGGTCCTGGGACCGTCAGTGCGATCGCCGGACCCCTCCCCAGCCTCTGCGCCAGCAGCCTTGGCGGCCTCCTCGCCGGCGGACGCATCAGAACCGGCCTCCTTCTCCTCCATGTTGGCGGCATCGACATTGTCACCGCGAGCGTCCTCCTCGCCGGCAGCCTCAGTCTCCATCGGATCTCCGGCGGATGGATCTGATGGTCAGAAAAAGAAAGAACAAGTCAAGCAAATGTTCGAAAAAGAAGAACAGAAGAAAAAGAACCCAATTGGAAATTCTCAAGCAAGAAGATTACCTGCAATGGGATCTGTAGCCGCGGTCTCCACCACCAGAGGATCATCGGCGCTGCCCCTTGTCGGAGAAGCTCCCCTTGTCGGAGAGGCCTCCCTGGCAGGAGAGCGCTCCCTTGGCGGAGAATTCTCCCTTGGTGGCGTAGTTGAAGCGAGCTGAACTTCGTGATCAACCTCCGGAATCTCCTGATGAGGCTGCTCCGCTCCTACATAATTCAACAAGCCAGATATCAGTGATGAAGGAGCATCCAAGCACACCTAACCGTAAGAAATGGATTAAACACTTACGCTGGGGGCTGTGTTGGGGGCTGCTATGTTGAAGGGTTGCCGGATCCGGCAAGGGAGTCCCAGATGTGCCTCCTATCGCCACAGGGGAATCATCTGAGACGACAACCACCGGGGTCTTGGCCCTCTTCGACGCCCTCTGAGCCAGCGTCCTTAAGAAGGGGAAGGTTGAGAGTGAAGCAAATCAGATACAAGTTAAAATAGTAAATTGAAGGATTACAAGTAGCGGCGACAAGATCATACTCTTCCTCTTCTTCCTCGGAGCTGAGGGCGGAGAGATCAAATTCCGCTCCGGCGCGACGAATTGGGGGAGAAGATTCCCTCGGACGCTTGACGGGAGCGGGGGCCGTGACTCCAGAAGACCCAACACCCGTCGCCGTGGCGGAATGAGGCGCTCCCGCGGCAATGGTGCTTGCCGCAGTGGAGCGCGTCGGGCGGCGAGGCGTCTGTTGGACCGTATGCCGCCCCGCCACTTCTCCAGTCTTGCGGAGGCGTCTCCTTGGCGGGACAGCGGGCTCCTCCTGCGGCAAGCTACTTGACGGTGGAGGAGAGGCGCCCCCGGCAGGCTCGCTCGGCTCCTTGTCGGGCTCGGCCTGCTCCTCCTCACCGACAAACTCTTCTCGGTCGGCAAGGCTTGCCGCCTCGGCCGTCTCTGCCTCCTCGACAGTGAACCCAAATATGCCGGCGGCAGCAGCCTCTCCAGCCTCCTCCAACCTCGTGGCGATGCGCGCCATCTCCTGCTCGGTGGTGTTGCGGGTGAGCCGTTTCTGTTCGTCGGCACGGATCAGCACTTCTTCTAAGTCGTCGAAGAACTGCTGCACGACCTCGTCGGCGGGCTCCTGCCAAGTTGGAACGATTCCATGGGAATCGCACAACGGCATCATCGCTCGGATGCGGTCAAGCGACGAGTTGTTGCACAAGGGCACGACTCCCCTCGGCAACATAAACCACTCAGGTTGATCTGTATCAGGCTTGAACAGCTCCCACAGCATGCCGTCAAGCTCCAAGACAGTAAAATTCCAATTCAGACCCAGGCGCAGCCTCATGATGTCCGCCGCGTTCTGGAACTCCCAAGCAGGCCTACCCCTCTCCTGCAAGGGCGCAATGCGGCGGCGAAGGAAGTCCGCGCCAACTGCTCCTACGGTCAGCCCGGCATGTCTGAGACACAAGATCCTAGTCACGGCAATCTTCAACTTGGCGTCCTCCGGCGCCAAATTGCTCCAGTCATTGCCGCGCACTATGGGGGTTTTGCGCAGGGCAGTAAAAGGATGTGGCTCCTCCTCTAAGATCCAACACCAGTCAGCTCTCCACTCCCCCCACTTGTTGCGCAACTCTCCGTCAAGGTACGCTTCCTTCTTGCCGATCCTAGAGGTCCATGCAATTCCTCCGGCAAGCGGCTCTCCTCTCTCTACACGGGGTGTGAAGTAATGGCGGAAGAGTGCGACATTTGGGTGGACCCCGACAAAGTTCTCGCAGAGGTGTGCGAAAACGGCCATGGTGAGGACGGCGTTGGGGGTGAAGTCATGGAGGCGGAGGCCATATGTATTCATGACATCACAGAAGAATTCAGAAAAGGGCGGGCAGAGCCCGCAGTGGAAGAAAAGCGCGAAAAAGGGGTACCCGATGGAGACCTTGTCGGACGTGGCGGAGGAGATCACCCTCGTGCGCGGATGCGCCCGCGTCGCCGTCGACCAGAAAAGATAGTACAGCTCCTGCAGCTCCTTCCTGTTGAGCAGGGGATCGAAGAGGGCCCGCTCCTTCCGCAGCACCGCGAGCCGCTGCGCCTCGGCCGATTACACGCCTTTTCCCTTGTCGGCCTTCGGAGCCATGGGGAGAGGTGGTGGAGGAAGCCGACGGCGTTGGTGGCACCGGTGGCAATGGAGGGGGCGGAGCGTCGCTCTCTTTGGGCTCAAGAAGAAAGGGGGAAGCGGCGGTGGTTTCTGATGTGACAGCAAGGGCAAGTGGGCGCTCTGCCCCTGTACCCCCTGCTTATAAAGAGGGAGAGGGGCGGGCGTTCCGACTTTTTCCATTAAAGAAAGCCCCACGATCTCCCCCACGACGCCACGTCCGGTGCGTGACGTTCGTGGGAGGCGTGGCCCCTTACGCCTATAAAAGGAGGCCCAAGTGCAACGTAGAAAGGGTTCGGTTTTCCGGTTCCGGCTTAGTTCATTCGACTCATACAAGACCACGCTCACTCAGGCTAGGTTTTGTAGCTCCCATTGCTCCCTAGCAAGAACACAATATAATCCACAAAGCAGCAGTAGGAGTATTATCTCTCCGGAGAGCTCCGAAGCTGGGTAAATCTGCTCGTGTGCATCGCTTCGATCCGCTCTTCGTGCATCCTCCGCCCCCCTCCGAACCACGAGGGACCAAGGTCCCATAGGTGTTCGTGGGACACGACCAGCTTCCCTGACACACGCGCGCCTGGAAAGATCCCAGGGCGACACGTTGGTGGACGTGCTGGAGCGCGGGTACAGAGTGGTAGTTTGCCGCGGCAAACGCCTTGCCGCGGTCGTTGTCTTGTCGCGTCCGGAAGCTTGTCGCTCACCGGGCCTCGCCGGGACGCGTGGCGCGTCGCGGCAAGTTCCTTGAGATGCCTTGGTTGGCCTTCCCGGCAAGCTCCTCTTGCCGGGGCCTTGTCTCCTTGGCTTGAATACTTTGTTCTTGAATGGCTCCAAAGGAACCACAGAGGACCTTGGCGGTCACCCGGCAAGCCTTGCCGCGGGGTGCTGCAACTGCCCGTGCACAAGTTCGGGATACTCGGGTACCCCTACTCTAGAGCACCGACAGGAGCCCCCGGGCCTGGGCCACACACGGTGCAGAGCGCTGTTGGGCCAGGCCCAAAACAGGGCACGGGCACGCGCGGCCTGGGGTTACGCCGTATCTCACTCCGTATCCACCGCGCCCTCCACGAACGGCACGCGTCGAATGCGGTGTCATGGGAGAGATCGTGAGTGGTTTCTTTATTCGGAAAGACGGAACGTCTGCCCCCTCCCTCTTTATAAGCAGGGGAAATAGGGGCAGTTCGCCCATCTCGCTGGTTGCCATTCCAATCTCAAAAACCTCCGCCGCTCCCCTTTTCTTCCCAAAGCTGAAAAGAGAGCAGCGCTCCGCCCCCCATCGCCACCGGCACCACCAACGCCGTCGATCTTTCTCACCACCTCCGCCATGGCTCTGAAAGCCAGGAAGGTTGTGAAGTCGGCCGAGGCGCAGCGGCTCGCGGTGCTGCGAAAGGAGCGGGCAACCTTCCCCCCTCAGCTCGCCGCGAATGAGCCGAGGGAGTACTACTACCTCTTCTGGTCGACGGAGACGCGAGCGCATCCGCGCACGAAGGTACTCCCAGCTGCCGCTTCGGAACTGGCTCCGAATGGATATCCCTTCTTCGCGTTGTTCTTCTACTGCGGGCTCTGCCCGCCTTTCTCTGAGTTTTTCTGTGACATTATGAACACCTACGGGTTCCGCCTCCTGGACTTCACCCCCAATGCCGTTCTGACCATCGCAGTTTTCACACATCTCTGCGAAAACTTTGTCGGAGTCTATCCAAACGTAGCTCTTTTTCGTCACTTCTTGATGCCCCGAGTTGAGAGAGGGGAGCCTTTATCCGGCGGAATCGCCTGGATCTCGAGAACTGGCAAGAAGGAAGCTTATCTGGAGGGAGAGCTCCGCAGCAAGTCGGATGAATGGAGAGCTGACTGGTGCTGGATCGTCGATGAGAACCCGCAGCCATTTACCACCCAGCGCCAAGCCCCAGTAGCGCGCGCCAACGATTGGAGCAACGTGGCCCAGGAAGACGATAGGCTGAAGATTGCCGTCACCCGGATCCTACGCCTCAGGCTTGCCGGGCTCACTGTAGGCGCCGTTGGCGCAGATTTTCTTCGCCGCCGCATCACGGGGGCTCCTGTGGATGTTGCCGCAGCCATCGACAGGGAGCTGGCGCAGCTGGGGATGGAGGATCTCGGGTATTCCTCCGATGAGCACCTCCAACCCAGCGCCAAGCTCAGCTTGTTCTTCAAAGCCGTGGCGACGGCCCTCCAGCGACTCCGGGAGAAGATCCCGAAGCAGCTGGCTGACAAGTCGCGCCAGATCTGCGCGGGAGCTCTTCAATAGGTGCTGGTGAAGGTGGCCTTCCGCAACCCAGGCCTCAACCTCACCAACGTCCTCAGGACCTTGCCGCCGGATGCTGATCTGGAAGCGCTCAAGACCCTTGTCGCACCCATTGTGGACAAGGTGAGCGGGATCAAGAGGGTTGAGGGCGATTGCGTAGATTAGGCCGCCCGTTTTCTCTTTTTCTTGTCGCTGCTGGTCATGTTATGAGAACAATCTGTTAGAGCTGCGACAAGCTATCTTGTAATATGACCCTATTTCGGGTAGCGATTGCTATGTTATTTCCTTTACTTGATTCCTTCCTTTGTATGTTTTTGCCCTACGCTTTTAGGGAACTTGTCGGCGCAGGCACCTTAGCCGCGAGCGCTGAGTGCGGGACGTCAGCAGCCTGCTGGCGGTGCCGCTACCGACAAGAAACCCTGTTGCAACTAGTCGCAGCTCACTTAAGTTGTTGAGCGGACTCGAAACAAAGTAAGGGCGCAACTAGCTACGAGTTGGTTCCTCCGCTCACAGGTTTTCCATACAAAGCACGGTCGTTCGAGGAAGATAACTTAAAAATTTTAAAACTGATTGCTCAAACTTTAGCAACTTAGCTTTTCTGTCGTTTGCTTCCCGGTAAGGCGAAACTTCCTCGAATAAAGATATGGAGCCTTACGGGCTCGTTATTGCTTACCGGGGGTAGGCGCTGCACAACTTAGCTGAAAAAAAAAGTAGAAAGCATGAAATTGACAAGATGTGCGGAGCACATGAGCTCTACTTATGCACGGGGTCTGCGCCCGGCTTCGTACAAAGGATTACATGCAACATCAGCAAGACTTGTACAAAAGGTGGTTGCCGGAACAGGTTCCAGCAACCGCGCCCTACGGGTAAAACTTACGAAGATGCTCAATGTTCCAGGAGTTGCTCACTGGAATGCCATCTTCGGTCTCAAGGCGGACAGCGCCAGGCCTAGTGACTCGTTTCACCCGATAAGGGCCTTCCCACTTTGGCGTCAACTTGTTGGAATTCTTGGCGGACTGAACGCGCCGAAGAACAAGGTCGCCTTCCTCGAGACTTCTGGCATTAACTTTGCGGCTATGGTAGCGGCGCAAAGCTTGCTGGTATCGAGCAGCTCGTACAGCGGCCTGAAGACGGTCCTCCTCAAGGAGCAGCGCGTCATCTTGTCGCAACTGCTCTTGCTCAAGCTCATCATAAGCGAGCACTCGAGGTGACCCGTATACGAGTTCCGTGGGGAGAACTGCCTCTGCTCCATAGACTAGAGCGAAAGGTGTCTGGCCAGTGGCTCGATTTGGCGTCGTCCTGATCGACCAAAGAACCACCGGCAGCTCCTCAATCTAGTTCTTTCCGCACTTGCGCACCCTGTCGAAAGTCCTGGTCTTGAGTCCGCGCAGCATTTCAGCATTCGCCCTCTCCGCTTGACCGTTACTTCTCGGATGAGCAACAGAAGCGAAGCAGACCTTGGCGCCAAGATCTTGGACGTACTGCATGAAGGTGCGGCTCGTGAATTGCGTGTCGTTGTCGGTGATGATCCTGTTAGGGATCCCGAAGCGGCAAACAATTGACCTGAAGAACTTGACTGCTGACTGTGCTGTCACCTTCCTCACTGCTTCCACTTCCGGCCACTTTGTGAACTTGTCAATTGCAACGTACAAGTACTCAAAGCCCCCGACAGCTCGGGGAAAGGGGCCGAGGATGTCAAGCCCCCAGACCGAAAATGGCCAGGATAAAGGGATCGTCTAGAGAGCTTGAGCTGGCTAGTGTATCTGCTTGGAATGGAACTGGCACGCTTCACACTTGGTTACTTGTGCAGTTGCATCCTGGAGGGCTGTCGGCCAAAAGAAACCTTGCCGGAACGCTTTGCCGGCAAGTGCTCTTGCGCGAATGTGGTGACCACATATTCCTCCATGTATCTCTGCCAACAGCTTTTGTCCGTCTTCCCGATGAATACACTTCAATTTCACACCGTTGAGTCTTCTTCTGTACAGTGTGTTGTCGACAAACTCGTACATACTTGACTGTTGGGCTACTCTTTCCGCTTCTTCTTGCTCTTCGGGAAGTTCTCCTATCTGAAGGAAACGGACAATCTGCTGTGCCCATGCTGGAGCTTGCGGCTCGACAACAAGGACTAAAGGCACATCTGCTGCTCCGGGAACATCCGCTTCTACGGCGAGAACCTGTGGCTCAGCCGGAGCTTGACGTTCCCCGGCAAGCTTGCCGGAGCGAAACTTGTCGGGAGCGTCTTCTCCAACTGAACAAACCCTAGGGCTTGCCGGAGCAGACTGCTCCTCAGCACCCTTGGTGTTAATCTTGAGGACCTTCTTGGCGGCGGCTTCGGGGAGCTCTGCCAGAAAATAGTCACCAGAAATCAACTTCCTCTTCTTGCTCTGTCCAGTTGATGGCGTTACAGACGGTTGAGTCAGTTTGAGCACAAAGATCCCTGGTTCCACAGGTAACTTAAGTGCGGCGCACTTCGACAGGCCATCGGCAATGTCCATCTGAGCTCTTGGAACATGTTCCATCTGTAGGCCGTCAAAGTGCTCTTCTAGCTTTCTCACTTCATCAACGTAAGCTTCCATCAACGGACTCTGATAATTCTTGTTCACTTGGCGGACGACAAGCTGTGAGTCACCCCTGACAATGAGCTTCTTGATCCCAAGGTCTGCTGCGATCCTGAGACCGGCAAGCAAACCTTCATACTCTGCGGTATTGTTCGTTGCTTGCTCCTTGGGAAAGTGCATCTGTACTACATACTTGAGGTGCTCTCCGGTGGGTGCAACAAGTAACACGCCCGCACCGGCGCCTTGCAGCGAGAAGGCACCATCAAAGTACATCAGCCACTCTTTCCTTGCTTCCTTGACGGGGATGCTCATTTCTGGAATTTCTTCATCTTGTGTTGGCGTCCATTCTTCTATGAATTCCGCCAATGCTCTGCTTTGGATAGTTGAAGTGCTCTCAAACTTGAGGCCAAAGCTTGACAGTCCCAGTGCCCACTCGACGATCTTGCCTGTTGCTTCTGGATTTTGCAGTATCCTCTTCAGCGGAAAACGAGTGACGACTGTGATCTCATGTGCTTGGAAGTAATGGCGCAGCTTTCTCTAGGCCATGAGAAGGCCGAAAAGCAATTTCTGCACACCAGAGTACCTTGACCTAGCCCCCTCAAGAAGGGAAATGACAAAGTAAACTGGGCGCTGCACCATCCTTTTCTGCATCTTCTCACGCGCCTGCGCAGATCCATCTTTGTCGGGACCAGAGCTTGCCGGTGAAGTCCCCTGCTTATCGCTGGATGCATCTGCCATGGTTGCTGGCTCATCATCCGCCTCCCTCTCCGCTACTAACGTAGCACTAACCACTTGATTGGTTGCCGCTATCTATAGCAGCAACTTCTCTTGTGGCTTAGGTGCGACAAGTGTTGGAGTGGAGGACAGGTATCTCTTTAAGTCCTGCAGTGCAGCCTCCGCTTCCGGAGTCCATTTCATTGGACCTGCCTTTTTCAATATTTTGAAAAATGGCAGGGCGCGCTCAGCAAACCTAGAGATAAACCTGCTGAGAGCGGCTACGCAACCGGCAAGTCTTCGTACATCCTTAACGCGCTTTGGTGCTTCAATCTGCTCAATGGCCTTGATTTTGTCGGGATTGGCTTCAATTCCCCGCTGAGACACGAAGAACCCGAGAAGCTTGCCGGAGGGGACTCCAAACACACACTTCTCGGGGTTAAGCTTGAGGTTGATCTTGTGCAGATTTGCAAAGGTTTCGTCTAAATCTTGAATCAGAGTCGTCTTGTCCTTGCTCTTGACCACTATGTCATCCATGTAGGCTTCCACATTTCTGTGTATTTGCGGCTCAAAAGCGTCATGGACTACCCTTGCAAATGTTGAACCAACATTCTTTAAACCGAAAGGCATCCGTACGAAAAAGTATGTGCCACATGGGGTGATGAATGCGGTCTTCTCCTCATCCTCTTCTGCCATGAAGATCTGATGGTATCCTGGGTATGCATCAAGAAATGAAAGCAAGTCACATCCGACCGTGGAGTCAACAATCTGGTCGATGCGCGGCAAGGGAAATGGGTCTTTGGGACAAGCTTTATTGATATCGGTAAAGTCTATACAAAGCCTCCATTTCCCGTTTGCCTTGCGCCCGACTACAGGGTTGGCCAACCACGTAGGATGGAGCACTCCTCTGACAAGGCCTGCTGCTTCCAATTTCTTGATTTCTTCGGAGATGAATTCTTGACGCTCCACTGCCTGCTTCCTGACTTTCGGCTTGACGGGCCGCGCATGAGGACAAACGGCAAGATGGTGCTCGATTACTTTCCTGGGAACACCGGGGATGTCAGACGGTTGCCACGCAAATACGTCGACGTTCGCCCGCAGGAAAGCAACGAGCGCGCTTTCCTATTTAGGGTCGAGAGTGGCACTGATGGTGAAGGTACCACCAGTGCCATCCTCCTTGGCGGACACTCTCTTGGTCTCTGGTGGAGCTGCCATTGTCTTCTTACACTTGCCGGTGGAGCTCGATGGTGCGTCCTCGATGGTAGCGCAGCACTCCGAAGAGGTGCGCTTGCCGGAGTGGGCATCAGAACTCTTGCCGGACTTGGTCTTCTTCTTCGCCCTGGGAGCTTCAACGGCAAGTGACTTGCGATCTGTTGCGGCTGCTGCTTCCCGGTAGATCTTGTCAGCGCAGATAAGAGCATCCTTCTTGTCACCAGGGACAGAGATGACACTTATCGGGCCTGGCATCTTCAGCATGTTGTATGCATAGTGAGAGGCTGCCATGAATTTGGCGAGTGCTGGATGGCGGAGTATCCCATTGTAAGGCAATGGAAAGTCAGCAACGTCAAAAGTGACCCTCTCAGTCCTGAAGTTCAACTCGCTGCCAAATGTCACTGGCAACGTGATCTTTCCCTTCGGCTTGCTCCTTCCCAGATTGATTCCTTGGAATGTGCCGGTCTCTTCGAGCTCACCATCAGGGATCTGGAGTTTCTGGAGTACCGCGGAGGAGATCAGGTTCAAGCCGGCTCCGCCGTCAACTAGCATCTTAGTGACCTTGAGGTTGCAGATAGTTGGTGAAACCAACATCGGCAAGCACCCGACCGCAGTTATGCGATCAGGGTGGTCCTCAATATCAAAGATGATAGGCGTGCTGGACCATTTCAGAGGCTTGCGTGACTCGACGGGTGGTTCTGCCGCATTGACTTCCCGCACCCACTGCTTGAGCTGGCAGTGTGAAGTATGCAGAGAAGCACCGCCGTCAACGCACAGGACCTCTGTGGCTTTCTGGAACTCCTACTCATCGGTCTCGTCATCATCCATATCTTCATCATCGTCGTCATCTTCATCCTTGTCGCGGCCGTGGGGAGGTCTGTCTCCTTGCCGCTGCTTGGCCTTGCCGCGGCGTCCTCCTCGGCCGGGGCGTTTCTTGCCGGCTCCTCGAGCACCTTCCTGGGCCTTCTCCTTGTCGCGTCGCTCGTATTCAGCCTTTTGCTGCTCGACAAGCTGCTCGACCTTCTTGCAGCTCTGGAGGTCATGGCCCTTGGTGCGGTGGATCTTGCAGTACTGCTTGTTGGTGCCGTCCTGCTTGTCGGCGACTGCCACAGCCTGGTAGTTGGTGCCTGTGGCAATCTCCTCGCCGGAGCTACCAGCTTTGGCTTTCTTGGCGCCACCTCCGTTGCCGGACTGCTCAACGACTAGCACACCTTTGCCTTTCTTCTTCCTATTGCTCCGCCTCCGGTTTTTCTTTGCCAGGGCAGCCTCCTCACTATCAGATCCTCCTGCTTCTGTATTCTCTCCGGGGAGTTTCCTCCCTTCCTCAGCACGTGCACACTTGTCGGCCAGGGCATATAGCTCACTGACGTCTCTGATCTTGCACATCGCCATCTCCTCCCGCATCCTGCTGTTTCGCACGTTCTGATGGAACGCGCTGATTACCGCGGCAGGGTGGACATCTGGGATGTTGTGCTGTACGCGGCTGAATCTCTTAATGTACTTGCGCAGGGGCTCTCCTTCCTTCTGGGCGAGCAGATGAAGGTCGCTCTCTTGGCCATGAGGCTTGTGGCCGCTTGTAAAGGCGCCGACAAACTGATGGCATAGATCTGTCCAGGAGGATACGGAGTTGTCCGACAAGTGCATGAGCCAGGATCTGACATTGGGCTTGAGCACCAGCGGGAAGTAGTTGGCCAGGATCTTGTCGTCCCGCCCCCCGGCAGGCTGCACCGCGATGGTGTAGATGGTGAGGAACTCCGACGGATGCGACTTGCCGTCGTACTTCTCTGGTACGTCTGGCTTGGAATTCTTTGTGCTGGGCCACTGGACTCGCCGCAGCTCATGAGTGAACGCAAGGCATCCTACCGTGTACGGCAAGTCGCCTGGTTCCCCTGGTGCATGCATGTCGACAGAGGGCCCAGCGCGCTGGTCCGATTGACTCCGCGCTTCTCTTCGGCGCTCGATGCGAGTACGAGCGTCTTCTTGCTGTCGTTCATGAAGAACTTGGCGCTGATCTCGACGAGCTCGTGGATCTGATGATGCGGTGGAGTCGCTGTCGAGATAGATCCGGCGAGTCGGCGATCTTGGCCTTCGGGGTGGAGAGTGCATGGTGGTTGCACCCCCACCGGTTTCGTCGCCATTGGCTCGCGCCTGGCAGTCCTGGCGCGGCAGCGATGTACTCGGCTGCCGCGGAGTGTCGCCGTTGGCGAAGCCGATGAGACTCTGAATGGTGGCCCTCCATTCATCGATCTTGTCTGCCGTTGGAGGGTAATCCAGGAGCAGTTCAGCTCGCGCCAAAGCTTCTGCTGGAGTGGTGGGCGGAAGTGGCGAACGACGCGAGGAGCGGGATATGCTCGGACTTCTAACTATGTTAGAAGGAGCAGTATCCCGTCCAGGCGACCGTGTCTCGCTCGTGCCAGCATGTTGGCGTGCAGGCTGGTCTTGAGCATCCCGAGATCCATCAGCTCGATCTTGGCCCAACGAACGTATGGCACTGCGAATACCATGACGCTGTGGGTCCTGCACCTCCTGAGATGGGCGCGGTGCGTGTACGGACGCCGAGGTCTTCGCAGCCTTGTCCTTGGACCTGGCAGCACCGTGGGCTCCCTCGTCGATGCCCGTCCTTCCGCCGGCATCTACCCCACCAGCCGTTTGCTCTGGTGGTGGTGGGATCGACGTGGACGGAACAGCTGCGGCTGAATCCTTCTTCTTCGGTGGCATGTCGATGAAGAAAATGAAGATCTAGCTCGTGTGAACGTCGGATCAGGTTCACACAACCTCAAAGCTCCCCTACCTGGCGCGCCAAATATGTCGGGGAAGCTGATCCACGAACACCTATGGGACCGGCGGACTGAGCCCCTTTCTGTTCGGCGGGGGGCGGAGATCGCACAAAGAGCAGATCGAGGCGAAGCACACGAGCAGTTTACCGAGCTTCGGAGCTCTCCGGAGAGATAACACTCCTACTGCTGCATGTCTGAGTGTATTGAGTTCTTGCTCGGGAGCGCTGAGTGCTACAGTACACACTAGCTGCTAACGAGACCGAGCGTGAGTGTTTTTCTGCCTTCGAACCCCTCTCTACGTTGCGCATGGGCCTCCTTTTATATGCTGAAGGGGTCTCCGACAGGTGGCAACGTAGACAAGGGTAAAAATGGAAAAGGAATTGCGGTTGGTACAACTACCTGTACAGTGTATCATACCTAACCCTGACGGCAGGGGACAAAGGCATTAAATGCCCGTCTACATCGCCTAAATAGTGCAAAAAGGGACCGTCAGGGACGCCACCACTTGCCACGATGGCAATCTTGTCAGCGTAGCTTGCCACCGCGCACCGCTGGCCGCACAGCCTCTTGCCACGCGCGCCTGGAAAGATCCCAGGGCGACACGTTGGCGGACGTGCTGGAGCGCGGGTACAGAGTGGTAGTTTGCCGCCGCAAACGCCTTGCCGCGTTCGTTGTCTTGTCGCGTCGGGAAGCTTGTCGCTCATCGGGCCTCGCCGGGACGCGTGGCGCGTCGCGGCAAGTTCCTTGAGATGCCTTGGTTGGCCTTCCCGGCAAGCTCCTCTTGTCGGGGCCTTGTCTCCTTGGCTTGAATACTTTGTTCTTGAATGGCTCCAAAGGAACCACGGAGGACCTTGGCGGTCACCCGGCAAGCCTTGCCGCGGGGTGCTGCAACTACCCGTGCACAAGTTCGGGATACTAGGGTACCCCTACTCTAGTACACCGACACTCGTCTTTTGATCGCATTGGATATTCTGACTCTTACTATGCTGGTGATCGTGTGGACCGCAAGTGAACATCTGGTACATGTCATTTCCTCAGACGATCTTTGGTCTGTTGGTCCTCGAAGAAACAGAACTGTGTATCACTGTCTACTGCTGAAGCTGAGTATAGTGTTGCTGGTTCTTGCTGTGCTGAATTGTTGTGGATGAAGCAAACTCTCAAGGACTACGGCGTCAACGTGAAGAATCTGCCTCTCTTCTGTGACAATGAGAGTGCCATCAAGATTGCTCACAACCCAGTTCAGCACTCAAAGACAAAGCACATTCACATTCGTCATCATTTTCTTCGCGATCATGTGTTGAAGGGCGACATTTCTATTGAGCATGTGAAGACTGAAGAACAGCTAGCCGATATCTTCACAAAGCCCTTGGATGAGAAGAGATTTAGCAAGTTGCGGTGTGAGCTAAATATCCTAGAATCTTCGAATGTTCTTTGAATAGGACACTCATCCTACCACTTATGCATAAATTGATGCCTTAGATGTGCAACACATGAAGAAACATTTTTCTTCAATCAATGAAGAATAACACTCTAAGTGTGAAGAAATTAACGAAGAATTTGATTCTCGGAACCCTACGACAATTGTACGCGGTGTCTGAAATCGTCATTCTTATACGGTGGGTCATGCCACCACCAAAGTTGAAAATCTTCAATTTGAGTTTTTCCTCAGTTTTGAAATTCCTCAGTTGTTCATTTTCTTCAACTTTGCATTGTCTTCACCTTTGAGTTTATGTCCTCTACAACATTCACTTATTGCTATTTCTTCAAGTTGTTTTTCCTTCTAAGTGAATGTGATCAGACCCTTCCCCCTCTATGCTAAAATCAACCCAATCTATTCACAAATTCTTTATGTGCGTTCTATTTGAAACTCGTTCAAAATCTTCACTGTGTCCTTGTCAGTTGAAGAAATTGCGAACGCAATGTTAAAACTTATCTTATCCAATATTTTCGGGTTTTCCGCTCAAACCGTTCCGCATCCCACGAAATACTTATCTATTCACCCACAATCTCACACGATCTCCACTTCTCAGTACGTGGGTGACACATGTCAAGCGAATGAGAAGGGTCAGGGGCACGTTCGTCCAAATTCTTTGGGCGAACAGTTTTTCACCGTGGCTATAAATACCCCGCTCGACCTCACTCCCGCTCGAGCTTCTCAGACCCTAGCGGCGCCGCTACTTCATCGTCGTTGGTGAGGAAGAGCTTCACTGCCTCGACCTCGTCACCATCGTATTCGCGTCGGCCGCAGATTTCTTCACTCTGCTGCCGCCGTGGCTGTCTTCCTCAGCCAAGTTAGGGCGTGGAAGATCTGCACAGATGAACTTCACATCTCCACTTCCCAGTTCGTCGTGTTCTTCGTCCAGGGTAATTAAAAGTTACTTTTACTGCCCTCTTTGATTCAAATGATTTCTTCAAAATCCTCAAAGGTGTTTTCCTACAAATCTTCACACATTAAAGACCTCACATGTCATCTGTTCTTGATTCATTTCTCTAAGTTATATTTTTCTTCAAGATTCCTCAATTGTGTGGATTTCTTATCTGTACAACTTTGGAACGTAACACAAAGAACGCTTAGTGAAATTCTTCAAGACTCATCTGGTCAAATTCCACAAACTTTTTCTTTTTAAAAAACCTTGGGAGAACTCATATGGCCTCTCCAAATTCCTCGCAACTATACTCTGTTCACAGGTACTAATGTCCGCTGCTGAATCACTAGGTTCTCATCAACTAAACTCATTTGCAGTGTTCCTCGAAGAAAAGTTGCATACTTCTTCAGAGAATTCCATTGTTCAAATTCCTCATCTGAAGAAAATGGCTGATGGAAAGAAGCCACAGAAGGGAGGAAAGAGGCCTGAAATAAATACTGCTTTTGAAATCCCTGATGACATATATGCGGATTAATGCACTCCTGATGAGGCCAAGTTTGGAAAAGAAGACGAAAATCAGCGCAAGGTGCACATACATAGGATAGAAAGGCGATGGGCAAGAGAGTGGAGGGAGTACAGGTATGTTACTCCCAAGTACATGAAGAAATTCGCACTCAATCCTCCATGCCCAAGACCTCCATTGGCACCTGGCCAAGAAGCAGATCCCACTAACCTCAAGCGCGTTGAGGATTATCCTGATGAACGGGCCAAGCGCCAGGCCAAGTTGGCTAGACAAGCTAGAGAGGCAGTGAGGAAACTCAACGAAGACTCTGCTGCTGCTGCTGCCACTGCTGAGGCCTCTGCTAGCAAGCCGAAGAAGGCCATGGCAAAGAAGCCTGAGCATAAGCCAAGTGCTTCACCTTCAATGCCCTCAAGGCCAAGTTCCTCAGCAATGCCCTCATGGCCAGATTCCTCAAAGCCCTCACGGCCAACTCCTCAAACTGCACCTGCTCCTCCAAAGTCCTTAGCTCCTCCGCCAAAGTCTTCGGCTGCTCCGACTAAATCCTCAGCACCTGTGCATCTCGCCACGTGCCAAAGGACAACAGGCATATCTATTGCCTCAGGAGCCTCTGCAAGTTCCTCAGATGCTCCAAGTTCCTCAGCGGGCCCCTCTCTGCTAAAGAAAAACTCTGCTACTGGACGAGGTCCTCGACCAAGTCCTCACAAGAAGGAGGTCGCTTTCCAAGTGCCCTCTGATGATGATGAGGCTGATGATGAAGAACTAGCCGAAATCATCAGAGACAGACAAGTCAAGGCCGCTAGAGCCAAAAGAAGCAATGTGCCACTGCTTTTGGATCCGAAGCTGATCCTAGACTTCATCGATCTCTGGCACAAGGATCCCAACACACCTTTTCCTGAGATGAATCTCACACCAGGTCAAAGTCATGTTTTGACTGCCTTCATTGAAGAAGAGAAATGAAAATTTGAGAAGGCAAGGCAACTGAAGAAAGCTCAGTGTAGGAAGGAGCGCTTCCTGAAGAAAAACGTTGTCTCTATGACAACTGAAGAACTAGTGAAGATCCAGGATGAAATCAAAGGCCTCAGCGATGACTTCAATGCTTATTATGCTGATTGGAAAGGAGCCAAGGTCAGGTTTGTAAAACTGACTGACAAATTCACTTCAAAGGTTGCAGCTCCATCGCAATCAGAAATTCCTCAAGCCGAAGCATCTTCTCAACCAACTGAAGAGCACGCCAGCACCGCTGATGAAAATCAGGCTGCTGAAGAAAATGTGAGTTCCACGGCTGATGACTGCATTCCAGCCGCTGAAGAAATTGCCAGGGCATCCACTAGTGGTGCGCCTGAAGACAATGAAGAAGTCAGGGCAACTGCATCAGTTGTGCCTGAAGAGATTCAACCAAATTCCTCTGCTTCTCCTGCGCCTACTCCAACTCCGATCCTTAGATCTGTATCAGATGTGAAGAAGACTAAGGCTGCAGAGCATGCATATGTGAAGAAAAGGAAGGCATCAACATCATCAGATTCTTCAGCACCGAAGAAGATGAAGAATTGACAAGCTCATTTGCAAATCCAATTGATGCTATTCCTGTTTCCAGCATGCCATCAGAGGAAATCATCCCTTTCGATGAAGAATATGTGATCCCCAGCGGATCTGATGAAGACATTCCCTCTGCTGCTTCCTCAGAGCAGATGGCTGAAGAAATTGAAGCGGATGCAATCCCTTCAACTCCAATTGTCTCCTCGCCCATGCCTGAGTTCACTGCTGAAGAGGCCGGCGTTGAGGAATTGGATGAACAAAATTCTGACGTGGACATTGGGACTACTACTCCATTGATGAATGATGATTTTTGGGATAGTCAGCATCCCAACTCCCCTCCGTTCACGCCATTGCAACAAATCCCTCGGTCCCCGGCACAAACTGTTCAAATGAACTCTGAAGAAAATCAACCCACTGCATCTGTTCATGAAGAAATTCCAGCCACTAGTGCTGAAGAAACTACTGTTGCTGAATATTTGAAGACACAGACTACCACTAAAGAGGAACCAGAAATTCCTCAGCCTGAAGAACCTGAGATTGTGATTCCTGAGGTTGTGATGCAACTGACTGACACTCCTCAACCCAAGCCAAAGGATCCATTCTCAAGGAAGCAAAAGAATTCAAAACTGATGATTTCTTCGGCGAGCACGTATTCTTCACTGATTACAACCCCTATGACTCTGCTCGCATTAGGAAGAGGTGTTTCTGGACTGCTAGGCAGGTAAACTTTTATTCCTCAGTGCTGTTCAACAATGACAAAGTCTTCGATCATGAGCACATTCCTCACGTGGATATGGAATCTCTGCCATGCTTCATGCCAGTCCTCAGTGTTCTTCACAATGTTGGACTGTTAAATTTCTGCACTGACATCTGTGATTGGAATGAAGAACTCATTCTTCAATTCTGTGCAACGCTGCACATCACCGGAGACTCTGAAGATGTGAATTCATGGGTGCTAGACTGGATGACTGAAAATACTCACTATAAGGCACCAGCTACTAAATTGCTTCGTGCTCTGCCTCTCAGTCCTCCCCTTGAAGCTGCTCGCTGCATGTACCAAGAGCCTGAGCTTACAGATCACTATATGCAAGTGCTGATGAAGCCATTGAAGCCAGGTCAGGCCCAAAGAACCAAATTCCTCGTGAAGGAATTACTATATGTGCCTCGGACTGTCTATCGCATTCTGACAAAGACATTGAGTCCTATCAAGGGCCACGACTCGAATGAAGAAGAAGTCGTTGGCGTCATGACGAACCTGCTTTTCAATATCATGCATGGCATTCCCGTCCACTTCCATGATTTCTTCATGAGGACTCTGGCCAATGTCGCAATGTCACATTTTAGTTGAAGCCTTATGCTCTGTGGATTATGAGATTCATCAGAACAAGGTCTTCACTCAACTACAAAGCTGATACATTGAACCATTGCAGCTACTTGCCCCCGATTGAAGTCCTCAAATGGACATTTTCCTCAGCTGATGACAAGGGCAAGGCTTCTGCTGTTGTTGATGAAGGCATTCGTCCATTCAATGGTCAATTTCGCCAACGATGACTCTGCCACTCATGAATCTGCCGCCAACGAGCCCAAGCAAAATCCTCAAGGCACAGCTCCCAGGGTGATGACTGATCATGAGCTTCTCCTCAGTCTTCACCAGAAGGTTGATCACAATCACAAATGGGTGAAGCGTCAGTTTGGTTCAATTCTTCACAACATGACTGCTACCCACAATGCAGTGAAGAAAAACCATTACTACCTCCATGAAACCTTCAACCGTACCTGGGTTGTTTTGTCTCACATTTATAGCACAGAAGATCTGAAGAAAATCGGTCTCAAGGAAGATTTTGACTGGTCTGCTCCTCCACCGAAGAAATACAAGAAGGTCAAGGTTCCTTCCTTGGTGGCCAGATCCTATTCTTCATCGCGCGACACCGA
>LR880968.1:766511811-766528388 GCA_904067115.1 Aegilops sharonensis
AGCGGAAATTAAAGCATGCAACTTGCAATAATGTAAAGGGAAGGGTTTGGATGGTTCAAACGCAATTGGAGACACGAATGTTTTTGTCGTGGTTCCGATAGGTGGTGCTATCGTACGTCCACGTTGATGGAGACTTCAACCCACGAAGGGTAACAGTTGTCTGAGTCCACGGAGGGCTCCACCCACGAAGGGTCCATGAAGAAGCAACCTTGTCTATCCCACCATGGCCGTCGCCCACGAAGGACTTTCCTCACTAGCGGTAGATCTTCACGAAGTAAGCGATCTCCTTGCCCTTACAAACTCCTTGGTTCAACTCCACAATCTTGTCGGAGGCTCCCAAGTGACACCTAGCCAATATAGGAGACACCACTCTCCAAAAAGTAACAAATGGTGTGTTGTTGATGAACTCCTTGCTCTTGTACTTCAAATGATAGTCTCCCCAACACTCAACTCTCTCTCACAGGATTTGGATTTGGTGGAAAGAAGATTTGAGTGGAAAGCAACTTGGGGAAGGCTAGAGATCTAGATTCATGTGGTTGGAATGGAATATCTTGGCCTCAACACATGAGTAGGTGGTTCTCTCTCAGAACTGGTAAGTTGGAAGTGTAGGTTTGTTCTGATGGCTCTCTCCACGAATGAAGAGGAGGTGGAGGGGTATATATAGCCTTCACACAAAATCTAACCGTTACACACAATTTATCAAACTCGGTGGAACCGAATCAACAAACTCAGTCAGACCGATTCAGTAAACCTAGTGACCGTTAGGATTTTCGGTGGGACTGACATGCAACTCGGTAGGACCGATATGGTTAGGGTTAGGGCATGACGTAATCTCGGTGAGACCGATTACACAAACTCGGTGAGACCGAATTTGGTAATTAGCTAACCAGAGAGTTGGTCAGGTAAACTCGGTGGGACCGATTCGCTCTTTCGGTGAGACCGAAAAGTTACCAAAGGGAAACAGAGAGTTTACATTGCAATCTCGGTGGGACCGATCGCTCAGTTGGGTTAGGCCGAAACGTTACGAAGGGAAACAGAGAGATTACAATCCCATCTCGGTGAGACCGAGATCCCTATCGGTGAAACCGATTTGCCTATGGTTTGTGGCAGTGGCTATGACATTTGAACTCGGTGGCGCCGGATAGAAAGAATCGGTGGGGCCGAGTTTGACTTTAGGTTTAGGTCATATGTGGATGTGAGAAAGTAGTGGAGGGTTTTGGAGCATATCACTAAGCACATGAAGCAAGAGGCTCATTAAGCAACACCTCATCCCTCCTTGATAGTATTGGATTTTTCCTATAGACTCAATGTGATCTTGGATCACTAAAATGTAATATGTAGAGTCTTGAGCTTTTGAGCTTGAGCCAATCATTTGTCCTTAATATTTTGAGGGAACCACTTTCATCATCCATGCCATGCCATTCATTGAGCTTTCCTGAAATATTTGTCTTGGAATAGCATTAGCTCAATGAGCTATATGTTGTTACGAATTACCAAAACCACCTAGGGATAGTTGCACTTTCAATCTCCCCCTTTTTGGTAATTGATGACAACATATAGATCAAAACTTCGACAGATGATAATAAGATTGAAAAACATCGTCGCTTTGAGAAGTATGTGATAAGCAAGAGCTCCCCCTTAATTTTTGCATATTTTAAGATTTGCTTTGGACTGCAAATGCACAAGGACTTAGGCTCATGGGTTACTCTTGCATGTCACATACATCTTGGTGGAGCGCTCAAAATAATAAAGATTCAATACATGCACTCATCACCAAGCAATGTGAATGATCATATAAGAGTAAGTAAGATAATATCATAACAAGCATAAGTGTAGCTTATGATCAAACACATGATCATCAAGCAATCAAAGGCAAACAAAGTTCAACCAAGAAGGAAAGAGAGAACAAAAGCAAACTCTCTCTCTCTCTCGAAGCCCTATGATCTATACATTTTTCTCCCCCTTTGGCAACAAGTTACCAAAAAGTTCCTAGAAAATGCATAGGACTATATCGTCTCTCAGGCTTGGTCTTCAGCTGGTGGCGTAGAGATGGCTCCTTGGACGAAGACTTCAGTTGATGTGGAAGGAGCTGAAGGAGTTGGTGCTGGAGCTGTAGCTGGAGCAGATGAAGTGACTCTGGTGTCTAGTACTGGCTCTGCAGCTGATCTCTGAGCTCGAGGCACTCTGGAAAATGCATCAATTGTTGTCCTGCCCTTCCTCTCCTGCATGTCATCCTGTAGCTGCTCCACAACTCACTGAATCTCAGTTACTTTGACATCAATATCATAGAATTTTTGTTCCATGATTCTTTCCAGGCTCTCCTGGTTTTGAGTTAGGGTGGCCAACCCCTTCTCCATCCGCAGAGTTGATGCTATCAAGTAACCAAGCTGGTCCTGCTTGTTCTTCAAAAAGTACTCAGATGCCTCTGCTAGAGTTGGCATCTTGGCAGCCTTCTCTTTCCTTGCTTTCTCCTTCTTCTCTTGAGCTTGTACTGATGATGGTTCATTCTCAGTCATGACAACTTGATTGTCCTCAAAGTCAGGATAGATAACTAAGTGTTCCTTATCCAGCAGATACTTCCCTGTGCCCATTTTTGAGTTAATCAACTCCTGAATTTGTGGGGCATATCCATAGCTCCTCTTTTGGTCTGCTATTGTCCTCTTAATAGTTTCAACTATGAGGCTCATGACCTTGAATTTCTGGGGCACATCAAATATGTGTAGCAAATTAATTGCATGCCCTCTGATCATGTTGTAGTCACCTGATTTGGGCAACAGAGTGTGCCTGAGGATCCAGTTGATCATTGGCAGCCCTGGCAGAAGAAAATGAACTGATCCAAACTTGAAAGTCTCAAGTGCATCATCTGGGATTTCCTTGTACATCCGTGACATTGAGTTGTGATCCATCTTCTTCTTGGCATAAACGTCCAAGTCATCTTCACTTTCCTTTGGGGCATTGATCAGACTTGCCCATTCCTCAATGGTTGATTGGTATCTCGTTCCTTTAGACATCCAAACTATCCTGCCATCTGGATAGAAATGTGTTGTGGAGTAGAATTGCATAATGAGCTCGTCATTCCAGTTTGTGAGCTTCTGCCCAACAAAGTCTACAAATCCACACGCACTGAAGTTGTCATACACTCCAGGATAGTGTTCTTCATTTTACTGTATGTAGGTCCAGTCGACCCACCTCATATCACATACTATGGGCTCAAGATGGTCTCATAGAAGTCCTGCTGCTCCTTGGTGTGGAACCTGTAATCTACAGCAGTCCTTCTCCTGGTGGCATATGGATCTGACTCTCTCCATAGCCTCAACCCTAAGTCTCTCCTGATCTTCATGTTTTCAGCCACAGGATGAGCATCATTGTGGTCTGGAATCTTGAGTTTGAGCTTCCTTAGGACTTGCCCTTCATCATCTTCCTCAGCAGCAACATCAGGCACTGGGGCCTTGTTCTTTTCAGCAGCTGGTATACTCCTGGTATTTCTCTTAGGTGCACTCTTGGGCTTGGAGGCATCTTTGGGTGCTTCTTTGGGCTTTGAAGTTGCAGCCCCTGACTTTATAGCATCACCCATCAGCTTTTGTGCCTTGGGTGCTGGTGCAGCAACCTCTTCTTTTACCTCTTCTTCCATCATGGAAGGCTTTCCAATCACTCTGGCCATGGTCTTCTTGACCCTTTCCTTCCTTTTCTTTCCTTGAGCAGCAGGCTCCTTGGGTTGGGATTCTAAAGAAGCTTGAGTGGAGACTCTGGCTTTGGACATTGGTTGTCTTCCTGCAGGCCTTTTGATCTTCATTCCTCGCTTTACTGCAGTTGAGCTGTACTCCTTCTTGAGCACTTTCTTCTTTGAACTAGCCTCATCCTCAACTGCCACATAATCCTCATCCTCAGACTCTGAGCTTTTGTTCTTCCTTGTCCTTGTGGCAGCCTTGGGCAAATTGCTGGGAGTGCTTCTGCTCCCCTCATCTGAGCTGCTAGAGGGACTAGTGCCCTCACTCATGTGAATCTGCTCTTATGACTTGTTCTGGCTGTCACTTTGGTCTGACATGCTGCACACACTGACTGCTGACCCTGTGAATAGTTATAGATGAGGTAGAGTGGATGAGCATCACAAAATGCAGAGATTTTTGCAAAAGAATGATTCAAAAAACTTAGTTTTAGTTTTCCACAGAAAGCATTTCGGATCTACCGATTTTCAAACTCGGTGATATCGAAGCAGTTTTGGAACAATAACTAGTGAACTCGGTCAGACCGAGTCACAGTTCGGTGGCACCGAGTCTGCTAGGGTTTCACAAAGTTTTAAAATCGGTCACACCGATTAGCAATTCTCGGTCAGACCAAGAGTTACTAGTGCAATGGTGTTAGCCAAATTGGTGGGACCGAGTTTTTCAACTCGGTGGGTCCGAGATGGTTTCGGTGGAAACCTAACCCTAAATTTTCAAATCACACCTATTCTAAGGATTGTTTTGACTGGATAGAGGTGTTTCAATCGTGGCAAGAAGCATTATGAACACAATGTGCTGAGAATCAGACGAGGATAGCACTGTGATCGAGTTCATACCCTAGTTCGGCGGTGAACTTGCTACGGCGGCAATGGCGGAGAAGAAATCCGTTGACGGCGGCGGAGACCAGTGACAGGAGGCGGCTGGCGACGAAGTCGACGATCCGGAGACCTAGTAGGCAGAGCGAGCTATGCGCGGGTGAAGAGTTTCGGAGAAAGTTTTCAAAAATTTGCCCGTGAGAATATATAGCCCGACACTGTCGGTGTGACCAAGTGGAACAACTCGGTGGCATCGAGATGCATAACTGTTAACAGTTACAGCAACTCGGTGTGACCGAAAAGTTCAAATCGGTTGCACCAAGATGAAAACCTAGATCGACTTAGTGATCTCGGTATGACCGAAATGGATGAATCGGTCAGACCGAAAATCACAAAGAAGTTTTGGAAGTTTAAGTCTATGACGAATAGGGGACTCCGAGTGCTCCTCACACAGAGTGGTTCGAATCTGACTTGATCAAAATTTGTGATGTAGCATGAATAGAGTTTGAGACGAGAAAAGCATAGATAGCTAGAGAAGGTTCTTAGGCATTCTTTTCCATCCACTTGGCCAAAGAAGAAGAAACCAATCAATCAAAACAACAAGTGGATGTCCTCGAATGAGTAAAATATGCAACCAACATGCTCACACAATAAAATGGCAAATAAAATATTTGACAAAGCATGCACAACCAATTCTAGCATCTATCAAACAATTGGCGATGACTAGGTCATCTATATATGAGTATATTGACTTAGGAGTCAAATGAGAACATTTGATCATAGGTCATACTCATCGTTTAAGCTCAAGTGGGGTTACCACTTTTACGTAAAGCATTTATGTGTTCACATCATTAGAGTTGCTTTGACTGAATTCTTAGAGTTAAGCTCCCCCTAGATGTGAGATCCCCCCTTAGAGGGATGAACTAACCTTGGGTTCTGTCGATGATGACTTAATGTAGATATTGAAGATGTGGATGCTCAATGTTGATGTAGATCATTTGGAGCAAACCTTTGGAGTGAGTTGCACATTCAATACCTACATGGGTTAGTCCCATAAGGAACAAACAAGAATATCCATAGACATAGTGTGATGCATTCACAAAATGATGTCCATGAAAACATTAGGTTACCTTGTCCCTTGCATTACCAACATGAGGGTTTGTGCCCGATTTCGGGTTCCGGCAGGCCATCTAGGTTCGAACACTGGGGTGCGCGCGGATATTTCGCCCAATACCTACCTGCACCTCCCCGCCTCGCTAGGATCTAAACTATGAAAGGAACAACACAAGAGACACAAGGTTTATACTGGTTCGGGCCACCATTGTGGTGTAACACCCTACTCCAGTGTGTGCTGTGGTGGATTGCCTCTTTGGCTGATGAGGAACAATACAAGGAAGAACAGCCTCGCGAGGTTCTGTTCTTGGCTGGTGCAATGAACTGCTAGCGGGAGTTCAGTTGCTCTCTCTGTGCTGATTCAAGATGCCGGATCCTGGATCAAGCTCCGATCTAGCTACCTCTACCCTGTGGGTGGCTAGTCCTATTTATAGGTAGAGGCTCTGGGCCTCTTCCCAAATATTGAGCGGGAAGGGCGCCAACAATTGGACATTTTGAAGGGGAACATCTAGTACACTTATCCTGACTAAAGTTGGTCCTCGCCTGTGAAAGGCTCTAGTGGTGACGCCGGCTTGGGCTCCATGATGACTTCCTTCCTGCCGTTGCGACGGTCTTGGTCTTGTTGCACCGAAACGGATGCCTTTGCTTGATGTTGTCGCCTGCGCTTGCTCCCTTTGCACCAAAGAGGAAAGGAGGACACTGCGTGGGCTGGCGCCCGCCTAGCGCCCGCCTGGCGCCCTTGGTCGTCATGGCTTGCGTCAAGGGCACCTCGCGAGGTACCCTGCCTTGATCTCTTCGCCTCCTCACGAGCCAGCCTGACGAGGCCGTGCCTGAGGAAGCTCCCTGTCATCCGCCCCGCGAGGCTTGGCCCCTCGCAAGGGTCTTGAGCTTGTGCTGATGAAGATGGGCCGTGCTGGGCCACCGCTTGAGCCATGCCGCAGGCCGCAGGCAGGCAAGTCTGGGGACTCCCATTCCCAGAACGCCGATAGTAGCCCCCGGGCCCAAGGCGCGCCTGGACTTGGCTGAGCAGAGAAGCGAACGGGCAAGTGCGAAGCGCCGCGGGCCCTAACAGCCTGAGGCCTCGGGCGCCGCGTGGCGGTTGATTGGACGTGGGCGGCCCTGGTTCCCCACGACACCTCGGCGACTGCACAAATTGACAAGTCCCTGCATGCAAAGCGAGTCATGATTACCTGCGATCGTGGAGGTCGACGGTTGGCCTTCCCCGGCGATAAGTACGGAACGGCGCGTGCCCTTCCAGTCCATCTCTTCTTGCTTCTCCTTCTTCTCCGTCCTTGCTCCACCTTGCCGCAATGGCTCCGATCCGCCGATTCTCCGCGGAAGAGAAGGGAAAGGCTCCCCGAGAGGGTCCCGACCCGCTTCCGCCGAAGAAACGGCTAGCCCTATGCTGTCGAGATGAGGGCGCCCGGCAGGAGGTGTCGAGGCCTTGGTGCGAGCGGCCGCCGCCAGGGTTCCCGCTGCCCTTGTACGGCCACCTTGAGGGCCTTGCAGGAGTCCACGCCGAGCGCCATGGACGACGCCGCCGTCGGCGTCGGCGGGTCACGGCGGTGCGCGTTGTCCCTCCTGGAGTCCACGCCGAGGGCTCCTCCCAAGAGTTTGTGCTCCACGCCGCCATGCCTCCTCAGTCTTGGATCCTCCTTCCTCCCTCCTTCGCCTTCGTGATGCCGCAGGGGGGATACTTGGAGCTATGGTTGCAGCATGCCGGCTGCAACACCCTCGCGACCGAAGCGGAGGTCGCGGTCGTCGCTCCGGGCATGGTCTTCATGACCCGAGGCTGGGGCGAGATCGCCCGGGTCTGCAGGACGAGGGGCGCCCTCGCGATCCACCTGGAGTACGACGGCGCTTCCATGATGCTCTTCAAGGTCTTTGATGCGGACGGACGCCGGCTGGAGTGCTGCCCTGAGAGAGGTGGCTGGGGCCCTGCCGCGGCGAGGACCAGGCTTGCCGATCGCTCCCTCAGCAGCTCCTCAGGCGGCGGAGGCGGCGGAGGATCCAGCGACTCAGCCGAGCTCTTCTCGACCCCGAAGACAAGCGACGACAGCTACGAGCCCCCGAGCCTGCGCCGTTCTCGAAGCAGGGCGCGCTCGGTAGGCCGCCGCTGCCTCTGACCTGGATGAGGTTGGCGCCGGTGCCTGACGGCCCACTATTCATGATGGCATCTCTTGCGGAGGCACGTGTAGTTAGCGTTCTTTAGGATCTGTTCCCTCTGTTCCCTACGAGGAATCGAAAAGCGCGCCCCCCGGGGGCTTGTTAGGTGTTTGTGGTTCTGTTTGTTAATATAATCCTTGCCATGAAGTAGTGTGAGATGCTCATTCCGTCTTAGCTTAGTTCTTCCTTTCGAACCTCACGGGGGCTTGATGCTCTGCGCCGACAGGTCCCGGTCCAAAGGCAGGCTTCAGCCGTTGCTGGTATGCCAGGTCGCGATGCCGTGGTCAAGGCCAGGAGGTGAGCGGCCCGGGGTCCAGTAAGAGCCCCTGAGTCGCGAGGCTCAGGAGGCCCCCTTGAGCGCTCAAGCAGCCATCGTTCGGTGAGAAAGGAGCGTGACGTTGCTAACACGGGATTGCATTAAGTACGAGGTCGGCGCTGCGATAGCCAGTGTTTCCGCAGGGTGACTTATCTCGAGAGTCAGGAACCGCTTCCTGGTGCGACGCTAGGTCCGCGCATCGGCAAGCGAGGGGTTGCCTGGCGAGGTCCCCGCGTGCCTCTTCTCTCTCGCCTTTGCTCCCCTTTCTGCTCTACATCCTCGGGTCCCGGCCCTCGAGCGGGTCTCAGCCGTCGCTGGTATGCCAGGTCGCGATACCGTGGTCAAGGCCAGAGGGTGAGGGCTGGAGAGCCAGTAGGAGCCCATTTGTCGCGATGCTCAGGTACACCCCCCTTTAACGTGCAAGTGGTTCGCGTGGACGAGAGTGAAGAAGACGCTGTGAGGGCCTCGCCTGGCGCTGCTCCTTGAAGGGATCCTGCAGGCTCACCACAAGAAGAACAAGAGTCCGCTCTGACAAGCGACGGTCAGCCGTTGGTTGCTTCGGAGAGGTGACGAGGCACTGAAGGCCTGATGAGGTGGCACTGTGCGGGTTCTGCCGCGGCCAGAGCTCAGCCATTCAGGTTTGTCGGTGTTGCAGGGACGGACCCATGCGCAAGCGTCGTGCCATTGGGGAGCAGCTCCATCAGTTGGTGTCAGTTGAGAAGATAACTAGGTCAAGCACGTTAATCACGAAGGAGCAAGTTCATTTAGATAGATGCAGGGAAGGCAGACATCGCTGGGTCTGGCCCGAGCGACTTGGGGATGATGCAGCCCGAGGGGCGCCCCCAACGAGGTAAGCTAGGAACATGAAGTAAAAGGGATACACGCCGCAGGGACGGACCCATGAGGCATGGGAATGATGCAGCCCTGGGGGGCGCTCCCAGCTGGAAATGAAACTTGAAGGATGTCACCTAATAACGATGAAGACGAAGTGATGTTGAAGTAGTGGACGTCGTGGGCTGCGGGAGCCGATCTTCACGAGCCCCAGCCCCAGGAGCCTCGGGAGGCTCTGGAGGCGCTGGTGGCTCCTCGCGGACCATCTCCATCTCCGCCAGGACCGCGGAACGTCTGGCCTCTTGAGCCTCCAGGATGCTCCCCATGAGACGCTGGTACGTGGCGGCCGCGTTTGGCATGCCGTAGGGCATGCGAACGTAGTTGTGGGGTGGGCCTTCGCAGCGCCCCGCGTGTGAGGGCCAGAAGCGCTCCTGAGAGGCGGCTCGGTTGAGCCCTGGTATGTCGATGCAGATGCGCAGCCCACCATCCTCGCCTGGATGGGGAGCTATGGTGGGTAAACGGCGGCTGCCACTCATGACTCTTGACTCCTGCAGCTCCTGAATGATCTGGCTGATGAACTCCTGAGGGTTTGGCCCTCCTTGCCTTGCTCCTTCCTGAGGGAAACGTGCTTTGAAGCACGCCTCCAAGTGGTGCCCAAGCGCCTCCCTCGTGACCTTAGCATGGTCGGTGGCCCTCCAGGAGAGAGCCCCCGAGCCTTGCTTGAGGAGGGCGCCGGGCGCGCCTTCCTATGCGACAGAAGGAGGTGTCCCCCTGAACAGGGGCGAACCCTGAGGGGCCTGCCTCCTGAGGGGTCGGGCCTGGCGATGTCTTCTTCTTCTTGGGAGCAATCTCAGGGAGCCTCACGCTCCTGCGATCTGGGTCTTCAAGTGATGCGGCTTGACAAGCTCGCTCCAGGGAGCACACCGCGTCTCTTTCTTTACAAGGCACTGTGATGACTCCGCTGCTTCCTGGCATCTTGAGGACGTTGTAGCCGTGATGAGTCACGGCCATGAACTTGGCCAGAGCTGGGTACCCGAGGCTGGCATTGTATGGCAGGCGAATGTGGGCGACATCGAAGTTGATGAGCTCGGTGCGGTAGTTGTCGCGCGCCCCGAAGGTGACAGGGAGGCGGACCTGCCCAATCGGAACCGTGGAGCCATCGGTGACTTCGGAGAAAGGCTTGGTTGGCTGAAGCTCATTGTAAGGCACTTGGAGATTGTTGAATGTCTCTACGGACAGGACGTTGAGCCCTGCTCCGCCATCGATGAGGGTCCTGGTGACTTGCACGTTGCTGATGATTGGGGAACAAAGCATCGGGAGGACTCCGGCTGTGGCCGCGCACTTGAGCTGATCCGCTGAGCTGAACGTGATGGCGCACGCTGACCACCTGAGAGGGCGTGTGGCTTCGAGCTTGGGGAGGACTGCATTCACTTCGCGGGCGAACTGCTTGAAGATGCGTTCGGAGGCTGGGGCTTGAGCTCCGCCCAGGATGCAAGCGATCGCGCGCGGCTCCTGGAAGCCCCCAACCCCCTCGTCCTAATGATGGTCCTCATTTCTCCTTGGCTGCGGCGGCAGAGGAGGGAGGCCTGCGTTTCCTTGCGGACGATCCTCGCGAGGCTGATCCCTCCAAACTCCCTCGCGAGGCTGATCCTGCCAGCGATCCTCACGAGGTCGGTCGCGCCACCCTTGGCGAGGGCCACGGTCTTCCCAGCGTCATGCGTTCCTTCCTCCTCCTCGGCCGAAGCCTCGATCATTGCGGTCGGGGCGTCGGCCGATCCTCCCTTCTCGCACGGCTCGGAGCTCTGGACATTCGTTGGTGTTGTGGGTATGGAGGTCATGGTACACACAGTACCGGCTTCCCTTGGAAGACTCGGGCTGATCTTTGCTCTGCTTGGTGTCTGGTTCTGCCGCGAGCACGGCAGCCCCCTTGCGCTTCACGTCCTTGGCCTTGGATTTCTTCTCTTATGGGTCTGCGGCTGGCAGCTCGAGGAGGGAAAGGCGCCCTTCCTCAGCCCTGGCGCACTTGGTCGCGAAGTTGAACAGCTCCAAGGAAGTGCGCAGATCTTCATGCATCGCCAGCTCCTCCTTCATCTTGACATCACGCACACCGTCGGAGAAGGCTTAGATGATGGCCTCCTCGGTCACCTTGGGAATCTTGAGGCATGCGTTGTTGAAGCGCTTGATGTACTTGTGCAGGGTCTCCCCTGGCTGCTGCTTGATGCGGCGCATGTCGCTCACGGTAGGAGGCCGGTCGCGAGTACCTTGGAAGTTCGCGATGAAGCGGGTGCGCATCTCGTCCCAGGAGGAGATCGTGCCAGGAGCCAGGTTCAGGAGCCAGGTGCGGGCTCCGTCCTTGAGTGCCATGGGAAACCAGTTCGCCATGACCTTCTCGTCCGCGTTAGCGGCTTCGATGCCTAGCTCGTAGAGCTGAAGGAACTCCGCAGGGTCGGCCGTGCCGTCGTAGCGATGAGGCGGGTCTAGCTTGAACTTGCCGGCCCACGCGACGCTGCGCAGCTCGGTGGTGAAGGCGCGGCAGCCTGCTGTGGCCACGGGAGGCCTCTGGTGACGAAGAGCCTGGTCTTGCGGGGCCCCATGTGCTGCAGCTGGGAGCAGCGCGGGGTCTTGGCGTGCTGGAGCAGGAGCGTGGTCGTGACGAGCCGGTGCAGGGAGCACTCGGGCAGCTTCTTGGGGGCGATGGACCTCTTGGCAGCTCTGCTCTTGCTGCGCTGGTGCCGGATGGAGTGGGTTCCGCCCAGGGGCCACGCGCCTTGGGGCCAGGGCGCCTTCTTGAGGCGGAGGCGGCTGAGGCGCCCCTGGAGCTTCATCGCCCGCGCAGGGCGGGGCGCGGTGCAGCGAGAAGGACGGCGCGGGGGAGGCCCCTGCGGCACGGACGAGCTCGGCGACGCGGTCGAGCCACTCTTCGTAGATGTCGTCGACTGGGCGGTAGCGCAGGAGCTCATTTGACGCGTTGAGCGCAGCTAGAGCCTCCATGGGCGCGCGGAGTGCGTGAGACGAAGAACCAGCTGGGGCGAGTGAGGGAGTAGCATTGCGGCCGTCTCGCCTCACGGACGGATGCTGGGACTATGCTTGCTGCTCGTTCCCCGCCGGGCCGGTGGCGACGTTGACGGCAGGCGATGGGGAATGGCGGGGACGGCCGCCGATGGGGGCCGTCTAGGCGATGCGGGAAGCGAGAGCGGCTCGGCGCTTGGCGCGGGCCCGACGAGCGTCTGACATGGATGCGATGGTCGGCGAAGAACAGGGCGGCGGAAGACGAATTTCGGCACACCCCTACCTGGCGCGCCAAATGTCGGATTTCGGGTTCCGGTAGACCCTCTAGGTTCGGACACTGGGGTGTGCGTGGAGATTTCACCCTCTACCTACCTGCACCTCGCCGCCTTGCTAGGATCTAAACTATGAAAGGAACAACACAAGAGACACAAGGTTAATACTGGTTCGGGCCACCATTGTGGTGTAACACCCTACTCCAGTGTGTGGTGTGGTGGATTGCCTCTTGGGCTGATGAAGAACAATACAAGGAAGAACAGCCTCGCGAGGGTCTGTTCTTGGCTGGTGCGATGAACTGCTAGGGGGAGTTCAGTCGCTCTCTCTCTCTCTGCTGATTCAAGATGCCGGATCCTGGATCAAGCTCTGATCTAGCTACCTCTACCCTGTGGGTGGATAGTCCTATTTATAGGCAGAGGCTCTGGGCCTCTTCCCAAATATTGAGCGGGAAGGGCGCCAACAATTGGCCATTTTGAAGGGGAACATCTAGTACACTTATCCTAACTAAAGTTGGTCCTCGCCTATCAAAGGCTCTGGTGGTGACGCCGGCTTGGGCTCCACGATGACTTCCTTCCTGCCGTTGCGATGGTCTTGGTCTTGTTGCACCGAAAGGGATGCCTTTGCTTGATGCTCTCGCCTGCGCTTGCTCCCTTTGCACCAAAGAGGAAAGGAGGACACTGCGCGGGCTGGCGCCTGCCTGGGGCCCTTGGTCGCCATGGCTTGCGTCATGGGCACCTCGCGAGGTACCCCGCCTTGATTTCTCCGCCTCCTGGCGAGCCAGCCTGACGAGGCCGTGCCTGAGGAAGCTCCCTGTCGTCCGCCCCGCGAGGCTTGGCCCCTCGCGAGGGTCTTGAGCTTGTGCTGATGAAGAAGGGCCATGCTGGGCCACCCCTTGAGCCACGCCGCAGGCCGCAGGCAGGCAAGTCTGGGGACCCCCGTTCCCAGAACGCGGACAGTTTGTGACTCCTTGAACTTGTGCAAGATATGGAAGATGATTGCACTTGTCCTTGCCAAAATGATATGAGTGAAGAATGTTGGCGGATTCACCCTCAAGAACTCTCTAGTTCTTCTTCTTCGGGATCCACATCATCTTGACGGGAATCCTTGGTGTAGTAGTTGTACTTAATGAAGTAGAACTTGACGTAGTCTTGGGAACCCACTTGACCAAGGCCTTAGGTGATTCTTCAAATGCATCAATCTCCTCTTGAAGCTTTTACTTGCCTTTGTTCTTGTGGTCTTGTGGTGGAAGATCATCTTGTGCTTGTGTTCCCTTGAAGGAAGTAGGATCATACTTCTCTTCTTGAGGAACAAACTTCGTCTTGGGGTATTGATCTTCTTCCCACTCAACTCCATTTGCATTGAACTTTCGTTCAAAACCAACACCTTGATTCTTCCGGTGCCTTCCTTGCTTGCGTACAATTTCCTCGAATTGCTTACTTCCGGCAAGGCTCTTGTAAACACCTTTCTCTATAATTCCCTTCAATAAGCTATTTTCTTGCTCAAGTGTAACTTGGCTAAGAGAATCATTAGTGGAATCAAGAGAAATACTAGGATCAACAATATTGGATTTAGCACTATTATTGTTACTACTAGAGGAAGAATCTTTCTTCTTGTTACTAGACTTGACTTGAGGCATGTAAGTTGATAGGAGTAAACGCTTGGCAATGTAAGAAGAACTTTTCTTACGGAGATCATCATTGATTGCTTTTAGGAACTCATGCTCTTGCTCAAGATTGAGTTTTTCAAAGCGTAACTTCTCATGAGCCCTTAAAAGTTCTCCATGATCTTCGAAGATAGTTTCATGAGCTAACTTAAGAGTGTTTAGTTCTTTAGTTAGAAGCTCAATCTTCTCCTTATCATTGTCATTCGTTTCATCTTTATTAGCATGATTAATTGACGTTTCATCATAGTATTCATCACTAGACTTGTCAACAAGTAAATCATCATCACCTAACAAGTCATCTTCATCACTATTAAAATCAACATACTCGGGGTGTGTTACCTTAGTACCTTTGGCCGTGAAGAATCTTCCAATTCCTTCATTTGGTGAATCAAATATGTCGTAGGAGTTGGTTGACACAAGTGCTAGGCCGGCAACACCTTCATCTTGAGTGTACTCGGAGTCGGAGTGATAGCTTCTCTCGGAGTGATTGTCGGAGTCGGAACCGGATACCCATTCACCAATATGAGCTTGATGTATTTTTTTTGTGTAGCTCTTTGATGACTTGTCCTTCCTTTACGAATCCTTGCTTCTCTGTGAGGGTCTTCGTTCATAACGATCATCTCTACTCCTTCTCTCTCTTGGTGGTGATTCTTCTCTTCTACTTCTTCTATTGGGAGAATCTTCTCTTCTTTTGTAGGGTGTCGTACACTCATTGGAATAGTGTCTGGGTCTCCCACAATTGTAGCAATTTCACACTCGACTAGAAGATCTTTTGTCATTGTAGGACCTTGACTTAGAGCTTCTTTCTTTGCTTCTACTCTTGTAGAATTTGTTGAAGTTCTTCACCATTAAGCTCAATTCTTCATTGAATGTTTGTTTCTCACTTGATGATGTGGGGGCTTCACATGAGGCTTTGTAAGCACCACTTGACTTGTTGTGAAGTTCCTCCTTATCCTTGAGTGACATCTCATGAGCAACAATTCTTCCAATGACTTCCATTGGCTTGAGATCTTTGTAATTTGGCATCATTTGGATCAATGTGCACACGGTATCGTATTTTCCATCCAATGCTCTTAGGATCTTCTTGATGATGAATCTGTCGGTCATCTCTTCACTTCCTAAGCCGGCAATCTCATTTGTGATAAGAGCAAGCCTAGAGTACATTTCAGCGACACCTTCACCATCCTTAATTTTAAACTTGTCAAGCTGACTTTGGAGCACATCCAACTTGGATTCCTTGACGGAGTTGGTACCTTCATGCATATCAACCAAAGTATCCCAAATTTCCATTGCATTCTCAAGATGGCTGATTTTGTTGAACTCTTCGAGGCACAAGCCATTTAAGAGGATATCACAAGCCTGAGCGTTGTATTGCAGCATCTTCAACTCTTCCGCGCTAGCTTCTCGGTTCGGTTCTCTCCCATCAAAGAATTCACCTTGCAAGCCAATACACACAATAGACCAAACGGCGGGGTTATGTCCGAGAATATGCATTTTCATCTTATGCTTCCAACTAGCAAAATTAGTGCCATCAAAGTAAGGACCTCTACGGTGATAATTTCCTTCGCTAGTCGCCATACTCTCCTAGGTTGTGAAACTAAGGCTATGACCACCAAAAGCTATGAAAATCAAAGCAAATGGAGACCAAAGCTCTGATACCACTTGTAGGACCTTGAAGTATGTCTAGAGGGGGGGGGGTGATTAGACTACTTGACCAATTAAAAACTTGACCTTCTCCCAATTTTAGGCTTTGGCAGATTTTAGCTATCTTTGCACATGTCAAGCAATCTTCACATAATTCAAGCAAGCATGCAAAGAGTATATAGGCAGCAGAAATTAAAGCATGCAACTTGCAAGAATGTAAGGCAACGGGTTTGGAGGATTCAAACGCAATTGGAGACATGGATGTTTTTGTCATGGTTCCGATAGGTGGTGCTATTGTACATCCACGTTGATGGAGACTTCAAACCACGAAGGGTAACGGTTGCGCGAGTCCACGGAGGGCTCCACCCACGAAGGGTCCACGAAGAAGCAACCTTGTCTATCCCACCATGGCCGTCGCCAACGAAGGACTTGCCTCACTAGCGGTAGATCTTCATGAAGTAGGCGATCTCCTTGCCCTTACAAACTCCTTGGTTCAACTCCACAATCTTGTCGGAGGCTCCCAAGTGACACCTAGCCAATCTAGGAGACACCACTCTCCAAGAAGTAACAAATGGTGTGTTGATGATGAACTCCTTGCTCTTGTGCTTGAAATGATAGTCTCCCCAACACTCAACTCTCTCTCACAGGATTTGGATTTTGCGGAAAGAAGATTTGAGTGGAAAGCAACTTGGGGAAGGCTAGAGATCAAGATTCATGTGGTTGGAATGGAATATCTTGGCCTCAACACATGAGTAGGTGGTTCTCTCTAAGAACTGGTAAGTTGGTAGTGTAGGTTTGTTCTGATGGCTCTCTCCACGAATGAAGAGGAGGTGGAGGGGTATATATAGCCTCCACACAAAATCTAACCGTTACACACAATTTACCAAACTTGGTGGAACCGAATCAACAAACTCGGTCGGACCGATTCAGTAAACCTAGTGACTGTTAGGATTTATGGTGGGACTGACATGCAACTCGGTAGGACCGATATGGTTAGGGTTAGGGCATAACGTAATCTCGGTGAG
>LR880968.1:766546241-766563552 GCA_904067115.1 Aegilops sharonensis
ATTCCAGTAGGCCAGCCGCCCTGTATCTTTGACGTGGGCAAACACAAATTCGATGGCACTCTTTATCGATCGCGCAACCACACACTTCATCCCTGTTTTCAATTCTATCGATATCTCACGTCCATGACTCCGTTTCACACACATTGTATATGTTATGTTTTTCTGATTGAGATATCATCAACACATTGCCTCTGTTTCGCACAAACCAGCTCTCTCACACCCACCCACGTACATACCTGCACCTAAAGAAGAAGTGCACGCAGGACGCACGTACTCACGTCTCGTTCCCGGCCACACCCGCGCGGGTACACGGTGGAGTTCGTTTCTGTACGAAAAGTGTAACACCCCGGATACAACTTTCCATATTCGTAACTCCAACTCTTGCCTTTTCCGGAGATGTGATATGTTTTTCCTTCGTGGTTGGGTTTTTGTCTTTTGTTTTGCATTTTGTTCATGTCATGCATCTCATCTCATAGCATCATGCGCATTGCATCTGCATGTTTTCATAAAGCTTGCACCCGTTCGTAGTTTCCGTGTCCCCCCTTGCTTTCCTTGACCGTTCCGAGACCAATCGGGTTTTTGCTTCCCTCTTGACCGTGACCACCTAACCTCTCTTGCCAGCTCGTAGCCCCCTCGCGCGCGTCCGAAACTTACCCGAACCCAACCCGCTCAGTCATCACCGTTGCATTCGGTTCATCCCCAAACATCTCTAAAACATCTCCGTTTTCGTATTTGGACCTCCCTAACCAATTTTTCTCAACCGTCCGATTTTGATCGGAGGGACTAGATAGCCCCTAAGATAACCCTTCCTATAAATAGACGCCTAACCCTAGATCCTAGGGGCTTGTCCCATCCATTCCCCTCCTTGCGCCGCCACTAGCTCCACCTGGTCTTCCCCTTCCTCGGGATCCCCGATCCTATCCATCCACCCCACCCGGGCGAACCAACCACCTCCTCGTTTTTCAGCCCTAAGCCAGCCAGCAGCTCCTTCTCGTCCCCGTGGAGCAACCAGCCAGTGCCTGACCCCGCCTCGTCTCCGCGCCGCCGACGAGCTTCGTTCAAGATGAGCCACACGCCCTCTTCTTTTCCTTTTTCTCCCTTCCCCTGGTTCTTCTCTCCCCTGACCGCACTGTCTTCTTCGTCTCCGGTTCACAGGAAGGCCATGGCCTTGGAGCTTCACCCATGCCCAACTCCGGCCTCCATCTCCTTTCCCCGCGTCACCGAAGCCCCGCGTCCAAGCTCCGCAAGTCCCGCGCCTTCAGCAGCAAGCACCTGCGCCTTGGCTGCCTTCGCCCCTTGCCGCCGCGAGGTCCGGCAAGTCCAGTGCTTCCCCGACCTCGTCGCGTCTCCAACCTCATGCCCCGTCATGCCATCTATCTTCTTCATCGATGAATAGCGCCGCCATCCTCTGCGTCAGGAGGACGCTCGAACCACCTCTGCTTCCCGCTCACCCGCACGCGACCGCATCGACCTCCCCTGCTCCGTTCATCACTGTCTCTGCCAGATCCGGCGCGTCCCTGCACCCCGGCCTCATCCCCGGCTCCAGGTCGCCGCGCCGCCCCACCGGAGACCCCCAAGTCCCCGCGCCAAGTCCCGCTGCCGCCGTCTTATGCATCGCCATGGGTGTGATGTTGTTTTTATTCTTCAGAAACGAGCAGAGCAGCTCGCCCGACCCCTCGCTCGCCCGTTGACCGATCCGGCTGGGTCACATCCACCCCAGGCCCAGTGCCCCTTCCGGCCTCACCTCCCGCACCGCATCGGGCCCAGATCTGCCAGCTCCCTGGAGTCCAATGTGAGCAGCCCAGATCCATCTATCTCGGCCCGTAGTATTTTTTCCCTGCGCTGTGATTTTCCATTTATCCAGAAAACTGCGTATTTACAGATTGACCCCTGTTGTTCATGCATATAATAACTCCACAACCGTGCATCGGATTAAAAATTTTCAAACATGTAAAATGCTTAGAATTTTGTCTAGTTTCATAATATGCTGCTTTCATCCATGTTTGAAATGTTTAAAATGTTGTTTGTTTAAATTTGCTCAAATGCCATGCTAAAATGGTTTATTTCATAACTAAATAACCGTAGCTCGGTTTTACATAAAATTTATATGTAAATGGGGTGGAAAATGCCTAGTTTAACATGTTGTACTTTATTTTCCTATTTAACAACAATAAAATATGCTTTAGGACAGAACAGTAGCAAATTCGAAATATGCACATGAGGATTTTCCGGAATTGTTGTTTCTTATTTCCGGGCTCATTTAAATTTGCCTAAATAGATAGTTTACTTATGCTTCACCCCTTGCCTTGTTTAATAACATTTAATTTTGTTGGGTACATAACGGAGAGAGAACTAAATAATTGAATGTGGTGTTCCGTCAATATGCAACTCGTGGCATATTGAGCTCCACTTAACTTGTAGCATTATTTGTTGCACTTTGCCATGCCATGCCTCATTAAACCGGACATGCATCATACTTGGTTGAGAATCATGCCATGTTTATGCTTGTGTGTTTACTATGTTGTTTGCTTCTTTCCGGTTGTGCTTCTTCTCGATAGTTCCTGTTTCGTTGCGATCATGAGGATTCGTTCGTCTACACTTGGTTCGTCTTCGTGGCCACATCTTCTTCATGGACTCGTTCTTCTTCCTTGCGTGATTTCAGGCAAGATGACCATCACCTTGGATCTCATTACTATCATTGCTATGCTAGTTGCTTCGCTCTACCGCTATGCTGCGTTACCTATCACCTGTTTAACAAGCCTCCCAAATTGCCATGTCAGCCTCTAACCTTTTCACCCTTCCTAGCAAACCGTTGTTTGGCTATGTTACCGCTTTTGCTCAGCCCCCTCTTATAGCGTTGCTAGTTGCAGGTGAAGATGAAGATTGCTCCATGTTGTATTATGTTGATGTTGGCATATCACAATATCTCTTATATTATTAATGCATCTATATACTTGGTTAAGGGTGGAAGGCTCGGCCTTATGCCCTGGTGTTTTGTTCCACTCTTGCCGCCCTAGTTTCTGTCATATCGGTATTATGTTCCCGGATTTTGCGTCCCTAACGCGGTTGGGTGATTTATGGGACCCCCTTGACAGTTCGCTTTGAATAAAACTCCTCCAGCAAGGCCCAATCTTGGTTTTACATTTGCCTCACCTAGCCTTTTTCCCTTGGGAGTCGCGCTCCCGAGGGTCATCTTTATTTTACCCCCCCCCCCCCCGGGCCAGTGCTTCTCCAAGTGCTGGCCCAAACCGAGCGATGTCTGGCGCCCCCTGGGCAATCAGGGTCTATGCCAACCCGACGTCTGGCTCATCCGTTGTGCCCTGAGAACGAGATATGTGCAGCTCCTATCGGGATTTGTCGGCACATCCGAGTGGTCTTGCTGGTCTTGTTTTACCATTGTCGAAATGTCTTGTAAACAAGGATTCCGAGACTGGTCGGGTCTTCCCGGGAGAAGGAATATCATTCGTTGATCGCGAGAGCTTATCATGGGCTAAGTTGGGACACCCCTGCAGGGTTTGAACTTTCGAAAGCCGTGCCCGCGGTTATGTGGCAGATGGGAATTTGTTGTTATCCGGTTGTAGTAAACTTGAAGTAAACTCCTCTAAAATATACCAACCGTGTGCGTAACCATGAGTGTCTCTTTTCGGGGTTGATCGAGAGGAGAACACGGTTTCTGGGTTATGTCTGACGTAAGTAGGAGTTCAGGATCACTTCTTGATCATTACTAGTTGACGACTGTTCCATTGCTTCTCTTCTCGCTCTTGTTTTCGTAAGTTATCCACCATACATGCTTAGTCCCTGCTGCAACCTCGCCACTTTACCCCTTCCTTACCCATTAAGCTTTGCTAGTCTTGATACCCATGGTAATGGGATTGCTGAGTCCTCGTGGCTCACAGATTACTACACCACCAGTTGCAGGTACAGGTTTGCGATGATCATGACGCGAGAGTGATGTTACTTGTTTTGGAGTTCTTCTTCTGCTTCTTCTTCGATCAGGGGATAGGTTCCAGGTCGGCAGCCTGGGCTAGCAGGGTGGATATTGTTTGAGTTTCTGTTTATGTTTCATCTGTAGTCGGATGTTGATCTCTTGTATGATGTTGATGTATTCGTGTGGCATTGTATGCCTTTTGTATGTATCCCCATCTATTATGTAATGTTGATGTAACGATATCCACCTTGCAAAAGCGTATCAATATGCGGTTCTATCCTTGGTGGGACCTTCGAGTCTCTTTAGGATAGTATCGCATATTGGGCGTGACAAGTTGGTATCAGAGCCTCGACCGACCATAGGAGCCCCCTTGATTGTTGGTCGTTGTTGAGTTTAGAAGAAACTATTTTGAGTCTTAGGATTATATATCGGAGAGTAGGATTCTTTTTACTCCTCAGTCCCTTCATCGCTCTGGTGAGGCCTCCTGACGTGGATGTTTTGTCTTTCCTCTCCTCAAATTTCACGAATTGTTTTAGGATCACGCGGGTATCTTGGGATCGTTCCGATAGTCTTGTGACGAGAACATTGTTCTTGGTGCCTCCTGACATTTAGGGGTTGTGGCAGTGTCCCGGGGAGTTGAGCTCCGAGGTGTTGTTGTCACAATTTTATCGTTGCAGTTCTGGAATACTTTTGTTTTGCCGACATCAAAAATCTCTTTTATGCAGTTGTTGGTGAGATAACCTCGACGCAACCCAGTACTAGGGAGTTCGGGAGTATTGCCATTGCTTGTATAACAGATGCTTTTCGAAGGTTGAGGTACACGATTTCCGAAGGTTTCTTGGTTACGTGTTGAAGGATGGATACAGCTGGATCTAGGTATTGTTAGTTTGGGTGATATATTTTGTGTCCCCTGTATCCCCAACACCAGATTGCATAACCAGAAAAGTTTCGGGAGTTTATAGGTGGGCATTCAAGTAGCTCCTAGAATATCTTTCCGACAGATGCATGATATGGGATTGGGTAAATCTCTATCATATGTATTTTTTCCGGCTTATTCTGCAAGCCAAATCCTTTGTTTTTGTTTTGTTTTGTGGTATTCGAGTTGCTTCAATGCCAAGCGTTGATCCCATACCTTCCCTAAACGGTGTTCTCATATTTCTATGTGAATACTAATCCTTCTTGGTCATCGAGGTTGCCATGTTAATTCTTTTCAACCGGTGTGCTTCTCTTCAAGTGGATCCGATCATTGCAACATTCGCAAGATCATTACTCAGTTTTTTCCCAACGGTGTTTGTTTCATCCGTCCCAAATTTTCTTTGTTTTCCCTCCCTCCCACCCATTTCTGCAAAGACTTATATATTTTAATCAAGTGTCCATTTCTTCAAGTGAAGTCTCTTCACTCTTTTCAATCAATGTTCTGATCCAGTGATCCCTCATGAAGACGCTCAACAGCTCCAAGTTCATCATTCTTCATTCTCGTATTCTTTTCCGGTGGATTTAACTCAAGCTTTCAGTGTTGATCATATCCCTTTCCTTGTTGCAAATGCTTTCTCTTGCCGATGCACCTCTTAATCATTCACTTCTCACTATTCATTTGTTCTGGAGTGTTGAAGATATCTCAGAAGGCTTGTCTTTTCATTCCAGATCCGTTCAAGTTATTTTGAGGTTGTTATATCATTCAAGTCATTTAATTCTACCGGTGCAACCTTTATTTCAAGCAATTCTTCAATGATGTTTCTTTCGAGTGGGCCCTAACCCACAGGTCTTTTCCCAGGATCTTACCTGACTCTTCTAATTTTTCTGGAACTATTCTCAAATTCATTTCAAAGTTTGACGTAAGAATGAATTTCATCGGTCATATACCTTTGTCCAAGATCTTCCAAATTCTTTTCATCGTTGGTTCAACCTTTCTAATTTTCATCCCGGAATATCTCAACAATTCATGGTGATGTTTCTCATCGTCATTCTCAACATTTGAAGACCGAAGAAGAGTTTCTCTTAAATCTTGCTCCATTCTTTTCAAGATTCATGGTTCTAGCTTGATGCCATCCTCTCATAATTGTTTTCGATTGTGGGAATTCTTTTCACCCATCCGGAGTATTTCATGAGTTGTTTCCATTTCTTTCCTCCGAAGGCCATCATGTCATAATTCTTCATTCTTAGCGTGTAGCTACCGTTCTCCAAATCTTACCGGTGAATCGTTCAAATATCCTCTAATCAGTTCATGATCTCTTCATTCTCTTGTATCTAAATCCCCTCAAGTATCTTCATTTGTTTTCCAATTCTTCCCGGTGATTTGTGCCTTTGCTACGTTCATTTTCAATTCTTACGGTGGTTCGTTCAAGAGTTCTCTTCCTTCGTTATCATATAGACTCATTCGTTCTTTCCAATCCTACCGGTGGATTGTTGAAGACCTTCCCAAGTTTGCGCCATATCTATCTTAATCCTTTCTACGAGAATAAGTAGTATGCCAAATCCATCGCTTGTCATCAATTTAATTGGTGAAGGATGAGCATAATGTAGTTCTTATTCTTGTTTCATTGAGTAAATTCAATTCCTTATTCTAGAGTTGTTCATGATATCATTTCTCGGTTCTAAGTTGCTCATCTTTTCTTTTCCGGAGTTCCAAGTTTTTTTCCGCTTTATCTCATCACAAAGCTCCTTCTAAATCATCGCAAGTCTTCACCCTGTGTTTTGAACTTCTCTTTATTTTTATCATCCTTTTATTACCGGAGTTCTTCATGGAGCTATACATGGTGGTTCGTCAAGGATTCTTTTCATTCTTCAATTGTTCTTCAAGATTTCTCTCGAAGTTATGATCCGCCAAGCTATACTATAAAATAAACATGGTGTTCAACACATGTTTTGCTTTGAGGAGCTCAAGTATTCTTCATCTTGCATTCCAAAGTGCAATTCTTTCTACCTTATCTTTTGAGGTGGTGTTATGTCACTCTTGACAATTTCCTTCATGTCTCATTATTCATATGTTGTCAAGAATTAAGTATTTTAAATCCATCATTTTCTCTTCGTTCAAGAGATCTTTTCTACCAATCAATCTTTTTGTTGGAGTTATATTGGGTTATATTTCACCTACAACCTTCCCTAAGGAATGTAGTTATTTGTGGTGCTTATCAATGATCCAATTTTCTCCTTCTCATCTCGGTGAAGAAGTTTTTCATCTCTTTGGTGCTCTCAATCAAATCAATGGTTTCCATTAGTGGTCGGTTGTCACCTCATAGTCTCGAGATGTATTCCATAAGCCCACTACAAGCTTATTCGATTCGTTGTGGGTTTTCCAACAACCCCGTTGTAACCTTCTTGGAAGGGTGCTTTCCAAGCTCATTTGTGGCAGAAGTTGGCATTTTCTTCTCCATTATTTTATTTAAATGATCTATCTTCTATTCTTTCTTCCGGAGGCATGGTGATGTTGCTCTCTTCACTCATCATCTCGAATTGTGAGGACCGTGTTCTTTTCATGCTTATCCATTTAACCGGAGTGTTGTGTCATCTCTTCAAGTTTTTTTCATCTTATCAAGTTTTCCTTCTTCTTTCAGTCGGAGTGCTGCCCAAATTATATCAATCTTATTCCTTCTCTATCTAGTTTTAACCGGAGTGGTTTCAATATCTATCTTATCACTAAACCTCTTGGTTCTCGTCGTATCCCTTGTTACTCTTTTCTAATAGAGTGTTTTCAACTTTGCTCATCTTCGTTGTTTTCTTTCTTTCATTTTGCTCAACATCTCAAGGTTCATGGTTTCACTCGTTTGTCGAAGAAGCAACTTAGTTTTACCTCTTATCTTACTCTTTCTTTTCCCTCCGGTGCCATCCCAGATCTCGGGACGAGATCCTCTCGTACAGGTGGAGTGTTGTAACGCCCCGGATACAACTCTCCATATTCGTAACTCCAACTCTTGCCTTTTCCGGAGATGTGATATGTTTTTCCTTCGTGGTTGGGTTTTTGTCTTTTGTTTTGCATTTTGTTCATGTCATGCATCTCATCTCATAGCATCATGCGCATTGCATCTGCATGTTTTCATAAAGCTTGCACCCGTTCGTAGTTGTCGTGTCCGCCCTTGCTTTCGTTGACCGTTCCGAGACCAATCGGGTTTTCGCTTCCCTCTTGACCGTGACCACCTAACCTCTCTTGCTAGCTCGCAGCCCCCTCGCGTGCGTCCGAAACTTACCCGAACCCAACCCGCTCAGTCATCACCGTTGCATTCGGTTCATCCCCAAACATCTCTAAAACATCTCCGTTTTCGTATTTGGACCTCCCTAACCTATTTTTCTCAACCGTCCGATTTCGATCGGAGGGACTAGATAGCCCCTAAGCTAACCCTTCCTATATATAGACGCCTAACCCTAGATCCTAGGGGATTGTCCCATCCATTCCCCTCCTTGCACCGCCACTAGCTACACCTGGTCTTCCCCTTCCTCGGGATCCCCGATCCTATCCATCCACCCCACCCGGGCGAACCAACCACCTCCTCGTTTTTCAGCCCCGAGCCAGCCAGCAGCTCCTTCTCGTCCCCGTGGAGCAACCAACCAGTGCCTGACCCCGCCTCGTCTCCGTGCCGCCGACGAGCTTCGTTCAAGATGAGCCACGCGCCCTCTTCTTTTCCTTTCTCTCCCTTCCCCTGGTTCTTCTCTCCCCGGACTGCACTGTCTTCTTCGTCTCTGGTTCACAGGAAGGCCATGGCCTTGGAGCTTCACCCACGCTCAACACCGGCCTCCCTCGCCTTTCCCCGCGTCACCGGAGCCCCGCGTCCAAGCTCCGCAAGTCCCGTGCCTTCAGCAGCGAGCACCTGCGCCTTGGCTGCCTTCGCCCCTTGCCGCCGCAAGGTCCGGCAAGTCCAGTGCTTCCCCGACCTCGTCGCGTCTCCAACCTCATGCCCCGTCGTGCCGTCTGTCTTCTTCATCGATGAACAGCGCCGCCATCCTCTGCGTCAGGAGGACGCTCGAACCTCCTCTGCTTCCCGCTCAGCCGCACGCGACCGCATCGACCTCCCCTACTCCGTTCATCACTGTCTCTGCCAGATCCGGCGCGTCCCTGCACCCCGGCCTCATCCCCGGCTCCAGGTCGCCGCGCCGCCCGACCGGAGACCCCCAAGTCCCCGCGCCAAGTCCCGCTGCCGCCATCTTCTGCATCGCCCTGGGTGTGCTGCTGTTTTTGTTCTTCAGAAACGAGCAGAGCAGCTCGCCCGACCCCTCGCTCGCCCGTTCACCGATCCGGCTGGGTCACAGCCACCCCAGGCCCAGCGCCCCTTCCGGCCTCACCTCCCGCACCGCATCGGGCCCAGATCTGGCAGCTCCCTGGAGCCCAATGTGAGCAGCCCATATCCATCTATCTCGGCCCGTAGTATTTTTCTCCCTGCGCTGTGATTTTCGCATTTATCCAGAAAACTGCATATTTACAGATTGACCCCTGTTGTTCATGCATATAATAACTCCACAACCGTGCATCGGATTAAAATGTTTCAAACATGTAAAATGCTTAGAATTTTGTCTAGTTTCATAATATGTTGCTTCCATCCATGTTCGAAATGTTTAAAATGTTGTTCATTTAAATTTGCTCAAATGCCATGTTAAAATGGTTTATTTCATAACTAAATAACCGTAGCTCGGTTTTACATAAAGTTTGTATGTAAATGGGGTGGAAAATGCCTGGTTTAACATGTTGTACTTTATTTTCCTGTTGAACAACAATAAAATATGCTTTAGGACAGAACAGTAGCAAATTCGAAATATGCACATGAAGATTTTCCGGAATTGTTGTTTCTTATTTCCGGCCTCATTTAAATTTTCCTAAATAGTTAGTTTACTTATGCTTCACTCCTTGCCTTGTTTAATAACATTTAATTTTGTTGGGTACATAACCGAGAGAGAACTAAATAATTGAATGTGGTGTTCCGTCAATATGCAACTTGTGGCATATTGAGCTCCACTTAACTTGTACGTAGCATTGTTTGTTGCACTTTGCCATGCCATGCCTCATTAAACCGGACATGCATCATACTTGGTTGAGCATCATGCCATGTTTATGCTTGTGTGTTTACTATGTTGTTTGCTTCTTTCCGGTTGAGCTTCTTCTCGATAGTTCCTGTTTCGTTGCGATCGTGAGGATTCGTTCGTCTACACTTGGTTCGTCTTCGTGGCCACATCTTCTTCATGGACTCGTTCTTCTTCCTTGCGGGATTTCAGGCAAGATGACCGTCACCTTGGATCTCATTACTATCATTGCTATGCTAGTTGCTTCGCTCTACCGCTATGCTGCGTTACCTATCACTAGTTTATCAAGCCTCCCAAATTTCCATGTCAGCATCTAACCTTTTCACCCTTCCTAGCAAACCGTTGTTTGGTTATGTTAGCGCTTTTGCTCAGCCCCCTCTTATAGCGTTGCTAGTTGCAGGTGATGATGAAGATTGCTCCATGTTGGATTATGTTTATGTTGGGATATCACAATATCTCTTATATTATTAATGCATCTATATACTTGGTTAAGGGTGGAAGGCTCGGCCTTATGCCTGGTGTTTTGTTCCACTATTGCCGCCCTAGTTTTCGTCATATCGGTATTATGTTCCCGGATTTTGCGTCCCTAACGCGGTTGGGTGATTTATGGTACTGCCTTGACAGTTCGCTTTGAATAAAACTCCTCCAGCAAGGCCCAACCTTGGTTTTACATTTGCCTTACCTAGCCTTTTTCCCTTGGGAGTCGCGCTCCCGAGGGTCATCTTTATTTACCCCCCCCCCCAGGCCAGTGCTTCTCCAAGTGCTGGCCCAAACCGAGCGATGTCCGGCACCCCCTGGGCAATCAGGGTCTATGCCAACCCGATGTCTGGCTCATCCGGTGTGCCCTGAGAACGAGATATGTGCAGCTCCTATCGGGATTTGTCGGCACATCCGGGTGGTCTTGCTGGTCTTGTTTTACCATTGTCGAAATGTCTTGTAAACTGGGATTCCGAGACTGATCGGGTCTTCCCGGGAGAAGGAATATCCTTCGTTGATCGCGAGAGCTTATCATGGGCTAAGTTGGGACACCCCTGCAGGGTTTGAACTTTCGAAAGCCGTGCCCGCGGTTATGTGGCAGATGGGAATTTGTTGATATCCGGTTGTAGTAAACTTGAAGTAAACTTCTCTAAAATACACCAACCGTGTGCGTAACCGTGAATGTCTCTTTTCGGGGTTGATCGAGAGGAGAACATGGTTTCTGGGTTACGTCTGACGTAAGTAGGAGTTCAGGATCACTTCTTGATCATTACTAGTTGACGACCGTTCCATTGCTACTCTTCTCGCTCTTGTTTTCGTAAGTTAGCCACCATACATGCTTAGTCGCTGATGCAACCTCGCCACTTTGCCCCTTCCTTACCCATTAAGCTTTGCTAGTCTTGATACCCATGGTAATGGGATTGCTGAGTCCTCGTGGCTCACAGATTACTACACCACCAGTTGCAGGTACAGGTTTGCGATGATCATGACGCGAGAGCGATGTTACTTGTTTTGGAGTTCTTCTTGTGCTTCTTCTTCGATCAGGGGATAGGTTCCAGGTCGGAAGCCTGGGCTAGCAGGGTGGATATTGTTTGAGTTTCTGTTTATGTTTCATCCGTAGTCGGATGTTGATCTCTTGTATGATGTTGATGTATTCGTGTGGCATTGTATGCCTTTTGTATGTATCCCCATCTATTATGTAATGTTGATGTAATGATATCCACCTTGCAAAAGCGTATCAATATGCGGTTCTATCCTTGGTGGGACCTTCGAGTCTCTTTAGGATAGTATCACATATTGGGCGTGACATTGCCTCTGTTTCGCACAAACCATCTCTCTCACACCCACCCACGTACGTACCTGCACCTAAAGAAGAAGTGCACGCAGGACGCACGTACTCACGTCTCGTTCCCGGCCACACCCGCGCGGGTACACGGTGGAGTTCGTTTCTGTACGAAAAGGAAGCCCACGTGATAATTTGACGTGTGTAGCGGTTGTTTACTCGAAGGAGGGTCGGGTACCACGCCTAGAGTATAAAACGATTGCCATGGGGAAAATGGAAAATTTGGTTTGTCTCTCGTGAGTCTCGTCACACAATCCCACACAAGGCCGCCGTGGCCTCTCTCTCTCAGCGTTGGTAAGTGATCCGGCCGCATCCCGTCCGCCGGCGGAAAGGGAGGATGTGCATCGTCTCTCTGTTCGACGGCGTTGAGGCAGCTCGTCCCGATCTGCGGTAGCCGCCGTTCTCTCTGACCAAGCTCCGGCGCTGTAGGGCCTTCGCCCACTTGCTCGCTGCCGCAGTATGGGCAGATCCCAGCCGCCGGCGCCCTCCTAGTAACATCCCGACGACCCTCAGGTACAGCTTCCTCCGGCCTTGATCCACTGCCCATCTTCCCACGTTGTTGCATGTGGATCTTCTTTAGTTCTTTGCTTAAATCGTATCTCGGCCGGCGTACTTTCCATCTTGCAATCTCGTCCTCAAACCATTTTTGATAAACCACCATGTGCTATCATTCCCTTTTTACATGGAACATGCTTCTTTTTTGTCAGCGTATGTGTCTTCAACTCGTGTTATTGGGCAGTAATTGTTTCCGTTCGACCTCCTTTTGCAAACAGGGCTATCCATTTTCACCTTGTTGCTATTGCGACCTCTTGGTGAACTGCACAAATCACTTTTCTGAAGAGTGTTTTGTGCAGTTCCGCCAAAATGTCACACGGGCAACGTTTTTACATTTGTGTGGGACTGCGGAAAGGGAGATTGGTTTTGCTATCCTCCTCATCCCACTCTGTGCCTAATCTTCTTCGACAAGAAGTTAGTCCTAAAGAGAGATCATAGAGGTGATCGGCTTCTATTTATGTGTGTTATGTTTCATCGTCTAGTTCCACTATTATTGTAATCACACTGACTGGATATCTTTGCAAACAGGGATGGTCCGCCTGATTTTAGTGGAGCTGCACAAAATGATCGGATTGTGGTGTCCTTCATACACCTCTTTTTTGGCTACAGAGTTGGGTGAAACTAGCTGCCAAGCAATGAACACTGTGCCAAGGAAATGGAGCCATGCCTACGAATAGCATCGATCAATTATATATTTTTCTTTATTTGTACACCTTCTGACAACTTTGTCTTCAGTTGTGATATGAATATTGGCGCTGATCTGCGAACCATTGAGATGCATTAGCCATGGTAGTTTCATTTGTATTTGATGGAATGTTGTAACGAGATAATCTCGAGGCAAGACACATGAATCCTAAGTTGAAACCTTTTTTTTCCTGCGGGAACCAGAGTTGAAACCTTCATAGCATCACAGTACAATTTCATCAAAATTATGCGTACATATAATCAAATCCTGAAGGATTGATAGCAATGCCAGAAACAATTCAACTTCGTTTCGCCGACATGTTGGACATCCTTCATCCGGCTCCACCTGCCCTGCAGCAATATTGAGTGCACAACACAACTTCAGGGAAAGATTCACCCCGGTCGTTGCGCCGCAGTAGTAATGACTAGTGAGCAGTCAAATCACAGAGCCCCACCTTTGCCACAGTAAGTTGCTCGAACGAAGCAACCATCATTTATCTGTTCCTTGAATCCGCTGGTACTCCCATATTCCCATAGTAAAGTTGCTCGGGCGAATCAACCATCACTATATCCGCTCACGTGTGATGACCACAGGAGCTATCCATTCAGATTGCATGTTAAAAAAATAAAGGCCGATAACTAATGCGGCAAACTTTCAAAAAAAACTAATGCGGCACTTCGGGCCAACGCGGCCAAATCGCATTTTGCACGAGAAATTACACACCATGTTTCGTTGACATGTGGTCCCGTTCCAACATATCAGTGAGACGACGGCGAGTAGTAGGAGTATTTCCAAACCGACGTGTAGGCCGGGGCGCCCCTTCGTGAACCGTGGCAAACTGGCAACCGTCCACCGACGCTTCGCCTTTCCCTCTTGATTTGGAACTGCTGTCGCACGCTCTTCCTCTCCCTCCTCCATTTTCCTTCATCCCTTCATGCTTTCTTCTGCCATTGTTCGATCGTCTTCTCCATGGAGGGAACAGGACGGAAACGACCCCGTTATTCTTGCCCCGATCTGAAAGATGACATGGTGGAGGAACTCATTGATCAGTGCGACGTCATCACCTCGGCTAGCATGGAAGGTTAGTTCAAGCCCATTCTTAACTCAACTAATAACATCATTACAAGGAACCCAAGAGTCAAGGAACGGTTTGATCTCCCCTATCTTCTTCACCGTGACCCTGATGACCGGCGCCGTCACGACGGAGGCCTCGCCCTGTGCAAGTTGATGCCGCTTGATAATGATACGTATGATGTTAAGATGCCATCGCTTGAGGGCAAGGCCTGGGCAGGCGCAAATGGAGATTGGGTTGTTTACATTGGGTCCAACTGTGAGTGGGAACTTGTGAATGTGTACACTCGTGACCGGGTTCCACTTCCAAAAATCTCAGCAGACTGCCAAGAGGTTGAGCACACCGGTATTGTACGCACATTCAAATACAATCATGGTGACTGTCTTCTACGGAAGATAGCAATTTCTCGAGTTCCCACCCGCTCTTGGAATTACAACAACTATGAAGTTGTTGCTATCTTCGACAAGCTTGTTGCCGTCGTTGCTGGTTTGACTCGATGGACATTGCTCAAAAATCAGTTTATGTACACGGATGAGTACTGTGATGCAATTGAATACGAGGGCCTTGTGTTTGCTACCACCACTCGTGGCACTGTTTTTGCATGGAATCGTTATGATTTTGGTACGTTTGTCTTCCACCGTAATTATAATTGTTTCATCCACATGCATGCGGGTTAGCAAGTTTCCCTTTACTAATTAACCTTCTTCTTGTCTTTCCAAGGTCCTGTGAAAATTCCACCACCTATACTTAAAAAAATTTATGTCCAAGGGGGAGATGACGATGGTGATGATCACGAGCATGAGGACGAGCAGCGCCCATATACTCGTTGGCGCCTGGCAACTAATTCCGATGGATCACCTCTTCTCGTGTGTATACAGCCAACTGATGATGTTACTGCTAAGGAAGCAGGTGTAGTCTCCCATGGTCGCACTCTCCGGACCTATTACAACACCCGTTGCATGGTATTCGGGATGGATACTAGTGTGCTAGTGCCAACACCTTCTCCCTGGTACAGAATTAATAGTCTTGGAGAAAACTCGCTCTTCCTTGGACAAAACTATCCGATGATGGTGAAAGGCGATCCAACTGTTGTTGACACAACGTTACTAGCACCATTTATGAGAAGCAACTGTGTCTATACCTCGGACATTAGCGTGGTTCCCTACCCTGGTACTGATAAAGTAGGCCGCTTCAGTCTGGATGATCAGTCCTACGTTGGTCTCGAGATCGATAATAGATGCCCCGTCCCAAAGAATCACTTGTGGTTCAAAGCAAGCATTTCCAACACCGAGGAATGGTTGAGTTGAAGTTCATTTCATTGCTTGTTATTTGTTGTGTGGTGAAAACTTTAGTATTTATAATGTATCCTTGTTGTCGATGTGGGTTGATGACCTGTTGTATGTAATAAAATGATATGCCTGTGATAAACTTACTAAATTTATTAATGGCTTTCGAGTTGCTTCTGTGAGTGAGTGGTGCGACGAGGCAAAAAAATATTTTCCGAATACATAGTTGTACATGCATTGCAATAGGTTATCGGATGAGGCCAATCATCAACAATATTAGTACACTATTTGTACTAGCTTCACATGCTTCGCGCGTAGTGCGGGTGTTTTTACTGTAGCCATATTGTACTACGTAACCAGCATATCGAATCCTCGATACTAGTAGTACTATATAGTAAGTAGTAGGAGTAGTAGGGTGGCATGGGCCAGAACAAGCATTCACGTCCAGGAGTACGGCACACGCCACAAGCACGACTTCCATCTGACACCATATTTCTTGGAGTCCGTGCTAGAGCAATCTCTTCAACCTCATCGTTTCTCTAACTCAACCATCCCGCGGCGGGCGAGGTGGGGGTTTGCCGACAGTTGGTTTCCTCAACTACGGTCCCACTTGTAAGGCCAACTCCAACGCTCTATCAATATATGGATGTACTCTTCTTCACAATACAAAAACTTGCATCCATTCTACTCCCTCCGTTCTACTACCTCCGTCCTGGTTTATAGGTCCCCTTTGTAGTTTGTGTCAAATTTTGACTAAAGATTTAACTAACAAAATGTTAATGCATGTCAAGAAAAATTATCTCATTGGATTCGTATTTGAACATAGTTTTCAAAAATATAATGTTTGGTGACATGCGTAAACATTTTGTTAGTTTAATCTATGGTCAAAATTTGGCACGAAATATAATGGGGACCAATAAACCCGGACGGAGGTAGTATTTGTCAAAATATATATGTATCTAGACATGTTTTAGTATATAGGCACATCCATTTTTGGACAAATGAAAGTCAAGTATTTTGGAACGGAGGGAGTACACAACAAATTTTTTAACTTAGCACAACTAGTCTAATACGAGAGCACAACCGAAGATTTGGTCGGGTTCTTCCTCCTTTTGCCGACACGTGGGACATCCAGCATCCAGGTCGTGTCATGAAAGAAAATAGAGTGGTAGTTGATAAGTTGAAGCCACGAGATGTGCATCTTGGGTTAAACTGTAAATAGAATCTTACTACTCTTGAGTAACTCCAAAAGCGGCCACCGAAGATCTTTCTTGGATTTGTTTTTCATCACCAGCACGTCGAGGTGAAAGATGTGCAGGTTCAGTGGGTCCTCTTGCGTTTTCACTGACATGTGGGGCCACATGTGAGCAAACAGACGATGGGCTCCGCGCGTCCGCTGGCTGGCTGAGAAGAGAGATAGAGGAGTGCTGAGCACGGACTGCAGGAAATTTGTTATACGTAACCAGCACCTTGATATTCGCGTGTGGTTGTTTCTAGAATAAAAAAGGAGGTACCTCTACTTATGTTACTCCCACTACGCCTAGCCTAAGGTTAGTAGGTGACCTTGCGCTTGGCTCTTCGCCTCTTCCAGAAGTCGATGGTTCTACAGTAGTGTTTCTGTCAATCTGACACCAAATGAACTGCTGCACGTCCACCGCTTGTAAGCAAAAGTTTCTCCTCATGCTGCGAGCCACCGCGCACGCGTTGGCGAGGGAGAAGGCGTAATCAAGCTTCTCGTCGTTCTGCGAGTTGATGGGACACATCAAAGTTATTTAATAGTAGTACGTCCTCTCTCCAAAAAAGGGCTAACCATGTCATTGCTACCATCCCGTGCTTCGTCGTTGAGTACGTGCACTATTCACGTGCCATTCACGTGCCATCGAGGAGAAAAAATATTGCGTAGGTGCCATCGAAGTGCCCGACTCACTTACGGAAAAGGGTTTCCCCCCGCTTTCCCCCC
>LR880968.1:766573194-766585421 GCA_904067115.1 Aegilops sharonensis
TCGCTCGGGTTCAGTAACGCGTAGCCTGCAGTGCAATTGCTCGGGTTCAGTTAGAGCCCAACGCCTCGCTTGGTTTCAGTTAGAGCCAACGCCTCGCACACACGCGCGTACATACGAGAGAAACGCGCATCGCTCGGCCCCCGACCTCCCACCGTAACCGGCAACTCCCCGAAATTTTCCTCCCCTTCGCTTCTACCATGGTTTTTTCCGTCATGGACGGCCCAAATAATGTCTTGCAGCTGCGTCTCCGGCCCGCCCAGGACGAAAAGCCCATTTTCTGTCATGATTTTTGTCATAGAAGTAGGAGCCCACCACATCTATGATGATAACGGGTTTTGTCATAATTATCGTCATAGAAGTGTCATATGTATGACAGAATTTTTTTTCGTTCGGCCCAAAATGTCACGGATGTGTCTTTTTTTAATACTGTATATACCGGGGCAGGGGGGCACCCTAGAGACACAACAATTGATCATTGAGATCTCTTAGCCGTGTGCGGTGCCCCCCTCCACCATAGTCCTCCATATTATAGTAGCGGTGCTTAGGCGAAGCCCTGCGATGGTAGAACATCAAGATCGTCACCACGATGTCGTGCTGACGGAACTCTTCCCCGACACTTTGCTGGATCGGAGTCCGGGGATCGTCATCGAGCTGAACGTGTGCTAAAACTCGGAGGTGCCGTAGTTTCGGTGCTTGATTGGTCGGGCCGTGAAGACGTACGACTACATCAACCGCGTTGTTATAACGCTTCTGCTTTCGGTCTACGAGGGTACGTGGACAACACTCTCCCCTCTCGTTGCTATACATCACCATGATCTTGCGTGTGCGTAGGAAAATTTTGAAATTACTACGTTTCCCAACAAGTGGGACAAGCTTGGCATGGATTTTATCACCGGATTACCCAGGACCCGATCGGGATATGATTCTATCTGGGTAGTAGTGGATCGTTTGACCAAAGTAACCCACTTTATCCCATTGAAAACCATCTATACAAGTGCAAAGTTGGCCAAGATATATATGACCAGGATCGTATGTCTGCACGGAGTACCGAGGACCATCGTATAAGATAGAGGAACACAGTTTACTTCAAAGTTTTGGCACCAGCTGCACCAGAATTTGGGAACCAGGCTGAAGTTCAGTACAGCTTTTCACCCGCAGACAGATGGACAGACCGAGAGAGTCAATTAGATTCGAGAAGACATGCTGAGAGCTTGTGCGCTAGATTATGGATCTAGTTGGGACGATAATTTGCCCTGCGCGGAGTTCTCATACAACAACAGCTACCAGGCCAGTTTGAAGATGGCACCGTTCGAAGCCCTATATGGAAGAAGATGCCGAACACCGTTGATGTGGGATGAAGTTGGAGACCGCCAGTTGTTTCGACCAGATTTGATTAAAGAGTCCGAAGAGAAGGTTAAGCTGATTCGAGATAGACTGAAGGTAGCTCAGTCCAGACAGAAGAGTTATGCAGATTCAAAACGCAAGGAGTTAGTCAATGAAATCGGAGACAAAGCCTATCTACGAGTGTCACCACTACGAGGAGTTAAACGTTTTGGAGTTAAGGGAAAGTTAGCCCCGAGATTTGTAGGACCATACCGTGTTTTGGAACGCATGGGAGAGGTTGCCTACAAATTGGAGTTACCCGAAGGACTGTCTGGAGTTCATGATGTTTTTCACGTTTCCTAGTTGAAGAAGTGCCATGCAAAGATGGCCGATATTCCTCTGAGAGATACAGTGCCCCTGGAAGCAGTTCAGTTGGATAGTGATTTGACATATGAGGAGAAAACTGACAAGATTCTCGAGTTTGCCAGCCGAGTTACACGCAGTAAGGTTATCAAATTTTGCAAAGTTCAGTGAAGCCACCATAATGAGGATGAAGCCACCTGGGAACGAGAGGATGATCTACCAAAGACCACCCACACCTATTTTCTAGCCAACCCGAATCTCGAGGACGAGATTCATCTTAAGGGGGGTAGGTTTGTAACATCCCAAATTTTCAATTCGGAATGTTATACATAGGTCATTCATGCATATCATATTTTATTGAATTTTCGTTTCGCAATCCTTGAAAACCTAAGCAACTCTAGGACCCACGGAGAGAGTTGGGGATTTCACGTTCTTCATATTTGAATTTTATCAAATATTGTTCTCTTGGAAAATATTTCGTATTAAAATATATGAGAGGAGATAACATGACTTCTCCAAAATAAAGGAATATTGGAGGAAAAATATTAAAATCAGATAAATACATTTTATTCGGATTTTATCACAATTTTATTTGAATTGGGAAAATATGCGTTTTTCAAAATTGTATTAGAGGCCCAAATAAATGTTCACATTGTCCGAAATATTATAAGAGGACCGTGAAAATTTATTTCAGGATTTTTGGAGTCCGTTTAGTATTTCTTTTATTTGTTTTCCGCATGAGGATTTAAAAAATAGAGCACCGACCTACCGGGCCGTATTCGACCCGGACTCCAACAGGCTAGGCTTTATAAGCCGCGCCCCCGAGGCCCGACAGCCCAAGCCACCCAGCCACCCAAACCCTCGCACGGTGCCGCCGCCTCGCGCTGACGCCGCCGTCCCACACCGCCGCCGCCCCGCCGGAGCTGTGCTGCCGCTGTCCCGCCACCGCCGCCGACCTCGCCGGAGGTAGCCGCCGTCGCCGCCGCCGTTCGTCGGTTTTCTCAGAAAAACCGTTCGGTTTCTTTTTAAAATCCTAGATCAAGTTTTTTTAATAGATCGGTTCGGGTTTTTTTCGATTTAGTTATATTGCGGACGTTCGTCCGTACATGCGTTTTAACGAACTCTGTTCGTTCGTTAGCCACAGACAGCGAACATTTGTTCGTTAGCCTGTTCGTCAGTTTTATTTTTCCATGGTTTTTCCGCGATTATTTTCGATCGCGATTTCTGCCCTAATCTTCGATCTAGTATCACTTTTCGCTCGTTTATCCAAATATGGTGAAACAAGCGCCTTGATCTTCGTCTCAAAGCCCTGTTTCTGTTTAACCAACTAGAAAAATATTTTGGTACTATAAAATTTGACTTTAGTCCAGATTAGTAATCAGATCTTGTTTCTTTCGTAGTTTGAGTTTCGTTGCTCCGTTTGATTTGATTCTTTTTGCAAACCAGAGTTCTTCAGTTGAACTTTCTGGTTAGATCTTCTTATTTGAGATTTACCCGTGCATCTTTTCTTGATTTCTTATGTATGCTATTGTTTGTTTGCCATAGAATTCCCGGAGTGTGAAGCGTGCTACTACGAGTCTCTAGGATTTGCAGATCGTCAACAATGCAAGTAACAAATTGATCATACTCTTTCATACCAAGTTTTTATGCATTAGTTACAATCCTAAAATACTCCATGATTAGGATGTGATTAACTTGTGGGTATGGGAAGTAGATGATGAGGTAGAACCTATTGCCCTTTTATTATCAAACCATTGGGAGTTACTTCTATGTTATGCTTATATTGCCATGCTATGGTCGTCGACGTGGATTGGGTTTGAGAGTATCCATGACAGATGTGAGTTTGTTAATTAATGGTTCAACTTAAGGTGGAAACTTTAATACACATCTGGGTGGATTGCTTGTGGGCACCTGGAGAATCCAGTGTTGTCCTAGAATATCCCGGAGTATCCGTGTGATCATCCTATGGTCCGCCACCCAGGCTCAAAAGGATTATAAGATTATTCATGCTAGAAACTTCCGTGTGCAGCCACAAGCTATTATGGGCTCTAGCATAGTTGAGTAGGTTGCATGACCTCTTCCAGTGGTAGGCTAGCAGATGTAGGGGATGTAGGTTGGTACTGTCTACCCGGGGTTAGAGTTAATGTTTCTGAAAGACTGTGTCTCGGTCATCCGTTTCTCAAACACCATGTAGTGCGAGAAATTCAACGGATGAGATCGAGTCTTGTGGGGAAAAGTGCGCAAACCTCTGCAGAGTGTATAAACTAATCATGGTTAGTCGTGTCCCCGGTTATGGACATCATGAGTATCTGGTACTTGAATTATTGATTTGATCTCACACTACTAGGAAAAGGGTTGTAGATGATATGGCCACTAATGGTGCACCAGACATGTGGTGCGCCACTACTATATAGCAGTGGCGCACCATGTGTTGGTGCGCCATTAGTGTGAAAGACACTAATGGCGCACCAGACCAACGGTGCGCCACTAGTAACAATTTTTTTTATTTTTTTTCCAAAAATACTAATGGCGCACCAGGCCAGAGTGCGCCATTACTAGTTTTAACTAGTAATGGCGCACCAGCCACAGAGTGCGCCACTAGTAACAACTTTTTTTCCAAAAATACTAATGGCGCACCAGCCACAAAGTGCGCCACTACTATATTTTTTTAATTATTTTTTTTGCAAAACTACTAATGGCGCACCACCAGCTGGTGCGCCATTAGTAACCAGGTTTACTAATGGCGCATTTGTAGGTGGTGCGCCATTAGTAACCTGGGACCAGCTAGATATTTTGGACAGCCACACGTACACACTCACTTTCCCCACTTCATTCTCTCCACCTCCTCCTCCAAGCTTGTCTCGGCTGCCTCCTCCTCCTCACCTCATTTGCACCATAGATTCATCCAAATTAAGTGGTTAAATTACCCTTTTCTGAAAGGTAAGTAAGCGGAAAGCTATCTTTTGTTGTAGATCTACTTTTTTTTCTCCCTCCAACAACGTGCACATGCACTTTTTATGGCCTTGCTAGATCTATGTATGTTTGTGGTGTTGCATATATCTTTGTGTTTGCAGGTATCGGTATTTGAAATGCGATAGTTGCCAATATTTTGCCGGAATGTTGATTCATTTCCGTTTTGGCGAGATTTTTGGCACTATGCATTCTTTTTGGTCCTATTTTTAGGGAAAGTCATCCCAAATTTTTTCTTTGTTCTAAAATATCGTTTTACTCTACCCCGCAGGCGACCATGGTCCGCACGATGACCGAAGGCATCGTGAATAGGTTTTTGAGCTTCGTGAAGGCCGAGATGCTTCAAAAGAACGAGACGGAGATAAGATGTCCGTGTCGAAGATGCAAGCTGAAGAGCCTTATTGCGGACCCGGATTTCGGGCAGGTGCGGGACCACCTGCTCTTGCGTGGTTTCATGGATGGCTATCGGTGACAAGGTGATGAAGACGACTATGAAGTCGTCCATGGGGGCCGGGCAAGAAATAGGGAAGGGCAGCAAGACAACCGCGGCGAGGGCGGGCGAGAAGACGAAGAATCTCCAGGACATGATCACGAAGTAGATGCAGTACACAGTCATCATGTAGAAGATGCCAGACATGATGATGCGGAAGATGCCGGAGCAGACGAAGGGCATGATCATGAAGATGAAGATGCCGGAGCATACGACGATGGACCATCGATGGGCTGGGTGCAGGACCCTCATATTCAAGAGCTGCTTCTCAAGCAGACGGATAACGCAAGAGGTGCCGCCCGAGAGAAAGCCAAGCCGGATCAACTGGAGATAGACGCGGTTACTCCATTGTATGAAGGATGCAGGCCCGAGGATACCCGCCTGAAAGTAACGCTCATGGCTCTGGAGATGAAGGTAAAACACAAAATGACCGACGCATGCTTCGACGAGAACATGTCATTCTGGCACGAACGTCTTCCCAAGGGGAACAAGTGCCCAACCAGTTTCGAGGAGGCGAAGAAAATCGTGTGTCCTCTGGATTTAGCGCATGTGAAATACCATGTGTGCATGAACAGTTGCATCATTTATCGGGACAAGCACGCGGAGTCTACCATATGTCCGGTGTGCGGCGTCACCTGATACAAGAAGAGGAAGAAAGCTCCTCGAAAAGTGGTGTGTTACTTTCCGATCACTCCTCTTCTGACCCTAAGGTAGCAAAGCTCCTGCGTTGGCACGCAGGTAGGGAGGAGAAGAAGCGAGAAGATGACGCAAATGATCCGGAGATAAATAAAAAAGACAAGATGCTGAGTCACCCTAAGGATGGGAGCCAGTGGCAAGCATTGAACTTCGAACACCCAGAATTTGGGAAGGATCCAAGGAACATCGTGCTGGGCGCGAGCACCGATAGAGTCAATCTGTTTGGCAGCCAGAGAAGCACACATAGCACCTGGCCCGTGTTTGTGTGGATGTACAACCTTCCCCCTGGTAGTGCATGAAGAGGAAGTACATTCACATGAGTATGCTAATTGAAGGGCCGAAACAACCTGTGAACGTCATCAATCTGTATCTGGGGCTGCTGAAATAGGATCTAGAAACGCTGTGGAAAACGCCAGTCAATACGTGGGACGCCACAGAGAAAGAATATTTCCCTATGAGAGTCGCACTACTCATGACGGTGCACTACTATCTCGGTTACGGATATCTCGCGGGGCAGGTGGTCCATGGATTTTCTGGATATGTCAGGTGCATGGATGACACAACGTATCGCCAGCTAGATAGAGATCTCGGGTCTTCGAAAACCATGTTCATGGGACATCGAAGGTGGCTTCGCGACGATGACCCATGCAGAAAACGCAAGGATCTGTTCGATGGTGAAACCGAACCCCGAAGACGCATGCGTACGAGGAGCGGCGAGGAAATAGACGAGTTGTTGAAAAATTGGATAGATTTCCCACTGCCAGGAAAGAAGCAAAAGGCGCGAGAGCCGGGAAAGAAGAGAAAGGCGCCAGAGCCGCTGCTGAAGGTATGGAAAACGAGGTCTGTTTTCTGGGACTTGTCTTACTGGAAGATACACCGCGTGCCTCACAGCCTTGATATCATGCATATCACGAAGAACGTGTGCGAGAGTCTGCTTGGCCTGCTCAACATGCCAGAGAGGACCAAAGATGGGCCGAAAGGAAGGGAAAACTTGAAATCAATGGGCATCAGGGAGGAGCTTCACGCTAATGATGATGATGATGATGAGGTGAAGCAGGACACGGAAAGTCGTCGCAAAGGCAAAAAGGCCAAGGAGACCGAAAATGACTACCCTCCCGCGTGCTTCACTCTAAGTCAGGAGGAGATCAGTCAGTTTTTCACCTGCCTCGTAGGAGTAAAACTTCCTTATGGTTACGCGGGGAAGATAAGCAGATACCTAGACCCAGCGAAGCAGAAGTTCAGCGGGATGAAGTATCACGACTGTCACGTGCTGATGACACAGATACTTCGAGTTGCAATCAGTGGGATCATGGACGCGCATGTCCATGAAACGCTATTTGGCCTATGCAACTTTTTCTACGTCATCTCTCGGAAGTCGGTTGGCGTGAGGCAACTCAGAAGGCTACAGGAAGAGATCGTGGTGATACTATGCGAGCTTGAGATGTACTTCCCGCCCGCATTCTTTGATGTTATGGTGCATCTGCTGGTCCATATCGTGGAGGATATCATCCAACTCAGGCCGACGTTCCTGCACAGCATGATGCCGTTTGAAAGGATGAATGGTGTCATCAAAGGTTACGTTCGCAACATGTCACGTCCAGAGTGAAGCATAGCCATGGGATTTCTGACCGAAGAGTGCATCTCCTACTGCACGAATTATCTAGGCATCGAGAACCCCGTTGGTCTGCCCGTCAACAGGCACCTCGGCAGGCTCGCTGGATGGGGTCACCGTGAGGGTTGCCGCGAAATGCATGTTGACTTCGAGGGTCGACTCGCCAACTTTGAAAGAGCAAACCTAGTTGCGCTACAACACATAGACGTGGTCGATCCTTGGGTGGTAGAGCACAAAACCTTTATTGAGAAGACGTACAATGACCGAGGCCAACAGAGGACGGACGGAGATATAATCAAAGAGCACAACTCATGTTTCACGCGTTGGTTCAAGCAGAAGCTTCTGTCGTACCCTTTACATGAGGATTCTTCCGCGGAAGAACAACTCATATCCGCCTTGTCACAGGGCGCCGAGCACAACCTGATGACGTATGAGGCGTACGATATCAACGGCTACACATTCTACACCGAGGACAAGGACATGAAGAGCGACGGCTATCAGAACTCCAGGGTAACGATGGAATCCTACATCGGTAATGACAAGGACAGATACTACGGAAGGATCGAGGAGATCTGGGAGCTGAGCTACGCTGGAGAGAAGGTCCCGATGTTCCATGTCAGATGGGCCAAGAGCGTCATAAAATAAGACCGGTATTTCACCACCATGGTTATACCTGAAGCAAAATCCAAGACCGCGGGCGCAAACATCACCGTGAAGAATGAGCCATGGGTACTGGCTTCCCAAGTGGACCAATGCTTCTTCATTACCGACCCTTCAAAGCCGAGTCGTGTTGTCGTGAGGAGAGGCAAAAGGAAGATCATCGGAATGGATGGAGTCGCCAATGAGCAAGACTTCGACATGTACGACGACCCGGAGATGGAACATGACGACGACGATGAAGTACCAGCATACACCACAAGAAGAAGTAGGACCACCCTACCTAAAGGACGTCGGGCAAGAAGATTGCGAACAGATAGCTAGCTAAGATCGACTGTATTTAATTGTAGCCTTCATTTCTCGACTGTATTTAATGGGCACTTTTTGAACTCATGTATATTTTTAAATTTCATGGGCACTTTTTGAAATCATGAATATTTTTTCAAATTTGATGATATTTTTTCATATTCAATATGAAAAAATATTGAATATTCATGAGGACACTCGATCTCGATCCCCCTCCATCTCGATCTCGATCCCCCTCAATCTCAATCGCTATCCCCCTCAATCTCGATCTTGATCCCCCCGCACCCTCCCCCGGCCCGCTCCACCGCCGCCGACGACCCCCCGCACCTTCCCCCGCTCCACCGCCGCTCCGCACCCCCCCCACTCTCCCCCGCTCCTCCGCCGCTGATGACCCCCCGCACCCTCTCAAGTAATGTGTTACCAATTCACAATGAATGCAACTAAAAATAAAAAACCACATTTGATTATATTTTCAAATGACGTATTTGATGATGTTTTCAAATAACAAATCTGCTAATCTTTTTAAAAAATTATTACTATTTTTATAAAAAATTATTACTATTTTTATAAAAAATTATTACTATTTTTATAAAAAATTATTACTATTTTTATAAAAAATTATTACTATTTTTATAAAAAATTATTACTATTTTTATAAAAAATTATTACTATTTTTATAAAAAATTATTACTATTTTTATAAAAAATTATTACTATTTTTATAAAAAATTATTACTATTTTTATAAAAAATTATTACTATTTTTATAAAAAATTATTACTATTTTTATAAAAAATTATTACTATTTTTATAAAAAATTATTACTTTTTCATATTCATTATGAAAAAATATTGAATATTCATGAGGACACGCGATCTCGATCCCCCTCAATCTCGATCTTGATCCCCCCGCACCCTCCCAAGTAATGTTTTACCAATTCACAATGAATGCAACTAAAAATAAAAAAACAAATTTGATTATATTTTCAAATAACAAATTTTATTATATTTTCAAATAACAAATTTGATGATATTTTCAAATAACAAATTTGATGATATTTTTTCATATTCATAAATATTTTCAAATAACAAATTTGATGATATTTTTAAAAAATTATTACTATTTTTATAAAAAATTATTACTGTTTCATATTCATTTTCTAAAAAATTATTAGATGCAACAAAAAATTAAAAAAAATTACTTATGGCGCACCGCCGGGTGGTGCGCCATTGCTATCTAAAAAAAGATTTCTAATGGCGGAGCTTATATGGGACAAGGAGGACGCAGAGCGTGCCGAGCAAGGCCTACCGCCCCGCTTCGAGAAATACCGTGACAAGCAGACCAGGAACTTTGTCAGGGCCCAGTACAAGGAGGACCCGATAACAAAGGAGCTTACCACGGATCCGAAGACCAGGGCGCTTGAGCTTGTTCTGGTAAGGAATACACCCCCGCGTAATTAGCTCCATATGGTTGCATTCTAACTAATGAAGCCAAATTTCTAAATGGTTCACGTTCCTTCCGCAGGAGACTGAAAGCAGTAGCGCGGGGTCGGCTCAGAGCTCCCCTTGGGAAAGCACTCTACATAGGGCGTTGAACGTAATGAAAAACAAGGATAAGCTCAGTAAGCCATCATCAGCTGGTCGTGTGGCCGACAAAGGCTTGTCCAGAAAATGGTCGTCATACTATACCGTTGGTGGGCGAAAGGAGAAAAAGACCAGCTCGGAAAGCCAGTCGCGCGAGGTTCAAGAACTCAAGGCACAAGTGGCGCGGATTCTGCGGATTGTCCAAGAGCAACTGCAACAACAACTGGGAACGACGCTCACCTCCATGGTGCCTACCTTGATTCAGGGGCTGACGGCGTGGATTGCAGGCGGCCAACAGGGGCCGCCCCCGGTTCCCAGGCGGCATGGATTGGTTGTCAAAGTATGAAGGGAACATTGACTGTGCCCGCAAGTCTATTCTGCTCACCACCCCGGAGCAGAAGAGGATCAAGTATGTAGCCAGGCACAGCCAGATGAAGAATCAGGTACATTCCCTCACGGGAGTTGTTCAGGAGGAAGTGCCGGTAGTGCAAGAATTTCCCGATGTGTTTCCGGAGGAATTACCAGGAATGCCACCGGACAGGGACATTGAATTTCTGATTAAGCTATTGCCCGGCACAGCCCCAATATCCAAGAGACCTTATCGGATGCCACCGAATGAGTTGAAAGAGATCAAGGATCAAATAAATGAGTTACTGGAGAAAGGATATATTCGTCCAAGCTCATCACCTTGGGGAGCCCCAGTTCTTTTGGTAGAGAAGAAGGATGGAAGCTTGAGGATGGTTGTGGATTATCGTGCTTTGAACGAAGTAACCATCAAGAAAAAGTACCCTCTGCCGATGATCAATGACTTGTTTGATCAGCTTGTTGGAGCCAAGGTATTCTCTAAGATCGATCTTCGATCAGGGTATCACCAGTTGAAAATTCGTGAAAAGGATATACCCAAAACAGCATTCACTACCAGGTATGGTTTGTATCAGTATACCGTCATGTCATTTGGATTAACTAATGCTCCTGCATACTTCATGAATTTGATGAACAAGGTGTTCATGGAATATTTGGACAAGTTTGTCGTGGTGTTCATCGATGACATATTGATTTTCTCCAAGAGCGAGGAAGAGCATAAGGAACATTTGCGTCTAGTTCTGGAGAAACTTCGAGAACATCAGCTGTATGCCAAATTCAGCAAATGTGAATTTTGGTTGAAGGAAGTTGGATTCCTCGGACATGTTATTTCAGGAGAAGGAATAGCAGTTGATCCCGCCAAGGTTGAATCAGTCACCGATTGGCAGTCACCCACCTCAGTCAAGGAGATCCGCAGTTTTCTCGGACTCACAGGATATTATCGGAGGTTCATTGAGAACTTCTCAAAGATTGCCAAGCCCATGACTGAGTTGTTGAAGAAGGAAGCCAAGTATGTTTGGACCGAGGAATGTGAAGCCAGTTTTCAGGAATTGAAGAAACGGTTGGTCACAGCCCCAGTGTTGATATTGCCAGACATACACAAGGAATACCAGGTTTATTGTGACGCTTCTCGTCAAGGACTCGGAGGAGTATTGATGCAGGAAGGTAAGGTTGTAGCTTATTCCTCCAGACAGCTACGGCCTCATGAGATGAATTATGCAACACATGATTTGGAGTTAGCAGCTGTAGTGCATGCACTCAAGACCTGGAGACATTTCCTCATTGGAAATCGTTGTGATGTCTACACAGATCACAAGAGTTTGAAATATATCTTCACGCAGAAGGAACTGAACCTCAGGCAGAGGAGATGGCTAGAGTTGATAAAGGACTATGACATGAGGTTGCATTACCACCCCGGTAAGGCCAATGTTGTAGCAGATGCTTTGAGCCGTAAGAGTTATGTGAATACTCTTACCGCAGGAGGATTACCCCAGGAGTTGGTCGATGACCTCAGAGATCTCCGACTGGAGATAGTTCCGAAAGGATTTGTTGCAACTCTGGAAGTACAGTCCACCTTGACCGAAAGGATTCGTGAAGCCCAGAAGTCGGACAAGGAAATCGATGAGATAAAGCAAAAGATGGAGGAAGGAAAAGCTAAAGGATTCCGTAAGGATGAACATGGAACTATATGGTTTGAGGATCGTATTTATGTGCCCAATGATCCCGAGCTCAGGAAGCTAATTCTTCAGGAGGCTCATGATTCACCGTACTCGATTCACCCCGGCAACACCAAGATGTACCTGGATTTGAAGCAAAGTTTCTGGTGGACAGGTATGAAGAAGGACATTGCCGAGTACGTAGCCGTAT
>LR880968.1:766594592-766605224 GCA_904067115.1 Aegilops sharonensis
TGCCAGCTTATTCCAAAAGCTGACCTACATGGCTGCAACGTATTATGTTGCAGAGATATATTCCGATCAGGAGTGAGGCTACGCTCCGCGCTTGGCGATTGCCCTTTGGAGTCGGATGGACTCGCTTACCTTCGACGCTTCCGCAGCATTTTTAGTTTATTTCTCATGAGTTGGCCTTGAGCCGAATTTATTCCCTTGTAATAAAGACTCTATATGAGAATCGATTAATGATATTCAGGTGTGATTGAACTTTGATTACTTTATCGATGTACTGTGAGTACCAGCATGATCTTGGGATGGTACAGACACAGAGATTTGACCGATTTTGGGTCAGGTCGCTACATTGGCTACTTCAGCTTATGGGTCCTAAGTTCTTCACAAAATGTTTTCTCGTCAAATATGGCTTCTTGCAGGTCCATCTTAAAATTCTTGATGTAAAACTCCAGATCCTGGTGATACTCCAGCTGAGGTTAAAACTTCATCTTTTGCTGATAGGTGCTCCATCAGCCATTTTGTCATCCAATCCTTCCGAAGAAACGCATGCTTGATACGTCTCCGTCGTATCTATAATTTTTTATTTTTCCATGCCAATATTATTAATCTTTCATATACTTTTTGGAAACTTTTTATACTATTTTTGGGACTAACATATTGATCCAATGCCCAGCGCCAGTTCCTGTCTGTTGCATGTTTTTGGTTTCGCAGAATATCCATATCAAACGGAATCCAAACGGGATAAAAACGGACGGAGAATTATTTTGGAATATTTGGAAAATCTGGGAGAAAGATCAACGCGAAACGGTGTCCGAGGTGGGCACGAGGTAGGGGGCGCGCCCTACCCCCCAGGGCGCACCCCTAACCCTCATGGGCCACCCGTAAGGCGGTTGATGCCCTTCTTCGTCCGCAAGAAAGCTAATTTTTGGTAAAAAAATCATGGCGAAGGTTTCAGTCCAATCAGAGTTACGGATCTCCTGATATAAAAGAAACAGTGAAAGGGCAGCAGAACAGAACGCAGAAATAGAGAGAGACAGAGAGACAGATCCAGTCTCAGAGGGGCTCTCGCCCCTCCCATGCCATGGAGGCCAAGGACCAGAGGGGAACCCTTCTCCCATCTATGGAGGAGGTCAAGGAAGAAGAGGAAGAAGGGGGCCCCTCTCCCCCTCTCCTCCGGTGGCGCCGGAACGTTGCCGTGGCCATCATCATCATCACCGCGATCTTCACCAACACCTCCGCATCTTCACCAACATCTCCATCACCTTCCCCCCTCTATCTACAGCGGTCCACTCTCCCACAACCCGTTGTACCCTCTACTTGAACATGGTGCTTTATGCTTCATATTATTATCCAATGACGTGTTGCCATCCTATGATGTCTGAGTAGATTTTTGTTGTCCTATTGGTGGTTGATGAATTGCTATGATTGATTTAATTTGCTCGCGGTTATGTTGCCGTCCTTTGGTGCCCATCATATGAGCACGCGCGTGGACCACACCTTAGGGTTAGTTGTATGTTGATAGGACTATGTATTGGAGGGCAAGAGTGACAGAAGCTTCAACCTAGGATAGAAATTGATGCATACGAGATTGAAGGGGGACCAATATATCTTAATGCTATGGTTGGGTTTACCTTAATGAACGTTAGTAGTTGTGGATGCTTGCTAATAGTTCCAATCATAAGTGCATATAATTCCAAGTAAGGGATGACATGCTAGAAGTGGCCTCTCCCACATAATACTTGCTATCGGTCTAGTAAAGTAGTCAATTGCTTAATGGACAATTTCGCAACTCCTACCACCACTTTTCCACACTCGCTATATTTAATTTATTGCTTACTTACTTACAACAGCCCCTAGCTTTTATTTACGCGCTCTTTATCTTCTTGCAAACCTATCCAAAAACACCTACAAAGTACTTCTAGTTTTATACTTGTTCTAGGTAAAATGAACGTCAAGCGTGCGTACAGTTGTATCAGTGGTCGATAGAACTTTAGGGAATATTTGTTCTAACTTTAGCTCCTCGTTGGGTTCGACACTCTTACTTACCGAAAACTGTTGCGATCCCCTATACTTGTGGGTTATCAATACCTTTTTCTGGCACCATTGCCGGGGAGTTATAGCGTGGGGTGAATATTCTCGGGTGTGCTTGTTTGCTTTATCACTAAGTAATTTTTATTTGTTGTTCTTAGTTGTTTTCTATCTTCAGTTATGGGTAGGAAACACAAATACCAAAAAAATTAGTTGTACCTACTGAACCAATGGTTGAAGAACCACTCAAAATCTATCACACTCCTGAAGCTTTTTACTTGGATCATCTTTGATCCCTATGTGCTCGGGCTGAAACCCCAACTAGCTTAGTTGAGGGCAAATCTTTAGATGAGCATGCTTGTTATGTGCGACACCAAATAGCTGAAAAAGGGAAAATTCTATTGGGTCAAATTCATCGTTTGCAATGCTATGCTTAGAATTTATGTGAAATATATGATGTTACTTGTTGTTCTGAAAACCATAAGAAACACCTTCCCTACCAATGTGAATTTATTGATAATGGAATCTTATCTTCGTATGCTAAAGGTGTTTATAGTTACTATGATATTCAACAAATTGAAGAATTTGTTTCTTTTAAGGGTGCTTACGAAATTGCTTCTTTGATTGAAACATATGATGCTACTTTTCACAAATCTGAAATTTTTGCCACTTAAATATTGCTATGATAATTATGCTTCTAATGCCTATGTTGAACCATATATTGAGGACTACCCCGCTGTCCAAGAAGAGACTAATATTTTGCAGGAGTCTATGGAAGAATAAATTGATGAAACTGTGAGCTCATTGGATGAAAAAGATGAGGAGGAGAGCGAAGAACAAAAGGAGGAAGAGCGGATTAGCTACCCGTGCCCACCTTCTAATGAGAGTAACTCTTGAACTTATACATTGTTTAATGTCCCTTCGTGCTTACCGAAGGATGATTGCTATGAGGATTGTTATGATCCCTATGATTCTTTTGAAATATCCCTTTTTGATGATGCTTGCTATGCTTGTGGCCAAGATGCCAATATGAATTATGCTTATGGAGTTCCTTATGTTAAACATGAAATTGTTCCTATTGCACCCACACATGATAGTCCTATTATCTTTTTGAATTCTCCCGATTATACTATATCGGAGAAGTTTGCCCTTATTAAGGATTATATTGATGGGTTGCCATTTACCGTTGCACATGATGATTTTGATAGATATAATATGCATGTGCTTGCTGCTCCTACTTGCAATTATTATGAGAGAGGAACGATATCTCCACCTCTCTATGTTTCCAACATGATAAAATTGCAAGAAACTGTTTATACTATGCATTGACCTTTACTAGGTGTGCATGAATTGTTCTTTTATGACATGCCGATGCATAGAAAGAGAGTTATAATTCTTCATTGCTCGATATATGTTGCTTTGTGCTCACTACTAAATTCTAAATCATTGCTAATTAAAATTGGCTTGGATATACCTTGGGATCCGGGTGGATTCATTACTTGAGCACTATATGCCTAGCTTAATGGCTTTAAAGAAAGCGCTGCCAGGGAGACAACCCGGAAGTTTTAGAGAGTCATTTATTTCTGTTGAGTGCTTTCATATAGTTTAAAAACAACAAAAATAAAGAGGCGAACCCAAACCTTTTCAAAAAGGAAAGTGAAAGTGAGAAAGACAAGCATTATTGAAGTGGGAGAGCTCCTTGAACTTTGTTCATGCTCACGGAAACTTTGTGAATCTTGATTACAGAAACTTTTGAACAAAAATAATAATCCCCTTGTACAATTCCATTGTATTATAGAAATAATGTGCCAAGGTTTGCCTTTAGGATGTTTACAAAGCTTGTTGGTTTGTGCAGTGCAGGACAGAAACTTTGGCTGTAGTGCGCGATTTTTAATTTTTTACTGGAACGTAAAATGGTTATGATGCCTTTTGCACTGTCTTTCTATACAAATTGTTTATTTTTCCTAATTGTGGCAGAATTTTTCAAGTATCATAAGTATGGTGAATGTTCAGATTACTACAGACTGTTCTGTTTTAGACAGATTCTGTTTTTGATGCATAATTTGCTTGTTTTGATGAAACTATCAATTTGTATCAGTGGATTAAGCCATGAAAAAGTTATACTACAGTATACACAATGCAAAAACAAAATATGAATTGGTTTGCAACAGTACTTAGAGTAGTGATTTACTTTATTATACTAACGGATCTTACCGAGTTTTCTGTTGAAGTTTTGTGTGGATGAAGTGTTCGATGATCGGGAAGGTTTCGATGTCAGAAGAAGGAAGAGAGGCAAGAGCTAAAGCTTGGGGATGCCCGATGCACCCCAAGTAAATATTCAAGGAGGCTCAAGCGTCTAAGCTTGGGGATGCCCCGGAAGGCATCCCCTCTTTCTTCAACAAATATCGGTATGTTTTCGGATTCGTTTCGTTCAGGCAATATGTGCAAATCTTGGAGTGTCTTTTGCTTTAGTTTTCATTTTTATTTTATGCACCACGCTGGTATGATATGGTCCTTGGTTGACTTATAGAATGCTCTGTGCACTTCACTTATATCTTTTGAGTATGGCTTTATAGAATGCTTCATGTGCTTCACTTATATCATTTGAAGCTTGGATTGCCTGTTTCTCTTTACTTAGACAACCACCATTTGTAGAATGCTCTTTTGCTTCACTTATATTTGTTAGAGTGTGGGAATATCTTTTGTAGAAAGAATTAAACTCTCGTGCTTCACTTATATCTATTTAGAGAGATGACAGGAACTGGTCATTCACATGGTTAGTCATAAAACCCTACATAAAACTTGTAGATCACTGAATATGATATGTTTGATTCCTTGCAATAGTTTTGCGATATAAAGGAGGTGATATTAGAGTCATGCTAGTTTAGTAATTCTGAAATTGAGAAGTACTTGTGTTGAGGTTTGGAAGTCCCGTAGCATGCACGTATGGTGAACCGTTATGTAACAAAGTTGGAGCATGAGGTGTTTATTGATTGTCTTCCTTATGAGTGGCGGTCGGGGACGAGCGATGGTCTTTTCCTACCAATCTATCCCCCTAGGAGCAGGCGCGTAGTACTTTGTTTCGATAGCTAATAGACTTTTGCAATAAATATGTGAGTTCTTTATGACTAATGTTGAGTCCATGGATTATACGCACTGTCGGTGTACTAGAGTGGGGGTACCCTAGTATCCCGAACTCGTGCACGGGCAGTTGCAGCACCCCGCGGTAGGGCTGACCTGGTGACCGTCAAGATCTTCCGCGGCTCTTTTTGGAACCATTCAAGAACAAAGTAATCAAGACCCCGGCAAGAGGAGCTTGCCGGGAAGACCACTCAAGGCACGAAGGAAACAAGGCCCCGGCAAGAGGAGCTTGCCGGGAAGGCTTGGTGAGCGCTGAGCTCCCAAGCGCGACAAGGGTTCTGCCGCGGCTAGGCGCTTGCCGCGGCAGGCAACCTCTCTTCATCTCCGCTCCAGCTCATCCACCAACGTGTCGCCACGGGGCTTTCCGAGGAACGCGTGTCGATGGGCTGTGCAGCCAGAGGGGAGCAACGATAAGCGGCACTGACGAGATACCATCGTGGTAAACGGAGGCGCGCTTGGCGGTCCCTGTTCACTGTTCAGGCGACTGAGCGGGCATTAATGACTCTTGTCCCTTGCTGCCAGAGTTAGGTATAGATCACTGTACACTGTACAAGTTGGTGTACCAACCACTCTTCTTACTATTCTACCCTTATCTACTTGCCACCTGTGGTGACCCCTTGTGCCTATAAAAGGAGGCCCAAGTGCAACGTAGAAAGGGTTCGGTCCAGCTCCGGCTCAGTTCATCCTACTCGCTGGAGACCTCATTTAGGCTAGGATTTGTAGCTCCCATTGCTCCCTAGCAAGAACACAATATAATCCACGAAGCAGCAGTAGGAGTGTTATCTCTCCGGAGAGCTCCGAAGCTGGGTAAATCTGCTCGTGTGCATCGCCTCGATCCGCTCTTTGTGCANGCCGGGAAGGCTTGGTGAGCGCTGAGCTCCCAAGCGCGACAAGGGTTCTGCCGCGGCTAGGCGCTTGCCGCGGCAGGCAACCTCTCTTCATCTCCGCTCCAGCTCATCCACCAACGTGTCGCCACGGGGCTTTCCGAGGAACGCGTGTCGATGGGCTGTGCAGCCAGAGGGGAGCAACGATAAGCGGCACTGACGAGATACCATCGTGGTAAACGGAGGCGCGCTTGGCGGTCCCTGTTCACTGTTCAGGCGACTGAGCGGGCATTAATGACTCTTGTCCCTTGCTGCCAGAGTTAGGTATAGATCACTGTACACTGTACAAGTTGGTGTACCAACCACTCTTCTTACTATTCTACCCTTATCTACTTGCCACCTGTGGTGACCCCTTGTGCCTATAAAAGGAGGCCCAAGTGCAACGTAGAAAGGGTTCGGTCCAGCTCCGGCTCAGTTCATCCTACTCGCTGGAGACCTCATTTAGGCTAGGATTTGTAGCTCCCATTGCTCCCTAGCAAGAACACAATATAATCCACGAAGCAGCAGTAGGAGTGTTATCTCTCCGGAGAGCTCCGAAGCTGGGTAAATCTGCTCGTGTGCATCACCTCGATCCGCTCTTTGTGCATTCTCCGCCCCCCTCCAAACCACAAGGTGTACTAGAGTAGGGGTACCCTAGTGTCACAGCCCCAGATCAACCCCAGAGCTTGCTTGTAGCTAGTAGCATTGCATCCATGCATCATGTTTAATTTCCATTAAATTTGAATTGGGGAATTGGAGAGCCTCAGGAATCATTTAAAATAAATGATCAACATTAAAAATTGCTTCAAATGGTTCCAAGGAAATGTTCCTTTTCATCTTTAAAAAAAGTATTGGCAAGAATAAAATTCAAACCAATATTTTTGGAGTGACTGAAACATTTTATTTTGGGCCTTTGAATTAATTCAATAATTATTTGCATTGGATATATATTTGATATATAAATAATATAAGTCCAATAATTCTGGAACATTTTATGTGGTCTGGTATATTTTAGTTCTAGCCACATAACTATTTTCAGGATTTTATAAAATGGTTTAGTATTTTACTAAACTAAAACAAAGCAGAACAAAATAGAAAACAGAATAATAAAAGAGAGAGGACAAAAACTGTACCTGGCTTACCTGGCGCCGCGAACCGGCCCAGCCTCCCCCCTGCTGGCCCAGCACTGGTGGCCCAGCCCACCAGGTGCCCTCCCCTGTCGCCTTCCTCCTCGTGCCAGTAGGCAGAGGAGGGACAACGCACGGCGCGCGCGCGGGCGCCACGCCACCAGGCTGCCTGCCTGCGTCTCCTGGCCACCGCGACGCCTCGCGTCTTCCCCTCGGCGCCGCCCCGACCCCCTGGACCCTCTCGCCGCTCTTCCTCCCCCTCCTCTGTTTCTCCTACGCGCAGCCCGAGCGGCCTCGTCGCCACCGTCGCCGTTCGCCGCGGCCACCGCCACCCCCTCTCCTCCCCGACTATCCCACAAGCTCCGCCACTCCACCCTCGCCCTCCTCACCGAGTCTCCCGACGCCGGAGCACCCCGAGGCGCCGCCCCGCCGTTTCTTCCCCCTCTCGGACCGCCAATCGCCGCCGTCGAATTCGTCGGCTCCGGGCCGTCCCCGACCTCGCCGAGCATCCCATCGTCATCGCTGTGAGCCCCCGCACCGAACCCCCCTCTCCCTGAGGCCGATTCCTTCCTCTAACCACGGGCTCCGCCGAGCCCGAGAGCTCGTCGCCGCCGGCCACGAGGTCGCCGCGGTTAGAAGCCCCGCACGTCGCGTCCGAGCACGCTGTCGTCCTCGGCGCGTTCCCGGGAACCCAGAGCACCTACCCACTCCTCCTCCCGTGCCCCGAAACGCCGTGTCCGAGCGTGCCCGTGCTCCGGCCGCCGCATAGCTCGCCGCCGGCGTCGATTCCGGCCGCCCCGAGCTCAAGTCCCTCCACCAAGAGCCTCAGCTCATCCCCAGCTCCCCGTAGGTACCCTCCCCGACCCTTTTGGTGGCCGGAACAGCGAATTTCACTTGCACCGCCGCGTCGGGCTCGCCGGCGGCTAAACGCCGGCGCCCGCTGACCCGCTGACCGGCGTGGGTTGACCCACTGCCCGGTTTGACCTCCCCCTCTCCCCACTGACATGCGGGCCCCGCCCGACTAACTAATCTAGTTTAGGTTTAAACTAATTTAACTTAACCTAGGTTAGTGTTAATTAACTAGGTTAGTTTAGTTAGTCACTGACGTGTGGCCCCCACACGTCAGGTTTGACCTGGGGCGCCCTGTTGACCCGCTGACGTCACATTGACGTCAGGCTGACGCAATAACTAGGTTTCTAGATTTAATTTAATTCAGTACATTTCAGAAAATACTCTAAACTTCTAAAAATCATATAAATTCAACCGTAACTCGGATTGAAATAATTTATATATGAAAAATGATCAGAAAAATATGAAGAATCTGTTTATGGCACTTTCATGCATGATTGAACAAGTTAACCTCACTGAATAGGATGAATCATGATTAGGNCGTCAGGCTGACGCAATAACTAGGTTTCTAGATTTAATTTAATTCAGTACATTTCAGAAAATACTCTAAACTTCTAAAAATCATATAAATTCAACCGTAACTCGGATTGAAATAATTTATATATGAAAAATGATCAGAAAAATATGAAGAATCTGTTTATGGCACTTTCATGCATGATTGAACAAGTTAACCTCACTGAATAGGATGAATCATGATTAGGGTAATTTATGAAATAGCATTTGGAGTTGGAGTTCAACCTTGTTTGAATTCCACCCCAACTAACTTGGATTATTATTACATTAGGTAAATTCAGTACCTTAATATGACATGTCATTCATGTGAATGTGCATTGCATTGATTGTGTTCTCTCTTATTGCCGGTAATTGTCCCCTCCCGGTAGACGATGTACCGACGATGATTATTCGATGACACCGATGAAGAACTATTATCTTCAGAAGTGCCAGGCAAGCAAAACCCCCTTGTTCATTCCGATACAATCCCACTCTCTCGCTCCTGCTCTATTTTACTGCATTAGGACAACAACGACTCATGTGTTACTTGCTGCGGTAGCTGAACCCCTTGATCCTTTGCATGACCTTTCATTCCACAGTAATTAGATGAAACCCACTAGCATGAGTAGGAATTGTTTGAGCCATGTTGTGCCTACTCATTTATGCTTGTTTGTCATGCCTGCTACTGCTTAGAGTTGAGTCGGGTCTGATTCATCGGGAATGAATTGGAATTGTTATGAACATGTCCTATTGTGTGTGAGCTAAGTGTGTGAACACGATTTGGTAAAGGTAGCGGTGAGAGGCCATGTAGGAGTACATGGTGGGTTGTCTCATTGTAGCCGTCCTCAGGAACTGAGTTCTGTGTTTGTGATCCATGATACAGTTACTACCACGCATTGGGCCCGAAACCAATGGACCCTCTCGGCTTCTTGACCACCCTTGTCCTTAGTCCGGGAGTTGCAAGTAGTTTCTGGTGTTTGTAGCATGCTGGGGGCCGCACGCAACGCTGACCTTAGGGGTGGGTTGTGTTGCGGTAGGCACCGTGGCCCGGTGTACCGAGTGCCCGTTTGGTATCTCGGGAACCCTGCACACATCGTTCGGGGCTGTATGGGAAACCTCGGCCGGACTCCCTGCGGATGGAACCCGAATAGGCGATAAACCTGGACTAGGGACTCGAGTGTTTAGGTAGGCCGTGGCCGACACCCACGTTGGGCTTCCGCTTGAAGGTTGCCGAGTACATGTCGTGTAAACGGCGGTAAGTGGTGAGAGCGTGTGTGAAGAAGTACACCCCTGCAGGGTTTAATATGATCTATTCGAATAGCCGTGTCCACGGAAAAGGACTTCTGGGTTGCCTATATCAGTTCATAGACAAGTGAAAGTGGATACTCTAAAATGCGCAAGATAAGCATGGGTGCTATGGATGGCGTTCTCGTAGGGAGACGGGAGCGGGTCCATAGTGGTGTATTGCCATGGTGAATATGTGGACTCGTGTGCGCCACCTCAAAAGAGTTACTTGCAGTCGTAGTTCAGGATAGCCACCGAGTCAAAGCTGGCTTGCTGCAGTCAAACTCCACCACCCCCTTTTGATAATGATGCATATGTAGTTAGTTCTGATGTAAGTCTTGCTGAGTACAATTGTACCCACGTTTGCTTATTTTATGTTTTGCAGAGAGACGTCAGTCTCGCTAGTAGTTCCGCTTGGACTTCGACGTTTAGCTTGTTACCTCATCTACGATCTTGTGCCTCGGCAGGATTTGGTAGATAGTCAGGCTTCTCAGCCTTTTTCATTTATAGTTGTCTGTACTCAGACATGTTTAGCTTCCGCTTGTGCTTTGACTTGTATGCTCTGAGTGTTGGGTCATGAGACCCATGTTTGTAATATCTCGCTCTTCGGAGCCTAATGTATAATATCTGAGTCGTAGAGTTATGTTGTGATGCCACGTCGTATTTACACATATTGAGCATATTGTGTGTATGTTTGAAATGCTTGGTATGTGTGGGATCCGACAAACTAGTTGTTTATCCTTGGCAGCCTCTCATATGGGGAAATGTAGTCTCGTGCCTCCGAGCGATAGTAG
>LR880968.1:766606135-766623991 GCA_904067115.1 Aegilops sharonensis
ACCGGAGTCCTGCTAGCCCAGCACTACTGCTTGGACACTTGACTGGCCGGCATGTGTTTCACTTCGTTCCTATGTCTGTCCCTTCGGGGAAATGTCACGCGGTGTTATTCGGAGTCCTGCCTAGCCTGCTACAGCCCGGGATACCGGAGTCCTGTTAGCCCAGTGCTACAGCCCGAATATATACGTTGATGACCGACATGCTCGATGTGATTCATGTATGCCTGTCCCCATGGGTTAGTGCCGCTTTGGGTTCACGACTAGCCATGTCGGCCCGGGTTCTTTGTCATATGGATGCTAGCGACGCTATCATATACGTGAGCCAAAAGACGAAAACGGTCCCGGGCCATGGTAAGGCGACACCCGTGGGAATACCGTGCGTGAGGCCGCAAAGTGATATGATGTGTTACATGCTAGATCGGTGTGACTTAGGATCGGGGTCCTGACACCTAGTATCCCGAACTCCTGCACGGGCAGTTGCAGCACCCCGCGGTAGGGCTGACCTGGTGACCGTCAAGATCTTCAGCGGCTCTTTTTGGAACCATTCAAGAACAAAGTAATCAAGACCCCGGCAAGAGGAGCTTGCCGGGAAGACCACTCAAGGCACGAAGGAAACAAGGCCCCGGCAAGAGGAGCTTGCCGGGAAGGCTTGGTGAGCGCTGAGCTCCCAAGCGCGACAAGGGTTCTGCCGCGGCGAGGCGCTTGCCGCGGCAGGCAACCTCTCTTCATCTCCGCTCCAGCTCATCCGCCAACGTGTCGCCACGGGGCTTTCCCAGGAACGCGTGTCGATGGGCTGTGCAGCCAGCGGGGAGCAACGATAAGCGGCGCTGACGAGCTACCATCGTGGCAAACGGAGGCGCGCTTGGCGGTCCCTGTTACACTGTTCAGGCGACTGAGACGGGCATTAATGACTCTTGTCCCTTGCCGTCAGAGTTAGGTATAGATCACTGTACACTGTACAAGTTGGTGTACCAACCATTGTTTTTACTATTCTACCCTTATCTACTTGCCACCTGTGGTGACCCCTTGTGCCTATAAAAGGAGGCCCAAGTGCAACGTAGAAAGGGTTCGGTCCAGCTCCGGCTTAGTTCATCCTACTCCCTGGAGACCTCATTTAGGCTAGGTTTTGTAGCTCCCATTGCTCCCTAGCAAGAACACAATATAATCCACCAAGCAGCAATAGGAGTGTTATCTCTCCGGAGAGCTCCGAAGCTGGGTAAATCTGCTCGTGTGCATCACCTCGATCCGCTCTTTGTGTATTCTCCGCCCCCTCTGAACCAGAAGGGACTAGGTCCCATAGGTGTTCGTGGGACACGATCAGCTTCCCCGACATCTTTGGCGCGCCAGGTAGGGGGCGTCGAGGTTGTGTGAACCCGATCCAGTGTTCACACGAGCAGCAATCTTCGTCATCATCATCAGCATGCCATCGAAGAGAAGACTTCGGCGGCAGCAGGACCGTCCGCGTCCAACCCACCACCTCCGGAGCAGACGAGTGGTGGGGAAGACACTGGCAGAGGAAACGGCGCCGGCGAGAGAGCTCACGACGCTGCCAGGTCTAAGGACAAGGCGGCGCAAGCTTCAGCGTCCGAATCCGCACCGCGTCCTTCCCAAGAGGCGCGGGAAAGACAGCGTCATGGTGCTCGCAGCACCATACGTTCGATAGATCAAGGCCAAGCTGAAGGATCCCGAGGCCCTCGAGACCCGCATGCACGCCAACATGCCGGAACGAGTGGGGTACGGTCGCTTGAGCGGGATGCTGCTCCTCCTAACTTGGTTAGGAGTCCGAGCACATCCCGTTCTTCGCTCCGTACGCCGTTGCCACCCACCACTCCAGCGGAAGCCTTGGCAAGGGCTCAGCTACTTCTAGACTACCCTCCAACAGCCGACAAGGTCGACGAATGGAGGGCCACGATCCAGAGTCTCATCGGCTTCGCCAACGGTGACGTCCCGCGGCAACCAAGCGCCTCGCAGCCGCGGCAAGGCGACAAGGCACGAGCCGGTGGTGACGAGACCTGCGGGGGTGCAGCCACCGTGCACTCCCCTTCCCGAAGGACAAGATCGCCGACTCGTCGGATCCACCTCGACAGCGACTCCACTGCGTCGTCGGATCCGCGAGCTCGTCGCGACCAGCGCCAAGTTCTTCGAGAACGGAAAGACGAAGACGCTCGAACTCGCATCGAGCGCCGAAGAGAAGCGCGGCGTCAGTCTGACCAACGCGCCGGGCCCGCTATTGATATGCATGCGCCAGGGGAGCCAGGCAACTTTCCGTACGCGGTAGGTTGCCCTGCGTTCACCCGTGAGCTGCGGCAAGTCCAGTGGCCTGACAAGAAAAACTTCAAGCCAGATGTATCCGAGAAGTATGATGGCAGGACACACCCATCGGAGTTCCTCAACATCTACACCATCGCGGTGCAGGCTGCGGGGGGACGAGACGACAAGATCCTCGCCAACTACTTTCCCCTGGTGCTCAAGCCAAACGTCAGATCTTGGCTCATGCACTTGCCGGACAGCTCCATATCTTCTTGGGCAGATTTGTGCCATCAGTTTGTCGGCGCCTTCACAGGTGGCCACAAACCTCATGGCCAAGAAAGTGACCTTCACCTGCTTGCCAAGAAGGAAGGAGAGTCCCTGCGCAAGTTTATCCAGAGATTCAGCCGTGTGCATTACAACATCCCGGATGTACACCCTGCCGCGGTGATCAGCACATTTTATCAAAATGTGCGTAACCGCAGGATGAGGGAGGAAATGGCGATGTGCAAGGTCAAGGACGTCAGCGAACTGTATGCCTTGGCCGACAAGTGTGCTGGGGCTGAGGAGGGAAGAAGACTCCTAGGAGAGAATGTGGGAGCAGAATCTGACAGTGAGGAAACCGCCCCGGCAAGGAAGAGTCGGCGGCGGAACAACAGGAAGAAGAAAAGCCAGGAAGTACTAGTTGTCGAGCAGTCCGGCAAGGATGGTGCCGCCAACAAAGCCAAGGCTGGTGGCTCCGGCAAGGAGGTTGTCGCTGACACCGACCACCAAGCTGTGGCGGCCGCCGACAAGCCTGACGGCTCCAACAAACAGTACTGTAAGATTCATCGCACCAAGGGTCACGATCTCCAGAGCTGCAAGAAAGTCGAGCAGCTTGTTGAGCTACAGAGGGCCGAATACGAGCGGCGGGACAAGGAGAAGGCCCAGGAAGGTGCTGGTGCAGCTAGTAAAAAGAGACCCGGCCGGGGAGGACGCCGCGGCAAGGCCAAGCAGCGGCAAGGGGACAGACCTCCTTGCGGCCGCGACAAGGACGAAGAAGAAGAAGATGATGACGAAGACATGGAAGACGACGAAGCTGATGAGCAGGAGTTCCAGAAGGCAACAGAGGTTCTCTGCGTTGACGGTGGTGCTTCTCTGCACACCTCGCACCGCCAACTCAAGCAATGGATGCGTGAGGTTAATGCAGCAGAGCCATCTATAGAGTCGCGCAAACCTCTGAAGTGGTCCAGCACGCCCATCATCTTTGACATTGAGGATCACCCTGATCGCATTACTGCGGTCGGGTGCTTGCCGATGTTGGTATCACCAACTATCCGCAACCTCAAAGTCACAAAGATGTTGGTTGACGGCGGGGCCGGCCTGAATCTGATCTCCTCCGCAGTGCTCCAGAAGCTTCAGATCCCTGACAGCGAGCTCGAAGAAACTGGAACTTTCCAAGGAATCAACCCAGGAAGAGCAAGCCGAAAGGGAAGATCACACTGCCGGTCACATTTGGCAGTGAACTGAATTTTAGGACTGAGAGGGTCACATTTGACGTTGCCGGTTTCCCATTGCCCTACAATGGGATACTTGGCCGTCCAGCACTCGCCAAGTTCATGGCAGCCTCTCACTACGCCTACAACCTGCTCAAGATGCCAGGCCCGTTAAGCGTCATTTCTGTCCATGGCGACAAGAAGGACGCGCTTATCTGTGCCGACAAGATTTACCGGGATGCAGCAGTCGCCACAAATAGCAAGCCACTTGCCGCTGAAGCTCCTGGGGGGAAGAAGAAGACCACCTTGTCCGGCAAGAACTCTGATGCCCACTCCGGCAAGCGCACCTCTTCGGAGTGCTTCGCTACCGTCGAGGACGCACCATCGAGCTCCACCGGCAAGTGCAAGAAGAAGATGGCAGCTCCGCCGAAGACCAAGAAGGTGCCCTCTAAGGAGGACGGCACTGGTGGTACCTTCACCATCAGTGCCATGCTTGATCCTAAATAGGAAGGCGAGCTCGTTGCTTTCCTGCGGGCGAATGTCGATGTGTTTGCATGGCAACCATCTGACATCCCCGGCGTTCCCAGGAAAGTAATTGAGCACCACCTAGCTGTCTGTCCTCACGCACGACCCGTCAAGCAAAAAGTTAGGAAACAGGCAGTGGAGCGCCAAGAATTCATAGCAGAAGAGATCAAGAAGTTGGAAGCAGCAGGCCTTGTTAGAGGAGTGCTCCATCCCACGTGGTTGGCCAATCCGGTAGTTGTACGAAAGGCAAACGGGAAATGGAGACTCTGTATCGACTTTACAGACGTTAATAAAGCTTGTCCCAAAGACCCATTTCCCTTGCCGCGTATAGACCAGATTGTGGACTCCACAGCTGGATGTGATTTGCTTTCATTTCTTGATGCATATTCAGGATATCATCAGATCTTCATGGCAGAAGAGGATGAAGAGAAAACCGCATTCATTCCACCATGTGGCACATACTGTTTCATACGGATGCCTTTCGGTTTGAAGAATGCTGGTTCAACGTTTGCAACAGTAGTCCATGAAGCCTTTGAACCACAAATACACAGAAATTCAGAGGCTTACATGGATGACATGGTGGTCAAGAGCAAGAACAAAGCAACTTTGGTTCAAGACTTAGATGAGACCTTTGCAAATCTGCGCAAGATCAACCTCAAGCTCAACCCCGAGAAGTGCGTGTTTGGAGTTCCCTCCGGCAAGCTTCTCGGGTTCTTCGTGTCTCAGAGGGGAATTGAAGCCAATCCCGACAAGATCAAAGCCATTGAGCATATTGAAGCACCAAAGCGCGTCAAGGATGTCAGAAGGCTTGCCGGTTGCGTGGCTGCTCTCAGCAGGTTTATCTCTAAGTCAGCTGAGCGCGCCCTGCCATTTTTCAAATTTTTGAAAAAGGCAGGTCCAATGAAATGGACTCCCGAAGCGGAGGCTGCGCTGCAGGACTTAAAGAGGTACCTGTCCTCCACTCCAATACTTGTCGCACCTAGGCCACAAGAGAAGTTGTTGCTGTACATAGCAGAAACCAATCAAGTGGTTAGTGCTGCGTTAGTAGCGGAGAGGGAGGCAGATGATGAGCCGGCAATCGAGGCAGACGCATCCAGCGACAAGCAGGGGGCTTCGCTGTCAAGCTCTGGTCTCGACAAGGACGGACCTGCGCAGGATTTCGACAAGATACAAAAAAGGATGGTGCAGCGCCCAGTTTACTTTGTCAGTTCCCTTTTACAGGGGGCTAGGTCAAGATACTCCGGTGTGCAGAAGTTGCTTTTCGGCCTCCTCATGGCCTTGAGAAAGCTGCGCCATTACTTCCAAGCACATGAGATAACAGTTGTCACTCGCTTTCCGCTGAAAAGGATATTGCAAAATCCAGAAGCAACAGGCAGAATTGTCGAGTGGGCACTAGAGCTGTCAAGCTTTGGCCTCAAGTTTGAAAGCACTTCAACTATCCAAAGCAGAGCATTGGCAGAGTTTATAGCAGAATGGACGCCAACGCAAGATGAAGAAATACCAGAGACGAGCATCCCCGCCAAAGAAGCAAGTAAAGAGTGGCTGATGTACTTTGATGGTGCCTTCTCGCTGCAAGGCGCCGGTGCCAGCGTGCTGCTTATCGCACCCACCGGAGAGCACCTCAAGTACATAGTCCAAATGCATTTTCCCAAGGAGCAAGCAATAAACAATACCGCAGAGTATGAAGGTTTGCTTGCCGGTCTTAGAATCGCAGTGGACCTTGGGATCAAGAAGCTTATTGTCAGGGGTGACTCGCAGCTTGTCGTCCGCCAAGTGAACAAAGATTACCAGAGTCCGTTGATGGAAGCATACGTTGATGAAGTGAGAAAGCTAGAAGAGCACTTTGAAGGCCTGCAAATGGAACACGTTCCAAGAGCTCAGAATGATATTGCTGATGGCCTCTCAAAATGTGCCGCACTTAAGTTACCTGTGGAACCAGGAATTTTTGTGCTCAAGCTGACTCAGCCAACTGTAACGCCATCAACAGGACAGAGCAAGAAGAGAAAATTGATTTCCGGCGACTACTTTCCGGCAGAGCTCCCTGGAGCCGCCGCCAAGAAGGTCCCTAAAATCAACGCAAATATCACTGAGGAGCAGTCTGCTCCGACAAACCCTATGGTTTGTTTCGTTGAAGCAAACGCTCCCGACAAGCTTTGCTCCGGCAAGCTTGTCGGGGATCATCAAGCTCCGGCGGAACCGCAAATTCTTGCCGTGGAAGCTGATGTTCCCGCAGTGGCGGATGTGCCTTTAGTCCTTGTTGTCGAGCCGCAAGCTCCAACATGGGCACAGCAAATCGTCCATTTCCTTCAGACAGGAGAACTTCTCGAAGAGCAAGAAGAAGCAGAAAAAATAGCCCGGCAGTCAAGTATGTATCAGTTTGTTGACAACATCCTGTACAGAAGAAGACTCAACGGAGTGAAATTGAAGTGTATTTGCCGGGAAGATGGACAGAAGCTGTTGGCAGAGATACATGGAGGCATATGTGGTCATCACATTGGCGCAAGAGCACTTGCCGGCAAGGTTTCTTTTGGCCAGAAGCCCTCCAGGATGCAACTGCACAAGTAACCGAGTGTGAAGCGTGCCAGTTCCATTCAAAATAGATACACCAGCCAGCTCAAGCTCTCCAGACGATCCCTTTATCCTGGCCTTTTTCGGTCTGGGGGCTCGACATCCTCGGCCCCTTCCACCGAGCTGTCGGGGGCTTTGAGTACTTGTACGTCGCGATCGACAAGTTCACAAAGTGGCCGGAAGTGGAACCAGTGAGGAAGGTGACAGCACAGTCAGCAGTGAAGTTCTTCAGGTCAATTGTCTGCCGTTTTGGGATACCTAACCGGATCATCACCGACAACGGCACCCAATTCACGAGTCGCACCTTCATGCAGTACGTCCAAGATCTTGGCGCCAAAGTCTGCTTCGCTTCTGTTGCTCACCCGAGAAGCAACGGTCAAGCAGAGAGGGCAAATGCTGAAGTGCTGCGAGGACTCAAGACCAGAACTTTTGACAGGCTGCGCAAGTGCGGAAGGAACTGGATTGAGGAGCTTCCGGTGGTTCTTTGGTCGATCAGGACGACGCCAAATCGAGCCACTGGCCAGACACCTTTCGCTCTAGTCTATGGAGCGGAGGTGGTTCTCCCCACGGAACTCGTATACGGGTCGCCTCGAGTACTCGCTTATGATGAGCTTGAGCAAGAGCAGCTGCGACAAGAGGAAGATCGTCTTCAGGCTGCTGTACGAGCTGCTCGTTACCAGCAAGTTTTGCGCCGCTACCATAGCCACAAAGTTAATGCCAGAAGCTTCGAGGAAGGCGACCTTGTTCTTCGGCGCGTTCAATCCGCCAAGAATTCCAACAAGTTGACGCCGAAGTGGGAAGGCCCTTATCGGGTGAAACGAGTCACTAGGCCTGGCGCTATCCGCCTAGAGACCGAAGATGGCGTTCCGGTGAGAAAATCCTGGAACATAGAGCATCTTCGTAAGTTTTACCCATAGGGCGCGGTTGCCGGAACCCGTTCCGGCAACCACCCTTTTGTACAAGTCTTGCCGCTGTAGCATGTAATCCTTTGTACAAAGCCGGTCGCAGACCCCGTGCATCAGTAAAGCCTATGTGTTGCGCACAGCTTGTCAATGCTTTCATCATTATTATGCATGTATCATCTGACATTTTGTGCAACATCCACACCCGGTAAGCAATAACGAGCCACTAGGCTCCATAACTGTATTTTCTCTTCTTTCTTCTCAAAACAAGAGGAAGGTTCATCCACCCACAAGTTAACCGGGGGGGGGGGAGGGAAGGAGAAGATAATGGTGTGGGCCACCAAGCGTCGCTCGAGGAACTATCGCCTTGCCGGGAAGTGAACGACAGAGAAGCTAAGTTGCTAAGTTTAAGCAATCAGTTTTTAAATTTTTAAGTTATCTTCCTCGAACGATAGTACTTTGTATGGAAAACCTGTGCGCGGAGGAACCGACTCGCGACTAGCTTGCGCCCTTACTTTGTTTCGAGTCCGCTCAACAACTTAAGTGTGCTGCAATTAGTTGCGACAAGGTTGCTTGTCGGAGGCAGCATCGCCAGCAGGCTGCTGAAGTTCCGCACTCAGCGCTCGCGGCAAAGGTGTTCGCACCGACAAGTTTCCCTAAAAGCGTGGGGCACAAACATACAAGGGAAGGAATCAAGTAAAGGAAATAACATTGCGCTCGATGCCAAAGATAGAGTATGTTACAAAATAACTTGTCGCAGATCTAATGGATTTTTCGCCTAAACATGATCTACAGCGACAAGAGAAAGATAAACTTGGCGGCCTAGTCCACGTGGTCGCCATCGAGCCTCTTGACTCCACTCACCCTGTCCACAATGGGTGCGACAAGGGCCTTGAGCGCTTCAACGTCAGCAGATGGAGGCAGGGATTTGAGGACTTTGGTGAAGTCGACGCCTGGGTTGCGGAAGGCCACCTTCATCAACACCTTCTGGAGAGCCTCGGTGCAGACTTGGCGCGATTCCTCCGCCAGTTGCTTTGGAATCTCCTCCCGGAGCCGCTGGAAACCCGCCAACACGCCCTTGAAGAACAGGCTGAGGTTGACGCTGGGTTGGAGGTTCTCGTCGGTGGAGTACCCGAGATCCACCATCCCCAGCTCCATCAGCTCATTATGGATGGCGGCGGCCGTGTCCACAAGACCTTCCGTCCAGTGCATTATGCTATCTCTGAGGTTATTCTGGGCGGTCACAGCATTCGACAGCAGCTCCTCGGTGGCTTTGATTTTCTCCAGCAGGCCCGTTTCCCTCTCCTTGGCACCGTTCAGCGTCTCCGTCAGGGTGGTCAGTTTCAGCTCCAGATCCGCCTTGGAGTCCTTGGCGGCGTCGAGCTCCTTGATCTTCTCGGCGAAACGACCCTGCAGCTCGCCAAGAGTGTAGGCGTCCTTCTCGTGTTCCCGCTTTAGCCCAGTGACCTCCTCGGCACTCTTCTGGAGGGTGGCCTCCAGCTGGGCCACCCTCGTTTCCAATTCCTTCTTGGCGGCCTCGGCAACTGCGGCGGCGTCCTTTGCCTCCTGGAGTGGCCCGCCAATGATTGCTCGCGCGCGGCGAGATCTTCCTCATAGCTGTCGAGGTTGATCTTCCGCTGCACCAGCTCACCCTCTTGCGCGGAGAGCTTCTCGTCGGCAAGCCTTTGCTGCTCCTCGACCTCGGCCTTCTCCAAGGTAAAATCCGTGCGCTCCTCAGCAAGCTGCTCCCGCGCCTCTGATATATCCCGGAGAGTTTCCTTGTTGGCGCGCCAGAGCTCCTCTGCGCGTTTCTCCATGTCAGCTCCCGCCTTCGCGACAAGAGCTTCCCGCGACTCCAGTTTGGCTTGTCGGGCGCGGTAGAGCGATAGCAACCCCTTCAGCAACTGCTCCTCTTCAGGCTCGCCACTGCTGCTGCTTGGCGCGTCGACCAGCGACAGCCCAGCAGAGGCGAGCAGCTCCACGTCGAAGGTCTCCCCTTCAACCGGTGCCCTGGAGCTTGACGCCCACGGAAGCTTGATGAAGACACCTTCGCCGACCTTCAGATAGGCGCCGGGCTGGGGCTCTTCGGAGTCTGGCGCGGCATCGGTGGCGGGGGGATCGGCGGTCGGTGCAGTGCCTGGCGCTCCTGCGGCCCCAGGGCCGTCAGTGCGATCGTCGGGCCCCTCCCCGGCTTCTGCCTCAGCAGCCTTAGCGGCCTCCTCGCCGGCGGACCCATCGGCGCCAGCCTCCTCCTCCATGTTGGCGGCGTCGTCATTGTTGCCACGAGTTTCCTTCTCGCCGGCAGCCTCAGTCTCCATCGGCTCTCCAGCAGATGGATCTGACGATCAGAGAAAGAAAGAACAAGTCAAGCAAATGTTCGAAAAAGAAGAACAGAAGAAAAGAACCCAAGGGAAATTCTCAAGCAAGAAAGTTACCTGCAATGGGATCTGTAGCCGCGGTCTCCACCACCGGAGGGTCGTCGGCGCTGCCCCTTGTTGGGGAAGCTTCCCTTGTCGGAGAAGCCTCCTTTGCCGGAGAGCGCTCCCTTGGCGGAGATTTCTCCCTTGGTGGCGTAGTTGAAGCAAGCAGGATCTCGGGAGCGACCTCCGGGACCTCCTGATGAGGCTGCTCTGCTCCTATATAATTTAACAAGACAAATATCAGTGATGAAGGAGCACCCAAGCACACCTAACCGTAAGAAATAAACCAAATACTTACGCTGGGGGCTGTGCTGGGGGCTGCTCTGTTGAAGGGTTGCCGGATCCGGCAAGGGAGTCCCAGATGTGCCTCCTGTCGCCACAGGGGAATCGTCTGAGACGACAACCACCGGGGTCTTGGCCCTCTTCGACGCCCTCTGAGCCAGCGTCCTGAAGAAGGAGAAGGTTCAGAGTGAAGCAAGTCAGATACAAGTTAAAGCAGTAAATTGAAAGATTACAAGTAGCAGCGACAAGATCTTACTCTTCCTCTTCTTCCTCGGAGCTGAGGGCGGAGAGATCAAATTCCGCTCCGGCGCGACGAATTGGAGGAGAGGATTCCCTCGGACGCTTGGCGGGCGCGGGGGCCGTAACTCCAGAAGACCCCGCGCCCATCGCCGTGGCGGAATGAGGCGCTCCCGCGGCAACAGTGCTTGCCGCGGTGGAGCGCGTCGGGCGGCGAGGCGGCTGTTGGGCCGTATGCCGCCCCGCCACTTCTCCAGTCTTGCGGAGGCGTCTCCTTGGCGGGGCAGCGGGCTCCTCCCACGGCAAGCTACTTGACGGCAGAGGAGAGGCGCCCCCGGCAGGCTCGCTCGGCTCATTGTCGGGCTCGGCCTGCTCCTCCTCACCGGCAAACTCCTCTCGGTCGGCAAGGCTTGCCGCCTCGGCCGTCTCTGCCTCCTCGACAGTAAAACCAAACACGCCAGCGGCAGCAGCTTCTGCCGCCTCCTCCAACCTTGTGGCGATGCGCGCCATCTCCTGCTCGGTGGTGTCGCGAGTGAGTCGCTTCTGCTCGTCGGCAAGGATCGACACTTCTTCTAAGTCATCGAAGAACTGCTGCACGACCTCGTCGGCGGGCTCCTGCCAAGTTGGAATGATTCCATGGGAATCACACAACGGCATCATCGCGCGGATGCGGTCAAGCGGCGAGTTGTTGCACAAGGGCACGACTCCCCTCGGCAACATGAACCACTCGGGGTGATCTGCATCAGGCTTGAACAGCTCCCGCAGCATGCCATCCAGCTCCAAGACGGTAAAGTTCCAATTCAGACCTGGGCGCAGCCTCATGATGTCCGCAGCGTTCTAGAACTCCCAAGCAGGCCTCCCCCTCTCCTGCAAGGGCGCAATGCGGCGGCGAAGGAAGTCCGCGCCAACTGCTCCTACGGTCAGCCCGGCATGTCTGAGACGCAAGATCCTAGTCACGGCAATCTTCAACTTGGCGTCCTCTGGCGCCAAGTTGCTCCTGTCATTGCCGCGCACTATGGGGGTTTTGCGTAGGGCAGTAAAAGGCTGCGGGTCCTCCTCTAAGATCCAACACCAGTCAACCCTCCACTCCTCCCACTTGCTGCGCAGCTCCCCGTCAAGATATGCTTCCTTCTTGCCGATCCTGGATATCCATGCAATTCCTCCGGCAAGCGGCTCTCCTCTCTCTACGCGGGGCATGAAGTAATGGCGGAAAAGTGCTACATTTGGGTGGACCTCGACAAAGTTCTCGCAGAGGTGTGCGAAAACGGCCATGGTGAGGACGGTGTTGGGGGTGAAATCAAGGAGGCGGAGGCCATATGTATTCATGACATCACAAAAGAATTCGGAAAAGGGCGGGCAGAGCCCGCAGTGGAAGAAAAGTGCGAAAAAGGGATACCCGAAGGAAACCTTCTCGGACGTGGCGGCGGAGATCACCCTCGTGCGCGGGTGCGCGCGCGTCGCCGTCGACCAGAAAAGGTAATACAGCTCCAGCAGCTCCTTCCTGTCGAGCAATGGATCGAAGAGGGCCTTCTCCTTCCGCAGCGCCGCGAGCCGCTGCGCCTCGGCCGATTTTACCCCTTTGCCCTTATCGGCTTTCGGAGCCATGGCGGAGGTGGTGGAGGAATCCGACGGCGTTGGTGGCACCGGTGGCAATGGGGAGGGAGCGGAGCGTCGCTTCTCTTTGGGCTCGAGCAGAAAGGGGGAAGCGGCGGTGGTTTCTGATGTGACCGCAATGGCAAGTGGGCGCTCTGCCCCTGTACCTCCTGCTTATAAGGAGGGAGAGGGGGTGGGCGTTCCGATTTTTCCATTAAAGAAAGCCCCACGATCTCCCCCACGACGCCACGTCCGGTGCGTGCCGTTCGTGGGAGACGTGGTGGGTCCAGGGCGAGTAATGGCGTAATCCAGACCGCGCGTGCCCGTGCACTGTTTTGGGCCTGGCCCAACAGAGCTTGGCGCCGTGTGTGGCCCAGGCCCGGGGGCTCCTGTCGGTGTACTAGAGTAGGGGTACCCTAGTATCCCGAACTCGTGCACGGGCAGTTGCAGCACCCCGCGGTAGGGCTGACCTCGTGACCGTCAAGATCTTCCGCGGCTCTTTTTGGAACCATTCAAGAACAAAGTAATCAAGACCCCGGCAAGAGGAGCTTGCCGGGAAGACCACTCAAGGCACGAAGGAAACAAGGCCCCGGCAAGAGGAGCTTGCCGGGAAGACTTGGTGAGCGCCGAGCTCCCAAGCGCGACAAGGGTTCTGCCGCGGCGAGGCGCTTGCCGCGGCAGGCAACCTCTCTTCATCTCCGCTCCAGCTCATCCGCCAACGTGTCGCCACGGGGCTTTCCCAGGAACGCGTGTCGATGGGCTGTGCAGCCAGCGGGGAGCAACGATAAGCGGCGCTGACGAGCTACCATCGTGGCAAACGGAGGCGCGCTTGGCGGTCCCTGTTACACTGTTCAGGCGACTAAGACGGGCATTAATGACTCTTGTCACTTGCCGTCAGAGTTAGGTATAGATCACTGTACACTGTACAAGTTGGTGTACCAACCACTGTTTTTACTATTCTACCCTTATCTACTTGCCACCTATGGTGACCCCTTGTGCCTATAAAAGGAGGCCCAAGTGCAATGTAGAAAGGTTTCGGTCCAGCTCCGGCTCAGTTCATCCTACTCGCTGGAGACCTCATTTAGGCTAGGTTTTGTAGCTCCCATTGCTCCCTAGCAAGAACACAATATAATCCACCAAGCAGCAGTAGGAGTGTTATCTCTCCGGTGAGCTCGGAAGCTAGGTAAATCTGCTCGTGTGCATCACCTCGATCTGCTCTTTGTGCATTCTCCGCCCCCCTCCGAACCACAAGGGACTAGGTCCCATAGGTGTTCGTGGGACACGATCAGCTTCCCCGACACGCACTCTCACCCTTCCATCAATGCTAGCCTCTTCGGTACCGTGCATTGCCCTTTCTCACCTCGAGAGTTGGTGCAAACTTCGTGGTGCATCCAAACCCCATGATACGATACGCTCTATCACACATAAACCTCCTTATATCTTCCTCAAAACAGCCACCATACCTACCTATTATGGCATTTCCATAGCCATTCCGAGATATATTGCCATGCAACTTCCATCATCATCATATACATGACTTGAGCATTTATTGTCATATTGCTTTGCATGATCATAAGATAGCTAGCATGATGTTTTCATGGCTTGTCCCTTTTTTGATGTCATTGCTACGCTAGATCATTGCACATCCCAGTACACCGCCGGAGGCATTCATATAGAGTCATATCTTTGTTCTAGATATCGAGTTGTAATATTGAGTTGTAAGTAAATAAAAGTGTGATGATCATCATTATTAGAGCATTGCCCCAGTTAGGAAAGGATGATGGAGACTATGATTCCCCCACAAGTCGAGATGAGACTATGGACGAAAAAATAAAAAAATAAAAAAATAAAAAAATAGAGAAAGGCCAAAAAAAGGAGAAGGCCGAAAAAAGGAAAAAAGGAAAACAAAAAAATGAGAGAAAAAGAGAGAAGGGGAATGTTACTATCCTTTTACCACACTTGTGCTTCAAAGTAGCACCATGTTCTTCATATAGAGAGTCTCTTGAGTTATCACTTTCATATACTAGTGGGAATTTTCATTATAGAACTTGGCTTGTATATTCCAACGATGGGCTTCCTAAAATGCCCTAGGTCTTCATGAGCAAGCAAGTTGGGTGCACACCCACTTAGTTTCAGTTTGAGCTTTCGTATACTTATAGCTCTAGTGTATCCGTTGCATGACAATCCCTACTCCTCACATTGACATCAATTGATGGGCATCTCCATAGCTCGTTGATTAGCCGCGTCGATGTGAGACTTTCTCCTTTTCTGTCTTCTCCAGATAACCCCCATCATCATACTCTATTTCACCTATAGTGCTATGTCCATGGCTCATGCTCATGTATTGCGTGAAACTTGAAAAGGTTTGAGAAACGTCAAAAGTATAAAACAATTGCTTGGCTTGTCATCGGAGTTGTGCATGATGTGAATATTTTGTGTGGTGAAGATGGAGCATAGCCAGACTACATGATTTTGTAGGGATGAGCTTTCTTTGGCTATGTTATTTCAGTAAGACATGATTGCTTTATTAGTAGGCTTGAAGTATTATTGCTTTTATGTCAAATGATAGACTATTGCTTTGAATCACTCGTGTCTTAATATTCATGCCATGATTAGACATATGATCAAGATTATGCTAGGTAGTATTCCACATCAAAAATTATCTTTTTTATCATTTACCTACTCGAGGACGAGCAGGAATTAAGCTTGGGGATGCGGATACGTCCCTGTCGTATCTATAATTTTTGATTGTTCCATGCAAATATTATTCAACTTTCATATACTTTTTGGCAACTTTTTGTACTATTTTTGGGACTAACATATTGATCCAGTGCCCAGTGCCAGTTCATGTCTGTTGCATGTTTTTGGTTTCGCAGAATATCCATATCAAACGGAATCCAAACGGGATAAAAACGGACGGAGAATTATTTTGGAATATTTGGAAAATCTGGGAGAAAGATCAACGCGAAACGGTGTCCAAGGTGGGCACGAGGTAGGGGGGCGCGCCCTACCCTCCCAGGCCGCGCCCCTAACCCTCGTGGGCCACCCGTAAGGCGGTTGATGCCCTTCTTCGGCCGCAAGAAAGCTACTTTTTGGTTAAAAATCACGGCGAAGGTTTCAGTCCAATCGGAGTTACGGATCTCCAGATATAAAAGAAACGGTGAAAGGGCAGCAGAACAGAACGCAGAAACAGGGAGAGACAGAGAGACAGATCCAATCTCGGAGGGGCTCTCGCCCCTCCCATGCCATGGAGGCCAAGGACCAGAGGTGAAACCCTTCTCCCATTTAGGGAGGAGGTCAAGGAAGAAGAGGAAGAAGGGGCCCCCTCTCCCCCTCTCCTCCGGTAGCGCAGGAACGTTGCCGTGGCCATCGTCATCATCACCGCGATCTTCACCAACACCTCTGTATCTTCACCAACATATCCATCACCTTCCCCCTCTATCTACATCGGTCCACTCTCCCGCAACCCGCTGTACCCTCTACTTGAACATGGTGCTTTATGCTTCCTATTATTATCCAATGATGTGTTGCCATCCTATGATGTCTGAGTAGATTTCCGTTGTCCTATCGGTGGTTGATGAATTGCTATGATTGATTAAATTTTCTTGTGGTTATGTTGTTGTCCTTTGGTGCCCATCATATGAGCGCGCGCGTGGATCACACCTTAGGGTTAGTTGTATGTCGATAGGACTATGTATTGGAGGGCAAGAGTGACAAAAGCTTCAACCTAGCATAGAAATTGATGCATGCGGGATTGAAGGGGGACCAATATATCTTAATGCTATGGTTGGGTTTTACCTTAATGAACGTTAGTAGTTGCGGATGCTTGCTAATAGTTCCAATCATAAGTGCATAGAATTCCAAGTAAGGGATGACATGCTAGCAGTGGCCTCTCCCACATAATACTTGCTATCAGTCTAGTAAAGTAGTCAATTGCTTAAGGGACAATTTCGCAACTCCTACCACCACTTTTCCACACTCGCTATATTTAGTTTATTGCTTCCATACTTACAACAGCCCCTAGCTTTTATTTACGCGCTCTTGATCTTCTTGCAAACCTATCCAAAAACACCTACAAAGTACTTCTAGTTTTATACTTGTTCTAGGTAAAGCGAACGTCAAGCGTGCGTAGAGTTGTATCGGTGGTCGATAGAACTTTAGGGAATATTTGTTCTACCTTTAGCTCTTTGTTGGGTTCGACACTCTTACTTATCGAAAACTGTTGCGATCCCCTATACTTGTGGGTTATCAATTCTTAACTCAGCCTGGTGACCATGGCATAAGCGGGCGATAACATCATGGATAGCCGTGTTTATGCCCATGTCATTGCCATGAGCTATCATTCCATAGTTGATATGTCATATCTTGTGGTTTTCATGATGCCCAAAAATTTGAGTCTTGACGTTCCATGTTCGGGTCTTTCTTCGACACACCTTGATCTCGGGTATAGACAGCTTCAATAGTCCGACAAATTCCATAAGGGTAACCTTCCTTGGTCATACCAATCTTGAAATTCTTCAAAGCCTTCAAATTCTCCTAGTCTTCGGAGTCTTCAACCGTTGTGGTTTCCATTATTACAATTTATGGTAAAATCCTCTTCATTCCGTAGTGGTACTTAGTTGTCTGATATCTTCTTGGAGTGGTCTCATCAGTCGAATCTTTGTGTGGTCAAAAGGGGAAAAGGGTATAGTCTAACTAAAAGGGAAATTTTGATAAAGCTCAGAAAAGAAGAGAGGTAAAAGATCTTTTTGAAAATAAAGTTTTAGAGAAAATCAACTCCTATGGGCTTGCCATTTTCTAGGGGTCACATCCTACAGTCAACATCTGCTCCGATACCATCTTGTAGCGACCCGACCAGAATGGATCAAGTCTCTGTTCTTAAGTGTCATCCCTGGATGGGTATGCTGACACACACAGTACTCGAGGATTTATAACAGATGTAAATCACATGTATAAAGTAACATAAATACTATTAACTCAATCCATATAGCGGAAGTAACAACAACGTTGTGGATTCCCATCAGCACCAACGGCAAAGTTGAGTCTAGAAATCGTAACCCTAACGTATCACTTACTCCTCGTAAGATTCTTGCAACATGAGACGTTGCAGCTCATGACCCACAAGTATAGGGGATCTATTGTAGTCCTTTCGATAACTAAGAGTGTCGAACCCAACGAGGAGCAGAAGGAAATGACAAGCGGTTGTCAGTAAGGTATTCTTTGCAAGTACTGAAATTATCGGTAATAGGTAGTTTTGTCATACGGTAATTTGTAACGGGTAACAAGTAATGAAAGTAAACAAGATGCAGCAAGGTGGCCCAATCCTTTTTGTAGCAAAGGACAAGCCTACACAAACTCTTATATAAAGGAAAGCGCTCCTGAGGACACATGGGAATTATCGTCAAGCTAGTTTTCATCACGCTCATATGATTCGCGCTCCTTACTTTGATAATTTGATATGTGGGTGGACCGGTGCTTGGGTACTGCCCTTCCTTGGACAAGCATCCCACTTATGATTAACCCCTATTGCAAGCATCCACAACTACAAAAGAAATATTAAGGTAAACCTAACCATAGCATGAAACATATGGATCCAAATCAGCCCCTTAC
>LR880968.1:766624211-766646414 GCA_904067115.1 Aegilops sharonensis
GTAACGGGTAACAAGTAATGAAAGTAAACAAGATGCAGCAAGGTGGCCCAATCCTTTTTGTAGCAAAGGACAAGCCTACACAAACTCTTATATAAAGGAAAGCGCTCCTGAGGACACATGGGAATTATCGTCAAGCTAGTTTTCATCACGCTCATATGATTCGCGCTCCTTACTTTGATAATTTGATATGTGGGTGGACCGGTGCTTGGGTACTGCCCTTCCTTGGACAAGCATCCCACTTATGATTAACCCCTATTGCAAGCATCCACAACTACAAAAGAAATATTAAGGTAAACCTAACCATAGCATGAAACATATGGATCCAAATCAGCCCCTTACGAAGCAACGGATAAACTAGGGTTTAACGCTACTAGGAAAATGCTTATACACAGTAGCATAGTAGTAGCGGTGGAAAGAAGTAAACGCTGCTGCTATTTAGTAGTAGCGCTTTTCCTGGAAAGCGCTACTAGTAACTCCATAGTAGTAGCGTTGTGCAGCAAAAACGTGCTACTACTATGTGGGACCTGACGAGGCCACCGACTGTTTTTGTAGTTGTAGCGGTGTACAGAAAAAAGTGCTACTACTAACAGTTTAGTAGCAGCTCTCTGTTTTTACGCGCCGCTACTGATAGTGGGCCCACTTAGTAGTAGTGCTTTTCTTGGAAAGCGCTACTACTAAGTCCAATAGCAGCAGCGCTTTTCGCAAAGCAGCGCTACTCCTAGTTGTGGCTGGTGCCACCTTTTCCACCCCCTTCCCCTCCTCTCCCCCACTTTGCCCTCTCTCCCCCTCCTTTCCCCTCTCCCCTCTCCACTCTAGCTCCACCTTTGTTTTTCTTCTTCTCTCTTCCTCCTACCTCTCTTCCCTCCTCATTAATGGCACCCTCCTCCATAAATGGCCTCTCTCTTTCTCCTACACCTCTCTTCTCTCCCCCATTAATACCCCATCCACACTACAGCAGGAACCCCCCCTCCCTTTAGCAACGCATCGATGCGTTGCCTTTTGTCCATATAAGCGTTGCTAAGGTCTACACCAACGGATTGTTATGCGTTGTCGTTGGTGGCGTTGCAAGGGTCTACAACAACGTATATAGATCCATTGGTAATCTCAAGAATAATGTGTTGCAAGCCAACAACAGATTCATCCAACGCTTCTATGCATTATTGTTTGTACAAATAGAATAACCTCTGTATATAATCATTTATAACAGTAGGTTGCTCAAATAGCAGTACATGACACCTTTTTTTTTGAGCTCGCACTACAAGGTACAACTTAAGTAAAACTCGTAGAAATGAAACTAATATATTGATTCAATGGCATAATCTGTTACATTGCAATGCAAGTATCATCTATTAGGAGTACATCAATTTCCTAGAAAATGAAACATTTTACAGGATATAAATTTCTAAAATTATGTGAACTGTCTTCACTCTCCTCCAAGTACCAAAGATCAGCATATATTATCAAAGGATCCAAGTAATCATCTAGTATTGAACTTCCCATCGACCTACAAAGAGAAAACCATAATACTATTTAGTTATAAAATCGAAATTTGAAGTCTAAAAACATACATGTATGCATTCTACGGAAAGGATCCACATAAAAATACCAAGTGTCCAAGAAAAGATGTTTCGGAGAATAGACATAAGCTTATGTATGTCTTACACATAACTTAGTAGAGTTCAGATTAAGACACTAATGATGTGTTTGGTTCGCAGAAAAATAGCGGTTTCCGATTTCAATGCTTCCTAAAACCGTACCATCGGGTTTAGTTCGCCCGCAATTTTTTTATAGTTGTGGTTTCTGATACAGGACTTCACGAAACTAAAAATGCCCAGATCGAAGCTGATTGGAAAACTGAAGCATATTTGCACCAACCAAATGAAGCGTGTTTTCCATAGAGCTAATCGGAAGCAAAGCTTCCCAATACGATAAAATCAATACGTTTCTGGAGCCGAACGAACCGTGTCGTAGGCATCTTTGATCAATCGGATGTGCCTGGTCACTATGAACAACCATCAACATGTATTTACTACTAACAATTATCCAAAGATTATATTATATTAATAATGAGATAATTTCAACAACCAAGTGTTTACCAACTAGATGGTAAGTACTTAGGTAACAATAATATCAACTAAAGAATTGGATATTTCTATTTTCCAAAGGACTCTGCACTAATTAGTTTTGCTTTCTAGTATGTATTAAGAGAGAAAATATCGATGCCAGCAGCTCGAAAACCATCACACAAAAGTGCGTAGTTACCTGAGAACTACATCTTCAGACGTTAGAAATTTTCAATCCATGAGTGCATTCTCAGAACCTGTAGAAGGAACAACATGAACAAGAAATGCATCATCAGATTTGGGGCAGTTGGCATTGTTAACTATGAAATGGAAAAGCGGTGTTGTTGGATAACTTTCTAATCCACTCTGCTTGCCATCATGCCTGGCCTGAGCCCCTGACTCAGCCTTGCAGGATAGCATGATCTAATTATTACAGACAAGATCATGCCCTAATTAGTATAGAAGAGAGGACATGAGAGAATAATTCATTAGAAGTTAGGAAAGATAAATCGGAGGTACCATACTAGACTGAGCCACTATAGGAAGTTTGGTTTCACTCTGACCGCAACACCACCACAATCTGAGGTGAGGACATGATAGACAAACAAATATTTAGAAGAGATGAGCCACGACTATGGTCTTGGCCGCCCCAGATGGGGCATGAATTGGTTTGGGCTTCTCTAGGAAAAAGTTTGTATCGGCGTCCTAGGAACGGGGGTCCCCAGACTTGCCTGCCTGCGGCCTGCGGCGTGGCTCAAAGGAGGACCAGGACGGCCCATCGTCATCAACGCAGGCTCAAGTCCCTCCTGAGGGGCCAAGCCTCGCGGGGCGGACGACAAGGAGCTTCCTCAGGCACGGCCTCGTCAGGTTGGCTCATGAGGAGGCGGAGAGTTCAAGGCAGGGTACCTCGCGAGGTGCCCGTGACGCAAGCCATGACGACCAAGGGCGCCAGTCGGGCGCCAGCCCGTGCAGCGTCCTCCTTTCCTCTTTGGTGCAAAGGGAGCAAGCGCAGGCGAGAGCATCAAGCAAAGGCATCCGTTTCGGTGCAACAAGACCGAGACCAGCCCCAACGGCTGGAAGGGAGTCATCGTGGAGCCCAAGCAGGCGTCATCACCAGAGCCTTTGGCAAGCGAGGACCAACTTTAGTCAGGATAAGTGTACCTGCTGTTCCCCTTCAAAATGGCCAATTGTTGGCGCCCTTCCCGCTCAATATTTGGGAAGAGGCCCAGGGCCTTTGCCTATAAATAGGAGTACCACACTCAGATTAGGGGATCGAAACGATCGGCATCCAGAGAAGGACAGAGACCCGATCCTCAAGCTAGAGCAACTGAACACCACCTAGCAGTTCCCCGCATCCACCAAGAACAGACCCTCGCGAGGCTGTTCTTCCCTGTACTGTTCTTCATCAGCCCAAGAGGCAATCCACCACACCACAAACTAGAGTAGGGTATTACACCACAACGGTGCCCCGAACTAGTATAAATCTTGTGTCTCTTGTGCTGTTTTGTTTAGTAGTTTAGGTCCCTGCGATTCGGCGAGGTACGAGACGGTGTGGGGTTGGATCTCCGCGCACACCCCAGTGTTCGAACCTCAAGGGTCTGCCGGAACCCAAAATCCGACATTTGGCGCGCCAGGTAGGGGTGCGCCGGAATCTGCATTTCGTCGCCTCGTTCTTCCCCGACCACCGCAACCATGTCTGACGCCAGTCGGGCCCGCGCCGAGCGCCGAGCCGCCCTCGCCTCCCATGTCGCCCAGACGGCTCCCGTCGGCGGGCGCCCTCGTCGTTCCCCGTCACCTGCCGTCAATGCCGCCACCGGCCCGGCAGGGAGCGAGCAGCAAGCGTCGTCCCAGCACCCGTCCATGAGGCGGGACAGCCGCACCGCCACGCCTTTGCTCACCCCCGCTGGTTCTTCGTCACACGCGCCCTGCGCGGCCATGGAGGCCCGAGCTGCACTCATCGCGGCTAACGAGCTCCTGCGCTACTGCCCCGTCGACGACGTCTACGAAGAATGGCTCGACCGAGTCGCCGAGCTCGTCCACGCTGCAGGAGGCGACCCCGCGCCGTCCGTCTCGCTGCACCGCACCCCGCCCCGCGCGGGCGATGAAGCTCCCGGGGCGCCTCAGCCGCCTCCTCCTCAAGACGGCGCCCTGGCCCCAAGGCGCGCGGCCCCTGGGCGGAACCCATTCCGCCAGGCGCCGGCGCGGCAAGAGCAGAGCTGCCAAGAAGTTCCTCACCCGCAAGAAGCTGCCCGAGCGCTCCCCGCTCCAGCACGTCAAGACCCTGCGCTGCCCCCAGCTGCGGCGCAGGGAGGCCCACAAGATCAGGCTCTCTGTCGTCCGAGGTCCCCCGCGGCCACGGCGGGCTGCCGCGCCTTCACCTCCGAGCTGCGCAGCGTCGCGTGGCCCACCAAGTTCAAGCCAGACCTGCCTCCACGCTACGACGGCACAGCTGACCCTATGAAGTTCCTCCAGCTCTACGAGCTGGGCATCGAGGCTGCCACCGGGGATGAAAAGGTCATGGCGAACTGGTTTCCCATGGCGCTCAAGGATGGAGCCCGCACCTGGCTCCTGAATCTGGCCCCAGGCACGATCTCTTCTTGGGCCGAGATGCGCACCTGCTTCATCGCCAACTTCCAGGGTACTCGCGACCGGCCACCCGCCGTAAGCGACATGCGCCGAATCAAGCAGCAGCCAGGGGAAACCCTGCAAAAGTACATCCAGCGCTTCAACAACGCGCGCCTCAAGATCCCCAGGGTAACGGAGGAGGCCATCATCTCTGCCTTCTCCGACGGCGTGCGCGACGTCAAGATGAAGGAGGAGCTAGCGATGCATGAAGATCTGTGCACCTCCTTGGAGCTGTTCAACTTGGCGACCAAGTGCACCAGGGTTGAGGAGGGGCGCCTCTCCCTCCTCGAGTTGCCTGCCGCGGATCCCGAAGAAAAGAAGTCCAAGGCCAAGGACGTGAAGCGCAAGGGGGCTGCCATGCTCGCAGCCGAACTAGACACCAAGCGAGGCACAGATCAGCCCGAGTCCTCCAAGGGTAGCCGGTACTGCGTGTACCACGACCTCCACACCCACAACACCAATGAATGTCAAGAGCTCCGAGCCGTGCGCGAAGGAAGGGTCGGAAGACGCCCCGAGCGCAGCGACCGGGGCTACAGCCGAGGAGGAAGGAATGGAGGACGCTGGGAAGACCGCAGCCCGCGCCAAGGGTGGCGCGATCAACCTCGCGAGGACCGCTGGCAAGACCCACCTCGCGAGGGAGGCTGGAGGGATAAGCCTCGCGAGGATCGCCTGTAGGGGAACGCAGGCCTCCCTCCGCTGCAGCCGCCGCCAAGGAGAATTGAAGACCGTCATCAGGACGAGGGGGCTGGGGGCTTCCAGGAAGCGTGTGCGATCGCCTGCATCCTGGGCGGAGCTCAAGCCCCAGCCTCTCAGCGCATCTTCAAGCAGTTCGCCCGCGAAGTGAATGCAGTCCTCCCCAAGCTCGAGTCCACGCGCCCTCTCAGGTGGTCGGCGTGCGCCATCACGTTCAGCTCAGCGGACCAGCTCAAGTGCTCTGCCACAGCCGGAGTTCTCCCGATGCTTTGTTCCCCAATCATCAGCAATGTGCTAGTCACCAAGACCCTCATCGACGGTGGAGCAGGGCTCAACGTCCTGTCCGTGGAGACATTCAACAATCTTCAAGTGCCTTACAGTCAGCTTCTGCCAACCAAGCCTTTCTCCGGAGTCACCGACGGCTCCACGGTCCCGATCGGGCAGGTCCGCCTTCCTGTCACCTTCGGGGCTCGCGACAACTACCACACCGAGCTCATCGACTTCGACATCGCCCACATTCGCCTGCCGTACAACACCATCCTCGGGTACCCAGCGTTGGCCAAATTCATGGTCGTAACCCACCATGGCTACAACGTCCTCAAGATGCCAGGAAGCGGCGGAGTCATCACGGTGCCCTGTGAAGAGAGAGACGCAGTGTGCTCCCTGGAGCAAGCCTTTCAGGCCGCATCACTAGAAGACCCAGACCACAGCAGCATGAGGCCTCCCGAAGCCGCACCCAAGAAGAAGAAGACATCGACCGGCCCAGCTCCTCAAGAGACAGGCTCCTCAGGGCCCGCATTAGGCCAGGGGGAGCCTCCTTCCATCGCATAGGAAAGCGCGCCCGGTGCCCTCCTCAGGCAGGGCTCGGGGGCTCTCCCCTGGAGGGTCGCCGGCCTCGCCAAGGTCTCGAGGGAGGCGCTTGGGCACCACGTGGAGGCGTGTTTTGAAGCACGTTTCCCGCAAGCAGGAGCAAGGCAAGGAGGGCCGAACCCTCAGGAGTTTGTCAGCAAGGCCATTCAGGAGCTACAGGAGTCAAGGGTCATGAGGGGCAGCCGCCGCCTACCCGCTGTGGCCCCTCATCCAGGCGAGGATGGTGGGCTGCGCGTCTGCATCGACATACCAGGGATCAACCGAGCCGCATCTCAAGAGCGCCTCTGGCCCTCGCGAGTGGGACGTTGCGAGGGCCCGCTCCCACAGCTACGTACGCATGCCTTATGGCCTGCCAAACGCGGCTGCTGAGCACCAGCGTCTCATGAGGGCCACCCTGGGGGCTCAAGAGGTCAGGCATGCCGCAACCCTGGTGGAGATGGAGATGGCCCCTAAGGAGCCGCCGGCGCCTCCCGAGCCTTCCGAGGCCCCTGGGCCTGGGGGCTCGTGAGGATCGGCTCCCGCAGCCCACCGAGTCTGCTACACCAACACCCCTTCATCCCCAACATCACCAGGTGACATCTTTAAGTTTTATTTCCGGCTGGGAGCGCCTTCAGGGCCGCATTATTCCCAAGCCGTGTGGGTCCGTCCCTGCGGCATGTATCCCTTTTATTTCATGTCATTTAGCTTGTCCTGTTAGGGGCTCCCCTCGGGCTGCTTATCCCCAAGCCGCTCGGGCCAGTCCCAGCGGCATGTATCCTTCTTGCTTTTTCCTTAGGATTATGCTCGCGCTCCACCATGCTTGTTATTTGGAGCCTTTTCCTGGGTGGCGGAATCTTGCGCGTTAAAGGGGGGGTGCCTGAGCATCGCGACTCAGGGCTCCTACCGGCTCTCCGGCCCTGACCCTCTGGTCTTGTCCATGGCATCGTGACCTGGCTTTCCAGCGACGGCTGAGACCAGCCCGAGAGCCGGGACCCGAGGACGTAGAGTTTCGTCATCCAACCCAGCTTGCGCGTTAAAGGGGGGGTGCCTGAGCATCGTGACTCAGGGCTCCTACCGGCTCTCCGGCTCTCACCCTCTGGTCTTGTCCATGGCATCGCGACCTGGCTTGCCAGTGACGGCTGAGACCAGCCCGAGAGCCGGGACCCGAGCACGTAGACTTGCGTCATCTAATCCAGCTTGCGCGTTAAAGGGGGGTGCCTGAGCATCGCGACTTAGGGCTCCTACCGGCTCTCTGGCCCTCACCCTCTGGTCTTGTCCATGGCATCGCGACCTGGCTTGCCAGCGACGGCTGAGACCAGCCCGAGAGCCGGGACCCGAAGACGTAAAGCACCGGGATCTGGCCAAATTTGCAGGAACACACTCGAAGATAAGGCCCAGAGCCAGGCGCAACCCGCCTTGAGGAAGGGCCCCGTGAGTCCCGCGCTGGCTCACGGGTGCCCAGATACACCTCGTCCAGCCCTACCGTGCCAGCCATGCGTCAGGGTGGGGCTGTATACGCCGCGGGGGCTCCTCCCGGAGGGGAGCCCCCTCCCACGTTCCAGTGGAAGCACCATGCTCCGCGCTGGCTGACGACACTGCCGAGGAGCGGCTATGCCCGTACGCATGCGGAAGCGCTATGCTCCGCGCTGGTGATAAACTACTGAGGGTGGCCTCCGGGTCGCATCAACCTCAGGGAGCCCAGAGCTCAGTGTCCAGCCTCATCGCAACGCCTCCCCTCGAGAGCGCCGCGCGAGGGGGCTGGGCACGGGGGCTGCGCCTGGGTCACGCCCAGACGCACGCCACCCGACCAGGCCCCTCGGGCCTGGTTCGTCGCACGTCACTCCCCGAGCGGAGCCAAGGTACGAATGTCGTTTGAGCGTCAAGGGGGACTCCTGAGCATCGCGACTCAGGAGCCTAACTGGTCACTTAGCCCCTCACTCCTTAGTTCCGAAAGGCTAACGGCGGTTGAGGTATGCGCGGGGCCGGGCTCTGCAGACGTAGAACGGTGGATCCGCCCGCGTCTCACCTCCCTACTTGTTGTTCGTGCGCAAAGGGGGACTCCTGAGCATCGCGACTCAGGAGCCTAACTTGTCACGTAGCCCCTCACTCCTTGGTCCCGTCCTGGTTTCCGGTCGGGGCTGACGGTGGCTGAGGTATGCGCGGGGCAGGGCTCTGCCGGCGTAGAACATAAGCAAGTAGGAAGCACAAATTTCAAGGAATTCAAAAGCAAATATTACAGTCCACACTGTTATCGCAATACCAAATGCAAGTTTAAGCGCCTCCTCAAGGCATGATACATGTGCAGGAATTAAAAGCAAGGCAGGAGCCACAACGGAGTCACTTGTCGGCGGTGGAGCAGCGCGGAGTGGGCTCGCCTCGTGAAGCAGCAGGGCCGGCAGCGCCTCGCTTCGGCTTGGTGCTGAAGACCCGGAACTTCCCCAACAGAGCCTCTGCGCGACCCTTCACAGGCTCGGAAGCGGCAGCTGCATGCTCGCCGCTTGCTGGCTCCAGTAGGCTGTCCATGTTGACGCCGGGATCGCGAAGATAGATGTGGGTGAGGATCCGTGTCAGTGCCGCGGAAGACAAGACACGCACCTCGTCCTCAGCCGTGGGGCCAAGACCAAGGGAGACATCTTCAAGAGCGCGAACCAGGAAGGGAAGCAGCTTGGCGGGGCCGTCCTCTGCACCGGCCAGTGGGCTCTCCAGGCCGCTATCGTAAAGCTCCCTCAGCAAGGCTCGAGCCTTCACCTCCATATCCATGAAGGTCACGCGATCTTCGGCAAGAACCCGTGACTTGTCGTCCAACTCGACCTTCCTCGCCTCCAGTTCCTGCTCCAGCGCGCCCAGGCGGTCACGACGCTTCTTCAGTTTGGCCTCCCGGTCCTTGACGGCCGCCTCGCGAGCCTTCATGCTTTCCTCCTGCTCCTGGCGGAGGCGGGCCTCCTCGGCAAGCTGGTTCTGCAGGCTCTTCAGCTCGCCCTCCAGCGTCTCACAGCGACCTTCAATGCTGGTTGCCTCCCCCAGGGCAGCATCGCGGGCAACCTTCGCCTCACGAACAGCCTGCTTCTCCTCGTCGCAAACCGTCGAGGCCTGGACCAGCGCTGCCCGAATCGAAGCGTCGGAGCGAATCCAGCCAGAGGCCAGCTCCAAGCGCCCGGCCACCAAGCGAGGGTCGGCGCCCAGAAGATCCTGCCGCAGCTGGTCCAATTCAGCGGCAGCACGATCCAGGACCGTGGGAGGAGTCGGAGAGACAGCAGTTGGTGGGGTAGGAGGAGATGGCGGCGGCATAACCACTGCGCCCTGAGGCGGAACCGGTGGCGCCACGGCAACAGTGGAGGCAGCGCCAAGCAAGGGCACCTCGGGAGTCGCCTGGGTCAAGGGGGCTGAGCTCGCCCCGGTGGGCTCAGCCAGGCCTCGCAGGGACGCCCGGGCAGGAGAGGCCTGGGTGTCAGGATCATCTTCTTTTTCGGACAGAGGCACCGCCACGGATGGGGCCTCAGGAGCCCCCTTCAGCTTCTTCGCCGCGGGGGCCACCCTGGCCGAAGAACGTGGGCATCAGATCTCGTCGACAGAGCAATAATCAAGATGGGAAGCAGGCACTTACAGGTCATCGCTGGTGGACTCGAGCAGCCTCCGGCCATACTTGAAGCCCGACAGCCGGCTGCAGGGATCAGCTTCAAGGGGACCAGGAGCAGGAGGCGCGTCTGCGGATCGCCCCGGGGCCGGGGCCGATCCGCGGGAGACCAGCCCAGTCTGGTCCTTCTTTTGGATCGAGGGCAGGCTTTTGCCTCCCCACTCATCCTCATCCTTGTCGTTGTCACTCTCTGGGAGGCGGAGAATGCGGGGCCTGCGCCGCAGGGGAGGAGCCCTTGACTCCGCTCCCAAATCAACCCCCTCTCCCGCCTCTCCCTCCTCCACCTCTTCGCTGGAGTCGGAAGAGGACACGTCCACCAGGTCCTCCGGAGCCTCCACGGGCACGGGCCCGTCCCCATTGAAGACGGGCATGGGCCCCACTACCTGCTCCCAATCCTCCCGAAGGAATAAGGGCGCGGGGGCGCCCTCCAGTCTCGCCACATCGCCCCCAACCAAGGACTGGAGGACCGTCGCCAGGTCCTCGCTGGCCAGGGCCACGGGGCTCGGGTGAGGCCTCCACATCGGCAGCGAGTACTGGCGAAGCGGAGCCAGTTGGTGCTCTAGGAACTCCCTCAGCAGCGACGCACCAGTCAGCTTCGCCGCCGCCGCGTCGGCCGGCTTCAGATCTGCATCCATCTTCTCCAACACCAGCTTCGTGCGGGGATCCCGAAGCTCCGCTCGGGACCAGTCGTCGGAGCTCTCGGCAGGCTCCGTGGGCAGGATCAGCCGTGGGTGGATACGCCCAGCATCGACCAAGACCCACTTGCTCCTGAAGCCCTCAATCCGCTTCCCAGGGTTTGAAATGGCGATGGCTCCGCCGTATGCAACGAAGCTTGCGCACGCGGAGGCGGAACCTCGGGAGGTTCGGAGGAAGAAGTAGTGGCGTAGCAAGGCCACCGAGGGCTTCACCCCAACATGGGCCTCACAATAGTAGGCGAAGATTGCCAGAAGAAGGACAGAGTTGGAGTGGAGGTGCAGAGCCTGGATGTTGTAGTGACGGAGGACGGAGAAGAAGAACTCAGAGAAGGGAGGCACCAGACTAGCAATGATGGCGCTCACGAAGAACGGGTAGAAGGTACTCCACAGACCCTCAGGGGCGGAGGAGCCGGCCTTGAACACCGCCGTTCCATTGACGCCCTGCGCCTCCGCCAACCGGCGCATCAGGGCAAGGCTCGCCCCTGACACATTTGGCGGGTCCAAGGCAGGAGAATACCAAGCTCCGGCTGGGGCTTGGCGAGGAGCCATGACTGGCTAGGGCACGAAGGCGGAGTGGATCTGAAGGTCTTGGAAGCAGAGAGGAGAGGCGCAAGAAAGGGGATCTGAGCAGCAACTGGAGAAAGTAAAGGAGGCAAGGAAGATGCCGCTCTATTATCAACCCGCGCGGTTGCAGAGGCGCACGCGTCCAATCAACCGCCACGCGGCGCCCAAGGCCGCGGGCTGTTAGGGCCCACGACGCTTCGCACTTACCCTTTCGCCTCTCTGCTCGGCCAAGTTCGGGCGCGCCATGGGCCCGGGGGCTACTGTCGGCGTCCTGGGAACGGGGGTCCCCAGACTTGCCTGCCTGCGGCCTGCGGCGTGGCTCAAAGGAGGCCCAGGACGGCCCATCTTCATCAACGCAAGCTCAAGACCCTCGCGAGGGGCCAAGCCTCGCGGGGCGGACGACAAGGAGCTTCCTCAGGCACGGCCTCGTCAAGTTGGCTCTTGAGGAGGCGGAGAGTTCAAGGCAGGGTACCTCGCGAGGTGCCCGTGACGCAAGCCATGACGACCAAGGGCGCCAGTCGGGCGCCAGCCCGCGCAGCGTCCTCCTTTCCTCTTTGGTGCAAAGGGAGCAAGTGCAGGCGAGAGCATCAAGCAAAGGCATCCGTTTCGGTGCAACAAGACCGAGACCAGCCCCAACAGCTGGAAGGGAGTCATCGTGGAGCCCAAGCAGGCGTCATCACCAGAGCCTTTGGCAGGCGAGGACCAACTTTAGTCAGGATAAGTGTACCCGCTGTTCCCCTTCAAAATGGCCAATTGTTGGCGCCCTTCCCGCTCAATATTTGGGAAGAGGCCCAGGGCCTTTGCCTATAAATAGGAGTAGCCACACTCAGAGTAGGGGATCAAAACGATCGGCATCCAGAGAAGGACAAAGACCCGATCCTCAAGCTAGAGCAACTGAACACCACCTAGCAGTTCCCCGCATCCACCAAGAACAGACCCTCGCGAGGCTTTTCTTCCCTGTACTGTTCTTCATCAGCCCAAGAGGCAATCCACCACACCACAAACTAGAGTAGGGTATTACACCGCAACGGTGGCCCGAACTAGTATAAATCTTGTGTCTCTTGTGCTGTTCTGTTTAGTAGTTTAGGTCCCTGCGATTCGGCGAGGTACGAGACGGTGGGGGGTTGGATCTCCGCACGCACCCCAGTGTTCGAACCTCAAGGGTCTGCAGGAACCCGAAATCCGACAGTTTGGATGTTTTGTTTCTAGAGAAAGTGAGATCCAAGATGTTTAATTCTTGAAGACCAACCTAGTACATAAGCTAAATACATATTTATGAAAATGCATCAAAAGGTGACCTATGTAATGGCTGAACAGTCTGAATAAAAGCTGACCATGGTTGATTAGTTTTTTTTCAATACTTGCCTAGTTTTATGAAATAATACCCATAAGCCATTGCTGCCAATGTGGCATATTATATATCAAAAGAATTTGACCTTTGTGACCTTTTAGCTTCCTAATCTTGTATCATTTGTCATGCCATTCAATAACTGAACATCAAAACCTATAGAAATGTACAAAATAGGGTACTGGGAAAAATATGGGAATGTACAAAATACCTAATCAAGGAGCGAATGGGTTACCTCACTCTCCGATTATGTAGTAGTCTGTACATATCCATCTGCCCTGAAGCTGCATGCCATTAAAGTAAGTTAATCCCTTACAAATCAGCCAAGGAAAGCTAAAGATTTTAACACAATCTTATTTATTTGTGCATCTAGTGTCAACTGTTTGAAACCTGACCTGGAAACTTCATACCAAAATCATAGCTACTCCAAGTGTTTAGAGACTGACAAACTGCTAGCTGACATCTAGTAGGCACAAAAAATCATGGAAAAAAATCACATGATGATATACAGGTGAAAAATATAATTAGACACACTCGACACACATCTTATTGGTGGTCAGGAAAGTTTGTGCTACTAACCTACTTGTCATAGAATAGTACAACTTCAGCACAGAATTGATTTGCAGAGCTTGGAGATTTCATGGTATGACAACCCGAAGCCAATGTAGAGGAAGCTTGGAGCTCCTGCATAGATGTCAATAGAGTTCATCATAGTTTCAATGCATGTTTTATCTTGAAAACAGAAGGGGGGAAGCATCAACAACTGAACCGTAGCTACATTACGCGCCCATAAGGCAATTTTTGTCAGATCCAACCTGCAGTCAAGATTAAGCGTCGACATAGGTAGCCTTTGAGGCACAACACCGTCAGGCCCGAGCGCAGCAACTCGTGTGCAGACGCGAGGTAGTGGGCCTAGAAATAATTGGTGAGAGAACCATGCCAGACACTTGTAGCACTAGGGTTCAGAATAAATCCCTTGTGTATATAACAGGAAGGTTACAATCCATACTTCTACACTATGCAATGGTGTGCACCACAATTCATTTGTGTGTGCTCCAAATAAACAAATAGGGTACCAGTTCATGATCATTTTTGTTGGTTTGAACTGAAGGTGACCATGTGTTACCATCAAAACCTGTGACACCAATAGTTCGACATTGCAGATCATTTTTTTCCAGAACGTGCTCTTATAGAATAAAGAGTTAAAGATTACAATGATTCAGAGGAATTGGGCATGTCTCTCAAGATGCGTGTTGTTACTGGCCCTACAACGTTGCTGGCTCCACCTCCTCCTCACTCTCGCCATCACCAGCAACCTCCGACAGCCAAATTCCGCGCAGAGCCTCCCCGGCGAGATCCGTTTCTCTCGGAGTCAAATGTCGTGCTCATGAGTCGAGGGACCTCGTGGAGGCAGGTAGTGGTCTATGCGGTGGGGGCCACGGCAGCTGTGGCTGCGGGGTGGCTCCTCCAGGGCTCCGGCGCTGGTGCCTGCTTGCAGCGGAGAGGTCGAGGAGGTGGTCGGTGGTGCAAGGAGCTGCTGCTCTCGTGTGTGCTTTGGCCCAGATCTGGTCAGGCCAGTTCGGCAGGGGCAGCTGCTCGCGCATGCATGGTGGCCTGCTGCGACCATCATGGAGGCTGGGGGCTCGCGGTGGGGCTGGCTTGCGGTGGCGCTAGTACGTTCCTCAACCAAATTGGAGGCGGTGGCGGCAGCGTCGTGGTCATGGAAGTTGGGCGACAAATGGGAATCAGGCGAGAGGGAGATAGATGTTTGATAGTAGGAAAGTTTTTTTTGGGTACGGGGAGGTTAGCTCAAAGTGTGGGAGGGGTGGGAGGTGGGAGGTGGAACAAACAACACATGTTATGGTAGCGTTGGTAGATATCCGTTGCTATAGGTGGGTTTTTGTTGTAGTGCCACCATAACCCCGCTCCATTAGTTAGCTAGCTAGATTCGCCTCTTCTCCCCAATAACTAGATCTAGCTAGCTATTTAGCCAAGCACACGTGCTCTGTCAATCATTCTCTCTCATCATCTAATTAACCGCGTGCTCTTGGTCTCTCTCGGGAGATATATATAGGAGAGTAAAAAGATGTTCATTTCAAGAATGCGAATATGTGTGTGAATGAGAATATGTGTGTTTGGGATATATATATATATATATATATATATATATATAGAGAGAGAGAGAGAGAGAGAGAGAGAGAGAGAGAGAGAGAGAGAGAGATTTGTGCTAGTGACATGCCCTCGAGTTGCTTATGTTTTGCCGAAATGTCGATTTATTTCCATTTCGATGAATTTCGAGCAAACTCATATGTCCTATTTTTAGGCAAGGTCATGCCAAAATTTTATATATATGACTTTGAAGCATGCATTATTTATTTTATAACCCTTTTGCTTGTTATACCGTGCAGTCGGTCATGAAGGTGAGTGGATGGAAGGTGGAGCGGTACATGCAATCCGCGGTGATGGACATGTATGCAAATAATCAGACTAGGATTAGATGTCCGTGTGCAAGATGCAAGGAAGGAGTCCTTTTGGACCCTTTTGATCGTGGCACTTTGAAGGCACACCTGCTGATGAATGGTTTCATGGATGGCTATACTTAGTGGATAAGTGAAGATGATGATGATGATGCGGACGTCCACATGGCAGGGAATAACGACATGGGGCTAGACGAAGAGATGACCGATCGACAAGAAATCGATGGCGCCGGACATGTCGGCGGGGAAGGGTCCAGAAATGACGACGGCGGCGGAGAAGATTCCGGACACGATGAATAAGAGTACGTACATGGCAGAGAAGAGGCGGTGGTCACGCTGCAGTCTTTGACGCTACTAAGTGCAGTCTTGCAGGGCCCTCATGTTCGAGACCTCCTTTGCAAGAGTACGACTAGCGAGAGAGCTGCTTCTAGAGAGGAGGCCAAGCTGGCGCAACTTGAAGTAGACTCAAGGACTCCATTGTATGACGGTTGCGATCCCGAGGTGACACGCTTGAGTTTCACACTCGAACTTCTAAAGACGAAGGCCAAAAACAAATGGACAGACAAAAGCCTCGATGAGCACTTGAAGTTTCTACATAATAAAGTTCTTCCCGCGGGGAACCTTTGTCCTACTAGTGTCGAGGAGGCCAAGAAAATCCTTTGCCCTTTTGATTTGCCGCACATTAGGTACCACGCATGCATCAACGATTGCATCATTTATCGGGGTGAGCACGTGAAAAAACAAGTTGTCCAGTGTGCAATGCTTCTCGATACAAGAAGGCAGGAAAGAAAGTTCCTCACAAAGTTGTATGGTACTTTCCGATCACTCCGCGTCTGTAGTTGTATTTTGTAGATCCTAAGGAAGCAAAGCTCATGCACTGGCACGCGGAGAGGAAGAAGCCCTATGGTGGAGATGATCCGAGGCTGAGACACCTCGTAGATGGTAGCCACTTGAGAGCATTCAACACCGTATATGGATTTGCTGCAGAAGATCCAAGGAACATCGTGCCTAGTGCGAGTACCGATTGCATGAATCCGTTTGGAAACCAGAACACCAACCACAACACATGGCTCGTGTTTGTATGGGTGTACAACCTCCCCCATGGAGGTGCATGAAGACAAAGTACATACACATGAGCATGCTGATTCAAGGGCCCAAACAACTAGGAAATAGTATTAACCTGTATATGGGGCTTCTGCAAGAGGAGCTAGACACGTTATGGAAAACACCAGCATGGACATGGGACACTAGCAAAGGAGAATATTTCCATATGAGAGCCGCGCTGATGACGACGGTGCACGACTATCTCGGTTACGGGTACACCGCAGGCCAGGTGTGCCACGGATACTGCGGATGCACGAGGTGCATGGATGATACAATGTCTCAGCAGCTTACATCAACGAAAGATGGCGTGTCCGGGAAAATCGTGTACATGGGGCAACATAGATGGCTCGATAAGGATGACCCGTGGAGAAAGCGTGGAGATCTATTCAATGGGTTGGCTGAGCTTCAAGGACCTCCATGTAAGAGGAGCGGCGACGAAATCGACGAGCTGTTGAGAAACTGGGAACAATGCCCCGCTCCGGGAAAGATCAAAAAGGCGCCGGAGCCACTGTTGAAGGTATGGAAAACGAGGTATGTTTTCTGGGACTTGGAGTACTGGCCCAATCATGACACACCTCATTGCCTTGATCCAATGCATATCACGAAGAATGTCCTCGAGAGCTTGCTTGGCACACTGATGAACATGCTGGAGAAGACCAAGGATGGGCCGAAGGCAAGGAAAGACTTGGAAGATTTGAAGATCAGGAAAGATCTCCACCATAAAAAGTTGATGGAGGAGATGGAGACGGAGGAGGGGAAAAGGGGCAGAAAAGTCAACAAGAAGGAGGAGAATTATTGCCCCCCTTCTTGCTTCACCTTTAGTGCGAAGGAGATCGATCAATTCAATAAGTGCCTTATGGGAATCAAGTCAGTTCCGATTACTATGGGAAGATAAGCAGATTTCTAGACCCCAAGAAGAAAAGATTCAGCGGGATGAAGTCTCATGACTGTCACGTGATGATGACGCAGATACTCCTGGTTGCCATTAGAGGGATAATGGAGAAGCACGTCCGTGACACGCTTACTGGTCTCTGCAACTTCTTCGATGTTATATCTCAAAATTCAGTAAGTGTGAAGCAGCTCCGAAGGCTATAGGAAGAGATCGTTGTCATACTATGTGAGCTTGAGATGTACTTCCCGCCCGTGTTCTTTGACGTCATGGTGCATCTGTGTGTCCACATCGTGGACGACATCATCGAACTCGGTCCGATATTCCTTCACAGCATGATGCCATTCGAAAGGATGAATGGGGTCATAAAATGATTCATTCATAACATGTCCCGTCCGGAAGGAGCATCGTCCGAGGCTATCTGGCACTTGAGTGCGTCCCCTTTTGTGAGAATTATATAAGCGTTGGAGACCCTGTTGTTGGTTTGCCCGTCAAGAAGCACGATGGGAAGCTCGAAGGAGATGGTTACAACAACGGCCAGATGGAATTGCACATGGACTACTCGGATAGACGGAACGACTTTGACAGGGCTAACTTAGTAGTGCTACAACACCTTGATGTGGTAGATGATTATGTGGCATAGCACAAAGAAACCATCGCAAAGAAGTACCGTGATCAGGGGATGCTCAAGACGTGCGACGAAGTTACTGTAGAGCACAACACCACTTTCTTGAGCTGGTTTAAACAGCAAGTTCTTGAAAATCCCCCGGAAGAGGGCAGTTCGGTCGGATTGCTCATACACGCATTAGCACATGGCCCCGCACCCAAGCTTGCAACCTATCAGTCATACGATATCAATGGGTACACGTTCTACACAAAGTCCAAAGACATGGACAATGATTACCAGAACTCTGGGGTGACTATTCAATGCGTGACTGACACCAACGGTAGGACTGAGAGATTCTACAGAAGGGTCGAAGAGACCTGGGAGCTTGACTATGGTGGAATGCACGATGCGATGATGTTCCGCATCAGATGGGCCAAGGACGTCGTAAGAGAAAACAAGTATTTCACCACCATGTCTATACCCTACACAAAGAGCACTCCCGTGAATGTTAACGTCATCGCCAAAAATGAGCCATGTACACGCTAAGCACATGACACAATGCTTCTTCATAACTGACCCGGCCAATCCCAGACGTGTTGTCGTGAGGAGATCCAAAAGTAGCATCGTCGAAATGGATGGAGTAGCCAACAAGGAAAACTACGACCAATACGACAACCCGATGAGGGAAGATGACGATGAAGCATACGTGAAAAGAAGAATCAATACTACAGTACCTAAGAAAGATCGTAATCCATGGCTCCGGAAAAGTCACAAGGAGGGGATCAATTACTCGTCAACAAACAAGAAAGGGAAGAAGCTCAATGTGAAACATCGTCGACACAGCTGATCAGAAACCTACATTTATATATATGTATCTATTTTGTGTATGCACTTAAGTAACCATTATCGATAAACTGATATGTTACCACCACATGCATGGTTCCGGTGATATTCACGCAGTGGGGGAGAGGGAGACGCCGTCGTCGGGAGAAAAAAAAAACAAAAACAAAAGGGACAAAGCAGTACAAAAGAAAAAGAAAAGTAAACAGAAAAGGAAAGGAAAATAATAAATAAAAAACAAAAGGAAAATAATACAAGAAAAAAACTAAAAACTAGAAAAGGAAAATAAAAAAGAAAAATAGCACTAGCGTTTGTCTGTGGACCGGCGCTATAGCTAAGTATTTTAGAATTTTTTTAAAAAATGGAAAAGATGGCGGTAGCGTTGGTTTGTAAAGAAGCGCTATAGCTAAGTTAGCTATAGCGCTGGTTTACAAACCAGTGCTACCGCTATTGTGAGTTAACTCCCGCGCGCGGGCTCAAAATTGCACCAAGTCATTTTCCCCCCATCTCCACCTCGCCCTTGCGCCCGCCGTCGGCGCCCTCGCGACCTCACCGCCCTCGCTGACGTCGTTCCCTCGGCCCGCCAGTCGTCGCCCCTCGACCTGGACCTCGACGCCGGCCTAATCCCCTGCCCGCCCTCGGCCTCGACGCCGACCTCCTCCTCCTCGTCCACGCCGCTCCGACCTCCTCCTCGTCCGTGCTACCGCTGCTCCGACCTTCTCCTCGTCCCCTCCGGCCTCCTCCTCCTCCTCAGGTACAGCCAACCCCCTTCCCCCACCTCCCCTGTCTCTGGCTCTTAGATTTTCTTTTTTTAGAAATGAAAATAGGTTTTCAATTTAGGGTTCAATTAGGTAGGGCAAATTTAGCAAATACAGTAGCTAACTAGTAGCAAATTTTAGGGGAAATTTAGCAAATTTTAGGGCAAATTTTAGGCCAAATTTGGCAAAGTTAGCAATTTTTGTTAGCAAGTTAGCAAAGTTAGCAAATTAAGGAAGTAGCTAATCAGGGCAGTAGGAAGTTAGCAAATTTTTAGCAGAGAGAGAGCGAGAGCATTTTTTTAATATTTTTAGCAGGAGGGCAAATTTTTATCAGAGAGAGAGAGAGAGAGAGCAAGTTTTTGTGTATAGCATATGCCACTTGGTCATTTTTGTGTATTTAAGTACAAGCATGCTTTTGCTTGAATGATATATTTTGCAAATGATATATGTCATTGATGTTATATGTTGGTTTTACAATGTTGGTTGAATGTCGAAGAATATCCGAGTGGCCTTGTTTTGCCGGAATGTTGATTCATTTCCGTTATGGCAAATTTCAGGCGCTCCATATGCCTGCACACTTTTTAGCAAAGGTCATGCCAAAAAATTCCATGATTTTCTATATGACTTGTGCTAGAAACTAGGACATATGGAGTACCTGGGATTTGCCGGAAGGGGAATGAATCAACATTTCGACCAAATATAGGCCCCTTTTTTCTCTTCATTATATCTTTTATTTACAATTGTTGAATAGGAAACATGTCTATCGACGCCAAAGTCATGGGTGGTTTTGCTCGCCTCGAAGACCCCATCGAGGCAGCAAATCACTATTTCGATTACCTGGATGAACACCAGATGGGGTCGCGTGGTGGTGGCCGTGGCACCAACCCCGACACCGACGCCGACACCGGCATTGGCACCGGCACCGACAACACCCCCGAGACCGGCAACGATGCTGTCGTAGCCGGTAAAGCACCGAAGAAGAAGAGGAAATGAAGACGAAACAAGCTTGGCATCGGACAAACTGTGGTCACGGAGATGCACCTCAAGAAATTAGAGCCAACGGAGCCGGAGGAAGGGCGCTCGTGCTGGGGCAATCAACTTGGATGCATCCTCAGGGAAACCACCAACATCAACGATGAGAGGTTGAGGCAGATACCACATATGGAGAACATGCTCCTAAAGAAGTTGTGCAATAGGTTCTTGTTCCCCGGCCGGAATGAAGAAAAATATAAAGATCCATGGGAAGACATCGCCATGACAAAGATAAACGACAAAGCGATGGTGACGTTCACCAACGACTTGTCCACCTGGAAAGTTTGGGTGAAAAAAGCGATTGTGAAGAATGAACCGTGGTCCAAGATTCATGCTGATAATCCGTCAATAACGGAAGAGGACTTTGTAAAATTCAAGGAGAATTTCGGCAAAGAAAGTGTCAAGGCAAGGTCGGAGAAAATGAAGGCGCTCCAGGCCAGGAACACGCCTCCACACCGCCTCAGAAGCCATGGTTACGAGGGGAAGCGGTACGTATGGGCCAAGGAGGATGACAAATGTGGAAGTCACGGAATCCCAGACCCCTTGGCGGAGTTCGCCGACCCGCTGGAGCATGACTAGATCAGGGCCAGGTACAAGTGGGACAAAGATAAAAAGCTCTTTTACACGGATCCGAACACGAGGGAGTTCATGAGACTTCTAGTAATTGTTATATTACCACATTATCATATTATAGCTTCCAATCAATTCGATTGTAATTGTGACGCCCCCGATTCAATCGTACACTAATCATGCACGCAAATGTGTACGATCAAGATCAGGGACTCACGGGAAGATATCACAACACAACTCTACAAATAAAATAAGTCATACAAGCATCATAATACAAGCCAGGTGCCTCGAGGGCTCGAATACAAGTGCTCGATCATAGACGAGTCAGCGGAAGCAACAATATCTGAGTACAGACATAAGTTAAACAAGGTGCCATAAGATGGCTAGCACAAACTGGGATACAGATCGAAAGAGGAGCAGGCCTCCTGCCTGGGATCCTCCTAGGTTACTCCTGGTCGTCGTCAACGGGCTGCACGTAGTAGTAGGCACCTCCAGAGTAGTAGTCGTCATCGGCGGTGGCGTCTGGCTCCTGGGCTCCAAAGTCTGGTTGCAGCAATCGAGTAGAGATAGGGGGAAAAAGGGGAACAAGGCAACCGTGAGTACTCATCCAAAGTACTCGCAAGCAAGGAGCTACACTACATATGCATGGATATATGTGTAAAGGGCCATATAAGTGGACTGAACTGCAGAAAGCCAGAATAAGAGGGGGATAGCTAGTCTTAACGAAGACTACGCTTCTGGACACCGGTCTTGCAACAAACAGAAGAGGACAACGGAAGTCCTCCAAGTAACATCATATAGCAATAATCCTACCCGGCAATCCCCTGCTCATATCCCTGAGCGAGAGCGACCACCGGTTGTATCTGGCACTTGGAAGGGTGTGTTTTATCAAGTATCCGGTTCTAGTTGTCATAAGCTCAAGGTACAACTCCAAGTCGTCCTGTTACCGAAGATCACGGCTATTCGAATAGATTAACTTCCCTGCAGGGGTGCACCATCTTACCCAGCACGCTTGATCCCATTTGGCCGGACACACTTTCCTGGGTCATGCCCGGCCGCGGAAGATCAACATGTCGCAGCCCCACCTAGGCACAACACAGAGGCCAACACGCCGGTCTAAACCTAAGCGCGCAGGGGTCTGGGCCCATCGCCCTGAGCACACCTGCACGTTGCGTACGCGGCCGGAAGCAGACCTAGCCCAGCAGGCGTTCCAGTCCAATCCGGCGCGCGCCGCTCCGTCGCTGACGTCTGAAGTGCTTCGGCTGATACCACGACGCCGGGATACCCATAACTACTCCCGCGTAGATGGTTAGTGCGTATAAGCTCGTAGCCAACCCAGATCAAATACCAAGACCTCGTTAAGCGTGTTAAGTATCCGCGAACGCCGAACAGGGCCAGGCCCACCTCTCTCCTAGGCGGTCTCAACCTGCCCTGTCGCTCCGCCACAAAGTATCA
>LR880968.1:766666153-766694596 GCA_904067115.1 Aegilops sharonensis
TGTCTGGTGGATATATCAAGGTGAAAAAGTATAGGAATCACGGGCTGGCTTTCAGTCATAAGACCAACTTCTGCTGCATCCAGCAACCGCACACCAGTATGGCTGATGGATTCTACCTCATGCGTCACCTGCTCGAGTACATAAGGGATAATCAACGCCTTCGCATGTCACCTACTACCAACGATGCCGAGATTGTCAGCTGGGCCACAAGCATAGGAAGGACACTGGATCATTGAATCAAAGTTGAGTTTTATCACGTACAGTGTGAACTTACCCAAGTGATCCTGAAGCAGGTCCACGAACCAACAGGGATGTTCTACCATGGGCCAATCATGCGGGAAGATGTCCGAGCACTGCCACTCGCTCGGCGTCTGGACCTGAAGCCTTTCAAGAAGCTCGGGTGGTTCCTCCCTGACTATGAAGATTAGACCGCCGACATGGAGGATTGATTGTTGATGACAATGTGTCACTATTGTCTTTCTATGGAAAAACTTTGAATTTATGCACGGCGAAACTATGTGATGTAACTAAACCGTGGTCCTGAACTAGCATAGATCGCTCTAGTTAATTAGTTTGGGTATGAGGAACTTTGTCATTTATGTTTACTATTGGTTGCTTGTATTTTTCTCCCGGTTACCTCTTTGTTTTCTTAAGTACATTATTTTGCATATTATCGTTCAATTCATAAACTCACGATGCAGGTACATAGATCAGAGATGGCGAAGGGCTACTACACCGTGTACGTTGGGAGGGTTCCAGGAATCTACGACCACTGGGCAGCCGCTCAGGCACAGGTGCACAGGTACCCGGGTGCTAGCCATAGTGGGTTCGACAGCAGAGCTGAAGCGGAAATTAGTTACTTGACGTGGACATTCCAGCATGAGCAGGGGCAGGACCGCCGGCACTACATAGTCGTGCTCTTGCTCATGCTGGTCGCTCTTCTCTTCTACATCATGGTTTAGATAGAGATGATGAAACTTGTGTGTGTGTGTGTGTGCCATGACCATGCAGTTGCTCTTATTCGAGACATGACATTATCGCACTTTTGTATCGCTATTTTCGAGATGTGATGATATTTGTGTTGAATGATGATGATGATGATGGTATGATGAGACTACTGTATGTCTATGATATGATGAGAATAGTGTATGTTTAGTATGATCTGATGAAACTATTGTATAGATCCTGTATAAATACACCAAAAATACATAGGGGGTGAGGGTCGGCGAAAGCAGGAACATTAGCAGTAGCGTTGGAGAGCAACTAGCAGTAGCGCTGGCTTAGCAGCAGCCCTTCATATGAACAAGTGCTACAGATAGTTATCAGTAGTGCTGGTCCAGGAAGCGCTACTGCTAACAAAACTTAGTAGTAGCACTGCCTGTACCAGCGCTACTGCTACAACTCGGCTGTAGAGCGCAAGCAGTAGCGCTGGATCCAGCGCTACTGCTATGCATATTTCAAGCGCTACTACTAGGGTTTTCCCTAGTAGTGTAAGGTTCTATCACTCTAGTAACCCATCATCTACTTATTACTTCCCAATGCCTTCCTCTAGGCCCAAATAATGGTGAAGTGTCATGTAGTCGATGTTCGCATAACACCACTAGAGGAAAGACAACATACACTGCAAAAAATAGACACATCCGTGACATTTTGGGCCGAACGAAATTTTTCCTGTCATACTTATGACACTTCTATGACGATAATTGTGACAAAACCCGGTATCATCATAGATGTGGTGGGCTCTTACTTCTATGACAAAAAGTCATGACAGAAAATGGGCTTTTCATCCTGGGCGGGCCGGAGACGCAGCTGCATGACATTCTTTGGGCCGTCCATGAAAGAAAAACCGTGGTAGAAGTGAGGGCGAGGAAAATATCGGGGTGTTCCCGGTTACGGTGGGTGGTCGAGGCCGAGTGATGCGCGTTTCTCTCATAAACGCACGCACGCGGGTGTGAGGCGTTGGGCTCTAACTGAACCTGAGCGATTGCACTACAGGCTACGCGTTACTGAACCTGAGCGATCGATCGATGGCTGTTAACTGAACCCGATCGAGCGATTCCTTTGCTACTGCTCCTAACTGAAGCCGATTGATGCTGCCTCTGGCTGAACAGTGAGCGTTGCTGGGGGGTTTGGATGAACAGTTCCCGGTGGGGGTGGATGAACAGGACCACGTGGTGTTTCCTTTGGATGAACAGTGAGTGTTGCTGGGGGGGTTTGGATGAACAGTTCCCGGTGCGGTGGATGAACAGGACCTCGTGGTGTTGCCTTTGGATGAATAGGACCCCAATCGATCGAGCCGGTTGGGGCTGGATGAACAGGACCCCGTGGAGGGCTGGATGAACAGGACCACCCCGTGGAGGGCTAGATGAACAGTAGACGGTGGAGGGCTGGATGAACAGTAGCCCGTGGAGGGGTGGTTGAACAGTAGCCCGTGGAGAGGGCTGGTTGAACAGTAGCCGGTGGAGTCGCGCGCGGTGGAGGCTGGATGAACAGGAGCCCGTGGATGAACAGTCGCAGGTGGAGGCTGGAGGAGGTCGACGGTGGATGAACATTAGCCCGTGGAGGCTGGAGGGGGTCGACGGTGGAGACGAACAGTATCCCGTGGAGTCCCGTTTTGCGGTACGCCACACCCCTGCCGATGAACAGGACCCCCGTTTCGACCTAGCGCTCCAACACAAGTCCGTTTCCACTGTTTTGCGGTACGCCACACCCCTCCCGATCAACAGGACCCTCGTTTCGACCGTCGGAGGTTCGTTTCCTCCATTTTGCGGTACGCTAGACCCTCCCAATGAACAGGATCCGTTTCGACCGTGGCCGGTCAAGCACAAGGCCGTTTCCTCCATTCTGTGGTACGACAGGCCTCGTTTCCATCGTCTATTCCGTCCATGCCGGTTGGCTCCCACGCGTTCCGTTGCCTCCCGATGAACACAACGCGTTCCGTTGCCTCCCCATGAACACGACGACGATGCAGTTTTTCCGTTCCGACGCAGCCATGTACACGAGCCCTGGCCGTACGTATGCGTGAGTAGGCATTTGAGACCCCGCCCATATGTACGTATGTGGCCGTATTTTCTTTCTTGCACACTGGCCGCTGTACATACGTGTACATGCTACATGCGCGCCAGCCTCCACGACCAGTGCGCGCTCTACATTGACCAGTATGTACGTACATGTTCGCGACCAGAATGACAACGCTACGTACGCTTCAACCAGGTGGGTCCCGACTGTCAGGCACTTCCTTGCGTGCGAAGATATAGCTGGTGGGTCCCAGCAGTCAGGGGGTGAATTTTTTTTTTGCCTGGACGCACTTCCTTGTGTGCGAAGATGTAGCTGGTGGGTCCCAGCAGTTAGGGGGGAAACGTTTTTTTTCCCACCAAATACGGTGGCCCATCCATTGGGTCCCCACTATCAGGTGCGGGAATAATTATTTTGCGCGTAATAAGGAGGCACTTCCTTGCGGATGCCATGGACCCAGCTGTCAGCCTCTCCACGTACAGTACTCTTCCGATGGAAGTCGGTCGTTTACCACAGTGACCACGCCGCGACGAGAGCACCAAGGCGGTGGATGACGGCGAGGCCTAGGAAGGGGACGACGCAGAGCTATTGAAGACGCGGCAGTGGATGCCCACGCTGTCGGTGTCAAAACCGGGGAATCTCGGGTAGGGGGTCCCGATCTGTGCGTCTTAGGCTGATGGTAACAGAAAGCAAGGGACACAATGTTTACCCAGGTTCGGGCCCTCTCGATGGAGGTAAAACCCTACTTCCTTCTTGATTAATATTGATGATACGAGTAGTACAAGAGTAGATCTACCACGAGATCGTAGAGTCTAAACCCTAGAAGCTAGCCTATGATGATTATGATTGTGATCGGCCTTCTAAGGACCATCCTCTCCGGTTTAAATAGACACCGGAGAGGGCTAGGGTTTAAATGGAGTCGGTTACAAGGACGGAAATATATTATCCGGATCGCCAAGCTTGTCTTCCACGCAAAGGAGAGTCCCATCCGGACACGGGACAGAGTCTTGAGTTTTGTATCTTCGTGCTCCAATAGTCCGGACAAAGTATATAATCCGGCTGTCCGGATACCCCCTAATCCAGGATTCCCTCAGGAGCCCCTGAACCAAGCTTCAATGACGATGAGTCTGGTGCACTGTCTTGTCTTCGGCATTGCAAGGCGGGTTCCATCTACGAATACTCCAAAGTAATTATCAAACACTTGAATCGTGTCCGGATCTGCAAAATGATCTTCACGTGCCACCGCAGGGGGCATAACATAAATCTGATCTGCTGGCAATTTTCAGACAACGTGACATGTCGCCATGGCCAGGTCATTATTCGAATTGTTTTCCCATAACCAGCCTCAGCGCATATCGCGAGGTGGTTTTCTTTTGCACGTTTTGCCGTAGCAGAGATCATGTCCCCTTATTGTGGGATTCTCATCGATACAGGTATGGGTAACCCAACCGCTAATTGCGGCGAGTGGAGAACGACCGGGTTTCACCAGGCAAGTGGGGAGGCGCAAAAAGCTTTTACCGTTTCTATAAAGAGATAAGGTATCTTCCTCTTTACCCATGCCATATCCTTCCGCTAGCCCATTCCCCTCTGTTCGAGCCCTAGCGCCCAAGCACCCTTCTTCTCCATCGAAGAGAGGTTTTCCAAAGATGTTCGGATCCGGAGCTGGAGGCAAATGGATGGCCTCTACTGTGCAGGAGAAGGATATCAAGAGGCTCCAAGAGGCCGGGTACCTGTCCAAGAAGATCGGCCACCGTCTCCCACCGGCGGGACAGATCGTCCCTACTCCGGATCCCCATGAGAGAGTCGTGTTTCTTCCTCATTTTGTCTGCGGGCTCTGGTTTCCCCTTCACCCATTTGTTTGTGGAGTCATGTATTATTACGGGATTGATTTTCATGATCTTTCCCCCAATTCCTTCCTTAACATCTCGACGTTCATCGTCGTGTGTGAGGCTTTTCTCCGGATTTCGCCTCACTTCGGCCTGTGGCTGAAGATTTTCAATGTGAAGCCCAGTGGTGGTGAGTGGCGAGCACGCCGAGTGCGGTGGTGCCATGGTGAGCAAGATGCCAAAGGTCGTTTAGCCAACGGGTGCCTTCAACGACTCCGTCAAGGAGTGGCAGCAGCAATGGTTCTATATCACCGAAACACACGGCAAAAAGTGGGCTGCGGCTCCCGAGTTCAGTTCCGGAGCCCCACTGCGGCTCACGTCCTGGCCCAAGAAGGGCCTGAGCTGGTCCTCGTCCGATGAGCTGTCACTGCTCCAGATCCGCGTTTAGAGTGTGGTTAATAAGGACGTCAAACCCGTCGATGTAGTCCAGGTGATGTTGGTTCGCCTGGTTCTCCCTTGCCAGCGTCGAGCCGGCAATTTGTGGGAGTACGACCCAACAGAGCACCAGACCCTTCGGGAGCTCTATGATTCCTCCCACAAGGATATTTAGAAGGTGCTCTTTAAGTCCGGCAAATCAAGGACGGGCTCCTCCGAGGACCGTGGGTATCACTTATCCCTTTCTACAAGTCCGGTAAGTTATTGTTATGCTCTGTCCATCTATGCGTCAGTTGGCCTGTCCTGAGGAAGACACTTTTATCATGCTTTATCGCAACCCTAGGGATGGATAAAAAAAGTGGAGCGGATACATTGTCCGGCCCCGCTGCCGGAGGAACCGGCCGGACCTCTTCTGACGAAGATGCTGGTCCCAGCGCCTTATGAGGCGCCAAAGAAAGAGGCCTCCAAGGAGGTCAAAAAGACCCGGAGTGGCCTCCGTCGTCGCGATGCTTCGGATGCAAAATCTGAAGACTCCAGCGACCATCCTTCTTCCGAAGACGAAGAGGAGGAAGCGGAGGGGACGAGCCTCCGACAGGAGGTAAGAAAAGGACGGCCTCCTCATCCCTGGAGGCCGAATTGCCCAAGAGGGGGAAAGGTTCCCTCCCAGAGGCATCCACCACGGCTGCCAATAGCAGCCCGGAGTGGGATCCCAGGGCCCAGCCCCTGGAAAAAGTCGTAAGTATACAAAATCCGAACATGCATATGCGTCCGGGGATGTTTGGGCATAGTAGTTTTAACTGTCGCCATATTTTGTTCAGCCCGGAGAGGTCTCGCGGCGGACAGTCCTCATCGGAGGATTCGCTGAGCTCGGATGCCTTGGCGAGCGAGACGCCTCCAAAGGCCCCTTCCCCAAAGTCCAGGCGCGACACTGAGGTGTCGTCTCAACGGGACCCGGACCAGGGGGGCATGTCTCTGGAGCGGGACATACGGGAGCGATGGCCCCCAAGCGTGTCGACGGCGGGGGCAATCTCGGGTTCAGACCACAGCCGGACACGGTCCTGGAGACTTTTAAGGCTCTAGGATCGGGCGAGCAGCCACCTTTGACGAGAGGAGGCTTGCCTACTCCGCCGGCAACCTCTGTAGAGCTGCCAGGCGGCCTATCGGCAGCGTTAAGGAGTGCGTCTATCGTCGATGAACATCGGACCCTCATGGGTGCGGTGATTGAAAAGATGCAGTCCGCCGAGAGCTGGCTGAATGAGTCCTGCATTGGCCTTATAAAGGTCTTTGAGGTATGTTTTGTAAGAAACCTTTGAGGAATTGTCATAATATGATTAGTAGCCCCTGATGCATTGTCCGGCGAGAGAGAGAAAAAGCCGGACAGGGGATCAAATCATCTTCTTTTGCAGGAGCCTTTGTTAATGATGTATATCCCTTTGTTAGAAAATAGGCGTCTGCGGAGAAGACCGCCACTCATAATGCAGAGGTGTCCGGACTGAAGCAGAGCCTGGAACGGGCCGAAGAGGAACTTGGCCGTGTGAAGAAGCAATTGGAGGACAAGCAAGGTATGTTGAAGCGTTGTCTTGAATTCAGCATGAATGAGTAATTGTGCCTGATGAAAAGTATTTGTATTGTATGCTCTAGGAGCGAGTGCCGAATTTGAGGCACTAAAGAAGGCTGTGGCCGAAGCCAATGGGAAGGCTGCCGCCGAACATGCGCTTCTTGAGAAACACGAGGCCAGGGTCATCGAAGCTGAGCGAGAGCTCCAGGAGGCGGTGAAGAAGACTGAGGATTTGGAGCAGAGTTTAGTAGGGAAAGAATCCGAACTCGCCCAAGCTCTCCTAGCCGCGGAGGATGCTCGGGAAGAAGCCCGAGGTGCTCTGAAGGATATTCAGGAGGAATGGAAGGTTGCGGCTGGTAAGGCCTTTTGTACTCAAAGCCATTTTTTTGCATAGTAATAGAGGTGCTAAGCGACGAACGGAATTCTTGTTCCTTCAGGTGTGTGCGCGGACCTGGCACACAGCATATGAGATGCTGCCCAATTCTACCATGCGGAGGAGAAGAAGTCTGCGGTGAAGGATTTCTGGTCGCAGTATTTGGCGCCGAATTATCCAGTGCCATTTATCGATTAGCTGAAGCAGCTGGTCGAACTGCACCAGGCGGCCTAACTAGCCATGAAGGACTTGGTTGTCCGGCTGTGGCCCGCGGAGCCAATTCCAAGCAGTTACTTCGGACTCGTGAAGCGGGTTGTTAGTGCTTGCCCTCGGCTTGATGTCATCAAGCGATCGGTTTCCATAGAGGGTGCGCGCATGGCGTTTTCCCGCGCGAAGGTGCACTAGGGGAAGCTTGATGCTGAGAAGCTAATAACTGAGGAGCCGCCGCAGGGTAAGGAGCATCGCAAGCCCGAGTTGTACTATGAAGGTGTACTAAAAGGGGCCCGCCTTGCGGTGGACAAGTGTGCTAAAGACACTATATTTACCTGAAGGCCGTCGTGCCATTGTCATGCGGCGAAATGACACTTTTATTAATTATTCCCTTTTTATGTGAACGCTTGTTCTTCCTGTGTGTCCGTTTAGTGTACATAAAACCTGAGAGTTGGCCAGTCATCGGCTTCTGCCCCCACGTAAAAAGTAGGGGGGTGTTCGGGACATATATGAGCACTCTTTATCCCATTGTTGGGTCCTTTTAAGGAGGTGTTCCTCGCTACGAACCAGGCAATCCGACTATAGGGCTTTACCACTCTCACTTAGCCATAGGAATTCAAGTATGGTCGGTGTAGCCCCTAGTGTTCGGAAGGCCGAACTGGGGGCTCTATCGGCGCCTGACCGGAAAACCGATCCTTCGCACTTTGCATTTATAATGGCATTGTGCGGAATAAATCTTTAAGGATTTTATAACCTCTCGAACAGCTGACCAGCTCTCGCCGTATCATGACAGTCAGTTTTCGACTTTCTCTACTAAGGTGCTCGCCCGGAAGAACCGGGACACAATCGCAGTAGTTCTCTCAGCGCTACCTTAGCCGATAGAGCGGAACGTAAGGTACCAAAACTAATGACCAGAGACATGATTCGGAGCTGATGCATATAGTGCTATAAGTTTGGGGTGCCGAGCGACTGGGAAGGTGGCTGGACTTTGTCGTATTAGGAGTATTCTAAAGCCCCTGGCTTATTGGGGCCTAATACGACATATGGGTGCCGTTTTAGGACGAAAAAGTGGCGTCTAATGAAGAATGACAGCCGGTAAGTGTTGTTTAAATCTACGCACTGTAGTAGGATGATATGTCTATGCATATGAGTATCATTTTATGATTATGAAAAGAGGTGTTTTTGGCGGAACCTTTCATGGCCGAACTGGAGGGGGCTTTGAGTGGATCTGCAGTGGATCCGGACTGCCTTCTTTGGGGGGGGGTGTTCACTTGTGTGTTCCTGCCCTTGTGTGTCCGGGCTGATTCCACGTGGCCAATCCTGTTCTGTGTCAAAGTTAGTTTGTGAAGGCAAATACTTGAGGTTAGCTGAATGTCCTCTTGTGGTTGGACCGAAGGTGCCTGATCAGAACCTGGTTAACCCAGCCGTTATGTTGTAAATTAGCACGGACTCCTCAGTTGGTGTCCGGATAGTTGGCTGCCATATCAAAATTTTGATAGGCAGGCACGACTCGCTACTCCGGCAGCGGTATGATTTCCTCTCTAGGGGTGGGATTCGGCCTTGCCCATGGGTGTGACTATATCACACGGGGTTGGCCTAATGGTTTGCCACGTGGAATCTAGTCAGCGTGGTTCGTCCCGTTAACCTATGATAATTACTGTATGTGGGGAAAGTGTCAAAAACTTATTCTTTGGCATGGAATTTGTTTGGTGATCCGAAGACAACCGTTAGAGTGGTGGGCCAGTAAAACTTGGCCTTTTCACCTAGCATCTTTTAGAAGATGTTATTTGTGGTCTCATACCCGCGGGGGCTTTATGTGAGATGGAACCCCCGGACTACTGTGTCCAGAGATAGTGCAATTAAATTGTTGTGGTTGATATTGTCCGGACGGTCGATATGATCGGGGGAGATCGGCCGTATTTTTATGCTCTGGGGGATCTTTTGACTAGACTCCTCCCCTCATTGTTTCCGGCACACGACCGGCCGCTTTGTTTTGAGGATCCGGCATTCTCTATTGGTATGCTTGGCCGTCCTTCTTGGAGTACCATGAATTTCACATGGTTGATCAAGTAAGTGGTTCGGGCCGGATAGGCTTGAACTGTTCTTTGTCCGCTGACCGGACTGGGAGTTGTTGGATTTGGCACCAACTTCCCTGACTTGACGTTTATGACCGTTGTGCCGAGGCTTGAGGATGCCTCTTCGTGTATCCTTCGTATTGTCTTGGATCATGGTGGTGTGTTGACGTCGAGGTATGTGCCTTGGGCTCTCCTGCTTAGGTTGAGGTAGCCAATTATGCCGTGTGTGCCCTTTGTCGGGGCGGTCGAGTCCGTATTTTTCGGTGGCCAGGACCTTGGTCCACCTGTCCACGAGCAAATCGTGGTCAGCTTTAAGCTGCTCTTGCTTCCTTTGCAGGCTCCTTGCCGTGGCCATGAGCCGTCGCTTGAATCGAACTTGTTCCACTGGATCTTCAGGCATGTCGAATTCGTCATTGCCAAGGCTTACCTCGACTTCGGAGGGGGCATATAGTTGTTCCTCTCCAAGTATCCCACCGTGGCCAGTCCGGCCTGCTTGAAGGCAGGCAGATCGGGGTTGTATTCATCTTTGGCGCCATCTGGATTGTTTTCGCCTCCTATGCCGGTATTGCTGTGGCGGGGCTTGGAGTGGCGTTAACGACGCCCATGCTTTACTTTCTTCCCTGAGGGATTGTCCTCCGTTGCCTCATCGCCATTGGTTTCCTTCGGAGTGTCCGCCATATATATATCGTATGAGGAGGTGGCTGTCCGCCGCCCAGTGAGCGGTGGTTCATGTTCTTCTCCTACATCGTCGTCCATACCGTCGATGTCTTCGGAGTCGAAGTCAAGCACGTCAGTGAGACCATCGACCGTGGCAATGAAGTGGGTGGTGGGTGGGCAACGAATTCCTTCGTCGCCTGCTTCCCACTCGAGCCAGACATAGTTCGGCCACGAGCCTCCTGACAAAGAGAGAGACTTTAACGAGTTCAGCACGTCGCCATTGGGCGAGTGCTGGAAGATATTCGCGGCGGTGAACTCCATTACAGGGGCCCAGCCAGGTTCGGCGGGCTTAGGAGAGCGCGGAATGGAACCTATAGCCGGATACGAGTCCGGGGGTCCGGTGTCACAGGCTTCTTTGGGGGCGGGGCCTGTGTTCGGTTCTCCCACCGATGAGTGTGCGGCCTACGGGGCGGGGTCCATCCCTCCGTCCTTAGGAAACGTGGTCTGCTCCGGGTTTAGGTCCGGGTCTGCCGCAGGGATGACATCCTGAGCATTGTCCGACAGTAGGTCTATGCCGTCCTCAGCGTGACCATCTGGCGCTCCTGGTACAGGCCCGAATCTGTTGAAGATCAAGACTCCACGGACATCAGCCGTGTAGTTCAGGCTTCCAAACCTGATCTGGTGGCCAGGGGCGTAGCTATCGATCTGCTCCAGATGGCCAAGCAAATTGGCCCGCAGTGCGAAGCCGCCGAACACGAAGATCTGTCCGGGGAGAAAAGTCTCACCCTATACCATGTTGTTGACAATGATTGAAGGAGCCATCGAGCCTTGTAGCAACGACATAGAGGAACTCTCAACGAAAGCACCAATGTCGGTGTCAAAACCGGCGGATCTTGGGTAGGGGTCCCGATCTGTGCGTCTTAGGCTGATGGTAACATAAAGCAAGGGACACAATGTTTACCCAGGTTCGGGCCCTCTCGATGGAGGTAAAACCCTACTTCCTTCTTGATTAATATTGATGATATGAGTAGTACAAGAGTAGATCTACCACGATATCGTAGAGGCTAAACCCGAGAAGCTAGCCTATGATGATTATGATTGTGATCGGCCTTCTAAAGACCATCCTCTCCGGTTTATATAGACACCGGAGAGGGCTAGGGTTTACATGGAGTAGGTTACAAGGAAGGTAATATATTATCCGGATCACCAAGCTTGTCTTGCACGCAAAGGAGAGTCCCATCCGGACACGGGATGGAGTCTTGAGTCTTGTATCTTCATGCTCCAATAGTCCAGGCAAAGTATATAATCCGGCTGTCCGGATACCCCCTAATCCAGGATTCCCTCACACGCGTAGAGGCGTATGAGGGTTCACTGGTTCACTGTGGTGTGAGGCTGCCGTCGCCGCAAAATAACAGGGGGTGTGGGTGACTAGAGGGATGGCCTGGCCAGCGGTGGGAGTAGTAGGGGGCGATGAGGCCTCCGCCGCATCACAGCCGGCCGTGGGAGGTAGGAGCACAAGGCACGACCGGCGCTGGTTTGGGCAGCTGGAGCAAGAAGACCAGAGGTTTAAGAAGCACTACGGCCGTTGGATGGACATCGTACGGTCATTGGAGCTAGAATCGTGCATATTGACTAAGTTGACAAAGCCCTCCGTCCTTGTCAACTTATTAGGCCCACAAGTCAGCCTGCCACTGTACTGGGTTCCACCTAGCAGGGCGAGTGAGGGAGTCCTGGATTAGGGGGTGTCCGGATAGCCGGACTAACACCGTTGGCCGGACTCCTGGACTATGAAGATACAAGATTTAAGACTTCGTCCCGTATCCGGATGGGACTTTCCTTGGCGTGGAAGGCAAGCTTGGCGATACGGATATGTAGATCTCCTACCATTGTAACCGACTCTGTGTAACCCTAACCCTATCCGGTGTCTATATAAACCGGAGGGTTTTAGTCCGTAGGACGAACAACAATCATACGATAGCCTAGCTTCTAGGGTTTAGCCTCTCTGATCTCGTGGTAGATACACTCTTGTACTACCCATATCATCAATATTAATCAAGCAGGAGTAGGGTTTTACCTCCATCGAGAGGGCCCGAACCTAGGTAAAAACATCGTGTCCCTTGTCTCCTGTTACCATCCGCCTAGACGCATAGTTCGGGACCCCCTACCCGAGATCCGCCGGTTTTGACACCAACAGGGAGTATTCATTTTTTTTGTGCGTAATAAGGAGGAACTTCCTTGCGTGCGAAGATATAGCTGGTGGGTCCGAGCTGTTAGCGGCGGTAATGTTTTTTCGTGAAATATAGAGGCCCTTCCGGTGGGTCCCAGATTTCAGGTGGAGGAATCATTATTTTGCGCGTAATAAGGAGGCATTTCCTTGCGTGCGGCCGTGGAACCAGCTGCCAGCCTCTCCACATACAGTCCACTTCAGATGCATGTCGGTCGTTGACCATGTTGACCAGGCCGCGCCGAGAGCACCAGGGTGGTGGACGACGGCGAGGCCTAGGAAGGGAACAACATGGAGCCAGGGAAGACTCAGCAGTTGTTTCCCACGCTGAGAGGAGTACGACTGTACGAGGGTTTACTGGTTCGCCTGCCGTTGCCGGAGAATAACAGCAGGTGTGGGTGAGTAGAGGGACGGCTAGGCCAGCGATGGGAGTACCGTGGGGCGGTGAGGCCTGCGCGGCAGCATAGCCGGCCGCGGGAGGAGGGAGCAGACAGTCCCGCTGACGCTTGTTTGAGCGACTGGAGCAGGAAGAGTGGAGATTGAAGTAGCACGACGGCCGTTGGATGGAAATCCAACAGTCACTGCTTGTGCGTCAACCTTTTTTTAGGAAAGCCTCAAATCTTTGGAAAATAGCGTACAGCCCATCTGCCATTATTTTCTAATAATTTATAGCCCATTTGCTAATTCTTAAGGTTTTTTGGAGCCCATATTCTTTTTGTTAGAATTACAGCCCATATTGTGGCCACGGTTAAAAAATTATACGAAATTTTGCATATTTCGGTGCGGTCCATACTGTTTTAAATCCCGAAATTGCGAGTCACATTCAAACTGATTGTAAAAATAAATGTATATCAATATAAAATACAAAAAATTATCCACGCATAAAAATCAATGCAATTTGAAATCTCGAAATGAAAAGAAGAAATTTGAAACTAATTGCCGGTTTGATGTGTTTTAAAAATGTACATCCCATTTCTCATTACTGATAGGCCATTTTCTCGGCCAGCCGAATGAAGCTCTCCTCCTCTTGAAATATTTGCAGCCCAATAGACCTGATAAAGCGACTTACTTGGCAAATCACAAAAAAACGGGGCTGTGGCCGTGGACCCAGCTGTCGGCCTCTCCACGTACAGTACTCTTCCGATGGAAGTCGGTCGTTGACCACATTAACCACGCCGCGCCGAGAGCACCAGGCGGTGGACGACGGCGAGGCCTAGGAAGGGGACGACGCGGAGCCGAGGAAGACGCGGCAGTGGATGCCCATGCAAAGAGGAGTACGAGGGTTCACTGGTTCGGCTGCGGTGTGAGGCTGTCGTCGCCGCAGAATAACAGGGGGTGTGGGTGAGTGGTCGGATGGCCTGGCCAGCGGTGGGAGTAGTATGGGGGCGGTGAGGCCTCCGCGGCAGCACAGCCGGCCACGGGAGGCAGGAGCAGGTGGCACGACCAGCGCTGCTTTGGACGGCTGGAGCAGGAAGACCAGAGGTTGAAGAAGCACTATGGCCGTTGGATGGACATCGTATGGTCACTAGAGCTAGAATCGTTCATCTTGACTAAGTTGTCAAAGCCCTCTGACCCCGTCAACTTAGTATGCCCACAAGTCAGCCACCCACTATGGTGGGTCCTAGCTAGCAGGGGATATTCATTTTTTTGTGCGTCATAAGGAGGCACTTCCTTGCGTGCGAAGATATAGCTGGTGGGTCCGACCTGTCAGCGGGGGGAACGTTTTTTTGCGAAATACAGAAGCCCTTCCCGTGGGTCCTAGTTGTCAGGTGGAGGAATCATTATTTGGCGCGTAATAAGGAGGCGTTTCCTTGCATGCAGCCGTGGACCCAGTTGTCAGCCTCTCCACGTACAGTCCACTTCCGATGGATGTCGTTCATTGACCAAGTTGACCAGGCCGCACCGAGAGCACCAGGGCGGTGGATGACGGCGAGGCCTAGGAAGGGAATGACATGGAGCCAGGGAAGACTCGGCAGTTGTTTCCCACGCGGAGGAGTACGAGGGTTTACTGGTTTGTCTGCCGTCCCCGGAGAATAACAGCAGGTGTGGGTGAGTAGAGGGATGGCTAGGACAGCGATGAGAGTACGGTGGGGCGGTGAGGCCTGCGCGACAGCATAGCCGGCCGCAGGAGGAGGGAGCAGGCAGTCCCGACGACGCTTGTTTGAGCGGCCGGAGCAGGAAAAGCAGAGATTGAAGAAGCACAGCAGTCGTTGGATGGACATCCAACAGTCACTACTCTTGTGTGCATTATTTCGAATAATGCACATCCCATTTGCTAATTCTTAATAAAATTTTTGGAAACCATCTTCTTTTTGTTAACATTACACCCCATATTGTGGCCACGGTTAAAAATATACGAATTTTTGCATATTTCGGTGCGGTCAACTGTTTTTAATCCCGAAATATCGATTCACATTCAAACTATTTTGAAAAATAATTTATATAAATATAAAATCCAAATAATTGTCCATGCATAAAAATCAATGGAATTAAAAATCTTGTAATGAAAAAAAATTGAAACTAATTCCCGGTTTGATGTGTTTCAAAATTGCACAGCCCATTTCTGGGCAAACCGAATGAAACTCTCCTCGTCTTGAAAGATTTGCAGCCCAGCAGGGCTGCTCGTTTGGGTATTTCTTTAAAATAATAGAACTGGGCTAGCCATTTTCAGCAAGAAAAAAGGCAATTGGGCTCATGATGTGGCAAACATAAATAAAACCCTGGCTAGATGGGCCACATCCCCCGCACAGCCTCGTTGTTACCCTGGTCATCGCTAAAACTAGTATAAATAACAACTGCTTGTTCCTCAAAAAAAAACTGCGTGACCTGCTGGGTCCCTGGTGTCAGCCGCTCGCAGTGTAATTCTCTCGTTTATTGACTAAGTTGACAATGGCGTGAGCCCGAGATGTCCAACCATTAGGAGGAACCATATTTTTGGGCTTGTAATATAGAGGCACTTGCTTGCGTACTGCCATGACGCTGGTGGGTCCCTACTGTCATCCTCTCCACGTACAGTCATCTCCTTGTTCCTCTCGGTTGTTGACGACGTTGACAATGCAAGAGGGCGGCGCACCACGCACGTCGAGCGAACCAAGGCCGCAAGGCGGAGGACGACGGCGAGGCCTTGGACGGAACGAACAGGAGCCGTGGAAGATGCGCTGGTCCAGTCGTAGGCGGAGGGGAGTACGAGGGTTGACTGGTTCGCGTGCGGGTGCGTGTTGGGGCTGACGTTGTCGGAGAATAACAGGACGTGTGGGGGAATAGAGGGAGGGACTGGCCAATGTTTGAGGGTACGTACGGTAGGGCGGCGGAGGCGCAGCCAGCCATGGGAGGCGGGAGCAGGCGGAGCCGACGGGGTGGTTTGGTTTGGGTGGCTGGAGGAAGAAGAAGACAAGAGATAGAAGATACACGACATATGTTGGATGTCAATCCAACGACTGGTATGCAGAATCTTTTGTTGACTGGCTAGGAAGTCGACACCACCTTGGATAGGCTATTTCCTCGCGGGTTCCAAATGTCAGAATCGAAATTTGTCACGGTCATGCAGCCTTTCCTATGAAAATTTACACCCCATTTGATGTGCTAGTTTGAAATAAGTTTGTGGGTGCTGGTGGGGGTTAATCACTTGGCTTCTGTAATGCACAGTGAGCTCAAGCAGCCGGCGAGAGTGATGTTATTTCCCTTGGTTGGGATTTGTCAGTTGTTACAATATTTCACTCTAAATTAAATGACTGGCAAGCAATTTGCCTTGCTTCAAAGAAAATATGGCAGTCACAGCCGAGTTGGAAAGGGCAAGAACATCTAACTCCAGCTTACAAACTGTGCAAAAGCATGAGGGTTAATTGTTCATCAGGTTTACAAAAGAAACCAGGTTGAAAAGGGCAACAACATCTAACTCCAACGCTGTTTTCGGCAGTCACAGTCAAATGGATCGGTCAGGTCCATAGAATGAACATCTTGGGTCATAAAATTTACTAGATTATGACCACAATATGTTGTAAATAGAAGCCCGACACGTTCGGAAGCTCTTCTGCCCACCTGAAACTCCTTTTTTTGCTCTCCCACATACCCATCCGTCAAAACCATGCTGCTGATAAACTTAAGCCTGATGGACAATAGTAACCTCGCATTCAGCAGGAAGAATGTGACAAATCTAGTGTTTGCACGGTTGGCTACATATCATTCTAGCGTTATTGTCTTCAATCGAATCTCATGAGAAGTGAGAAAATCCCGATGCTTACGAATCCACAGATTGCTTATAACTTTCTTACCCCGTCCTGTCGCCTAAATAGACATGAAGATTGAAAAAAGTTAAGGTCTAAAAAAAGGTGTCGAAAGAGCAACAACTGGATGGTTAATTCTAGTACACTATATGCGGGCTTCCAAATGTGCATGAAATTATCACCTTTATATACAACTTCTCCAGACATGGAAAGCATTGCAGCAAGCCAATAATCTTGTTCGGATCAAAACTATTCATTTGGATATATAAGATCTTGACAGAATCCAGCACCATTGATAGGCCATCCATGGATAAACTCTTCATTGAGCATAGAACATAATATTAGTACAAAATGTGTACTCCAAGATGACATATAACTTATGTGTAGAAATTTAAAATGCAGCTTATGGTTACAAGTGTAGATGATAATGTAAAGTACCTGAAGAACTGTGGAGCCAAACACAATATTGAAATGATCACAGAGATCATGTATTACACCCAAGGTCTCCAGTTTAGGCGCAGAGAGGACGGTTATTTGCAACGGTGAATAACTAGAATCAAGGATCAACCTTTAAAGTGAAGGGGCATCTTGGATGATGAGCCGCCTTCCGTCAAAACAAATTCCAATTCTTACAAGGTTAGGCGACTTTATTTGGAGACAACCGATTCTAACTATGAAAACAAGCACCAAGCACTCCAGGGCAGGGCAATTGGAGTAGATGATGTTGTGCAATGAGGCCTCCGATATATGAACTCGCACAAGTGGAAGTTTCTTGAGAAATGGGAGTCAAAGGTTTAGTACCAGATTGTCTGGTAGGTCGCATAGCGCAAAGGTGGCGGTGTGGAGAGAGGAGGAAAACCGCGAGATGGACATCGGTGCTGAGGGCACAGGTAGATGGCGTTCGGTATCTGGTAGGTGATTTCCAGGGGAATAGTAGAACTGAAGTAGTTGTAGTTCTGAGAATTCAGGGGATTTCAGCCAGGCGTCCACCATGTAGGGCATGGTATGCTTGCTCAGGTAGCATGACGGGATGCAGAGGCTTTGAACGGATCCCTGGTGGGAGGAGATGATGGCACTGGGGATTTCAAAATCATTGAAGAGAGATAGCTGACGACAGTCGAGATTAAGGGGCACGGCGCGCCATAGAGGGCGCCACCGAATTGAGAGGACTTGGGTGTGGTAGCAATCCTTGGTGAGGAGAAGTGAGATGATCTCCCCAAGGACGGCGTCTGGGAGATCGCTGATGTGGTCCACCCGAGATTCTGTGGGTTCCTGGGATCCGGTGGGGGCGGGGTAGCCGCTTCTCCCCGCGCTGCCGGGTGAGGGATCTACAACAGGCGTTGCCACTAGCAGGAGCCTCATCTTCTTAGTGCTGGGGTCAGCCGACTCCATTTTCCTCAAGGGCGTCGCGTCGCGCTCACGAATTTGAGCAGAGTAACAAATGACAAGCCTAGTTGTAGTGCGAGTGAAGAAGAAGGGGAGCTGGGGTTTTTCTGTAGTAGTGAGGAAGAAGGGGAGCCGGCGTTTTCTGTAGGAGTGAGGTGAGGAATTTGGGGGTACGAGTGGAGCGAGCTAACGTGAGGTGGGTGGGAGTGAGGAGGAAGAAGAACACCCAAGTTTTTTTGGGGGGCGGTGTGCTGGGTGTGGGTAGCTCCTCTCATTCAGTAAATATATGAACTTTTGAATTGATTTTACTATTTACTAGGGTGGATGGTCTGTTTTGTCTTGGGCCCAGAGAAACAATTACTACTAGTACAGTGGAGACACTCTACAGATACCCAGAAAAACAATTACTACTAGTACAGTGGATACAATACCGCTTCTATCTCCTCCTAGGTCATCGAAACGCCTCCCTCAACTGAATGTCGTTATACTTTTGTTCAACGGCATGCGGGCCATGCAGCGCGCGGGCCCAAATGCCATCCACCAAATTAGAAGGCAGTATGCAGGCGGAGAGTCACCCCGGTTGTAGCGCGGCAATAACGAGTCGTCGTATCACAAAACCCCACCTCCCCGCAGTCTAAGTTTGACGGACGAAGCAACCATCAATTCACTCTTCGCTGAATCCCCTTCTCCCTCGCCGTCTTCAAGAAAGGCATCACTCGCATCTGCCACTGTTCTTCTCTCCCAATGAAGGGAAGGTAAGCGGATCCGTGATGTTGGTATATTTTCGTTCAGAGAAAAAAACTTTTGCAAAGCAGTAACCGGTCCTCACTCTCTTTTTTGTTTCATTGGGATTGCGATTGTGTTTTCCTTTCAGTGGTCTCCTAGTATTCGTCAGTTTCATGATGGACCAAGGAGAACCAGGCAAAGATCTGCCGATATTGGAGCAGACGCGGGAGGCTGATCCCCACGAGACAGAGAGCTCCAAGAAGATGGAGGCAGCCACCGAGCCGACCCCAGATACGCTCACGGCCACTACTGAGATGGTCGACGCCCTGTTTGAGGTTACAGCCCCCGTGGCGCTGCAGGAGCAGTTTTCCCCCTTCAAGGATGTGTCCCCCCCCCCCACTGAGCTGCCCAAGGTGATTTTCTTATTTGTCGTCTTGATTGTGGTTTTTCATCTAAGTATGTGGTGATGAATAATGCAAAATTTTATTAGCTTCGATGCGATGCTATACATAGTGGTTTAAATAACTTGTGTTTCTTATACTAGAAAGTAATTCGGAATTTGTTCTGTTTCAATTAGAGCCCTGATGCAGGCAAGGATTGTGTGGTTGTACATGTCAGTCGCTATGAGCCGGATGACCTGAATATACGCACTGGGAAAACAGAGTTTTTAGGCTGTTGGATTTTGGAAGTCATTTGCGCTTATACCAATGAAGAGTTGTATTCCAGCCTCACTATTGTTAGGCGTATTGTCCAGGGTGTACTGAAGCACAAGAAGTTCAAAGCTACTCCTTCATTTGTGAGGCATACTATTCTTGTCAAGCTTACGCAGGAAGATGACGTGGCATGCCTCCACAAACAAGTTTATGAGTGGCAAGGCCACAAGGTTGTCTTCATGAAGGTTCACAGGATTGAGCTGCTGCTGGACGTCCTCGATGATGTTCATGGCAAGGTCCGTCTTTTGTCCAGCCCAAATTAGATCGAGGCATGAAATAGTTGCCCCAGCTAGTGTTTAATAGTAGTTTGGATTGTGTCTAATTATCCAAACCTTGCCTGTTATCAAGCCCTCTTGGGCTAGTAGTCTGTTTGAATCCATCTATGGGAACTGCTGCTACTTTTGTGTGCCCGTGAATCATCGTAATTGTTGCCGAAATAGATGTGTCCTCACTAGTTTTATCATACGAGCAGTGTGTGTTTTGATGAAATAGATTACTCATTCGAGAACTGTGCACCGACGTATACGTAAGTACTTGTGAACACTGTTGGTGCTACCCCACTTGTAAGCAGTTGTGCAAAACACGGCACATTGGCTCAGCTTGCTTCAACACTAGGCTATCGACCAGCTAACAATCAACAATCTGCTGTCTGACATATAAGAAACTATGTATCTTGTTACAGTGGTTCATGCTGTTAGCTGAGGCCACAATGTAAATTCCAAACATTCACACGCTAGTCCAGCGTTCATGTGGAACACTCATATTAAACTCGGCTTCATAAAAAACTTGAAAAGCATAAGTTAAACAATTTTATACATCTCAATGATTCATAGAACATAACAAACGTATACTAGTTCACAGCAAAAGACAAAGTTGTGAGAAGATTTACAAATCAGGAAAAAACAAGCAAGGCTTCTCCGAGCAAAGGGCCTCCCGACAGGCTTAAATTTCCTGGAGTTCACTCTGGTTTTTTATTATTGCCACCATACAGGGTTAGGTTCTCTCATTCCAGAATAACCAATTATAATTGTGTTCTCAGCTGCTGAACTGAACCATGTAGTGTACTGACCATCTGAAATTCTTGTGCATTCCACTAAATTTAAGCAACGCTATTTGCAGAAATAAGTGGACCACAATGCCTCTTGTCCGCACACCTGTCCAAAAAACAGCCGTGCAGCCGTGCCAGCTAGTCATCGGTCCGTGGATGAACTGGTAGAAAGTGTATTCCGGACTAGGATGCAGTTGTTTTCGCTCGTCCCTACACTGCATTCAGGAAGTAAAACGTATGAATCAACTTCTTTTATATTGCGTTGGTCATTCTACCTACTAACTACCAATGTAGGAATACTTGGAAGACGGGTGGTTAGATGACGACAACGAGGGATAGTCATCTCATTTTGCGCAATTCTACTAAAACTGAGGTGTGTGCTTTTGATTGCGCGGATAGAAACGATACAGAGACAGACATCCCGTAACGATATGGAGACATACATCCCTGTTTGCGCAAATACGAAATACGGTTATTTAAACAATGACAGATATTTGCAGTGGCGTATGATTTATAGCAGCGTCTATTGTGTTATAATTGGCATTAGATTGACAGTATGAAAGTGTCCTTAAGTAAGTAGCATCACATCACATCAACACTGCCACTAGATTAACATGCAGAACAATAGCATTAGTATTACTGTTATGAGAGTGGCACATGGTCAGTAAAGTGCAATCAAATTTGTGCAGTTCCACTGGGATGAAGCAATGTTAGTGGTGTGAGATTTAAGTGTAACTGCAAAAACACAATTCATGGGAAATAAAGCAAGATGGAAGCACTTCATAAAATGGTGGTGGCATTGCTTCAATTTATCGACGGCACTAGACCATTACTTATAGTGACATTATGTGGCATTGCTTAGTGCTTCATGTGAATTTTACATTAACGGTAGCGATATGGGCGTAGGGATAGCAGGGGCATAAAGTGGTGAGGCAGATGTGGTTGCCGAGAGCGGCAAACACTCAGGCATCATGTCTGCATTTGTCCCATTTTTATCTCCTCGGCGACATTTTCCTATGTGACCACATCAAATCTAGACCCGCTCATTCTCATTTGTGTTGTCCCCCAACACACGTCACTTTCTTTCCTTTTTCAACCAAGAGATAGGTCCACTTCCCCCCACCCTACTCCATCCACTATGCTTTCTTCGTATTTTCAACCAAGAGACCGGTTGGGTAGCCAGTATTTACTACTTTCCCCTATTTTCTCTTAGAACCAAGTCTTAGATTCATGCTACAGCTTTCCCACTTTCTTCCCTGTTTGAACCAACAATTAGAGTCGACTGTATGAACTAGCTTTACCTCTAATAATAGTAGAAGTCTAGGTGGCTTTGGAACAACGGACGGAAGTAGAAAAAGATCCACACGAAGCCAAGTGGGGAGCTGGGGCAGTAGAGCAAGGCAGGTTTCGAAGGAATATACACCTGAGGGTCGTCGGCATGTGTCAAAGACGGCATCGAGAGGCCGCATCTTGGCCACAATACCGCAGGGAGGAAGAAGGGGTCGGAGGCCCTCTAGAGCCAGCGCTCTCTTGGAGAGAACAACACGGCCGCTGATCAGGACGCGCGGGCAGCCGTTGGTCTCCTCCCTCGCCGCCGACGACATCATGAACGATGCACCTACACTCCTGCCCCGATCGAGGTTGTCCGGCCATATTCGTGACCAGCCGTGAGCTGAGAGAGAGTGTGGCGACCTATGTCTTTCTTAGATCTGGAGAGCATTGATACGTCTCCAAAGTATCTATAATTTATGAAGTATTCATGCTATTATATTATCCATCTTGGATGTTTATGGGCTTTATTAAACACTTTTGGGACTAACCTATTAACCCAAAGCCCAGTGCCAGTTCCTGTTTTTTCCCTTGTTTCAGTGTTCTGAAGAAAATGAGTATCAAACGGAGTCCAAACGGAATGAAACATTCGGGAGAGTTATTTTTGGAAAGAAAGCAATCCAGAAGACTTGGGGTGTACGTATGAGAAGCAACGAGGAAGGCACGAGGCAGGGGCGTGCCCACCCCCCTGGGCGCGCCCTCCACCCTCGTGGGTTGCTCGTGGCTCCCCTGACGTATTTCTTCCTCCTATATATACCAATATACCCTAAAACCATCTGTGAACATAATAGATCGGGAGTTCCGCCGCCGCAAGCCTCTGTAGCCACCAAAAACCAATCGGGACCCTGTTCCGGCACCTTGCCGGAGGGGGGAACCCTCACCGGTGGCCATCTTCATCAACCCAGCGCTCTCCATGACGAGGAGGGGGTAGTTCACCCTCGGGGCTGAGGGTATGTACCAGTAGCAATGTGTTTGATCTCTCTCTCTCTCTCTCGTGTTCTTGATTTGGCACGATCTTGATGTATCGTGAGCTTTGCTATTATAGTTGGATCTTATGATGTTTCTCCCCCTCTACTCTCTTGTAATGGATTGAGTTTTCCCTTTGAAGTTATCTTATCGGATTGAGTCTTTTAATGATTTGAGAACACTTGATGTATGTCTTGCGTGGGATACCCGTGGTGACAATGGGGTATTCTATTGATCCACTTGATGTATGTTTCGGTGATCAACTTGCGGGTTCCACCCATGAACCTATGCATAGGGGTTGGCACACGTTTTCGTCTTGATTCTCCGGTAGAAACTTTGGGGCACTCTTTGAGGTTCTATGTGTTGGTTGAATAGATGAATATGAGATTGTGTGATGCATATCGTATAATCATACCCACGGATATTTGAGGTGACATTGGAGTGTCTAGGTGACATTAGGGTTTTGGTTGATGTGTGTCTTAAGGTGTTATTTTACTACGAACTCTAGGGCTGTTTGTGACACTTATAGGAATAGCCCAATGGATTGATCGGAAAGAATAACTTTGAGGTGGTTTCGTACCCTACCATAATCTCTTCGTTTGTTCTCCGCTATTAGTGACTTTGGAGTGACTCTTTGTTGCATGTTGAGGGAATAGTTATATGATCCAATTATGTTATTATTGTTGAGAGAACTTGCACTAGTGAAAGTATGAACCCTAGGCCTTGTTTCAACGCATTGCAATACTGTTTGTGCTCCCTTTTATCATTAGTTACCTTGCTGTTTTTATATTTTCAAATTACAAATACTCATAGCTACCATCCATATTGCACTTATATCACCATCTCTTCGCCGAACTAGTGCACCTATACAATTTACCATTGTATTAGGTGTGTTGGGGACACAAGAGACTCTTTGTTATTTGGTTGCAGGGTTGTTTGAGAGAGACCATCTTCATCCTACGCCTCCCAGCAGATTGATAAACCTTAGGTCATCCACTTGAGGGAAATTTGCTATTGTCCTGCAAACCTCTGCACTTAGAGGCCCAACAATGTCTACAAGAAGAAGGTTGTGCAGTAGACATCAAGCTCTTTTCTGGCGCCGTTGCCGGGGAGGCAAGGTAAGCGGCACTAACACCCCGTCAACTAAGCTCTTTTATGGCGCCGTTGTCGGGGAGGTGAGTGCTTGAAGGTATATCTTTATATCTTGCAACCGAATCTTTTAGTTTCTTGTTTTTTCACTAGTTTAGTTTACAAAAGATAACTACAAAAAAAAAGGAATTGAGGGTACCTCATATGCTTCATCTTTTTAATGTCTTTCGTGAAAATGATGGAAAGGAAAATTGTGCTCAAGTACTAGAAGAAGAATTACATAGAATGCTTGGCATAAAATTTGTGAATGATGAGCATGATTTCAATGTTGTTAGTATGAATTCTTTGAATACCCATGATGCTAATGATATGCAAAGCCACAAGCTTGGGGAAGCTATGTTTGATGAAGATGATATTTTTTGTCCCCCAAGCTTTGATGAGAAAATTTACTATGATGAAAGCATGCCTCCTATCTATGATGATTATTGTGATGACACGTATGCTACAAAGAATAATGATAACCATGAAACTTGTCATCTTGATCTTAATTTTCAATCACATGATAGTTGTTTTGTTGAGTTTTCTCCCACTACTATTCCGAATGAGAAGAAGTTTGCTTATGTGGAGAGTAATAAAATTTCTATGCTTGTAGATCATGAAAAGAATGCTTTAGGTGCTGGTTATATTGTTGAATTAATTCATGATGCTACTGAAATTTATTATGAGGGAGGAATATATGCTTGTAGGAATTGCAATAATATCAAGTTTCCTCTCTATGTGCTTAAAGTTTTGAAGTTATGCTTGTTTTGCCTTCCTATGCAAGTTGATTCTTGTTCCCATAAGTTGTTTGCTCACAAAATCCCTATGCATAGGAAGTGGGTTAGACTTAAATGTGCTAGTCATATTCTTCATGATGCTCTCTTTATCTTTTATTTCTTATCTTTTATGCGAGCATCATTGAAATCATCATGCCTAGCTAGGGGCATTAAACGATAGCGCTTGTTGGGAGGCAACCCAATTTTTATTCTAGTTTCTTGCTTTTTGGTTCTGTTTAGGAATAAATAATATATCTAGCCTCTGGTTAGATGTGGTTTTATGTTTAATTTAGTGTTTGTGCCAAGTTAAACCTATAGGATCTTCTTGGATGATAGTTATTTGATCTTGCTGAAAATTCCAGAAACTTTCTGTTCACGAAAACAATTGTTAAAAATCACCAGAACGTGATAAAATACTAATTCCAATTGCAGTAGATCAATAAACAAATTATTTAGATCTTCATATTTTGGTAGATTTTTTGAGTTCTAGAAGTTTGCGTTTGATACAGATTACTACAGACTGTTCTGTTTTCGACAGATTCTGTTTTCATTGTGTTGTTTGCTTATTTTGATGAATCTATGAGTATTATCGGAGGGTATGAACCATAGAGGAGTTGGAATACAGTAGATATTACACCAATATGAATTTAGAATGAGTTCACAACAGTACCTAAGTGGTGACTTATTTTCTTATACTAACGGAGCTTACGAGTTTTCTGTTGAGTTTTGTGTTGTGAAGTTTTGAAGTTTTGGGTAAAGATTCGATGGACTATGGAATAAGGAGTGGCAAGAGTCTAAGATTGGGGATGCCCTAGGCACCCCAAGGTAATATTCAAGGACAACCAAGAGCCTAAGCTTGGGGATGCCCCGGATGGCATCCCCTCTTTCGTCTTCGTTCATCGGTAACTTTACTTGGAGCTATATTTTTATTCACCACATGATATGTGTTTTGCTTGGAGCGTCATTTTATTTTCTTTAGTTTTGCTTTCTGTTATTTATAATAATGTTTTGCATCTCTATTTTCAATAAAAATGTCAAGGATAGCCTTTACCATGCTTATTTTGCAAGTATACATGTTGCTGTTTCAAAACAGAAAGTTTACCGCTGTTGCAAAAATTCCCTAGAAAAGTCAGAATGTGATAAAATGTTGAAACCTTTTGCATAGTAAGATCTGATAAATTTACTACAGTGGGAATTTTGTTTCATAATTTATGGACTTATGGAAGTATGATGAATCTTGCATTCTTTACAGGCTGTACCGTTTTGGCAGATTGCTGTTATGTTTGCATATGTTTGCTTGTTTAATGATTCTATTTGAGGATAGGAGTATTAAATATGCAGAGGCATTTAGTATGCAATTTTGAATAATAATTTTAGTGATTTGTTACAGTAGGAAAATGATAAGGTTTTTGCATTGGTTTATACTAACTTATCTCACGAGTCCTTGTTGAGTTTGGTGTGGATGAAGCTTTCGAGATTTAGGAAACCGTGATATGCGAGGAATTAAGGAGACACAAAATCTCAAGCTTGGGGATGCCCAAGGCACCCCAAGATAATATTTCAAGAAGTCTCAAGCATCTAATCTTGGGGATGCCCCGGTAGGCATCCCACCTTTCTTCTTCAACAATTATCGGTTAGTATCAGTTGAGCCTAAGTTTTTGCTTCTTCACATGATGAGTGCTATCCTTGAAATTTTGTTTTATTTTGTTTTGCTTGCTGTTTGAATAAAATACCAAGATCTGAAATTCTTAAATGAGAGAGAGTCTTCACATAGCTACATAATTATTTAACTACTCATTGATCTTCACTTATATCTTTTTGGAGTAGTTTGTCATTTACTCGTCTGCTTCACTTATATCCTATGAGTAAATGGTTGAATGATTTTAATGTAATAAATCTTAAATTATATATGTTTCATATGCTTTTCCCATGGGGAGTAATGCCTTCACATATAAGAAGTAGAGGTGGTAAATTTTTTGAAGGTTAGCAAACATTGTATTGGTCACTTGAACAATTCATGAAAGAATATTAAAGGAAGAGAAATTTCACATATAAATATACTATCTTGGACATATTCTATGATTGTGATCCCCATTAATTATTTTCAAACCTGAGCAAATTAGTTGAAGTTGGAAAAGCAAGACAACTTAATGAGTTATGCTTGGGTATATTTGTATAGAAGTTATATTATTATGGATCCTCTAACATGTGGTGCTTGCTATTTAGAATCCTTTGCCAGCCAAAATATCTGTACTAAGCGGGAATACTGCTTGTGCATCCAAATTCCTTGAACCAAGTTTCTTCCATGAGTGTCCACCATATCTACCTATATGCGGTATTTACCTACCGTTCCAAGTAAATTTGCATGTGCCAAACTCTAAACCTTCAAATAATAATCTGTTTTGTATGCCCGAATCGCTCATGTAGCGACTAGGGGCTGTCAGTATCTTCCATGCTAGGTGGGTTATTCTCACGATGAGTGGACTCCTCTCATCATTCATGAGAAAATGGCTGGTAACTGGGATGCCCAGTCCTATGATCAAAAGATCAAAAACAAAATCGCAAATAATTTAAACAAACTACCCCAGGATTGATGTTAGTTGGAGGCACTCGTTGTTCGGGCAAGCCATGGATTGATGATTGTTGGTGGAGGGGGAGTAAAATCTTTACTTTACTGTGTGGGAACCGCCTATAATGTATCTAGTATGGAAGATATTGGGAACTCTTGGTCGTTACGTTCCCTCTCAAAATTGTATTGTGTGTGTTGGGGACACAAGAGACTCTTTGTTATTTGGTTGCAGGGTTGCTTGAGAGAGACCATCTTCATCCTACACCTCCAACGGATTGATAAACCTTAGGTCATCTACTTGAGTGAAATTTGCTACTGTCCTACAAACCTGTGCACTTGGAGCCCAACAACGTCTACAAGGAGAAGGTTGCGTAGTAGACATCAAGCTCTTTTCTGGCGCCGTTGCCGGGGAGGTGAGTGCTTGAAGGTATACCTTTAGATCTTGCAATCAAATCTTTTAGTTTATTTTTTTATCACCAGTTAGTTTATAAAAGAAAACTACAAAAAATGGAATTGAGGGTGCCTCATATCCTTCATATTTTTAATGTCTTCCGTGAAAATAAGGATTTCGATAATTGTGGCTAGAGGAAGAATGCATTAAAATGTTTGGCACTAAATTTTTGAATGATGAGCATGATTGCAATGTTGTTAGTATGAATTCCTTGAATACCCATGATGCTAATGATAAGCAAAGCCACAAGCGTGGGGAAGCTATGTTTGATGAAGATGATATTTTTTGTCCCCCATGTTTTGATGAGAAAATATATTATGATGAAAGCATGCCTCCTATCTATGATGATTATTGTGATGACATGTATGCTATAAATAATAAAGATAACCATGAAACTTTTCATCATGATTTTAGTTGTCAATTGGATTATGCCTCACATGATAATTATTTTGTTAAGTTTGCTCCCACTATTCCAAATGAGAAGAATTTTTCTTATGTGGGGAGTAATAAAATTTCTATGCTTGTAGATCATGAAAAGAATGCTTTATGTGATGGTTATATTGTTGAATTTATTCATGATGCTACTGAAAATTATTATGAGGGAGGAACATATGCTTGTAGGAATTGAAACAATATCAAGTTTCCTCTCTATGTGCTTAAAGTTTTAAAGTTATGCTTGTTTTGCCTTCCTATGCTAGTTGATTATTGTTCCCGTAAGTTGTTTGCTCACAAAATACCTATGCATAGGAAGTGGG
>LR880968.1:766694666-766728492 GCA_904067115.1 Aegilops sharonensis
CTTATGTGGGGAGTAATAAAATTTCTATGCTTGTAGATCATGAAAAGAATGCTTTATGTGATGGTTATATTGTTGAATTTATTCATGATGCTACTGAAAATTATTATGAGGGAGGAACATATGCTTGTAGGAATTGAAACAATATCAAGTTTCCTCTCTATGTGCTTAAAGTTTTAAAGTTATGCTTGTTTTGCCTTCCTATGCTAGTTGATTATTGTTCCCATAAGTTGTTTGATCAAAAAATCCTAATGCATAGGAAGTGGGCTTGACTTAAATGTGCTAGTAATATTCTTCAAGATGCTCTCTTTATGTTTCAATTCTTATCTTTTATGTGAGCATCATTGAAATTATCATGCCTAGCTAGGGGCGTTAAACGTTAGCGCTTGTTGGGAGGCAACCCAATTTTATTTTTGTTTCTTGCTTTTTGGTTCTGTTTGGTAATAAATATTTGATCTAATCTCTGGTTAGATGTGGTTTTATGTTTTAATTAGTGTTTGTGCCAAGTAAAACCAATAGGATCTTCTTGGTTGATAGTTATTTGATCTTGCTGAAAAATCAGAAACTTTCTGCTCACGAAAACAATTGTTAAAAATCACCAGAACGTGATAAAATAAATATTCCAATTGCAGTAGATCAACAAGAAAATTATCTAGGTCTTCTTATTTTTGTAGAATTTTTGAGTTACAGAAAGTTTGTGTTTGATACAGATTACTACAGACTGTTCTGTTTTTGACAGATTCTGTTTTTCGTGTGTTGTTTGATTATTTTGATGAATCTATGGCTAGTATCTGAGGTTATGAACCATAGAGAAGTTTTAATACAGTAGGTTTAACACCAACATGAATAAATAATTAGTTCAATACAGTACCTTGAAGTGGTGTTTTGTTTTCTTCCACAAACGGAGCTCACGAGTTTTCTGTTGAGTTTTGTGTTGTGAAGTTTTCAAGTTTTGGGTAAAGATTCAATGGACTATGGAATAAGGAGTGGAAAGAGCATAAGATTGTGGATTCCCAAGGCACCCCAAGGTAATATCCAAGGAAAACCAAGATCCTAAGCTTGGGGATGCCCCGGATGGCATCCCCTCTTTCGACTTCGTTCATCGGTAACTTTACTTGGGGCTATATTTTTATTCATCACATGTATGTGTTTTGCTTGGAGCGTCATTTTATTTTGTTAGTATTTGCTTGCTGTTATTTATAATAATGTTTTGCATCTCTAGTTTCAATAAAAATCTCAAGAATAGCTTTTACCATACTTATTTTGCAAGTATACATGTTGCAAAAATTCTCTAGAAAAGTCAAAATGTGATCAAATGTTGAAACCTTTTGCATAATAAATTTAATACAATGGGAATTTTCTTTCATAATTTTTGGAGCTAGGGAAGTATGGATCTTGCAGCATTCTTTACAGACTGTCCTGTTTAGGCAGATTGCTGTTATGTTCGCATTGTTTGCATATGTTTGCTTCTTTAATGATTCTATTTGAGGATAGGATTATTAAATATGCAGAGGCATTTAGTATGCAATGTTGAATAATAATTTTAGTGATTTGCTATAGTAGAGTATGATAAGGTTTTTGCATTGGTTTATACTAACTTATCTCATGAGTCCTTGTTGAGTTTTGTGTGGATGAAGCTTTTGAGATTTAGGGAGACCGTGATATGAGAGGAATTAAGGAGATAAAAAAGCTTAAGCTTGGGGATGCACAAGGCATCCCAATATAATATTTCAAGAAGTCTCAAGCGTCTAAGCTCGGGGCATCCCACCTTTCTTCTTCAACAACTATCGGTTAGTATCGGTTGAGCCTAAGTTTTTGCTTCTTCACATCATGAGTGCTATCCTTGAAATGTCGTTTTATTTTGTTTTGCTTGCTGTTTGAATAAAACACCAAGATCTGAAATTCTTAAATGAGAGAGAGTCTTCACATAGCTAAATAATTATTTAACTACTCATTAATCTTCACTTATATCTTTTTGGAGTAGTTTGTCGTTTACTCATGTGCTTCACTTACATCCTATGAGTAAATGGTTGAATGAATTGAATACCATAAATCTAAAATTATGTATGTTCCATATGCTTATCCCATGGGGAGTAATTACTTTACATATAAGAAGTAGAGGTGGTAAATTTATTGAAGGTTAGCAAACATTGTACTGGTCACTTGAACAATTCATGAAATAATATTGAAGGAAGAGCGATTTCACATATAAATATACTATCTTGGACATCTTTTAATTGTGAGCACTCATTAAAATATGACATGCTAAAAGGTTGATGTTGGACAAGGAATACAACGTAATGGATTATGTTTTCTTATATCCGAAATAAAGTATATTGTCATGGATCGCCCAACACGTTGAGCTTGCCTTTCCCCCTCATGCTAGCCAAATTCTTTGCACCAAGTAGAGATACTACTTGTGCTTCCAAAGCTCCCTTAAACCAGTATTGCCATGAGAGTCCACCATACCTACCTATGGATTGAGTAAGATCCTTCAAGTAAGTTGTCATCGGTGCATGAAATAAAAATTGATCTCTAAATATGTATGATCTTTTAGTGTGGAGAAAATAAGCTTTATACGATCTTGTGATATGGAAGCAATAAAAGCGACGGACTGCATAATAAAGGTCCCTATCACAAGTGGCAATATAAAGTGGCGTTCCCTCGCATTAAGATTTTATGCATCCAACTATAAAAGCGCATGGCAACCTCTGCTTCCCTCTGTGAAGGGCCTATCTTTTATTCTTGTCTTTTACCTTATGCAAGAGTCATGGTGATCTTCACCTTTCCTTTTTACATTTTATCCTTTAGCAAGCACATTGTGTTGGAAAGATTCTGATATATATATCCAATTGGATGTAAGGCATCATGAGCTATTATTGTTGAAATTACCCTTGAGGTAAAAGGTTAGGAGGCGAATCTATAAGCCCCTATCTTTCTCTGTGTCTGATTAAAACTTTGAACCCATAAATATCGCGTGAGTGTTAGCAATTGTGAAAGACTAAATGATAGTTGAGTATGTGGAGTTTGCTAAATCAAAGCTCTGACATAGACTCTTCCTGAAAATAAGATGAATTGTAATTGTTTGATGACTAATAGCACGGTTTGTTAGTTTTCAAGAAAGTTTATGATCTATACTTTAACATGTGAATATCTTGTTACTTGATCGTGAGAAGCTTTATGAGATGAGCTAATGTTATGATAAATAATGATGCTAGAAAAGGTGATTGAAATTATCATTGATCAAACTTGTGCACCTGCTAGCATTCACACTTCATAAATTATTTATTTTATCATCTACCTACTCGAGGACGAGCAGGAATTAAGCTTGGGGATGCTGATACGTCTCCAACGTATCTATAATTTATGAGTTATTCATGCTATTATATTATCTGTTTTGGATGTTTATGGGCTTTATTAAACACTTTTATATTAATTTTGGGACTAACCTATTAACCCAGAGCCCAGTGCCAGTTTCTGTTTTTTCCCTTGTTTCAGTGTTTCACAGAAAAGGATTATCAAACAGAGTCCAAACGGAATGAAACCTTCGGGAGCGTGATTTTTTTGGAATGAACGTGATCCAGGAGACTTGGAGTTGAAGTTAGGGAAGCTTCGAGGTGGCCACGAGGCAGGGAGGCGCGCCTGCACACCCTGGGCGCGCCCCCACCCTCGTGGACCCCTCGTTGAGGGAGTCCTGGAATAAGGGGTCATCGGGTGTCTGGCCTGTTATCTATTGGGCCGGACTGATGGGCTGTGAAGACATGAAGGCCGAAGACTGTACCCGTGTCCGGATTGGACGCTACTTGGCGTGGAAGGCAAGCTTGGCGACCGGTTATGAAGATTCCTTCTTATGTAACCGACACTATGTAACCCTAGATCCCCCGGTGTCTATATAAACCAGAGGGGTTAGTCCGGAAAGCACGGAAAGCAGATACACATTACCATAGTCATACAGGCTAGACTTCTAGGGTTTAGCCATTACGATCTCGTGGTAGATCAACTCTTGTAACACTTATATTCATCAAGATCAATCAAGCAGGAAGTAGGGTATTACCTCCATAGAGAGGGCCCGAACCGGGGTAAACATTGTGTCCCCGTCTCCTGTTACCATCGATCCTAGATGCACAGTTCGGTACCCCCTACCCGAGATCTGCCGGTTTTGACACCGACATTGGTGCTTTCATTGAGAGTTCCACTGTGCCATCGACAATAAGGTTTGATGGCCCCTTGAATCATCGATAATGACGCTGTCCAAGGAGCAACCTTCCTCCCCGGACAGATTTTTGTCTTCGGCGGCTTCGTACTGCGGGCCAACTCGCCTGGCCATCTGGAGCAGGTCGATAGCTACGCCCCTGGCCATCAGGTCATATTTGGAAGCTTGAACTACGTCGCGGATATCCATGGAGACTTGATCTTCAATGGATTAGAGACCGCGGCGATCGCTCCCCCTCGCTCCGATGAACATGACTTAAATCTTTCATCGGATCACATCCAGGAGATTGTTCCTGTTGCTGCAACGACCTTAGAACCAGAGCAGATCGTGCCATCCAAAGCCATAGAGTCCGCGGCGTTGGAGCCGCACACGGACTCAACACCATGCAATATTTGCGTCAAGGAACTTCGGACTCGTCTCCGGCTATAAGTTCCGGACCGTGTACGCCTGCAGACACCGAGCTAGATCGGTTATCGATCTTCGAATTCAGCGTCGCAGATGTTTTCCAGCACTCACTTCTGGGCGATGTGCTGAACTCTTTAAAGAATTTGTCCTTGGAGAAGGACTCGCAGCCGAACTATGTTAGGTTCGAGTTAGAGGCTGATGATGGGGAATTTTACTTCCCACCCACCACCCACTTCATAGCTACCGTCGGGGACTTAACCGACGAGCTCGATTATAGCTCCGGAGACATCGACGGTATGGACGATGATGCCGACAAGGAGCAAGGACAAGACCCGCTATTCACAGGACGTTGGACGGCCACCTCTTCGTACGACGTGTACATGGTTGATGCACCTAAAGGATCTGGTGACGACAAAGAAGAGCCAGATGCGAATAAACCCTCTGAGACACAGTCCAAGCGCCGACGCCCTAAATGCCGATCTAAGCCTCGTCGCTCAAAACATGGCAACACTGGAACCGGAGAAAATAGTACTCCGGGCGACAACGAAAACAATGAAGACCCTATTGGAGCTGCATCCGAACAGGAGGAGCAAGACAATGAGCAAGTTAACCCTGATAAACAGGCCACGCCTAATGACCCAGATGATGATAGTTATCGTCCACCCTCCGAGGATGATGAGAGCCTTGGCAATGAGGACTTCATCGTGCCTGAGGCACCCCTCGAGCGGGAGCGCTTTAAGCGCCAGCTCATCGCTACTGCAAGAAGCATAAGGAAAAAGTAGCAGCAGCTCCAAGAAGATCAAGACCTACTCGTCGATAGATGGACCGATGTCCTGGTAGCCGAAGAATACGGCCTCAAGCGCCCAGCCAAGAGTTACCCAAAACGCAGACTGCTGCCTCAGTTCAATGAGGAGGCACCAGATCCCATACCTCCCTCGCACAATGCGGACCGACCACCACGCGGTCGGGATAGTGCGGCAGACCAACCACCCCGCGGTCGGGATAAAACGACAACTCAGGCCGAACAACAGCCCGCCCCACCGCCTCGCAAACACAGGGACAGACCAGCTCGGGACCATACATACGACCTTCGGCAGGAATTGGACAGTAGAGCAGGACACACCAGATTAATCTACGGATCGCGAGGACGCTTCCCTACTCGGGATGACAGCTACTTATTCGGACATGACAAACTTAATCACACCTGGGCCGATAACCACAGATGGACTTCATCGGAGGTGCGCTGTGACACGGCCCGCTATAGAGGCGCCGCAGACCCTCTCTGCTTCATAGATGAGGTGCTGGATCACGAATACCCCGAGGGGTTCAAGCCCGTCAATATTGAATCATACGATGGAACAACCAATCCCGCAGTGTGGATCGAAGATTTTATTCTCCACATCCACATGGCCCGAGGAGATGACCTCCACGCTATTAAATACCTCCCATTAAAGCTCAAAGGACCAGCTCAACACTGCTAAATAGTATGCCTGAGAACTCCATCGGCAGCTGGGAGGACTTGGAAGAGGTTTTCCTTGATAACTTCCAAGGAACTTATGTCCGGCCACCAGATGCCGACGACTTAAGCCACATAGTTCAACAACCTGGAGAATCAGCCAGAAAATACTAGACTAGGTTCCTAACTAAAAAGAACCAGATCGTTGACTGTCCGGATGCCGAGGCCCTAGCAGCCTTCAAACACAACATCCGTGACGAATGGCTAGCGCGCCACCTCGATCAAGAAAAGCCGAAGTCTATGGCAGCCCTTACGACACTCATGACCCGCTTTTGCGCGGGTGAGGACAGCTGGCTGGCTTGTAGCAACAACACAACCAGCAAGGCAGGCCCCTCCGAGGTCAAGAACAGCACCAGCAAGCTCCGGCGCAATAGACACAAATGTCGAAGCAATGGCGACAACACCGATGACACCACAGTTAACGCCGGATTCAGCGGATCCAAGTCCGGCCGACGGAAGAAGCCCTGCAAAAGAAACAATGATGGACCTTTTCCAGCCTGGACTGCATACTCGACCGCCCGTGCTAGATACATTGTGCCCCGGATAAACAAGCCAATCTTACCAATAGGGATTGTTGGGTTTTCAAACAGGCTGGTAAGTTAAACGCTGAAAACAAGGAAAAGGGATCACAAAGTGAGGACGAGGGCGAAGAGCGCCGGCAGCCGAACACCGGGGGGCAGAAGAAATTTCCCCCTCAAGTCAAAACGGTGAACATGATATACGCTACACACATCCCCAAAAGGGAGCGTAAGCGAGCACTTCGGGACATCTACGCGGTAGAGCCAGTCACCCCAAAATTCAATCTGTGGTCGTCATTCCCGATCACCTTCGATCGTCGAGATCACCCAACTAGTATCCGGCATGGCGGTTGAGCCGCACTGGTCCTCGACCCAATCATCGACGGATTTCACCTAACACGAGTCCTAATGGACGGTGGTAGCAGCCTCAACCTGCTCCATCAGGATACAGTGCAGAAGATGGGCACTAATCCCTCACGAATCAAACCCACAAATACTACCTTTAGAGGAGTCATACCAGGTGTAGAGGCCCGCTGTATGGGCTCAATCACGCTGGAGGTAGTCTTTGGTTCTCCGAACAACTTCCGAAGCGAAGAGTTAATCTTCGATATTGTCCCCTTCCGCAACGGCTACCATGCACTGCTCGGACGAACCACGTTTGCTAGATTCAATGAAGTGCCACACTATGCTTATCTCAAGCTCAAGATGCCCGGTCCATGCGGTGTCATAACAGTCAATGGCAATATTGAACGCTCCCTTCGAATAGAGGAGCATACCGCCGCCCTAGCAGTAGAGGTACAGAGCGGCCTCCTCAAGCAGCACCATAATACGGCTGCCGAGCCCCTGGACATCATTAAGAGGTTCCAGACTACACTGCAACAGGACAGAGCGGCTCATCAAGACCTCAATTAGCAATCCATCCTCCATCCCAGTCCCGATGAAGTAGTGGCATTCGTACCACGCGTACATAATTACGCACTCAAAATCCCATGGACATCGACGGAGGCACAAGCAAGCCCGGGATCTACAGTCCGGCTAGACCGATCCCAGACATACATATAACTTTATTATTCCCCTTTTCCCTTTTTCGTAGGTTTCTCTTAGGCGGGCCTCTTTTGACAGTCTGAGTTATGATCCTGTCAAAGGACAAATACACCGGACCGACATGGAGCACAGGCGTACAGGGGCAGCCCTAGAGGCCCATCCAATGATTACTCTATCTATTTTTAGGACCCACGTGCAGCTCGCCTTTAGTAGAGGTATGTCAAATAGCCGGTTGCTTATGGCATTACTTCGTACCGATGCGCTTTGACGCATTAATCCAACTATAATGGAAACAGTTCATGCTCCAAGTTCAAGGGCCCCAGATACCATCTCTGCTCTCCTTCTGTTTTCCTTTCAATTACTTATTTCCTAGCAACCGTACACTCTGGTACGTTTTATATTTGCCAGGGGCTCCTGATAGCCCCATAACACGGCAACAAAGTCCGTACACTTCTTATAGAGAAGCTTGGCACCCTGAATTTAGCATTTTATGCATTGGCTCTGAATCATGTCTTTGGTCAATAGTTGGGTCGCCCGGTGTCTGTGTCAAAACCAGCGGATCTCGGGTAGGGGGTCCCGAACTGTGCGTCTAGGCGGATGGTAACAGGAGACAAGGGACACGATGTTTTTACCCAGGTTCGGGCCCTCTCGATGGAGGTAAAACCCTACTCCTGCTTGATTAATATTGATGATATGGGTATTACAAGAGTGGATCTACCACGAGATCAGAGAGGCTAAACCCTAGAAGCTAGCCTATGGTATGATTGTTGTTCGTCCTACGGACTAAAACCCTCCGGTTTATATAGACACAGGATAGGGTTAGGGTTACACAGAGTCGGTTACAATGGTAGGAGATCTACATATGCGTATCGCCAAGCTTTCCTTCCACGCCAAGGAAAGTCCCATCCGGACACGGGACGAAGTCTTCAATCTTGTATCTTCATAGTCCAGGAGTCCGGCCAATAGTGATAGTTCGGCTATCCGGACACCCCCTAATCCAGGACTCCCTCACCCGGCTCCTGTGCTTGCTACCCTACGTTCCGCTAAATCGGCTAGGGTAGTAAAGGGAGAACTACTGCGATTGTGCCTTGGCCTTGACCAGATGAGCGCCTCAGTAGAGAAAGCCAAAAACTAACTGTCATGATACGGCGTGAGCCAGTCAGCTGTTCGAGGGTTCCAAATCGTTGGAGATTTTATCCGCATTATGCGAAAGATCGGCACTTCCCGATCAGATGCTGACAGCACTCTGGTTTGAACCAGGGGCTGCGCCCATGCTTTGTTATAAAACTCCTATGGCTAAGTGAGGGTGTTTAACCTGTATAGTCTGATTGCCTTGTTCGTTGCGCTACACAACTCCTTCAAGGATCATACAATTGGATCAAGATTGTTTGGATTCCATCCCGAACACCTCCGTATTACCTACGCGAGGGCAGAAGCCGACGACTGGCCAACCCTCAGATTACATACAACACGGCCGCACAGGAGGAAACAATTAAAAGCATAACATAATTACATTATAAAACAGGCTTTGTTTTCATAATACAAGGTAAAGGGAACACAAATGTTTTCATTCGAAAACAATGTCCTGCCCGCACTCAGCTGCTGCAAGTCGAGACCCTTCTATGACATCCGCAAAATACCGCTCGGGTGTGCGGTGCTCGTTGCCCTCCGGCGGCCCTCTAGCCACTTCAACGGCGTTCATCTTCGCCCACCACATCTTGCAACGGGCGAAGGCCATGCGGGCACCTTCAATACAGGTAGAGCGCTTGATGACGTCCAGCTGAGGACAGGCATTCACCATCCGCCTCACGAGTCCGAAGTACCTGCCAGGCATAGCTTCGACTGGCCATAGCCGGATTATCAAATCCTTCCTGGCTAGTTCGGCCACCCTATGCAGGTCCACCAACTGTTTCAGCTGACCGATGAAGGACATGGGAGGTTCTTGCGCCGCATATTGCGACCAGAATAGCTTCTCCGTCGAACCCCCTCCTTTGGCTCGATAGAACTCCACGGCGTCCGATACACTGCATGGTAAATCCGCAAAAGCCCCTGGGGAACTCCGAACCCGGGTTAGTAAAAGGTACTGCTTCTCCGCATACTTTCTTTGCATCTTAAATGCCTTACCCGCTGCAATCTTCTGGGCCTCCTAGATTTCCCGGAGGGCAGCCTAGGCCTCATTCCGTGCGGCCTCCACGCTCTGACGAGCCTTGGCGAGTTCGGTCCCTTGAACCGACACATCATGCTCCAACGCCTCGCACTTCTTCACCGCATCCTGGAGCTCCTACTGGACTTCTTTGACCCGGGCCTTGAGCTTCTTATGAGCGGCTTGCTGCTGGACAACCTTCTCCTCGGCCTCGCCTAGGGCCTTCCTCAGGGCCTCGACCTCGGACGCGGCTCCTGCACATATTACGACACTACAGTCAATATACAGCGCCTATGCTTTCCGAACATGCAGCAAGTCGTTACTCACCTTGCTTCTCTTGGAGCTGAACCTTAACCTTGCCGAGCTCGCTCTCGGTCCGCTCCAGCCTCTGCCTCAGTTCAGAGACTTCGGCAGCATGCGAGCTTGCGGCCAACAGCGACGCCTGCTTATGCATACATATTACGTTAGTCTCCTACAATAAAAGATTGATCCTCTGTCCGGTTCTTCTCATCGAACACCGGACAGTGTCTCAGGGGCTACTAACTACATGGGGTTTTTCTCTTTCTATGTCACTTACCTCGAAACCTGTCAATAGGTTGCTGCAGGCTTCGTTCAGTCCACTCTTGGCAGATTGAACCTTCTCGATCACCGCACCCATAAGGACACGGTGCTCGTCCATAACGGAGGCGCCTCGTAGCGTCTCCATGAGGTTATCCGGTGTCCCTCGATGCACAGGTAGGGCTGCAAATGAGTCGAGCTCGAGCGAGTTGGAGTTGGCTCAGTTCAGCTCATATGAAAATTCGAGAGAGCTCAAACTGAGTGAAGCTCATGATCGAGCTGTAGAACATGACTTGTGCTCAGCTTGTAATGATATCGAGTCGATATCGAGCTAGTTTTGAGCTAAATGAGATGCTAAAAATTATAAATCTATGGATAAAAAACAAAAAAATTAAGGTGAATATGCTGGAAACCTTTGCCAAAAATATAGGATACTGAACACATAGTCGACCACGTGCCATAATTAGGCCTAAATTCTCTCTACACTTAATTAAGTTTCCATGTTCGTTGGTAAATAAAATGGAGACAAATTATGGACAACATATATGGTAATAAATTATCTTATTTTCGTTAACATATGACATGATCATTTAACATAATGATATTCTGTCGAGCTATCGAGCTAAAATCGAGCGAGCCAACATTGGCTCAAGATCGGCTCATTTCTCGGTCGAGCTACATAAAGTGTTCAAACTCAGCTTATATTTTTTTGAGTCGATCTCAAGTCGAGTTAAAAAACGAGTCGATCTTGAGCGGCTCACGAGCCTCGAGCTTTTCTTGCAGCCCTATGCACAGGGGCCACCGGTGGAAGCGGCGCACCCCCTCCTTCAAAGGGGGCTGCTCGCCCGACTCCGGAGCCATATGGGTCTCCGGAATCGTACTCGGCCGAGGGCCAAACTAGATGCGGCCCTCTTTGCCAATCTCCATGGGGATTGGCTCCCGCATGTGTCCGGCAGTGGAGGTCTTGCCTTGTGGCGCCTCCCGGACAGCGTCCTGGGCTCCTCCCCGGTTCGGAGCGATCCTCCGGGACAACACTTCGGTGTCGTCCCTGGCCCCGGGGGAATAAGCAGGCGGTGGCGACATGCTCGCCATCTCCGACGGAGCCAACGAACCTCCAGATGAGGATCACTGGATAAGGTCGCGGGCCCGACTGCAATAGTGCAGTTAACCATGTCAAGATAATAAAGAGAAAGGGCCGGATGTGCGCATGAGCGAGCCATGTCACTTACGATGCGGCCTGGGGCTTAATGCGGGGGCGTTGTTCTGGACTGCTGTCAACGTCCCACGCGGTGTTGACCGCCGGGACGCCCTCCCCTTCTTGGGCGTTTCCGCCTCCAGATGCGCCGAAGCCGCCCTCTTTTTCTTCTTCTCCTCGGGGGAAGGGTTGTTTTCCTCCTCCTCCTCCTCTTCCTCGTCATTGTCCTCAGGGACAGAGGAATGGGCTTCGTCGTCTTCTGAATTCACGTCCGAAGTGCCCTTGCGACGGGGCCACTCTTGGCCCCCTTGGCCTTCTTCTTGGCCTTCTTCTCCGGCGCCTTATATGGCGCCGGCACTAGCATCTTCGCTAGACGCGGGATGACCGGTTCTTCAGGTAGCGGAGCCGGACACTGGATCCGCTTCGCCCTCTCCATCCATTCCTAGAAAAGCAATGATGAACTCAGACATCATCTTAGAAAAAATTAAGTTGGGGATACGTCAGAAATAACATACCTCGCTGGCAGGGTGTTTCCAATCGTGACCACGGTCTGAGTCCGTGGCCGGTGGCTTCTCGTTGCCCTTAAAGAGCAACTTCCAGGCACCTTCCTGAGTAGTCTCGAAGAGCCTTATCGAACTCTGGTGCTTCTTCGAATTGAACTCCCACAAAGGGCGGCTTCAGCGCTGGCACGGAAGAATCCGACGAACTAGCATCACCTGGATTACATCAACGAGCTTGACATTCTTGGTCACCATGCTTTGAACGCACGTCTGCAGCGCTATCAACTCGTCAGGTGAACACCAGTCCAGACTCTTCTCGACCCAGGAGGTGAGTCGCATGTGAGCACCGGAGTGGAATTCGGCAGCTGCGGCCCAGGTGGTGCCGTGAGGTTCTGTGATGTAGAACCACTGCTTCTGCCACTCCTTTACTGTCTCCACAAAAGTGCCTTTGGGCCAGGAGACGTTGGATAGCTTGCTCACCATGGCTCCCCTGCACTCCGTGTGCTGGCCATCCACCACCTTCGGTTTCACGTTGAAGACTTTAAGCCACAACCCGAAGTGGGGTTGGATGCGTTGGAAGGCCTCACACACGACGATAAACGCCGAGATGTTGAGGAAGGAATTCGGGGACAGATCATGGAAATCTATCCCGTAATAATACATCAGCCCGCGGATGAAAGGGTCGAGTGGAAACCCTAGCCCGCGGAAGAAATGGGGGATGAATACTACCCTCTCGGTGGGCTTCGGCGTGGGGACGACTTGTTCCTCGGCCAGCAGACGGTGGGCGATCTCCTTCGCCAAATATCCGGCCACCCGAAGCTCAGTAATGTCCTCCTCCTTGACGGAGGAGACCATCCACTTGCCCTGACCTCCGGATCTGGACATGGTTTCTTGAGTGGAAAGAAGATGAGTACTTGGGCGTTGGAGCTCGAGATTGGGAATGCAGACACAGAGAGAGGGCGTGAGAAAGGAAGAGGGTGTCCTTATCCCCTTATAAAGGCAGCGAGTATTAAACGCCTCCTCACTCGCCTATTCCCAAGGGTTGTATAAACGACACGGTTGGGTTACCCATGCCCGCATTGATGAGAATCCCGCGATAAGGGAACACGATCTCTGCTTTGACAAGACGTGCCAATGGCAACCGTGCCTCGAGACGTGGGGCGTTGAACCCAAAGGCGGTTTGGAATTATGACCGGTCAGACGTAATGTCGTGCTGCAAAAAAGTTGTCAGCGGATGGAGCTCGTGCAAAAATATAACCTCTCCGCGGTTGTGTATGGTATGCGTTACAGGTTTGGATATTTTCGTTCCGTCCGAAGACTATCTTGGAGCACGGAAAAAGGGGAACCCGCCTTGCAATGCCGAAGACATTCTGCGCGCCGGACTCCTCGTCATTGAAGCCAGGTTCAGGGGCTACTGAGCGAGTCCTGGACTAAGGGGTCCTCGGGCGTCCGGCCTGTTATCTATTGGGCCGGACTGATTAGATGTGAAGACATGAAAGCCGATGACTGTACCCAAGTCTGGATTGGACTCTACGTGGCGTGGAAGGTAAGCTTGGTGACCGATTATGAAGATTCCATCTTATGTAACCGACTCTATGTAACCCTAGATCCCCCCAGTGTCTATATAAACCGGAGGGGTTAGTCCGGAAAGCAGATACACATTACCAGGGTCATACATGCTAGACTTCTAGGGTTTAGTCATTACGATCTCATGGTAGATCAACTCTTGTAACACTCATATTCATCAAGATCAATCAAGCAGGAAGTAGGGTATTACCTCCATAGAGAGGGTCTGAACCTGTGTAAACATCGTGTCCCCCGTCTCCTGTTACCATCGATCCTAGACGCGCAGTTCGGTACCCCCTACCCGACATCCGCCGGTTTTGACACCGACACTCGTGGCTCTCCTTACCGACTTCTTTCACCTATATATATCCATATACCCTCAAAACATCAAGGAGCAGAATAGATCGGGAGTTCCGCCGCCGCAAGCCTCTGTAGCCACCAAAAACCAATTGGGACCCTGTTTCAGCACCCTGACGGAGGGGGGATCCCTCACCGGTGGCCATCTTCATCATCCCGGCGATCTCCATGACGAGGAGGGAGTAGTTCACCCTCGGGGCTGAGGGTATGTACCAGTAGCTATGTGTTTGATCTCTCTCTCTCTCTCTCTCATGTTCTTGATTTGGCACGATCTTGATGTATCGCGAGCTTTGCTATTATAGTTGGATCTTATGATGTTTCTCCCCCTCTACTCTCTTGTAATGGATTGAATTTTCCCTTGGAAGTTATCTTATCGGATTGAGTCTTTAAGGATTTGAGTACACTTGATGTATGTCTTGCATGTGCTTATTTGTGGTGACAATGGGATATTCATGTGATCTACTTGATGTATGTTTTGGTGATCAACTTGCGGGTTCAGTGACCTTGTGAACTTATGCATAGGGGTTGGCACACGTTTTCGTCTTGACTCTCTGGTAGAAACTTTGGGGCACTCTTTGAAGTTCTTTGTGTTGGTTGAATAGATGAATCTGAGATTGTGTGATACATATCATATAATCATACCCGCAGATACTTGAGGTGACATTGGAGTATCTAGGTGACATTAGGGTTTTGGTTGATTTTTGTCTTAAGGTGTTATTCTAGTACGAACTCTATGATAGATCGAACGGAAAGAATAGTTTAGTGTTATTTTACTATAGACTCTTGAATAGATCGATCTGAGAGAATAACTTTGAGGTGGTTTCGTACCCTACCATAATCTCTTCGTTTGTTCTCCGCTATTAGTGACTTTGGAGTGACTCTTTGTTGCATATTGAGGGATAGTTATATGATCCAATTATGTTATTATTGTTGAGAGAAGTTGCACTAGTGAAAGTATGAACCCTAGGCCTTGTTTTCTAGCATTGCAATACCGTTTACACTCACTTTTACTATTAGTTACCTTGTTGTTTTTATATTTTCATATTACAAAAACCTATATCTACTATCCATATTGCACTTGTATCACCATCTCTTCGCCGAACTAGTGCACCTATACAATTTACCATGGTGTGTTGGGGACACAAGAGACTCTTTGTTATTTGGTTGCAGGGTTGCTTGAGAGAGACCATCTTCATTCTGCACCTCCCACGGATTGATAAACCTTAGGTCATCCACTTGAGGGAAATTTGCTACTGTCCGACAAACCTCTGCACTTGGAGGCGCAACAACGTCTACAAGGAGAAGGTTGCATAGTAGACATCAAGCATGAGAGAGTGAACTAGAGGAACCCTAGTAAAGCAAGCGCTAAGGCTCCTGCTTATATATATAGTGGAGTGATTTTGTTGTACCAGCTTTAAAAAAATGCGCTCCTACGTGTACCCGTGAGTGGGTGTGAGAGAACTAGTGTGTGCGTGCACCGCTTCTCTTCGTGGGAGTACAATATACTATGCCCAAAGAACGTTTGCCACAAGAGTAATAGTATAAGGTGAGCTAAAATTAAACATGCGCGACGTCTTTTGTTTTTTTAGAAGTTCTGAGGGTGGGGTGTGAAGGGCACATATGAGTGTGACATCTACCTGCAGATAGACAGTGGCTGCGAGAGGACTGGGGAAGGTGCGTGTGCGTGAGAGAGAGGGGGCACGTATCAATGCAATGCATGTGTCCGTAAATCATTATCCGACAAACGTTCGCCACAAGCCTTTTCCTGACGAACGCCGTAAGAACTGTTAGATCGGCATCCGACAGTGTCAGTTTTGCCATGTCATTTAACAGAACAGCCACTCATCCTACACACAAATCTTTCACGTGAGTTTTAGCAACTGTCATGTGCTCCCTCCGTTCCAAAATGCAATGCATATAACTTTATTGAAAATTTGAACCTCGGAAACTTTTATCGAGTTTTCGTGTACCAATTTGCACATGTAGAATACCCTGTATATATCATTTCATTCATCCTCGAGAGGTAACTATAAAGATGGGGGAGGAGTCTACAAAGAAAGACCATAGTATCACCTGCAGCAATTTCAACCATCCTTTGGTGTGGAGGAATATCATAGGAACTCTATATGATATGATTTTTATAGGATTTTTTTCCTTTAGAGCCATTTGGTTCATAGGAATAGATTCATATACTCCACATTTCAAAGGAAATAAACATGATATCATTTCTATAGCTTTAGAGCCACTTGGTTCATATGAATGGATTCCTATACTCCCATAATTTCAAAGGAAAATAAACATTAGTGTATATTCAATTGAAAAGTTCATATTATATGAACCAAATTACATCTCTTTTCTAATCCCTCCTCATAGGAATTGAGGTACATGTCATCTCTAGATTCAATAGAAAAGTTCCAATGATGTCAACCAAATGACATCTCTTTTCCAATCCCTACTCATAGGAATTGAGATACTCCATGTCATATCTTTCCCTACAACTTCCATGTATACATCTTCTATTCCTAAATAGCTAGTACAACCCACTAGTAGCTTTTTTCCAAGACATGCAACTATGGCACAAGAACTATATAGTGTTCTGATATGTCTCCAACGTATCTATAATTTTTTATTGTTCCATGCTATATTATATTTTGTTTTGGACATTAATGGGCTTTATTATACACTTTTATATTATTTTTGGGACTAACCTATTAACCGGAGACCCAGCCCAGAATTGCTGTTTTTGCCTATTTCAGAGTTTCGCAGAAAAAGAATATCAAACGGAGTCCAAACGGAATGAAACCTTCGGCAACGTGATTTTCGGAACGAACGTGATCCAGAGGAGTTGGACCCTACGTCAAGACATCAACCAAGAAGGCACGAGGTAGGGGGCGCGCCTACCCCCCTGGGCGTGCCCTCCACCCTCGTGGGTGTCAGCGTTCTGGGAACTGGGGTCCCCAGACTTGCCTGCCTGCGACCCGTGGCGTGGCTAAGCCAGCAGGCCGTACGGCCCATCTCCATCAACAAGGCATCCAAGACCCTCGCGATGGTCCAAGCGTCGCGAGGCGGACGACGCAATACCTCCTCTGGAGTGGCCTAGCCAAGCAGGCTCACGAGGAGCAGAGATATCAAGGCGGGGCAAACCTCACGAGGCTCTCATGACGTGAGTCGTGACGAACGACACCAAGCGGGCGCCAGGCAGGTGCAAGCGTGCGCAACATCCTTATTTCCTCTTTGGTGCTAAGGAGGCCAGCGCAGGCGAAGAGTACCGAGGCATCAGGCAAAGTTTGCTATATTGGTGCAACAAGACCAAGACCAGGAGGACGGCAAGACGGAGGTCATCGTGGAGCCCAAGACGGCGTCACCATCAGAGCTTTTCACAGGCGAAGACCACTTTTGTCAGGATAGCTTGTACTAGCTGTCCCCCCTTCAAATTTGCCCGCCGTTGTTGGCTCCCTTTCTCGCTCGATATTTGGGAAGAGGACCAGGGCCTATATAAGTAGAGCTAGCCACCATAGTAGAGGCATCTGATCTTAGCTTGATCCAACCCGATCGAGAGCCTACCCTAGCCACAAGAACACCTCAACCTCGGGAGGCTGTTCTTCCCTTGTACTGTTCATCATCAGCCCTAGAGGCAATCCACCGCCACCACACTAGAGTAGGGTATTACACTACAACGGTGGCCCGAACCAGTATAAACCTTGTGTATTTCTGTGTTGCGAGTTCGTGGAGTTCGTCCGCGAGATCTTAGCGAGCTAGGGCGTAGATCGGTAGGAGGGAAAGACTTCGCGCGCACCCTAGTCTTCGGACCTTAAGGGTTTGCCGGAACCCCACATCCGACATTTGGCGCGCCAAGTAGGGGTGCGCCGTAGCTTCCCTTCCATCAGTTCATCGCTCTGTCGCTCCGTCGTCTCCATGGCGGACGCTCACCGTGCTCGGGCTGAGCGTCGGGCTTCCCTCACCGCCCGCGTCGCTCAGGCGGCTCCCGTAGGCGGGCCACCTCGTCGTTCTCCGTCTCCCGCCGCCAACGCTGCCACCGGCCCGGCGGGGAACGAGCAGCAGGCGTCCTCGTTGCATCCTTCGGTGCGGCAGGACGGCCGCACCGCCACTCCATAGCTGACCCCTGCCGGTTCTTCATCTCACGCGCGCCGCGCTCCTCGCGACAGATGAACTCCTGCGCTACCGCCCCGTCGACGACCTCTATGAGGAGTGGCTCGACCGCATCGACGAGCTCGTTCGCACCGCAGGGGGCTCCCCGGCGCCATCCCTCTATCTACCTCCCCCTCAAGGAGCCACAGGCGACGAGGCTCATGGCGTGCCTCCACCATCTCTGCCCCAAGACGGTGACTTGGCACCAAGGCGCGCGGCTCCGCAGCATGATCCACCACGCCTAGTGCCCTTGCGCGAAGACAGAAGCTGCCAAGAAATCCCGCGGCCCCGAGAAGATGCACCTGCGCTCCCCGCGCCACCTCGTCAAGACCGCGCACCGCCCACAGCGGCGCTGCGCGGACCTCGTCAAGACCAAGCTCCACCTCCGAAGCGGGCCCCAGCAACACGGCTGGCTGCCGCGCCTTCACCCCCGAGCTGCGTAGCGTCGCCTGGCCAGGCAAGTTCAAGCCGGATCTGCCTCCTCGCTATGACGACACCGCCGACCCCGTGGAGTTTCTGCAGCTCTATGAGCTGAGCATCGAAGCGGCCAACGGCGACGAAAAAGTCACGGCGAACTGGTTTCCCATGGCTCTCAAGGATGGAGCCCGCTCCTGTCTCCTGAACCTGCAGCACGGCTCGATCTCCTCCTGGGACGAGATGCGCACCCGCTTCGTCGCCAACTTCCAAGGCACTCGCGACCGCTTGCCGGCCGCGGGTGACCTGCGCCACATCAAGCAACAACAAGGAGAGACCCTCCAGAAGTACATCCAGCGCTTCAACAACACCCGCCTCAAGATCCCCAAGGTCATGGATGAAGCCATCATCTCCGCGTTCTCAGACGGTGTCCGTGACGTCAAGATGAAGGAAGAGCTCGCCATCCACGAGGAGCTCTGCACCTCTTAGGAGTTGTTCAACCTGGCGACCAAGTGCGCAAGAGCTGAGGAGGGGCGCCTCTCTCTCCTTGAGCTGCCAGCCGTGGGCGCAGAGGAGAATAAAACCAAGGCCAAGGACGTGAAGCGCAAGGAGGCAGCTGTGCTCGCAGCGGAGCCCGACACCAAGCGGAGCAGAGATCAGCCAGAGTCTTCCAAGAACAGCCGACCGTTCTGCTCCTTCCACAACTTGAACACCCACAACAGCAGCGACTATCAAGAGCTCAGAGCCATACAAGAAGGACGCTTCGGTCGACGCCCCGAGCGCAGCAACTGGGGCTACGGCCACGGAGGAGGACGTGGAGGCGGGCGTTGGGACGACCGTGGCCCGCGCCAGGAATGGCTTGACCGGCCTCGCGGGGACCGCTAGCAGGACCAACCTTGCGAGGGCGCCTGGAGGGACCCGCCTCATGAGGATCACCCCCAGGGCAACACCGGTCTTCCCCCGCTGCCACCACCAAGAAGGAACGACGACCACCACCAGGACGAGGGGGCTGGGGGCTTCCAGGAGCCGCGTGCAATCACCTGCATCTTGGGCGGCGCCCAGGCCCCAGCCTCTCAGCGCATCTTCAAACAGTTCACTCGCGAGGGGAACGCGGTCCTCCCCAAGCTCGAGGCCACGCGCCTGCTCAAGTGGTCCCAATGCGCCATCACTTACAACTCGGCAGATCAGCTCAAGTGCGTAGCCATCGTCGGCGCCCTCCCGATGTTGTTTTTCCCAGTCATCAGCAATGTGTAGGTTGCCAAGACCCTCATCGACGGTGGCGCAGGGCTCAACGTCCTGTCCGTCGAGACGTTCGACAACCTCCAAGTGCCATATGAATAGCTCCAGCCCACCAAGCCTTTCTCAGGAGTGACCGACGGTTCCACCACACCGATAGGGCAGGTTCGCCTGCCAGTCACCTTCGGGGAGCGCAAGAACTACCGCATGGAGCTCATCGACTTTGACGTCGTACACATCCGCCTGCCGTACAATGTCATCCTCGGGTATCTAGCCCTAGCCAAGTTCGTGGCATCACCCATCACGGCTACAACGTTCTCAAGATGCAAGGAAGCGGAGGAATCATCACGGTCCCGTGTGAAGAGAGGGATGCGGTGTGCTCCCTCGAGCGCACCTTTCAGGCCGCAGCAATCGACGACCCCGACATCAGAAGTGAAGGCCCTCCAGAGACCATTCCCAGGAAGAAGCAGCTGTGCCGCGCAGGACCTCAGGAGGATGGCGTCGCGGCAGGAGTCTCATCAGGATCAGTGTCCGTCCCAGGGGCGCCTCCCTCCGTCGCATAGGAATGTGCGCTCAGCTCCCTCCTCGGGCAGGGCTCGGGGGCTCTCTTCTGGAGGGCCTCAGACCTTGCCAACTTCATGAAGGAGGCGCTTGGGCACTACCTGGAAGCGTGCTTCGCTGCACATGTTCCTTAGGAGAGCATGGGGCAAGGAGTGCCCACAACCCAGGAGTTCATCACCAAGACCACCCAGGAACTGCAAGACGCAAGAGCCATGCGCGGCGACCGCCACTCACGAGGTGCAACCCCCCATCCCGGCGAGGGTGCTGGGCTGCGTGTCTGAATCGATGTCCTAGGGCTCAACAGGGCTGCCTCTCAGGAGCGCTTCTGGCCTTCGCGTGCGGATCGTTAAGAGGGCCTGCCACACAGCTACATTTGCATGCCCTTCGTCTTGCCGAGCATGGCGTCGGCCTATCAGTGCAACATGCGGTGTGTCCTGGCGGCTCAGGAGGCCAGGTACCACGCCGGCCTGGAGGAGATGGAGATGGTCTTCAGGGAACCTCCCGAGCCACTAGAGCCTCCCGAGGCTCAGGGCTCCGGCGGCTCATGAGGAGTCATTTCTTCAACGCACACCTTCAGCTGCACCAACTCTACTTCGTCTACAGAACCAAGTGACATCTTCCAAGCTCGTTTAGCTGGGAGCACCCCTCGGGCTGCATTATTCCCAGGCCGCGTGGGTCCGTCCCTGTGGCGCGTACCCCTTTTGCTTATGTCTTTAGCTTACCTTCCTGGGGGCGCCCCTCGGGCTGCATCATCCCCAAGCCGCTCGGGCCGGACCCGGTGGCATGTATCTTCCTGCATTTACCCAAGTTGATCTGCTCTTCATGCTTAACCTGCCAACTGCTATCACCTGCTCGACCATCGCCTCCCCCGGGGCCTCCACATAGGCACGGCGCGGGTGCATGGGTCCATCCCTGTCACGTCGACAAACTTGAGCGGTCGAGCTCTAGCTCGTGGCACGCCCCTCGCACGTCACCTCACCGGGCCCTCAGTGCCTTCATCTCATCTAGAGCAACCAGCGGCAGGCTGACAGCTGTAATAGCAAACCGTGTTTCTTCATGTGCCGGTTCACAGGGATCCCGTGGGAAGGATAGCAGGCGGCACCGCGAGTCTCCTTTTCTCTCGTGAAATTCGCTTGCGCGTTAAAAGGGGGGCTCCTGAGCATCGCGACTCAAGGGCCCTCACCCCCTGGCCTTGACCACGGCATCGCAACCTGGCATACCAGCGGTGGCTGAGATCGCTCGAGGGCCGGGACCTGAGGACGTAGAGCACTAAAGAGAGCATGAGGGGAGGGAAACTTGTATGGGCCGGCCTAGCTATGCCGCACGAGTAGGCGCGCAGCCCCAGCGCAATGTCAGGACTCGCAGCGAAGTCGACAAGATAAGTCCCGCTCTTGGATCGGCCAAATGTTGGGGCCTGATGGTCACCGTCGCCTTGCCGCGACCCCGTTGCGGCCACGTCAACTCCCTCTCTTGCCTTACCATGGCTGCTTGAGCGCTAAGGGGGACTACCCGAGCATCGCGTCTCAAGGGCTCTTACTGGACCTCGGGCCGCACACCTCCTGGCCTTGACCACGGCACGCGACCTGGCATACCAGCGACGGCTGTAGCCGCCTGGGGACCGGGACCTGTCAGCGCAGAGCAACAAGCCGTCGCGGGGAAAGAAAGGGGGGACCGAGCCTTAACGGGACACGCATTCGCTAAGTTTTCATAACAAGGAAGATAAGTACAAAAGACATTGCAGATCCTTACATGCCCCCACGGGGTGATTCATGATTCTTCGCAGGAAACAAAAGCTGATACTAAGGGGAATCCTATCTACACCCTTCCGTGGCGGACGCCATCATCAAAAGTGGGCCACAGGGGGCCGGCGCCAACCTTATCCAGATCAGCGGCAGCGATGGCCGGACGCCGCAGCTCTGCTCCGGGCGCGGCGAGAGCTCGAGGGCACGTAGCTGTCATCACTCGTCTCCGGAGTCTCGTAAAGCTTAGGAGAGCTGCTGGACTCCCAAGGGCTGTTGCTGCTGCAGTAGCCGCGAGCGGAGAGCGCGTCAGTTTGGCGCTCCTCTCCGGAGCGGCACTCCAGGCGGTGGCCCTCAGCGTCGAAGACCTTGAAGAAGAGCGTGGAAGCGCCGTCGTACTCGAAGTGGATCGCGAGGGCGCCCCTCGCACGGCAGACCCGTGCGATCTCCCCCCAGACGCGGGTCATGAAGATCTTGCCGGTGGGTACTGCTTCGATCTCCGCCCCGGTTGCTGGAGCGCTGCAGTCGGCGTGCTGCAACCAGAGCTCGAGAGGCCTCCTCAGCGGCATCACATCGGAGAAGAACCGCGGGAAGCGGATCCAGGAGCTTGGAGGCATCGGCGCCCACAGCACCAACTCGCGCGAGGAGTCCGTGGCGTGGATCCCAGGGGCGACGGCATGCGTCGCCGTGGCGCGGCGACCCCGGACACGGCGCGGGCGGTGCTGCTCGTCACTCCGTCCTCCCAAGTCCTCGGCTCGGGTGTACAAGGGTAGCGGATACCCCGGAGGAGGCCGCTCGCACCAAGGCCTCGACACCACCTGCATCGGCGCTTCATCACGACGATGGATCGACCTCTTCTTCGGCGGAAGTGGCCCCAGATCATCATGGGGAGCCTTTCCTTTCTCATCGGCAGAAAACCTTCTGATAGGCGCCATTGTTGTCAGCAATGGAGCGGGGAGGAAGAAGCAAGCAAGCAAGGAAGAGATGGGCGACGGGGGCTCCGCCCCCTCCCCATTTATAGCAAGAGAATGCCAACCGACGTCTCCCACGATCGCATGTAATGATGGTTTTCCTTGCATGTCGTAGGGCTTGTCAAGTCGTGCAGTTGCCGAGGCAGCATGGGGAAGCGGAGAAGCCCACGTCCAATCAACCGCCACGCGTCAACCGAGGCAGCAGGCTTTTGGGGCCCGCAGTGCTCCGAACTTGACCCTTGGCTTCGCCGTGAAGCCAAGCCCGAGCACACCTTGGGCCCGGGGGCTACTGTCGGCATTCTGGGAACGGGGCTCCCCAGACTTTCCTGCCTGCGGCCCGTGGTGTGGCTAAGCCAGTAGGACGTACGGCCCATCTCCATCAACAAGGCATCCAAGACCCTCACGAGGGTCCAAGTCTCGCGAGGCGGGCGACGCAAGACCTCCTCTGGAGTGGCCTAGCCAGGCAGGCTCACATGGAGCAGAGATATCAAGGCGGGGCAAACCTCACGAGGCTCTCGTGATGTGAGTCGTGACAAACGATACCAGGCGGGCGCCAGCGGGCGCAGCGTACTTATTTCCACTTTGGTGCTAAGGAGGCCAGCGCAGGCGAAGAGTACCGAGGCATCAGGCAAAGGTTGCTATATTGGTGCAACGAGACAAAGACCAGGAGGACGGTAAGACGGAGGTCATCGTGGAGCCCAAGACGACATCACCACCAGAGATTTTCGCAGGCGAAGACCACTTTTGTCAGGATAGCTTGTACTAGCTGCCCCCCTTCAAATTTGCCTGCCGTTGTTTGCTCCCTTCCCTCTTGATTTTTGGGAAGAGGACCAGGGCCTTTATAAGTAGAGCTAGCCACCATAGTAGAGGCATCTGATCTTAGCTTGATCCAACCCGATCGAGATCCTACCCTAGCCACAAGAACACCTCAACCTCAGGAGGTTGTTCTTCCCTTGTACAGTTCATCATCAGCCCTAGAGGCAATCCACCACCACCACACTGAAGTAGGGTATTACAACACAATGGTGGCCCGAACCAGTATAAACCTCGTGTCTTTCGGTGTTGCGAGTTCGTCCGCGAGATCTTAGCGAGCTAGGGCGTAGATCGGTAGGAAGGAAAGACTTCGCGCGCACCCTAGTGTTCGAACCGTAAGGGTTTGCTGGAACCCCACATCCGACAGTGGGCCCCACGTTGCTCCACCGACGTACTTCTTCCTCCTATATATACCTACGTACACCCAAACTACCAGATATGAAGCTAAAAACCTAATTCCACTGCCGCAACCTTCTGTACCCGTGAGATCCCATCTTGTGGCCTTTTCCGGAGCTCCGTCGGAAGGGCATCGATCATGGAGGGCTTCTACATCAACACCATAGCATTTTCGATGATGCGTGAGTATTTTACCTCAGACCTTCGGGTCCATAGTTATTAGCTAGACGGCTTCTTCTCTCTCTCTTTGGATCTCAATACAAAGTTCTCCACGATTCCCGTGGAGATCTATTCTATGTAATCTTCTTTTGCAGGGTGTGTTTGTTGAGACCGATGAATTGTGGGTTTATGATCAAGTTTATCTATGAACAATATTTGTATCTTCTCTGAATTCTTTTATGTATGATTGGTTATCTTTGCAAGTCTCTTCGAATTATCAGTTTGGTTTGGCCTACTAAATTGATCTTTCTTGCAATGGGAGAAGTGCTTAGCTTTGGGTTCAATCTTGCGATGTCCTTTCCCAGTGACAGTAGGGGCAGCAAGGCACATTGTATTATTGCCATCGAGGATAACAAGATGGGGTTTATATCATATTGCATGAGTTTATCCCTCTACATCATGTCATCTTACCAATGTAACACCCTCGATGCGGCTATATCTCCCACGTGTCGAAGCACGACTTAGAGGCATAACCGCATTGAAAGCAATGTCGCAAGTGAGGTAATCTTCACACAACCCATGTAATACATAAGGGAAAGAGATACATAGTTGGCTTACAATCGCCACTTCACACAATACATGAGTAAAGCATTACATCATACAGATACAATCAAGGTCCGACTACGGAACCAAAATAAAAGAAGACTACCCCAAATGCTACACAGATCCCCGATCGTCCCAACTGGGCTCCACTACTGATCAACTGAAACGAAACAACACAATGAACAAGATCTTCATCGAGCTCCTCCCTGAGCTCGGGTGCGTCACCTGCACGGTTTCATCGGCACCTGCAAACTGGTTTTGGAAGTATCTGTGAGTCACATGGACTCAGCAATCTCACACCCGCGAGATCAAGACTATTTAAGCATAAAGGTAGGACAGGGTAGTGAGGTGGAGCTGCAGCAAGCGCCTAGCATATATGGTGGCTACCATACGCAAAAGAGAGCGAGAAGAGGAGGCAAAGCACGGTCGAACAACTATGATCAAGAAGTGATCCTAGAACAACCTACGTCAAGCATAACTCCAACACCGTGTTCACTTCCCGGACTCCGCCGAGAAGAGACCATCACGGTTACACACGCGGTTGGTGTATTTTAATTAACACCAACTTCGGGTTTTCTACAACCGGACATTAACAAATTCCCATATGCCTCATAACCGCGGGCACGGCTTTCGAAAGATAATACCCTGCAGGGGTGTCCCAACTTAGCCCATGATAAGCTCTCGCGATCAACGAAGGATATTCCTTCTCCCCGAGAAGACCCGATCAGTCTCGGAATCCCGACTACAAGACATTTCGGCAGTAATAAAACAAGACCAGCAAAGCCGCCCGGATGTGCCGACAAATCCCGATAGGAGCTGCACATATCTCGTTCTCAGGGCACACCGGATGAGCAAGACGTCGGGTTGGCATAGACCCTGATTGCCCAGGGGGCGCCGGACATCGCTCGGTTTGGACCAGCAATCGAAGGAGAACTGGCCCGGGGGTTTAAAATAAAGATGACCCTTGAGTCTGCAGAACCCAAGGGAAAAAGGCTTAGGTGGCAAATGGTAAAACCAAGGTTGGGCCTTGCTGGAGGAGTCTTATGCAAAGCGAACTGTCAAGGGGGTCCCATAAATCACCCAACCGCGTTAGGGACGCAAAATCCGGGAACATAATACCGATATGACGGGAACTAGGGCGGCAAGAGTGGAACAAAACACCAGGCATAAGGCCAAGCCTTCCACCCTTTACCAAGTATATAGATGCATTAATTAAATAATATATATTGTGATATCCCAACAAGTAAACATGTTCCAACAAGGAACAACATCTCCATGTTCCAACAAGGAACAAACTTCATCTTCACCTGCAACTAACAACGCTAAAAGAGGGGCTGAGCAAAGCGGTAACATAGCCAAACAACGGTTTGCTAGGAAAGAATGGTTAGAGGCTTGACATGGAAACATGGGAGGCATGATATAGCAAGTGGTAGGCATCGTAGCATAGGCATAGCAAAAGAGCGAGCATCTAGCAAGCAATGATAGAAGTGATTTCGAGGGTATGGTCATCTTGCCTGAGATCCCGCGAGGAAGAAGAACTAGTCCATGAAGAAGACAAACTAACGTAGTCGAACGAATCCTCACAACTCCGGAACGAAACCGAAGCTAACGAGAGAAGCAACCCGGAAACAAACAAACAACATGGTAAACCAACAAGCATAAACATGGCATGATGCACAATCAAGTATGATGCATGTCCGGTTTAAATAGAAAGGCATGGCAATATGCACAAACAAAACTACAAGTAAATGGAGCGCAATATGCAACGAGTTGCATATTGACGAAACACCACATCAGTTATTTAGTTCTCTCTCGTTTATGTACCCAACAATATTAAATGTTATTAAACATGGCAAGGGGTGAAGCATAATTAAACTACCTATTTAGGCAAGTTTAAATGAGGCCGGAAACAACAAACGATAATTCCGGAAAATCCTCATGTCATTTAGCAATTAATGGAAACAACAAATATAAACATTTAAATGTTCTTATCATGATGCGGATGACATGTGCAAGTTTTAAGCAATTTTTATGAAAATGTCGACATGAGCATGTTATGAAGCATTTGTCGTCATGGCGGAAACGAAAAAGGGTGCCACGGCAATGACAACGGAAATGGTGCCACGGCAACATTCCGGTTCCGATAACTCGATTGAGATGCCGGTGCAAAGGAAAGTGTGGATGTGCAGAACATGCAAAAGATGGTGGGGTGATCCCGGATACCGGGTTCCCATGGGTCGACGGCATGGCAACCCAGGAGGAACGCGCAAGGAACAACTCGGACATGGTGCAAACACGGGCATCTCATACAACATGCATTCGTTCACGGCGGTCGTCTCAGTGTTATACCTTCGAAGCGTGCATTTTCGGGGCGGATCGAGTTCGGTACGATGTTGTAACATCCCAAATTCCATTTGGAATGTTTTACAATTATCGCTAAGCATCTATGCATTACTGTTTGAATTGAGTGACATTTGAATTATTTCAGAGGCCATTGAGTTTGTTGGAATTTGAATTCAAATTGGCAGTTGAATTTACTTCAAAACAATGCCTGACAAATACTTGAGAAAAAGTATCAGAGGAGTAAACATGACACTCCAAAAATGTCAGAAGAAAAGTTTTGTCAAAAGATTCAATTCAAATTTGATTTTATTTGGGATTTCTAGAAAATGTTTTTTTAAGTTTGAGTTTTGCCCCTGGAAAAATGTTCAAATTGTAGGATAAATTCCCCTGAGAATTTTGATATATATATGTCCTATATAAAAAATATATATTTAATATATTTTCTCTCCTCTCTCTAATTAAAAAAAAAAGAAAAGAAAACCCCAGGCGCCATCCAGGCCAACCGGCCCAGCCAGCGCCGAGGGAGCCCACCAGCAGGCCAGGCTCAGCCCAGCCAACCGACCGAGCCGGCCTGCCCGAGCCGCCGCGCTCGAAAACTCTCCCCCTCGGTCGCCCGACCGAAACCCCTCCTCCCTCTCTCGCTGACGCGCCGGCCCCACCCCTTCTTCTTCCTCTCCACGCCAAACCGCGTCGCCGCCGCCGCCGGAATCCCGGAGATCTCGGGATTCTCTCCCCGATTCGCCCCCTCCTCCAAGTCGGCCGCGCCCTATAAATTCCCCGCCCCCTCGACCCGTTCCCCACCTTTCCCCTCGCCTAACCCCTCTACCTCGCCCGCGATTCCTCGCCGGAACCTGACGCCACCGCCGCGCCATTGTTCTCGCCCCGCTCGTCTCCGACCCCCCCGAGCTTCACCGACTCCACCCCCGACCTCCCCTCGCTCCGCCGCACCCGCCTGACGCCTCCGCCGTCGCCCCGGACCACCGGAGCCGCTGCGCCGTCGTCACCCGAGCCGCCTCGTCCATCGCCGTCGTCGCCACCGCGGTGAGTCGCCGGAGCCGCCCACTACCGTTCGATCTAAAACCTAGGGCCTAGATTAGACTAGCGAAGGGGTATGGTTTATTTAAAAAAAAAGTCCGGTTTAGTTACGGTTTATTTTGGTTTAGTTAGCGGTTGAGTTAGACCGGCCCGATCGGTTTATTCCCTCGGGCACGTTTTAGTTATTTGTCGCCTGAGCGTTAGATAGGCCCATTAGCGATAGTTTTTCTTTTTAATTATAATTTCGTTTCTGTTTTTTTAACAGAATAGTTCCAGTTTTGTAAAATCCATATCTTTTAGGTTACTTAATATTTTTAATTGATTCTTTTTTTGTTAGTTTGCAAATTTGTTGTAGCTTCTGCAGAAAATATGTTCGGCCATGTTTAAATTATTAGAAATTGTTTTATTTTAGTTTTAGACAGATTAGTATTTCTGCTATAAAATGAGTTAGGATTATTTTATTTTAGTGATTCTTTTTGTCACTGCTTTGTTTTGACTTTGCCTAGCAGTAGGAATTTATTTGGGTATTTTTTATAATAAAAAAAATAGTTTAGTCGAAATCATGTGTTTCTTGTTTATTTTACTAGCTACTGTTTTCCTATTGTTTTATTTAGTAAATAATTTTATTTTACCTATGTTATAGTTTATTTTAGATTAGTTTCTGTAGTTTTAGAACATGAACTTTTATTTATAGAAAAAAAAAGTTTATTTTATTTTCTTGTTAGTTGTTGGCTTGGATTTTCTTCGAGTTTTCTTTGGTTTTGGTTCGATTGTTTTATGTGTTTTATGTTAGCATGCTGTTATGTTAAGTGATTGTATGTTCTTATGCTTATATGATTGTTGTTTGCCTCGGTAGAATTTCCGGAGTGCGAAGCCTGCTATCACGAGTCCCTAGCTTTCGAAGACCGTCAGCCAGGCAAGTCATTTGACCATGTTTTTCTTTTACAATACCTATAATTTTATTGCATTAGAATTATACCTCCCCACCATGCATGCAGTAGGAGAATTTTAAGTTATGTTCTTGAGTAGTATCATGAGGTAGGATGAAACCAATCCCCCTTGTTACCATGGCCCGGGACGAAGTAGTTTATTTTTGCTATGCTCGTAGACGGGGTTGGTTGAGTGATTCATAAGGGAGATGCGAGAGTCAAGATGATGACTACCCCATGACTTCAATCTCAAGATGGACTTCAAAATTCACTACTTGGTGGAGGACGGTTGACGGGCACCCTGGAGAAAACCAGCGGCTGGCCGGGATGCATGGAGAAGCGCCATGACATCTTGCGGAAAGCTTCACCCAGCCACGAAGAGACGGATGGATACCCCATTAACCGGAAGCTTACCTGTGCAGCCGCAAGCCATTATGGGCTCTGGCTTGGTCGACCCTAGGTGTGACTCTGGCCGGACGGTGCTATGAGATGTAGAAGAACGGTAGGATTGGATGGGTACCGGCAGTGGCCCAGAGGAACTCTTCGGAAGACCCTGTTTCGTTCGTCCCGTCTTCAAACACCATGAAGTGCGAAGACTTAAAGGAGGGAACGATTCTTGCGGGTAAAGTGCGCAAACCTCTGCAGAGTGAAGATCTAATCGGTTAGCCGTGTCCCCGGTTACGGACAATTTGAGCCTCTGGAACTTGGAGTATTTCAGATATCTCAACACGAACTTAATAAATTAATTGAGGGGATTATTTAATAATTGGGAATGAGACATTGGTTGGCGGAACCATCTCAATAACTACCAACATTTTGTAGTATTTGCAAACAAGTCCTTATTGTAGGGAAAAACTGGCTTTTTCGCAAAAACAATGAAACTTAGAGCCCACAACCAAATTGCATATAGTGTTAGTAATTTTCATTGTTGTTCTCTCTTCATGACTTGCCGGCATATTCAAAATGCTGACCTACACGGCTACAACGTCTTATGTTGCAGAGGAGTTTTCCGATCAGGAGTGAGGCTACGATCCACGCTTGGCGATTGCCTATGGAGTCGGATGGACTCGCTATTCGTCTACGCTTCCGCAGCTTTATTTAGTTTATTTCTCATGAGTTGGCCTTCGGCCGAATTTATTATCTTGTAATAAAGACTCGATATGAGAATCGTGTAATAAATTCAGGTGTGATTGAACTTTGAATCTTTGCATCAATGTACTGTGTGTGCCAGCATGATCTTGGGATGGTACAGCTACACAGAGACTTGACCGTTTTTGGGTCGGGTCGCTACAGAGATGGTATCAGAGCACACGCCGACCGTAGGATGTAACCCCTAGGATCGGAAAGCCATAGGAAGAGACTATTTATTTTATGTCCTTATTATTCCGTAATTCTCCCCTGTTCATTTCTGACTTCTCTCCGATTTTCAACATTCTAGATGGCCGCCGAGTTCACCCCAGTTCTGCTACCAGAGTTTTGCCAGCCAGATGAGACGATGCCTCTCGGCAAGAAGCTGGTCCAGATCGTGAAGAAGCTGAAGATTGCTCTGCCCTCAATCACCGGGAAGCCTACCAATGCACTTCCGACGGATACCCGCTACAGGATTAAGGTGCACATTCCAGGGAGGACCTTCGGAGGACATTCAGAGCCCATTGACTTTGAGTTTACCGATTTCAATTGGATCCTCGGAAGAGACATGGCGATTTATCGTGCACTTGGACATCTCCGAGAAGAGTACAGGGCCGAGCTCGACCCATCAGACCTCGCCATGATTTCTCGTAGAGCTAGGAATGGAGATATCATCCGTACCGTAGAGGACGACTCCATTCTCTCATATGTCCAAGACTTGGAGAGTCTCCTCAGGAAACGGGAAATCCAGACTCGCCGTAACTCGAAGGTACACAGGAGGCTGTTGTTCCGTGAACTGGAACTGGAGGAGAAAGCACACGCGGACTTCCTTGACCATGAAGAATAAATCAAGGATTTCATGGAGAGAGTCGACAAGCTGAAGATGGATGTTGCCGCATTAGAGGAGAAGATGGACTTGGAAGAAGACCTTTTTCCGAGTGGAGATGACGGACCCCTCGTGAGCAATGACCAGGATTATGAAGAGATCTCCACTGAAAAAAGCCGCAAGAGGAGGCGCCGCACCAGAGGACGCCACACCGGAGGACGCCGCACCAGAGGACGCAAGGATAATTGATGAAGACATTTAGTCGACCGCCATGTTATTTTATTTTTCCGTCGATCAGTTAGGCCGTTATTTTCGATTAGTCGTGACATTTGTAATCCGAGATTGAACCATGTTTGAGTTGATTGAATAAATGATTGGTGTGATTATGATTGTGCATTCATATGGGTAGTGATATTTTCTCATTAGACCCTTGTTCTATTCTAATTTTCTCATCCACTCCAAAACACCAGATGCCTCCGAGACGTGACCCCGGTTTCAACTTTCCGCCGGAGCTCACCCAGCTGATCCAGCAGCAGAATGCCCTTATGCAGATGCTCATCCAGAACCAGAACAACAACAACAACAACAATCCACCGCCACCACCTCCTGTTGAGAACTTGACTCGCTTCCTAAGGCTGAACCCGCCAGTGTTCTCTAGCAGCACTGAGCCGATTGTGGCCGATGATTGGCTCCGCAAGGTCCGAAGGGAGTTAGCCACAACTGGATGCACAGATGCAGAGAAGGTGCGCTTTGCCGCACATCAGCTTGATGGACCTGCAGCCTCTTGGTGGGAGAACTACACCGCCACTTATCCCATCGCCACCATCACGTGGGATCAGTTCCAGCAGGCTTTTCGCACCGCTCATGTCTCAGCTGGAGCCATGAGTCTGAAGAAGCATGAGTTCCGCAACTTACGCCAGGGGAACCGTACTGTGGGGCAGTACGTGGATGAGTTCAGCAAGTTAGCTCGCTATGCCCCGGATGATGTGGCCATAGATGCCGCAAAGCAGGAAAAGTTTCTCGAGGGACTCAATGACGAGCTGGGAATGCAGCTAATGGTGGCTACCTTCAACAACTACCAGGAGCTGGTAGACAAGGACACCATACTTGAAGGCAAGTAGCAGCAGATTGATAGCCGCAAGCGGAAGTATGGCCAGGGGAAGTACAACTTTGGAGCTCAGCAGAAGCCCCGTTATGCCCCATACTTGGGAGGGCATACCCATCACACCCATGGAGGACATAATCATGGAGGACATAACCATGGAGGAAATGGGAACAACCGCAACCCCGACAACAAGACAGGCAATGGAAACGACAATGGCAACCAGCATCGTCCTGCCCCGGCTCAGAAGGATCTGAGTCACATCACCTGTTTCAAGTGCCAGAAAACAGGGCACTATGCCACCGACTGCCCGGAGGCCAAGCAGAGGAATGGAAACGGCAATGGAAGCTCAGCAAAGAAGCCCAACCCTTTTCCTCGTGCTCAGGTGAACCACATTGACGTGGAGGACGTCTATGATCAGCCAGACACTGTGGTTGGTAAGTTTTTATTAAATTCACGTCCAGTACTGGTACTCTTTGATTTTGGTGCAACGCATTCATTTATATCAAGGATAGTTGTGGAAAAGTATGGGTTGCCCACTAGAACCCTTAGAAGCCCTCTTCACGCCAGTTCCGCATGAGGAGAAATGATGGCAGGCTTAGGCTGTCATGCAACCCTCAACATCGGAAACCATAAATTTCCCGCAGACCTCATAGTATTGGAAACCCAGACCTTGGATGTGATCCTAGGCATGGATTGGTTGACGAAGTTTGAAGGAAACATAGACTGTGCCCGCAAGATGATTCTGCTCACCACTCCAGAGCAGAAGAGGATCAAGTATGTATCCAGACGTATCCCGATGAAGAATCAGGTGAATTCCCTCACGGGAGTTGTTCAGGAGGAAGTGCCAGTAGTGCAAGATTTTCCCGATGTGTTTCCGGATGAATTACCAGGAATGCCACCGGACAGAGACATTGAATTTCTGATTGAGTTATTGCCCGGCACAGCCCCAATATCCAAGAGACCCTATCGGATGCCCCCGAACGATTTGGAAGAGATCAAGAAGCAAATTAGTGAGCTATTGGAGAAGGGATATATTCGGCCAAGCTCGTCACCTTGGGGAGCCCCAGTTCTTTTGGTAGAGAAGAAGGATGGAACCCTGAGAATGGTTGTGGATTATCGTTCGTTGAACGACGTGACCATCAAGAACAAGTACCCTCTGCCGATGATTAATGACCTATTTGATCAGCTAGTTGGAGCCAAGGTATTCTCCAAGATCGATCTTCGATCAGGGTATCATCAGTTGAAGATCCGTGAAAAGGATATACCTAAAATAACATTCACCACCGGGTATGGTTTATATGAGTATACCGTCATGTCATTCGGATTGACTAATGCCCCTGCATACTTCATGAATTTGATGAACAAGGTATTTATGGAATATCTGGACAAGTTTGTTGTGGTGTTCAT
>LR880968.1:766755697-766785123 GCA_904067115.1 Aegilops sharonensis
GAAACTACTCTTCTTGTGTATCCTGCATTAGTCACTTATGATGGAACACCTTTAAGTTGGCAGTGTGATATTGGTTTGCATCTTGAATATAATTTCAAGCATGTATTGCTTCTAGTTTGATGAACGCCACCTATGACGAGATAGTTTTAACTTGGGAGAGTGATATTGATTGCACCTTTCATATGGTGTCTAGTTTGCAGTGCTTCTAATTTGTTGAAGTGCCTTCTGCTTAATTACCACATCATAGGTGTGAATATGTCAAGCCGTCCATTTTTTTCTTACATATTCCATCCTCGTATCATGACTTTGCCTTTCATCAGAGTAGTGTTCGTCAGTATCATGCATCAATGAGTTCTGAAGAGCAAATTTTATTCCTTTTTCTTGTGGGTTTGACTTGACAAGGCAAAATCAAGAAAGAGGAAGGAAAAGAGTAACGAAGGAAATGATGGTGGTCCTCTGCAGCAACATAAACGGAGCATCTGTACCGATTTTCCTTGTACTGATAGTGCATTACAAGGTCCAAGTCTCCGCTCCCCTACTCCACCATCCAAGGTGCTTGCTCTAACTTGGCAGTGTGATATCTGGTTGCATGTTGCATATGGTGTCTAGCTTGTATTGCTCCTAATTACTGTAAACTGCATCTGCTTAGCTTACACATGATACATGTGAATATGACATGCTTTCCTGTTTTTGGTACATACTATATCTGTCTATCACATCATGTTCTTACATGAAACTACTCTTCTTGTGTATCCTGCATCAGTCACTTATGATGGAACACCTTTAAGTTGGCAGTGTGATATTGGTTTGCATCTTGAATATGATTTCGAGCATTTATTGCTTCTAGTCTGATGAACGCCACCTATGAAGAGACAGTTTTAACTTGGTAAAGTGATATTGATTGCACCTTTCATATGGTGTCTAGTTTGCAGTGCTTCTAATTTGTTGAAGTGCCTTCTGCTTAGTTACCACATCATAGGTGTGAATATGTCAAGCCGTCCATTTATTCGTACATATTCCATCCTCGTATCATGACTTTGCCTTTCATCAGAGTAATGTTCGTCAGTATCATGCATGAATGAGTCCTGAAGAGTGAATTATATTCCTTTTTCTTGTCGGTTTGACCTCACAATTCAAAATCAATAAAGCTGAAGGAAATTGGCAAGGCATTGGATGATGGTGGTCCTTCCGAGCAACTGAAACAAAGGTCCTCTACAGATTCTACTCCACCATCCTCCCAACAAGATTGGCAAAAAAACGCAAGGCTAGACAGTCAACGTAGCTGTGTAGATGATGAGCACATATCCCCTACTCCACCATCACAGGTGCTTGCTCTAACTTGACACTATTATATGTGGTTGCATGTTGCGTATGATGTCTAGCTTGTATTGCTTCTAAATTTGTTGAATTGCATCTTCTTACTTTACACATAATGCCTGTGAATATGGCACGTGTTCCTGTTTCTAGAACATACGTGTACATGATGAGCACATCTCCCCTACTCCACCATCACAGGTGCTTGCTATAACTTGGCAGTATTATATGTGGTTGCATGTTGCGTATGATGTCTAGCTTGTATAGCCTCTAACTTTGTTGAATTGCATATGCTTACTTTACACATAATGCCTGTGAATATGACACGTGTTTCTGTTTCTAGAACATTCGTGTACATGATGAGCACATCTCCCCTAATCCACCATCACAGGTGCTTGCTCTAACTTGGAACTGTTATATGTGGTTGCATTTTCCGTATGATGTCTAGTTTGTATTGCTTCTGATTATGTTGAATTTCATCTGCGTAGCTTACAACTTATACCTGCAACGATCACTTAACCATAAGACACATTTAACTTGGGAATGTGATGTAGGTTGCATCTTGCATTGTCTTCTAGCTTGTACTTCTTCTAATTTCTTGAAATGGCACTTACGACGAGACACTTTTTACCTGATAGAGTGATATTGGTTGCATGTTCATATGGTGCCTAGCTTTTATTTCTTCTAATTTTGTTGAAATGCCTTCCGCTTACTGTTTTTTCATACATATTCCATCCTCCTATCGTACATGTGAATATGAAATGCTGTCTTTTTTTGTATATATTCCATCCTCCTATCCTGCGCTCGCCTTACATCAAAGTAGTGTTCGTCTGTATCATGCATCAACCAGTTATGCTGAGCTAATTTTATTCATCTTCTTGTGGTTTTGACTTCATAAGGCAATATCATAAAATAGGAAGGAAAAGAGTAAGTTAGGGGATGTTGGTGGTCCTCCGCACCGACGCAAACAGAGACTCTCTAGATTTGCCACTACTGCTGCTAATGAAGTTGAAGTCCCAAGTCTACATGATGAGTTCATCTCCCGTACTCCACCATCGCAGGTGCTTGCTCTAAGTTGACAGTGTGATAATTGGTTTCATGTTGCATATGTTGTCTAGCCTGTATTTCTTCTATTTTGATTAAATTGCACTTGCTGAGTTCATACGTTATACATGTGCATATGACATGGTGTTCTATGTCTAGCATACACTCCATCTATCTATCATACCATGTTCTTACATCAAAGTACTGTTGTTGTGTATTCCACATCAGTCACTCATGATTGGACACTTTTAACATGGCAGTTTGATAGTGGTTGCATCTTGCATTGATTTCTACGTTGTACTACTTCTAATTTTCCGAATTGCCACTTATGACAAGACACTTTTAACTTGGAAGAGTAATATTGGTTGCATCTTTCATATGGTGTCTAGCTTGCATTACTTCTATTTTCTTGAAAATCCTTCTGCTTAGTTTACACATCGTAGCTGTGAATATGTCATGCCGTCCTGTTTTTCTTACATATTCCATCCTCATACGGTTGTCTTATATCAAAGTATTGCTTGTCTGTATCATGCATCAATGAGTTCTGAAGAGAAATTTTATTCTTTTGTGTTGTGGGTGCGGCTTGACATGGCAAAGTCAAAAAAGAGCAAGGAAAATAATATAGTAGGGAGTGGTGTTACTCGTCGGGTGAAACGGAAAAGGATCTACCGTTGAGATTCTGATGGTACTTATAGTGCAGTAGAAGGTCCAAGTCCACCGGCTAAATCTACAAACACAGTAACACCTGCTCCACCAGCTGCAGCATCCGCTTCAACTGTACTAGCATCTCAACGAGTTACTCGTTCATTTGCTCCGGAACTGGCCAGTTCCCAAGCTACCTTCACACCTAACACTACTTCCGAAGCACTGCTGACACAACAGGACTTGGCAAGATCAGATGAACCTCACGAGCATCAACACCAAGACGGTACCTAACCGAGTCAAGTTCCAGTTGCATGCTCCTTTATATGTACTCTCACAGTTTGATGTACACTAACACTTTCCATATTCGTTGTTGAACTAGCACCACGACGCAAGCGGAAACAAACATCAGGGATAATGCTTGACAGATTAACAAAATCTAAAGGAGGAAGAATGGAGATCCATTTTGAGGTAAGTTTAAAATGGCCACGTGATGCTACAGAGTCAGCCAAGTTATTATCAGAGGCAGTCGTTGCCGTTAGGTGTCATGCGCGTATCCTCCCAACGTGGATCCAGTACAGGAATGAGAAAGACAATACCCAGTTTAACACCTTCCTTGACCATTTATCTGTAAGTAATGTTATTCATCACAATTAGTAATATTGTCTTGCTCTGTCCCATACTTTCTAGCTTCCTCCTAATAATACTCACATTCTTTTTTCAACAGATGAGGTTCAAGTTGGATCCGAAAGATGATGCAACTAAACAAGCATGCACTCATGTTTTTCAGTCTGCTCTGCGACAGTATCGGTACCACCTTAGAAAATCTCACTTTGAAGGCAAGGCTAACAATGAAATCGCCTAAACATCTCCAGTGGAATATATTATAGAAGAAGACTGGACATCCCTCGTTAAACACTGGTCTGATCCAAAGTATCAGGTAGGCTATATGTATTTGATCAGACCACATATTGAACTTGTATTTATGTATGTGCCTTACAAGTGTATCTTCTTCTAGGCTAACTGTTTGAAGAACAAGACCAACCATTTTAAAGTGAAATTCCAACAGACAACATGATCTCGTAGCTACATTGCACACTGCGAGGCTCTTGTAAATAGTTGCTACTTCCTTCTTTTTTCTGTGTCATATTATTGTATCTATATTGACTTGTTCCAAATACAGAGGAAAGCCTGTGAGGACCAAAAAGAACCTGAACCGAATGCAGTGAAAATCTTCAAGGATTGCCACACCAGCAAGATGAAGGGCATGAGCACACCAGTTCAAGCCGTTGTTGTAAGTCCTTACTCCTCCTTCCTTTGAACTAATTGGTACTGTAATGTGTTCATTTAACTACTTGGTTTGCAGCCAATGTCAGTTACTCTGTTCACTTTCATACACAGTTGTCCTAACGTATCATTTCACCTTACATGGTTTAAAAGAGATGAAGGATATTCTTTTGGTCTTGATCTGTATTCTAGTTGTTATGTTCATGTGCGCACACAACAATAAAATAGCATGTTTGTTTTATATCTGCTTGCCCATGATATGAAGGATGTCATACTATGTTCATCCTACTTTAAACCATGTCTCTTTATCCTTAGATGTCAACGAATGTGAGGAAATAGACAATACAATAGGCATGCTACATGGACATATGTTCCGAAAGTGATTTTATTATGTAGTTGGCACTACAATACATGCTAATGTATTACAGTAGTTCACCAAAATAAGTTATGTATAAACGTGTAACCTACTATGTTTGTTTTTATCTCATTAGTAACTTATCTGGTACACTAATCTACAAGTTCAAACTTTCAGGAAGCTATGGAACAAATGATTGAACAGCCACAACCACCTGAAGGTGACGAGGCTACCACAGGCACAATGTCACCTCTTGCTGTAGTGCGTCAGTATCTCTCCACTAATAGTGTAAAAAGCACCTTCCTGCGTAATTCTGGGTTGGTTGTCAAGGTAACCTCGTCCAAATTGCCTACTGAACAAAATCTTCCTGGTAGACAGATTGATATATCTGTGCTCCAGACACAAGTCCAATCCCTAATGGACGTCGTTTTGGAAACAAGAATAGTGGTTGACAAATATCTTCAAGATATAAATGGTTTTGAAACCAGACTATCAGACATTTGCTTCATTGTTCAAGAGCAATGGCGGAAAAAATGTGAAGATCGTGCTGCTCTATCAGATTCTACAGCCTGAAACATTAGCACTCAGGTCAAATGATATGTGCTTCTATACATCTAATGGTGCTTTTATCTGCAAGGACTGTAAACTTTATGCCAACATGCCTTTTGTTGTATGGTTGGAATTTATTTTGTTGTGATACACCATTTATGATGCTGCCAAAGGCTACAATAATTTCGACGCTATTTTTGTATAGTGTAGGTTTATCTTAGTAATGTATTTGGCCGAAAGCTTCATAGGAGCCCAACATGCCAATATTTGTCGGGCCCATTCCAATTGGGCTAAAAACGATTATGGGTCGAAATTTGCATGTAGCCCACTAAAAATATCTGGGCCTAAATCAGCATAAGATTTCATATTTTTCTGGTAGGCCTGTGCCCATAGTGGGCCTTTAACAGGCCTAAACATAATTTGGGCCCTCAGTAACAATAGGCCGTTTATAGGTGTAAATATCTCGAGCCTATACAAACATGGGCCTTTAAAAGACCGAAAGTGAGATTGGGCCCTGATTGTGCCAAATAACCCACTGGTCTTAGGAGGCCAAAATGGTGGCCCATTTACGATGCGGATCTTTCACAGGCAAAAATTCGGACGTTAAGTAAATGCGCCGACCTAATACTCAGGCCTTTAACAGGCCTGAAGTTCGGTGTGGCTAGATTATCGTCATTTTTTATATGGGCCGTTAATGGGCCTGATGTGACATTGGGCCACATATGGCCCATGGATTTCGTCCAACGTTAAGATGCACAAAATCACAACAGGCCGAAAGTGGCCCAAATCTATAGTGGGCCTCTAACAGCCCGAATGTCAGACATGGCCGAATATGACCCAAATCCTTCGCGGTCGTTTATGGGCCGAAAGTTTCAATGGCATGTAGATGGGCTCAAATGAAGCAGGACCTTTACCAGGCCAGAAATACACCGGGCCGTAATTCGGCCCATATACTTAGCGGATTGTTAACGGGCCAGAAGTGACCATGGGCCGCGATGATGACAAGTTTAGGACAGGCCGTTGACGGGACGATTTGACACTAGCCGTACGGGCCTTAACTGAGAATGTTGGGCCTTTAGGTGGGTCGACCCATTATGGTCTGCAAAATCTTGTGGGCCTTTAGCTGGCTGTCCCATTGTGGTCCGCTAAATCTTGTGCCTCCGCCAGCGGTGCCTCTCGCGATGGAGGGTCACGTCGGGGATCAGCCCCGCGAGTTCTTCATCAGGCTGCACCGGCCACCGCGTCGTCGTCTCCATCTCCCCACCCCCTTCGCTCAGGAGATGGAGCTCGATCCGCCCCAGACCCTCCGATTGCACATGAGGGGCTGCGAGATCGGCGGTACGCGGGTCGACATCGACTTCCCCGCTCCTCATGTTATGTATATCCGTCACGGATGGAGAACATTTGCTCGCATCCATAGCCTGACGGTGGGGCTCGTCCTCTACTTCAAGTTAATGGAGGGCGGCCTGCTCTCCGTCAAGGTCTTCGGAGATCTTGGAACTCGCCTGAAGTGCTGCGTGGAGAGCTCCTCCGACGATGAAGATTCCTCCTCGAGCGGGAGTGACAAGGAGGACAGCGACAACGACGACGAGGGAGTCGGGCAGCAGGATGCCGACTCCGACTTCGACTGATCGCGTCGCCCTCCCTCGGCCTCACGCCCTGCCGAGGGCCTTCCTCGTCAAGCTCTCCATCAGCGCGTTCCTCATCGCCTCCTTGGGCGGCTGGCGTAGGAGGGCCGGAGAAGGCGAAGAAGATTGGCGGCAGCCGTCAACTCGGAGTACGCGGGCACCGACGCCTTCATCGCGTATTGTCAGGCCATTGCCTCATCTTCCAGCTCCTTCGCCGGCACCGGGATGCTCTCTTGGTGCCTTCTGCTTCTCGCACCTCGCCTAGGCGCTCCTTTCGCCCTCCTATTGTCTTGTTTCACCTTCTGAGGAGAGGGACAATAATGGGATCATAGGCACCTTATCTCTTTTTTAGTTTGTAAGCCTGCGGGCACTTGTTAATTTTAAGACTTGTAATCCCCTTGCTCATGTTTTTTATTCCATACGAACTGTACCTGTATGGGACGTTTTTAATGAAAAAGGGTGTTTGCCGGGTTCTTTGTGCGTGAGCGAAGACCATGCCAAGGACGGATCCTTGTTATTTCTAAGATAAACATTGTCGCCCGGCAACAGGACTTGTCGTTCCCCCACTTCAGCCGACCATTCTCACGCTCTTAGCGGAGGCAGGGGCGATGTAGAGTTAGGCCCTTCGTTCGTTTCTCTTGCCACCGCGACTACGACCAAGTTCCGACCCAGGGGATAGCTCCTGGGTACGGGAAAAGGGGAGCACGATGGTTTTAAGAATACAAACGAGGTTTCATATGTCCCAATTCCATACGAAAATGCATAACAGGGGGATGAAAGACTTATCTGAATCTGCGGCCCCCGACAACCTTGGCTTGCCGCGGTCGGATCCTTGTGTCTTCAGCCCCGGGCAGTCTTGGCTTGCCGGGGCCGGAGCACCGATCCGTTCTCTTTCCCCCAAAGGGCTCAGCAGAAGTGTCCACGTGCCCTTTGAACCAAAGAGGACAGAAAAACGCACACTCGACCTCTAGGCTAGGGGTTTGTCGCCGCTTAGCACTATCAACCCTAACCGAGGGAGAGACTTAACCTAGCATGCATGCTATAACTTAGGGCGCCAGCGCTTCATTTATTTTGGCTCAAGGTCTGCGTCTGGCTTTGTACAGAGGGTTACATGCCTTGCCGGCAAAGCTTGTACAAAAGGTGGCTTGCCGGGAGGCCCGGCAAGCCGCGCCTTATGGGTAAAACTTGCGAAGATGCTCGATGTTCCAGGAGTTGCTCACTGGGATAGCATCTTTGGTCTCCAGGCAGACTGCATCGGGCCTGGTGACTCGTGTTACTCGATAAGGGCCTTCCACTTTAGCGTCAACTTGTTGGTATTCTTGCCCGACTGAACACGCCGCAGAACAAGGTCACCTTCCTCAAAGCTTCGGGCACGAACCATGCGGCTATGGTAGCGGCGCAAGGCTTGCTGGTAGCGTGCTGCTCTCACAGCTACCCGAAGATGATCTTCCTCAAGGAGTGTTGCATCATCTTGCCGCAATTGCTCTTGCTCAAGCTCATCGTAAGCGAGCACTCGAGGTGACACGTATGTGAGTTCCATGGGGAGAACTGCTTCTGCCCCGTATACCAGGGCAAAGGGTGTCTTGCCGGTGGCTCGATTCGCCGTCGTCCTGATCGACCAAAGAACCGCCGGCAACTCATCAATCCAGCGCCTTCCGCTCTTGTGCAGCTTGTCAAAAGTCTTTGTCCTCAGGCCTCGCAACACTTCAGTATTTTCCCTCTCCGCTTGGCCGTTGCTCCGTGGGTGTGCCACGGAGGCAAAACAGACCTTGCTGCCGAGGTCTTGGATGTATTGCATGAAGGTGTGGCTTGTGAACTGCGTGGCGTTGTCGGTGATGACTCTGTTTGGCACACCAAAATGGCAGACTAGTCCCTTGAAGAACTTGACGGCTGACTGTGTTGTCACCTTCCTCACTGCTTCCACGTCCGGCCACTTTGTGAACTTGTCGATTGCAACGTACAAGTACTCAAAGCCCCGACAGCTTGGGGGAAGGGGCCGAGTATGTCGAGCCCCTAGACCGAAAATGGCCAGGAGAGAGGGATTGTTTGAAGGGCTTGACCTGGTTGATGAAGCTTCTTTGAATGGAACTGACACGCTTCACACTTGGTTACTAGTGCCGTTGCATCCTGGAGGGCAGTCGGCCAGAAGAAACCCTGCCGGAACACCTTCCCGGTAAGGGCCCTCGACCCTATGTGGGAGCCACATATGCCTCCATGTAACTCCGCCAAGAGCTCCAGTCCTTCCTCCCGGGGAATACACTTCAATTTCACACCGTTTGGTCTCTTCCTGTATAGGACGTTATCGACAAACTGATACATAGCAGACCGACGGGCTACTTTCTCCACCTCTTCCTGCTCCTCAGGAAGCTACCCTGTTTGGAGGAATCAGACAGTATGCTGTGCCCATGCCGAAGCCTTGGGCACAACGGCAAGGACCAAAGGCATCTCTTCTGCCATGGGAGCGGCCGTTTCTACGGCCAGGGCTTGACGGCCTGCCGGAGTCGGTCGCTCCTCGGCAGGCTCAGGGTACACGACAACACGTTTGCCGGTGGCCCCTGGGGGCTCGGCGGGAAAGTACTTGTCGGGGCCTGATTTCCTCCGCTTGTTCTGCTCCGTTGATGGTTCGACGGATAGTTAGTCAACCGAAGCAAAAAAGGTACCTGGTTCCACAGGTAGCTTGAATGCAGCGCGCTTTGACAGGTAGTCAGCAATGTCGTTCTCCGCTCGGGAAACGTGCTCTGCTTGTATACCCTCAAAGCACTCCTCAAGCTTCCTCACCTCATCTACATAGGCCTCCATCAACGGGATCAGATAATCCTTGTTGACTTGTCTGACGACAAGCTGTGAATCACCCCGGACGATGAGCTTTTTAACTCCGACGTCTGCCACGATCCTGAGACCGGCAAGCAACCCCTTGTATTCGACAGTGTTGTTGGTGGACATCTCCCTGGGAAAGTGCATCTGGATTACATACTTGAGGTGCTCCCCGGTGGGTGTGACGAGCAGCACACCAGCACCGGCACCTTGCAGCAAGAAATCTCCATCAAAGTACATAATCCAGTCGTGAGTTGTTTCCTTTCCGGGGAGAGTGGTCTCCTGGATCTCTTCATCAGGCGTTCAGGTCCATTCTTGAATGAACTCCGCCAGGACTCTGCTCTGGATTGTTGAAGTACTTTCAAACTTCAACCCAAAGCTTGACAATTCCAAGGCCCACTCGACAATTCTTCCGGTTGCATCTGCGTTGTGCAGTATCCGTTGCACCGCGAGGTGGGTGACGACAGTGATCTCGTGGGCTTGGAAGTAATGACGCAGCTTCCTCGAGGCCATAAGGAGGCCGAAGAGCAATTTCTGCACACCGGAATATCTTGACCTAGCCCCCTGCAAGAGGGAACTGACAAAGTAAACTGGGTGCTGCATCATCTTCTTCTTCTGCACCACTCCACTTGACTGCGCAGGCTCTGCCCTGATGGCGTCAGACTCTGCCGGGAGCCTTGCCTTGCTGGCATCAGGCCCTGCCGGGGGAGTCTCTGACTTGCCGTTTGCCGGCCCCGCCGTCGCCACTGCTTCTTCGTCTGCCTCCCTCTGCGCCACTAGCGCGGCACTGACCACTTGATTCATCGCCGCCAAGTATAGCAGCAACGACTCTTGTGGTTTAGGCGCAACTATTATCGGCGTAGAGGAAAGTTATCTCTTCGGGTCTTGCAACGCTGCTTCGGCCTCTGGGGTCCACTCCATTGGGCCCGCCTTCTTCAGGATCTTGAAAAAGGGAAGGGCGCGCTCGGCAGACTTGGAGATGAATCGGCTCATGGCGGCAATGCATCCAGTGAGCCGACGCACATCCTTGATCCGCTTTGGGCGCCTCAATCTGCTCGATAGCCTTGATCTTGTCTGGGTTTGCCTCAACCCGACGCTGCAACACAAAGAACCCGAGAAGTTTGCCCGACGGAACACCGAAAAAACACTTCTCAGGGTTCAGCTTGAGGTTGATCTTGCGCAGGTTGGCAAACGTTTCTTCTAAGTCTTGTACAAGAGTTGCCATATCCTTGGTTTTGACCACTATGTCATCCATATAGGCTTCCATATTTCTATGTAGCTGGGGTTCAAAACCAATTTGGACTGCCCTTGCAAATGTTGAGCCAGCACTCTTCAACTCGAAAGGCATCCATAAAAAGCACTATGTACCACATGGGGTGATGAATGCTGTCTTTTCTTCATCTTCTCTTGTCATGAAGATCTTGTGGTAGCCCGAGTAGGCGTCGAGGAATGATAACAGATCACACCCGGGCGTGGAGTCAACAATTTGGTCGATGCGCGGCAATGGGAAGGGGTCCTTAGGACAAGCCTTATTGATATCCGTGTAATCAATACACAGCCTCCACTTCCCGTTTACGTTGCGCACCACCACCGGATTGGCGAACCATGTCGGATGGAGCACTCCCCTGACCAAGCCTACTGCTTCCAACTTCCTGATCTCCTGTGTGATGAACTCCTGCCATTCCAGAGCTTGCTTCCTGACCTTCTGCTTGACGAGTCGTGTATGGGGACAGACAACAAGATGGTGCTCAATCACTTCCCTGGGAATGGCGGGGATGTCGGATGCTTGCCACACAAACACATCGACATTCGCCCGGAGGGAAGTGACGAGCGCGCCTTCCTATTCGCTGTCGAGGGTGGAGCTTATGGTAAAAGCCCCTCCCGTGCCATCCTCCCTGACGGACACCTTCTTGGTCTCTGGTGGTGCAGCTCTGGAATTCTTGCTCTTGCCGGTGGAGCTCTCTGGCACGTCCTCGACGGTAGCACAACACTCTGAAGAGGTGCGCTTGCCGGAGTGGGTGCGAGAGGTCTTGCCGGTCTTCTTCTTCCCTCCCCGGGCTTCAACGGCAGGAGCAAGTGCCTTGGAGGAGGCTGCTGCAACTACTTCCCGGTAGAGTAGGTCGGAGCAGATCAGCGCGTCCTTCTTGTCGGAGGGGACGGTGATGATGTTCATCGGCCCAGGCATCTTCAGCGTGTTGTAGGCGTAGTGCGACGCCGCCATGAACTTGGCTAGTGCCGGGCGGCCGAGGATCCCGTTGCAGGGCAAGGGGATCTCGGCTATGTCGAGGAGAATCCTCTCCGTCCTGTAGTTCAGCTCGCCTCCAAACGTCACAAGCAACATGACCTTTCCCTTCGGCTGGCTCCTTCCCGGGTTGACCCCTTGAAACGTGCCCGTTTCCTCGAGGTCTCCATCAGGAATTTGCAGCCTTTTGATCACAACGGGTGAGATAAAGTTCAGACCGGCCCTGCCGTCAACCAGCATCTTGTTCACCTTGTGGTTGTGTATCGTTGGTGAGACCAACAACAGCAAACACCCAACCGCAGTTGTGCGGTCAGGGTGCTCCACGGCGTCAAAGATGAGGGGCATGCTGGACCACTTCGGCGGCTTCTGAGTGTCAAACGAGGGCTCGACTGCTGTGATCTCACGCGCCCACTGTTTGAGCTGGCGGTGAGAGGTATGCAACGAGGTGCCCCCTGAGGGAGTCCTGGATTAGGGGGTCCTCAAACAGCCGGACTATATACTTTGGCCGGACTGTTGGACTATGAAGATACAAGATTGAAAACTTCGTCCCATGTCCGGGTGGGACTCTCCCTTGCGTGGAAGGCAAGATTGGCAATTCGGATATGTAGATCTCCTCCCTTGTAACCGACTCTGTGTAACCCTAGCCCCCTCCGGTGTCTATATAAACCGGAGGGTTTAGTCCGTAGGAGAACAACAATCATAATCATAGGCTAGCTTCTAGGGTTTAGCCTCAACGATCTCGTTGTAGATCAACTCTTGTAATACTCATATCATCAAGATCAATCAAGCAGGAAGTAGGGTATTACCTCCATCGAGAGGGCCCGAACCTGGGTAAACATTGTGTCCCCCGCCTCCTGTTACCATTAGCCTTAGACGCATAGTTCGGGACCCCCTACCCGAGATCCGCCGGTTTTGACACCGACACCCCCATCGGCGCACATGGCCTCTGTAGCCTTCTGAAACTCTTGATCGCCGGACTCATCGTCCTCGTCATGATCATCGTCCTCTTGCTTCTTGTCAAGGCCCCGAGCGGGCCTCTCCTGTTGGTTATCCTTGCCGCGGCGACCTCCTTGGCCGCCACGCTTCTGGCTGGATCCCTCGGCACCATCCTGGCCCTTCTCTTTGTCCCGCCTCTCATACCCAGCTTTTTGCTTCTCGGCAAGCAGCTCGACTTGTTGGCAGTTCTGGAGGTTGTGGAACTTGGTGCGATGGATCTTGCAATACTGCTTGCCGGAGCCCCCCCGGCTTGTCGGCAGCCGCCAAGGCTCGGTAGGTGGTGCACCCGGCAATTTCCTTGCCGGGGTCATCTGCCTTAGCCTTCTTGGCGGCGCCGGTGCTGCCGGATCCATCAACGTCAAGCACGGTCTTGCCCTTGCGTTTCTTGTTGCGACACTGGCCCTTCTTCGTCGGGGCGGCAGTGTCTTCGTCAGTAGAGTCAGTTTTCGCGCCGGCGTCCTCGCCGGGGTACTTCCTTCCCTCTTCAGCAAGGGCGCACCTATCGGCCAGAACATAAAGTTCGGCCACATCCTTAACCTTGTTCATCGCCAGCTCTTCGCGCATCTTGCGGTTGCGCACATTCTGATAGAACGCGCTGATTAAGGCGGCTGGATGAACATCGGGGATTTTGTACTGCACCTGGCTGTTCCTCTGGATGTACTTGCGCAGGGTTTCCCCTTCCTTCTGGGGAATGATATGCAAATAACTGGCCTAGCCATGAGCTTGGTGGCCCCCGGTGAAGGCACCAACAAACTCATGGGACAGATCCGACCAGGAAGAAATGGAATCCGCCGGCAAGTGCATGAACCAAGATATGACGTTGGGCTTCAGTACCAATGGGAAGTAATTGGCAAGCACCTTGTCGTCGCGAGCTCCGGCAGCTTGGATCGCGATGTTGTAGATGCTGATGAACTCTGACGGATGGATCTTGCCGTTGTACTTCTCGCGGACGTCGGGTTTGAACATGCGGTGGGACGGCCACTGGAACTGCCGCAGCTCACGGGTAAAGGACGGGCAACCCACCTCCTAAGTTAGGCCGCCGGAGGCCCCCGGTGTTGGGTGGTCCATAGTGGGTCCCGCCCGTTTGTCCGACTGGTGGCCTGTATCGCGCTGGCGCTCGATAGTGGTTCGAGCATCTTCATGGGCTCGTTCTCGAAGAACTTGGCATTGGTCGCGGTGGGTCCGTGGGTCGGATGACGCTATGGAAATATTATCACAAGCTTCATCATGGCGGACCGACACCCGCGGTGGCTGGCGTGGAGGAGAAGAGTGCACCGTGGCCGCAGCACCCCCGGCCCCTCCAACGCTGGCATGCGGTGGTTCGACGGAGTGCCAGCCCGAGGGCCCCACCGGTCGCGGATCATCTTTATTGGCGACGGCGACGAGGCTCCGGATGGTGGCTCTCCACCCGTCGAGCTTCTCCGCAGCAGGATGGAAGTCGAGGAGCAGGTGCGCGCGCGCCAAAGCTTCTGCTGGCGTGGGTAGTGGCGACAGCTGCGTGGGCTGTGGCGCACTTTGACTTCTAGCCACGTTAGAAGGAGCTCTACCACAGCCCAGCGGCTGCGTGCCATTTTCGCCAGCGCTTCGGCGGGCATGCTGGACTCTTTGTCCCATGGACGATGAACATGGCTCTTCACACGGCGGTGTCCAGGGTCTCCAGTGTGGTGGCGCTGCTCATCGCGCACACCCTGGGAAGAGCGTGTTGTGGGCGCCGGCGTGGGCGTCTTGGATGCTGCTGCGCCGCCAGTGGGTGGCACAATGACACTCCTGGAGGGCCCCGTGCCGCCTGCGGGGGCCCCAGCTCTGTGTTTTAATTTGGTGGTGTGTGGCCCGTCGCCTGGCGCATGAATGACGCCGCTCGCCAGGCTCTGACTTCCAAAGCGATGCTGGTGCTCGCGGACTGCGGGCCGGGTCCTGTCCGCGACAGGCCTGCTGCTCGCCCGCACTGGCACGGGCCATTCAGCTCCCCACGAGCCGATCGCCGTGATCGTATTCTTCTTGGGAGCCATGGCGATGAAGAACTGCTAGGCCAACTACTAGACCAGATTCTCACAATTGCGCCCCCTACCTGGAGGGCCAAAGATGTCGGTGGGAAACGACACCTATGGGTTCACAAAAATCCCTACTACAGTTGCCAGGGCGTGGGGTTGTGAGAAGAGCAGGATTAACACTCAACACAAGGATCGTTTACACAGGTTCGGGCCACGAGGATGCGTAATACCCTAGTCCTGCTTTGGTGTGCATTTGTGAGAGTTCTTGAGCTCTCTAACTAGCTATGGTGGCTGCGTAGTTCAAAAGAGCCGAATCCTCCTCCAGTACGCCATGGGCCTCCTTTTATAGTCAAAAGGGGCTGCCACAGTGGCACACAGGAGGTGGAAAGGTATACAGTGCTGCGAGCTTATCTCCCGTGTTATAGGACAAGACGCATTTAATGCGTAGCTTAGGTGTCCCTTAGCTTTATCGGGGGCGGGAACGGGGCCCGTCCCGTCTGTCGCCGCCTCGCCTTGCTTCGACACGCGCCCAGGCAGGCAGGTAGGCAGCTGAGGTGGCGCGGTGGTAGGGTCTTCACGAAGATCGGCATGCCACCACACAGGTGCTGGCTGAGTTGGCTCGGAAGCCGCCCGTCTCCACATTGGTGCCTGCCCAGCTGGCTGGGCTAGCAGCTGCATGCGAACGGCGGTGGAGTCTTGGCTAGTGCGGGCCTGGCAGTGGCCCTGCTGGCGCCCTCGGCAAGGGTCTTGCCGGGAGACCCGGCAAGGGTCTTGCCGTGGCGCTGTGGTCGTCCCCGGCAAGGCGCTTGCCGGGGGTCTTGTGGATTCCCTCGGTTGGGATACCGACAAGGGTCGCCATCTTCTGATCCTCACTTGATCTTCCATATTTATGATCTTGACGAAGATCTGCATGCCACCACAGAGGCGCCTCCCGAGCCCTGGTTCCAACGTAGTTGGTTGGTTCGGAACCCGTGAGCTCAAGGGTGGCTCGCTCTGTTGGTTTGGTCAAGTTGCTCTGGCAAGGCTCTTGCCGGGGCCGCGGAGGCCGCCCCGGCAAGGGCCTTGTGGTGGGGGGGTCCACCTCGCCCTCTTGCTCTTTCGTGTTTCTGGTCTTGTCGTTGTCTCAGTTTTCTTGTGCTTCGGCTTCTCTCCGGCTTCCCTCCTTTGCCCTGCTACGTGCGGCCGTGGCGCGCGGCTCTGACTGCCCGTGCACAAGTAAAGGGTGAGGGAGTCCTGGATTAGGGGGTCCCCCGACAGCCGGACTATATACCTTGGCCGGATTGTTGGTCTATGTAGATACAAGATTGAAGACTTCGTCCCGTGCCCGGGTGGGACTCTCCTTTGTGTGGAAGGCAAGCTCGGCAATTCGGATATGTAGATCTCCTCCCTTTAACCGTCTCTGTGTAACCCCAGCCCGCTCAGGTGTCTATATAAACCGGAGGGTTTAGTCCGTAGGACAACAACAATCATAATCACAGGCTAGCTTCTAGGGTTTAGCCTCTACGATCTTGTGGTAGATTAACTCTTGTAATACTCATATCATCAAGATCAATCAAGCAGGAAGTAGGGTATTACCACCATCGAGAGGGCCCGAACCTGGTTAAACATTGTGTCCCCCGCCTCCTGTTACCATCCGCCTTAGACGCACAGTTCGGGACTCCCTACCCGAGATCCGCCGGTTTTGACACCGACATTGGTGCTTTCATTGAGAGTTCCAGGGTGAGGTTTTTCTCCCCGGACAGATCATCGTATTCGGCGGCTTCGTACTGCGGGCCAACTCGCTTGACCATCTGGAGCAGATCGAGAGCTACGCCCCTGGCCGTCAGGTCAGGTTTGGAAGCTTGAACTATACTGCCGACATCTGGGAAGACCTGATCTTTGACGGATTCGAGCCCATGTCAGGTGTGCCGCACAGTCACGACGAGCATGACTTAGCTTCACCGACGGACGGAGTTTGGGAGATAACACATGTGGCTACTCCGTCCCTCAATCCGGAGTAGATCGCGCCGTCCGAGGACGGGCGGATGGACCCTGCCATGCAGGCCGCACACTCATCGACGGTAGAGCTGAATACTGACTTCACCTCCTATGAGACCTATGTTGCCGGACCCTTGGATTCGTCCCCGACCACGGGCTCCGAACCGCCTGCGTCCGTGCCTATCGAATCTGATTGGGCACCGATCATGTAGTTTACCTCCGCGGATATCTTTTAGCACTCGCCCCTGGGCGACGTGCTAAACTCATTAAGGTCTCTCTCCTTGTCAGGAGGCCCTTGGCCGTACTATGTGCGGCTTGAGTGGGAAGCGGACGACGAAGAAATCGTTCCCCACCCACCACCCACTTAATAGCCACTGTCGACGACTTAACCGACATGCTTGATTTCGGCTCCGAAGACATCGACGGTATGGACTATGATGCAGGAGAAGAACAAGAACCACGGCCCACAGGGCGCTGGACTGCCACCTCATCATATGATATATACATGGTGGACACCCCCAAAGAAAGCGATGGCAATAAGGCAACGGAAGATAATCCCCTCGAGAAGCAATCTAAGCACCGGCGTCATCGGCGCCGCTCTAAGCCCCGCCATAGCAAAAGCAGCGATACCAGCACAAGAGACAATAACGCTGAGGATAGTGCCGAAGACGAAGACAATCCCCTCTAGGCAGGCTTCGAGCGGGAGCATGGGCAAGCTAGCCCTAAGGAACATGCAGCAGATGGAGAATCAGAGGATGACAATTACAGGCCCCTCTCCAAAGACGAGATGAGCCTCGGCAACAAAGAATTTATCGTGCCCGAGGATCCCGTCGAGCAGGAGCGCTTCAAGTGCCGGCTTATAGCCACGAAAAAAATCCTGAAGAAAAAGCAACAACAGCTTCAAGCTGACAGATAGATGGACTGAGGTCCTGGAGGCCGAGGAATACGAACTCGAGCGACCAACCAAAACTTACCCAAAGCGCGCTGCTACCCTAGCTTGAGGAGGAAGCATTAAAGCCTACACTACCAGCATATGATGTCGCTGACCGGCCCCCTCGTGGCCGAGACAAAGCGGCATATCAGCCCGAAGTCCAGCCCACACCCCGTCGCCAGTCAAACAAAAACACCAAGGCCTAGGGAAACACACAGGACCTACGAGACGTATTGGAAAACAAAGCAGAACATACAAGATCGATCTACGGATCACGGGGGCGTGCCCCAACGCGTGACGACGACCGTCACGCCAGATATACTAAAAGAAAATCCGGCTGGGCCGAATACAACAGACAAGACTCGTATGAACAGCGTCGTGACATAGCCCGACATAGAGGCGCCACACACCCCCTATGCTTCACTGACGAAGTAATGGATCACGAATCCCCAGAAGGATTCAAACCCGTGAACATTGAATCATATGATGGTACTACAGACCCCGCGGTATGGATAGAGGATTTCTTCCTCCACATTCACATGGCCCGCGGGGATGATCTACACGCCATCAAGTATCTCCCACTAAAACTCAAAGGGCTGGCTCGGCATTGGCTGAATAGCTTGCTGGCAAACTCCATTGGAAGTTGGGAGAACCTGGCAGACGCATTCCTGGACAACTTCCAGGGAACTTATGTGCGACCACCGGATGCTGATGATTTAAGTCACATAACACAACAGCCCGGAGAGTCAGCCAGGAAATTCTGGACTCGGTTCCTAACTAAAAAGAACCAAATTGTCGACTGTCCCGATGCCGAAGCCCTAGCGGCCTTTAAACATAACATCCGCGACAAATGGCTCGCCCGACATCTCGGCCAAGAGAAGCCAAAATCCATGGCAACCCTCACAACACTCATGACTCGCTTTTACACGGGCGAGGATAGCTGGTTGGCCCATAACAACAACACAGCAAGCAACCCTGGCACATCAGAGGCCAGAGATAGCAATGGCAAACCCCGACGCAACAAACACAAGCGCCGCAAAAATGGTGAAACGCCGAAGATACGGTAGTCAATGCTGGATTTAGTGGCTCTAAGTCCGGTCAGCAGAAAGGGCCATTCAAAAATGACAATTCGGGTCCGTCCAGTCTGGACCGCAAACTCGACCGTCCATGCCAAATTCATGGAACCCCAGGAACACCAGCCAATCATACCAACAGAGAATGCCGGGTCTTCAAACAAGCCGGCAGGTCAGGCGCCAAAAACAAAGATAAGGGGTCTCAAAGCAATGATGGCGACAAGGAGCCCAGATCACTAAATACAGGAGGGCAAAAGAAATTTCCCCCGCAAATTCAAATGGTGAATGTCGTAAATGCCACCCACACTCCCAACCCGGACCGGATGCGCACCCTTAGGGATGTCGACTTCACGGAACCAGTCGTCCCACAATACAAACTAGGGCCGATCACTTTCAACCGCACGGATCGTCTGATTAACACCAATTAGGGCAATTCAGCCGCACTAGTCCTCGACCCAATAATTCACGGGTTCCACCTCACACGAGTCCTTATGGATGGAGGCAGCAGTCTAAACCTGCTTTACCAGGACACAGTACACAAGATGGGCATCGATCATTCGGTGATCAAGCCAACTAAAGCCACCTTTAGAGGTACTATACCAGGTGTGGAGGCCAGCTGCACAGGCTCCATCGCCCTTGAGGTAGCCTTCGGATCACCAGACAATTACCGTGCCGAAGAGTTAATCTTCGACATCCTCCCCTTTCGCAGTGATTACCAGACACTGCTCAGACGAACCACGTTTGCTCAATTCAATGCGGTGTCACATTATGCCCACCGGAAGCTCAAGATGCCCAGTCCGCGCGGCGTCATCATAGTTCATGGCAAGGCTGAACTCCCCCTCGGTACCAAAGAGTATACCGCTGCTTTAACAACAGAAGCAATGAGTGGCGCCTTTCAATCGAACCTCGAGTTGACGGCCAAGCTCCCGGACACCTCCAAAGTAGTCTGAGCTACTTCGCGGCAGGATAGCCCGGCACGTCCGGAGCTCAATTAAACAGTCCGAAAAAAGCTAGGACAGACCACATACCGCGGCTCAACCGCTCTGTGGCACACAAACATTTCTTACATTTTCTTTGCAGGTTTACCTTTGAGCAGACCAGGACTGGCGATATGGAAGTAGATCGAACGCGCAAGGGAATCCTCAGATATTCCCCTGATGACCATCCAACTGTACTCCGGATCCGCACACAACTTCTTCCCTCCTGGTCTCAGCAGGTTCCACAGTCATATTACTTTTTTATCACATTACCTGTACTCATACGCATCGTCGCACAATTCGAATACAACATGGGGATTTATATGACGCTTATCTGATGTTATTTCTTATTGAAACTCTTTTGTCGAATGGCATCTGTACACCGCGATATGCCTTAATATGCCAGGGGCTTCATGGTACCCATAATACGGCAATAAAGTCCGAACACCTTCACGGTAGTTCGGCACCCCGAACTTATAGCATTATATGCATCAGATCTGAATCATGTCTTGGGTCAATAGTTGGGTTTGCCCAGCTCCCATGTTTTGCTGCCTTACGTTCCGCTATATCGGCTAAGGCGGCACAGGGAGAACTACTGCGATTTTGTCCCGGTTCTTCCGGATGAGCACCTCAGTAGAGAAAGAGAAAACTGACTGTCATGATATGGCGAGAGCTGGTCAGCTGTTCGAGAGGTTGTAAAATCTTGAAGGATTCCTCCCGCATAATGCCATAACTAATGCAGCGTGCGATGGATCACCTTTTCTTCCGATCAGGTGCTTATAGAGCCCCTCGTGCGGTCTTCCGAACACTAGGGGCTGCGCCTACCTACCTTTTCTAAAGCTCCTATGGCTAACTGAGAGTGATAAATCCCTATATTCCGATTGCCTGGTTTGTTGTGCTGAACACCTCCTTCGAAGGACCCAAAACTTGGATAAAGAGTGATCAGGTTTATCCCGAACACCCCAGTACTTCCTACGTGGGGGCAGAAGCCGACAACTGGGCAACTCTCAGGATTAATATATTAAACGGCCGCGCATGAGGATAAACTTTTATATAACAGGCAATAAATAATAAAAATGACCTTGTTCAACATTACAAAGAACAACATGATTGTATTCATGGAAATATAATGTCCTTGGTGCATTGCTCCGCCGCAAGGCAGGATCGTTTCAGGACACTTTCATAATATAACTCAGGCTTGCGGTGCTCCTTTCCCTCCGGCGGTCCCTCGGTCACCAGCTTTTTAGCATCCATCTTCTCCCAGTGCACCTTTGCGCGGGCGAAGGCCATTCGCGCACCCTCTATACAGACCGACCGCTTGATGACGTCAAGTCGAGGGCAGGCACTCACAAGCCGCTTCACGAGCCCGAAGTAGCTGCTTGGAATCGGCTCGACGGGCCATAGCCGGATAATCAAATCCTTCATGGCTAGTTTGGCCGCCCTATGCAGTTCGATCAGCTGTTTTAGTTGATCGGCAAAAGGCACCGGATAATTCGGTGCCAGATACTGCGACCAGAAGAGCTTATCCGCGGTGTTCCTTTCTTCGGCTCGGTAGAATTGGGCGGCATCAGATATGCTGCAGGCCAACTCCGCAAATACCATTGGAGAAATCCGAACTCAAAATTAGAAACGTAATTTTCTCCTCAAATACTTGCTTTACATGGAAAAAAGCCTTACCCTCCGCGATCTTCCTCGCCTCTTGGATCTCCTGCAGGCGCCTTGGGTTTCCTCCCGGGCATCGCATGCGGCCTGATGAGCCCTGGTGAGTTTAGATTCTTTCTCCGTTAAACTCTGCTCCAAGGTCTCGCATTTCTTCATGGCCTCTTGAAGCTCTTGCTCAACTTCAATAACCCTGGCCTCGTGCTTCCCACGAAGAGCCTGCTCTGCGGCTCCCTTTTTCTTGGCCTCGGCCACAGCCTTCTTAAGAGCCTCGACTTCGGTCATCGTCCCTCGCACAAATCATGAAACATATTTTATCATACTGGAAATTCGTTCACACTGAACGCGAACAAGGCTTGTGCATACCTTGTTTATCTTCCAACTGCCTTTTCAACTGGCCAAGTTCTTCTTTGGCCCGCTCTAGACTTTGATTCACTCCGGAGACCTCCGCAGTATGAGAGGCATCAGTCGCTACAGACGCCTTCTTATAAAAGAAGAGAGATAGATGTCATCAAGGGAGACTTCCTACGAACATAAATTTGATCCTCTGTCCGGTTCTTTCTTTCACCGAACAGTGTATCAGGGGCTACTATCCATACTATGAAACTCTTCGAAACCTCATAAAACATACCTCAAAGCCTCTTATAAGGCTGATACAGGCTTCATTCAGTCCACTCTCAGTAGACTGAATCTTCTCAATCACCGCACCCATAAGGACACGGTGTTCATCGATGATGGAGGCGCTCTTCAGCGCCACCAATAAAGTATCCGACACCTCTGGTTGGACAGTGGTTGCCGGTGGAACAGGCACGCCCCCTCCGGAGGGAGGCCGCCTGCCTGATTCTGGAGCCGTATTGGTCTCCGGAATTGCATCCGGCTAGGGGCCGAATTTAAGATGGCCCCCGTCGTCGACGCCCATGGGAGCCTTCTCTCCCATGTGTTCGGCCCCTGAAGTTTAACCTCCTGGCGCTTCCTGTATCATCTCCCCCCCTCCTTGGCCTGGGTCCTTCTGGGATGAAACCTCGGTGTCATTCACATGTTTGGGGGAAGGGGCCTTCGGGGTGTCCCGCTCTCCATAGCATCCGAGCCCAACAAATCCTCTGACAAGGATTGCTCGGTGCGAGACCTCGCCGGACTACAAAAAGTATGGCTCAGATTAAAATATTATGCCATGATGAGTCTGGACACATAAACGTGTTCGGATTTTATACACTCACGAATTCACCAGGGGATGGGCCCTGGGATCCCACTCCGGGCTGCTGTCGGCGGCAGCAGTGGACTCCTCCGGAAGAGGATTTTTTCCCCTCTTAGGTGACTCGGCCTCCAAGTATATGGAGGCCGTCCTCTTCTTTCTTCCCCCTGTTGGGGATTCGTCTCCCTCCTCCTCCTCATCCTCTTCGGAGGCTGAACGGGCATTGAAGCCTTCGGATATTGTGTCCAAAGTGCCGCGGCGACGAAGGCCGCCCTGGATCTTTTTGGCCTCCTTCTCGACTTTCTTCTTCGGCGCCTTGTAAGGCGCTGGGACCAACATCTTCTTCAGAAGTGGGCTGGTTGGTTCTTCTAGCAGCGGGGCCGGACAGTGGATCCGCCCCGCCTTCTTCGTCCAGCCCTAGGAGAGTTGTGGAAAACACATTAAGCATTTCCCTTGGGTTATGTAGATAAAACGTATAGTGACTTACCGAGCTTGCAGGGCGGGATAGTTGGTACCCGCGGTCCTCGGCTGAGTCCGGCCATGATTTGCCTGACTTGAAAAGCACATTCCAGATGTCTTTGTGCGAGGAGCCAAAGAGCTCCCGGAGGGTCTGGTGCTTGGCCGGATCGCATTCCCATAAATTGCAAGTCCGGTGTTGACAAGGCAGGATCCGACGAACTAACATCACCTGGACTACATTGACAAGTTCGATATTCTTGTCTTCCATATCCTTGACGCGCGTCTGGAGCACCGACAGTTCGTCGGACGAAGACCAGTCTAGGCCCTTCTTGGGCCAGGACGTAAGCCGCAGGGGGGCTCTGGATCGGAACTCGGGAGCAGCGGCCCATTCCGTGCCGCACGGCTCAGTGATGTAAAACCACCGCTGTTGGCACTCTTTGACAGAATCATTAAAAGTACATGTTGTCCATGTGACGTTGGGCATCTTGCTCACCATAGCGCCCCCGCACTCAGCGTGCTCGCCGCTCACTACCTTGGGCTTCACATTAAAAATCTTCAGCCATTAGCCAAAGTGTGGCGAGATGCTGAAAAAGGCCTCGCACACGACGATGAATGTCGAGATGTTGAGGAAGGAATTGGGGGATAGATCATGAAAGTCGATCCCTTAATAATACATCATGCCGCGAATGAACGGGTGGAGGGGAAACCCTAGCCCACGGACAAAATTAGGGAGGAATACAACCCTCTCGTGGGGTTCCGGAGTAGGGACTATCTGTCCCGCCGTCGGGAGACGGTGGCTGATTTTCTTGGATAGATACCCGACCTCCCGAAGCTTTTTAATATCCTTCTCCCGGACGGTAGAGGCCATCCACTTGCCTCTGTCGGCGTTCTGGGAACGGGGGTCCCCAGACTTGCCTGCCTGCGGCCTGCGGTGTGGCTCGAAGGAGGCCCAGCACGGCCCATCTTCATCAACGCAAGCTCAAGACCCTCGCGAGGGGCCAAGCCTCGCGGGGTGGACGACAAGGAGCTTCCTCAGGCACGGCCTCGTCAGGCTGGCTCATGAGGAGGCGGAGAGTACAAGGCAGGGTACCTCGCAAGGTGCCCATGACGCAAGCAATGACGACCAAGGGCGCCAGTCGGGCGCCAGCCCGCGCAGTGTCCTCCTTTCCTCTTTGGTGCAAAGGGAGCAAGCGCAGGCGAGAGTATCAAGCAAAGGCATCCATTTCGGTGCAACAAGACCAAGACCAGCCCAACGGCTGGAAGGGAGTCATCGTGGAGCCCAAGCAGGCGTCACCACCAGAGCCTTTGGCAGGCGAGGACCAACTTTAGTCAGGATAAGTGTACCCGCTGTTCCACTTCAAAATGGCGAATTGTTGGCGCCCTTCCCGCTCAATATTTGGGAAGAGGCCCAGGGCCTTCGCCTACAAATAGGAGTAGCCACACTCAGAGCTGGGGCATCTTGGAGAGATGAAGGGGCATCTTGGAGAGACGAAGGGGCATCTTGGAGAGCTAGACCAAGATCCGGATCCTCATCAAGAAACCAGTAGCTAGAGCAACCGAACACCACCTAGCAGTTCATCACACCCACCAAGAACAGACCCTCGCGAGGCTGTTCTTCCTTGTATAGTTCCTCATCAGCCCAAGAGGCAATCCACCACACCACACACTGGAGTAGGGTATTACACCACAATGGTGGCCCGAACCAGTATAAATCTTGTGTCTCTTGTGCTGTTCCGTTAGTAGTTTAGGTCCCTGCGATTCGGCGAGGTGCGAGACGGTGGAAGTTGGATCTCCGCGCGCACCCCAGTTTTCGAACCTTAAGGGTCTGCCGGAACCCGAAATCCGACATTTGGCGCGCCAGGTAGGGGTGCGCCGGAATCTGCCTTTCGTCGCCTCGTTCTTCCCCGACCGCCGCAACCATGTCTGACGCCCGACGGGCCCGCGCCGAGCGCCGAGCCGCCCTCGCCTCCCATGTCGCCCAGACAGCTCCCGTCGGCGGGCGCCCTCGTCGTTCCTCGTCACCTGCCGTCAACGCCGCCAACGGCCTGGCGGGGAACGAGCAGCAAGCATCGTCCCAGCACCCATCCATGAGGCGGGACGGCCGCACCGCCACACCTTCGCTCACCCCCGCTGGTTCTTCATCACGCGCGCCCCGCGCGGCCATGGAGGCCCGGGCTGCACTCATCGCGGCAAACGAGATCCTGCGCTACCGCCCCGTCGACGACGTCTAGGAATAATGGCTCCACCGAGTCGCCGAGCTCGTTCGCGCTGCAGGAGGCACAACCGCACCGTCCGTCTCGCTGCACCGCACCCGCCTCGCGCGGGAGATGAAGCTCCCGGGGCGCCTCAGCCGCCTCCTCCTCAAGAAGGCGCCCTGTCCCCAAGGCGCGCGGCCCCTGGGCGGAACCCCCTCCGCCAGGCGCCGGCGCGGCAAGAGCAGAGCTGTCAAGAAGTTCCTCGCCCACAAGAAGCTGCCCGAGCGCTCCCCGCTCCAGCACGTCAAGACCCTGCGCTGCCACCAGCCGCGGCGCAGGGAGGCCCGCAAGACCAAGCTCTCTGTCGTCCGAGCCCCCCCGCGGCCATGGCGGGCTGCCGCGCCTTCACCTCCGAGCTGCGCAGCGTCGCGTGGCCCGCCAAGTTCAAGCCAGACCTGCCTCCTCGCTACGACGGCACGACTGACCCTACGGACTTCCTCCAGCTCTACGAGCTGGGCATCGAGGCTGCCAACAGGGATGAAAAGGTCATGGCGAACTGGTTTCCCATGGCGCTCAAGGACGGAGCCCGCACATGGCTCCTGAATCTGGCCCCAGGCACGATCTCTTCCTGGGCCGAGATGCATACCCGCTTCATCGCCAACTTCCAGGGTACTCCCGACCGGCCACCCGCCGTGAGCAACATGCGCTGAATCAACCAGCAGCCAGGGGAAACCCTGCAAAAGTACATCCAGCGCTTCAACAACGCGCGCCTCAAGATCCCAGGGTAACAGAGGAGGCCATCATCTTTGCCTTCTCCGACGGCGTGCGCGACGTCAAGATGAAGGAGGAGCTGGCGATGCATGAAGATCTGTGCACCTCCCTGGAGCTATTCAACTTGGCGACCAAGTGCGCCAGGGCTGAGGAGGGGCGCCTCTCCCTCCTCGAGCGGCCTGCCGCGGATCCCGAAGAAAAGAAGTCCAAGGCCAAGGACGTGAAGCGCAAGGGGGCTGCCGTACTCGCGGCCGAACCAGACACCAAGCGAGGCAAAGATCAGCCCGAGTCCTCCAAGGGCAGTCGGTACTGCGTGTACCACGAGCTCCACACCCAGAACACCAATGAATGCCAAGAGCTCCGGGCCGTCCGTGAAGGAAGGGTCGGCAGACGCCCCGAGCGCAGCGACCGGGGCTACGGCCGAGGAGGAGGAAGGAATGCAGGACGCTGGGAAGACCGCGGCCCGCGCCAAGGGTGGCACGACCAACCTCGCGAGGACTGTTGGCAAGGCCCGCCTCGCGAGGGAGGCTGGAGGGATCAGCCTCGCGAGGATCGCCCGCAGGGGAACGCAGGCCTCCCTCTGCTGCCGCCGCCGCCAAGGAGAATTGAAGACCGTCATCAGGACGAGGGGGCTGGGGGCTTCCAGGAACCGCGTGCGATCGCCTGCATCCTGGGCGGAGCTCAAGCCCCAGCCTCTCAGCGCATTTTCAAGCAGTTCGCCCGCGAAGTGAATGCAGTCCTCCCCAAGCTTGAGGCCACGCGCCCTCTCAGGTGGTCGGCGTGCGCCATCACGTTCAGCTCAGTGTATCAGCTCAAGTGCACGGCCACAGCCGGAGTTCTCCCGATGCTTTGTTCCCCAATCATCAGCAACATGTTGGTCACCAAGACCCTCATCGACGGCGGGGCAGGACTCAACGTCCTGTCCGTGGAAACATTCAACAATCTTCCAGTGCCCTACAGTCAGCTTCAGCCAACCAAGCCTTTCTCCGGAGTCACCGACGGCTCCACGGTCCCGATCGAGTAGGTCCGCCTTCCTGTCACCTTCGGGGCTCGCGACAACTACCGCACCGAGCTCATCGACTTCGACGTCGCCCACATTCGCCTGCCGTACAACGCCATCCTCGGGTACCCGGTGCTGGCCAAATTCATGGCCGTAACCCACCACGGCTACAACATCCTCAAGATGCCAGGAAGCGGCGGGGTCATCACGGTGCCCTGTGAAGAGAGAGACGCAGTGTGCTCCCTGGAGCGAGCCTTTCAGGCCGCATCGCTAGAAGACCCAGACCACAACAGCAGGAGGCCTCTCGAGGCCGCACTCAAGAAGAAGAATACATCGGCCGGCCCGGCTCCTCAAGAGGCAGGCCCCTCAGGGCCCGCGCCCGTCCAGGGGAGCCTCCTTCCATCGCATAGGAAAGCGTGCCCGGCGCCCTCCTCAGGCCGGGCTCGGGGGATCTCCCCTGGAGGGCCGCCGACCTCACTAAGGTCACGAGGGAGGCGCTTGGGCACCATGTGGAGGCGTGCTTCGAAGCACGTTTCCCGCAAGCAGGAGCAAGGCAAGGAGGGCGAGCCCTCAGGAGTCCATCAGCAAGGCCATTCAGGAGCTACAAGAGTCAAGGGTCATGAGGGGCAGCCGCCGCATACTCGCTGTGGCCCCCCATCCATGCAAGGTTGGTGGGCTACGCCTCTGCATCGACATACCAGGGCTCAACCGAGCCGTGTCTCAAGAGCGCCTCTGGCCCTCTCGAGTGGGACGTTACGAGGGTCCGCCCCACAGCTACGTGCGCATGCCTTATGGCCTGCCAAACGCGGCAGCTGCGCACCAGCGTCTCATGAGGGCCATCCTGGAGGCTCAAGAGGTCAGGAACGCCGCAGCCCTGGCGGAGATGGAGATGGCCCGCGAGGAGCCGCCAGCGCCTTCGGATCCTCCTGAGGCCCCTTAGCCTGGGGGCTCGTGAGGATCTGCTCCCGCAGCCCACCGAGTCTGCTACACCAACACCCCTTCCTCCTCAACATCACCAGGTGACATCTTTAAGTTTTATTCCCGGCTGGGAGCGACTTCAGGGCCGCATTATTCCCAGGCCGCGTGGGTCCGTTCCTGCAGCATGTATCCCTTTTATTTCATGTCATTAGCCTATCCTGTTGGGGGCGCCCCTCGGGCTGCATCTGTTGGGGAACGTAGTAATTTCAAAAAATTTCCTACGATCACGCAAGACCATGGTGATGGCATAGCACCGAGAGGGGAGATTGTCCGTCCACGTACCCTCGTAGACCGAAAGCGGAAGCGTTATAACAACGCGGTTGATGTAGTCGTACGTCTTCACGATCCGACCGATCCAAGCACCGAACGTACGGCACCTCCGAGTTCTGCACACGTTCAGCTCGATGACGATCCCCGGACTCCGATCCAGCAAAGTGTCGGGGATGAGTTCCGTAAGCACGACGGTGTGGTGACGATGATGATGCTCCACCGACGCAGGGCTTCGCCTAAGCTCCGCGACGATATGACTTCTCCGGCGCAGGGCTTCGCCTAAGCTCCGCGACGATATGACCGAAGTGGAATATGGTGGAAGGGGGCACCGCACACGGCTAAGGAACGATCCGTAGATCAACTTGTGTGCCATGGGGTGCCCCCTGCCCCCGTATATAAAGGAGCCAAGGGGGGTGCGGCCAGCCCTAGGGGAGGCGCGCCTGGAGGAGTCCTACTCCCACCGGGAGTAGGACTCCCCCCCCCTCTCCTAGTTGGATTAGGATTGGAGGAGGGGGAAGAGGGAAGGGGGCGCCCCCCCCCCCCTCTCCTTGTCCTATTCGGACTAGAGGGGGGACGGGGGCGTGCGGCCTGCCAGGCCGGCCCTTCCTCTTCTCTCTTATGGCCCATCAAGGCCCATAGACCCCCCGGGGGGTTCCGGTAACCCCCCGGTGTTCCGGTAACTTCCTGTTTTCATCCGGAACCTTTCCGAAGTCCAAACATAGGCTTCCAATATATCAATCTTTATGTCTCGACCATTTCGAGACTCCTCGTCATGTCCGTGATCACATCCGGGACTCCGAACAACCTTCGGTACATCAATACTTATAAACTCATAAAGAACTGTCATCGAAACGTTAAGCGTGCGGACCCTACGGGTTCGAGAACTATGTAGACATGACCTAGAACCATTCTCGGTCAATAACCAATAGCGGAACCTGGATGCCCATATTGGTTCCTACATATTCTACGAAGATCTTTATCGGTCAAACCGCATAACGATATACGTTGTTCCCTTTGTCATCGGTATGTTACTTACCCGAGATTCGATCGTCGGTATCCAATACCTAGTTCAATCTCGTTAC
>LR880968.1:766796932-766810328 GCA_904067115.1 Aegilops sharonensis
GTCATGTCAATCACATCATTCTCCTAATGATGTGATCCCATTAATCAAATGACAACACATGTCTATGGTTAGGAAACATAACCATCTTCGATTAATGAGCTAGTCTAGTAGAGGCATACTAGTGACTATCTGTTTGTCTATGTATTCACACACATGTATTATGTTTCCGGTTAATACAATTCTAGCATGAATAATAAACATTTATCATGATATAAGGAAATAAATAATAACTTTATTATTGCCTCTAGGGCATATTTCCTTCAGCATCATCCCCAAGCCGCTCGGGCCAGTCCCAGCGGCATGTATCCTTCCTACTTTTTCCTTAGGATTATGCTCTCGCTCCACCATGCTTGTTATTTGGTGCATTTTCCTGGGTGACGGAATCTTGCACGTTAAAGGGGGGGTGCCTAAGCATCGCGAATCAGGGCTCCTACCGGCTCTCCGGCCCTCACCCTCTGGTCTTGTCCATGGCATCGCGACCTGGATTGCCAGCGACGGCTGTGACCAGCCCGAGAGCCGGGACCCGAGGACGTAGAGTTTCGTTATCTAACCCAGCTTGCGCGTTAAAGGGGGGGTGCCTGAGCATCGCGACTCAGGGCTGCAACCGCTCTCCGGCCCTCACCCTCTGGTATTGTCCATGGCATCGCGACTTGGGTTGCCAGCGACGGCTGAGACCAGCCCGAGAGCCGGGACGCGAGGACGTAGAGTTGCTGCATCTAACCCAGCTTACACGTTAAAGGGGGGGTGCCTGAGCATCACGACTCAGGGCTCCTAACGGCTCTCCGGCCCTCACCCTCTGGTCTTGTCCATGGCATCGCGACCTGGCTTGCCAGCAACGGCTGAGACCAGCCCGAGAGCCGGGACCCGAAGACGTAGAGCACCGGCATCTGGCCAAATTTGCAGGAACACACTCGAAGATAAGGCCCAGAGTCAGGCGCAACCCGCCTTGAGGTAGGGCCCCGTGAGTCCCGCGCTGGCTCACGGGTGCCCATATACACCTCGTCCAGCCCTACGGTGCCAGCCACGTATCAGGGTGGGGTTGTATACGCCCCGGGGGCTCCTCCCAGAGGGGAGCCCCCTCCCACGTACCAGTGGAAGCACCATGCTTCACACTGGCTGACGATACTGCCGAGTAGCGGCTATGCCCGTACGGATGTGGAAGCGCTATGCTCCGCGCTGGTGATAAACAACTGAGGGTGGCCTCTGGGTCGCATCAACCTCAGGGAGCCCAGAGCTCAGTGTCCGGCCTCATCGCAACGCCTCCCCTCGGGAGCGCCGCGCGAGGGGGCTGGGCACGGGGACTGCGACTGGGTCACGCGCAGATGCACGCCACCCAGCCAGGCCCCCCGGGGTCTGGTTCGTCGCACGTCACTCCCCCAGCGGAGCCAAGGTACGAATGCTGTTTGAGCGTCAAGGGGGACTCCTGAGCATCGCGACTCAGGAGCCTAACTGGTAATGTAGCCCCTCACCCCTTAGTTCCAAAAGGCTAACGGCGGTTGAGGTATGCGCGGGGCCGGGCTCTGCAGACGTAGAACGGTGGATCTGCCCGCGTCTCACCTCCCTACTTGCTGTTCGTGCGCCAAGGGGGACTCCTGAGCATCGCGACTCAGGAGCCTAACTTGTCACGTAGCCCCTCACTCCTTGGTCCCGTCCTGGTTTCCGGTCGGGGCTAACGGCGGCTGAGGTATGCGCGGGGCCGGGTTCTGCCGGCGTAGAACATAAGCAAGTAGGAAGCACAAATTTCAAGGAATTCAAAAGCAAATATTACAGTCCACACTGTTATAGCAATCCCAAATGCAAGTTTAAACGCCTCCCCGAGGCATGATACATGTGCAGGAATTAAAAGCAGGACAGGAGCCACAACGGAGTCACTTGTCGGCGGTGGAGCAGCGCGGAGTGGGCTCGCCTCGTGGAGCAGCAGGGCCGGCAGCGCCTCGCTTTGGCTTGGTGCTGAAGGCCCGAAACTTCCCCAACAGAGCCTCCGCGCGACCCTTCACAGCCTCGGCAGCGGCAGCTGCATGCTCGCCGCTTGCTGGCTCCAGCAGGCTGTCTAGGTCGACACTGGGACCGCGAAGGTAGATGTGGGTGAGGATTCGCGTCAGTGCCGCAGAAGACAAGACACGTGCCTCAGCCTCGGCCGTAGGGCCGAGGCCAAGGGTGACATCTTCAAGAGCGCGAACCAGGAAGGGAAGCAGCTTGGCGGGACCATCCTCGGCGACGGCCAGCGGATTCTCCAGGCCGCTGTCGAAAAGCGTCCTCAGCAAAGAGCGAGCCTTCACCTCTATATCCGTGAAGGCCACGCGATCTTCTGCAAGAACCCGCGCCTTGTCGTCCAGCTCGACCTTCCTCGCCTCCAGCTCCTGCTCCAGTGCGCCTAGGCGGTCGCGGCGCTTCTTGAGCCTGGCCTCCCGGTCCTTGACGGCCGCCTCGCGAGCCTTCATGCTTTCCTCCTGCTCCTGGCGGAGGCGGGCCTCCTCGGCAAGCTGGTTCTGTAGGCCCTTCAGCTCGCTCTCCAGCGTCTCACAGCGACCTTGGATGCTAGCTGCCTCCCCCAGGGCAGCATCGCGGGCAATCTTCGCCTCACGGACAGCCTACTTCTCCTCATCGCAAGCCGTCGAGGCCTGGACCAGTGCCACCCGAATCTAAGCATCGGAGCGAATCCAGCAGAAGCCAGCTCTAAACGCCCAACCATCAGACGGGAGTCGGTGCCCAGAAGATCCTGCCGCAGGCGGTCCAGTCCGGCAACGGCGCGATCCAGAACAGCATTCAGAGGAGCAGCGGTCAGTGGAGTAGGAGGAGAAGACGGCTGCGTGACCACTACACCCTGAGGCGGAACCGGCGGCGCCACGGCAACAGTGGAGGCAGCGCCAAGCGAGGGCACCTCGGGAGTCGCCTGGGTCAAGGGGGCTGAGCTCGCCTCAGCGGGCTCAGCCAGGCCTCGCGAGGACGCCCGGGCAGGAGGGGCCTGTGCGTCACGATCACCTTCTTTCTTGGGCAGTGGCACCGCCCCAGATGAAGCCTCAGGAGCCCCCTTCAGCTTCTTCGCCGCAGACGTCAGCCTAGCCAAGATATACAAATATCAAGCCTCAGCGACAAAGCAAGGAATAAAACAAGAATCAAGCACTTACTGGTAGTCGCTGGTGGACTCGAGCAACCTCCGGCCATACTTGAAGCCCGAGAGCCGACTGCAGGGATCAGCTTCAAGGGGACCAGGAGCAGGAGGCGCGTCTGCGGATCGCCCCGGGGCCGGGGCGGACCCGCGGGGGACCAGCCCAGTCCGGTCCTTCTTCGGGATCGGGGGCATGCTTCTGCCTCCCTCCTCATCCTCATCCTTGTGTCGTCACTCTGGGGGAGGCGGAGAGTGCGGGACCTGCGCCGAAGGGGGGGAGCCCTTGACTCCGCCCCCGAATCAACCCCCTGTCCCGGCTCTCTTTCCTCCACCTCTTCGCTGGAGTCGGAAGAGGACACTCCACCAGGTCCTCCGGAGCGTGCACGGGCACGGGCCCGTCCCCATTGAAGACATGCATGGGCCCCACTACCTGCTCCCAGTCCTCGCGAAGGAACAAAGGCGCGGGGGCGCCCTCCAGTCTCGCCACATCACCCCCAACCAAGGACTGGAGGACCGTCGCAAGATCCTCGCTGGCCAGGACCACGGGGCTCGAGTGAGGCCTCCACATCGGAAGCGAGTACTGACGAAGCGGAGCCAGTTGATGCTCCAGGAACTCCCTCAGCCGCGACGCACCGGTCAGCTTCGCCGCCGCCGCGTTGGCCGGCTTCAGATCTGCGTCCATCTTCTCCAGCACCAGCTTCGTGCGGGGATCCAGAAGCTCCACTCGGGACCAGTCGTCGGAGCTCTCGGGGCACTCCGTGGGCAGGATCGGCCGAGGGTGGATGCGCCCAGCATCCACCAAGACCCACTTGCTCTTGAATCCCTCAATCCGCTTCCTAGGGTTTGAAATGGCGATGGCTCCACCGTATGCGACGCAGCCCGCGCACGCGGAGGCGGAACCACGGGAGGTTCGGAGGGAGAAGTAGTGGCGTAGCAAGGCCACCGAGGGCTTCACCCCAACATGGGCCTCACAATAGTAGGCGAAGATCGCCAGAAGAAGGACGGAGTTGGGATGGAGGTGCAAAGCTTGAATGTTGTAGTGACACAGGACGGAGAAGAAGAACTCAGAAAAGGGAGGCACCAGACCAGCAATGATGGCACTCACGAAGAACGGGTAGAAGGTACTCCCCCGACCCTCCGGGGCGGCAGAGCCGGCCTTGAACACCTCCGTTCCATTGACGCCCTGCGCCTCCGCCAACCGGCGCATCAGGGTGAGGCTCGCCCCTGACACATTTGGCGGGTCCAAGGAAGGAGAGTACCAAGCTCCGGCCGGGGCTTGGCGAGGCGCCATGACTGGCTAGGGCACGCAGGCGGAGTGCATCTGAATGTCTTGGAAGCAGAGAGGAGAGGCGCAAGAAAGGGGATCTGAGCAGCAACTCGAGAAAGTAAAGGAGGCAAGGAAGATGCCGCTCTATTATCAACCCACACGGTTGCCGAGGCGCACGCGTCCAATCAACCGCCACACGGCGCCCAAGGCCGCAGGCTGTTAGGGCCCGCGACGCTTCGCACTTGCCCTTTCGCCTCTCTGCTCGGCCAAGTTCGGGCGCGCCGTGGGCCCGGGGGCTACTGTCGGCGTTCTGGGAACGGGGGTCCCCAGACTTGCCTGTCTGCGGCCTGCGGCGTGGCTCGAAGGAGGCCCAGCACGGCCCATCTTCATCAACGTAAGCTCAAGACCCTCGCGGGGCGGACGACAAGGAGCTTCATCAGGCACGGCCTCGTCAGGCTGGCTCATGAGGAGGCGGAGAGTTCAAGGCAGGGTACCTCGCGAGGTGCCCATGACGCAAGCCATGACGACCAAGGGCGCCAGTCGGGCGCCAGCCCAAGCAGTGTCCTCCTTTCCTCTTTGGTGCAAAGGGAGCAAGCGCAGGCGAGAGTATCAAGCAAAGGCATCCATTTCTGTGCAACAAGACCAAGACCAGCCCAACGGCTGGAAGCGAGTCATCGTGGAGCCCAAGCAGGAGTCATCACCAGAGCCTTTGGCAGGCGAGGACCAACTTTAGTCAGGATAAGTGTACCCGCTGTTCCCCTTCAAAATGGCCAATTGTTGGCGCCCTTCCCGCTCAATATTTGGGAAGAGGCCCAGGGCCTTTGCCTATAAATAGGAGTAGCCACACTCAGAGCTGGGGCATCTTGGAGAGACGAAGGGGCATCTTGGAGAGCTAGACCGAGATCCGGATCCTCATCAAGAAACCAGTAGCTAGAGGAATCGAACACCACCTAGCAGTTCATCACACCCTCCAAGAACAGACCCTCGCGAGGCTGTTCTTCCTTGTATTGTTCCTCATCAGCCCAAGAGGCAATCCACCACACCACACACTGGAGTAGGGAATTACGCCACAATGGTGGCCCGAACCAGTATAAATCTTGTGTCTCTTCTGTTGTTCCGTTAGTAGTTTAGGTCCCTGCGATTCAGCGAGGTGCGAGACGGTGGAAGGTTGGATCTCCGTGCGCACCCCAGTGTTCGAACCTTAAGGGTCTGCCGGAACCCGAAATCCGACAGCCTCCTGCAACGAATCCGGACATTTTCGGAAGACCTTTGTGGACGGAGAAGACGAACGCTCGGGCGCCAGAGCTCGAGCGAAGGGGAATGGATGAGGAAGGTAAACTCGCTTATTCCCCAAGCGCCGTGATTGATGGCGCGGTTGGGTTACCCACACCCATATTGATGAGAATCCCGTGTTAAGGGCACATGTTCTTTGCTTCGACAAGACATGCCAAGAAAACCGCCTCAAAATATGTGCAATAGCTGGTTGAGAAAAATAGTTGAATAATGACCGGGCCGTGGCGTGATGTCACGCTATGAAATTTGTCAGCAGACTAGATTTGTGGGATATTGTTCTCTCTACGGTGGTATGTGGAATTCGTTTTGTAGAGCCGGACACGAGCCTTGTATTCAAGATATTCTATGGAGTATTCGGAGAAGGCACCCGCCTTGAAATGCCGAAGACAATCTACGCGCCGGACTCATCGTCATTGAAGCCTGGTTCAAGGGATACTGAGGGAGTCCTGGGTTAGGGGGTCCTCGGACAGCCGGACTATATACCTTGGCCGGACTGTTGGACTATGAAGATACAAGATTGAAGACTTCGTCCCGTGTCCGGGTGGGACTCTCCTTTGCGTGGAAGGCAAGCTTGGCGATTCGGATACGTAGATCTCCTCCCTTGTAACCGACTCTGTGTAACCCTAGCCCCCTCCGGTGTCTATGCAAACCAGAGGGTTTAGTCCGTAGGACAACAACAGTCATAATCATAGGCTAGCTTCTAGGGTTTAGCCTCTACGATCTCGTGGTAGATCAACTCTTGTAATACTCATATCATCAAGATCAATCAAGCAGGAAGTAGGGTATTACCTCCATCGAGAGGGCCCGAACCTGGGTAAACATTGTGTCCACCGCCTCCTGTTATCGTCCACCTTAGACGCACAGTTCGGGACCCCCTACCCGAGATCCGCCGGTTTTGACACCGACATTGGTTCTTTCATTGAGAGTTCCATTGTGCCGTCACGATAAAGGCTTGATGGCTCCTTCGATCATCGGCAACGATGAAATCCAAGATGAGGTTTTTCTCCCCGGACAGATCTTCGTATTTGGCAGCTTCGTACTGCGGACCAACTCGCTTGGCCATCTAGAGCAGATCGAGAGCTACGTCCCTGGCCGTCAGGTCAGGTTTGGATGCTTAAACTATACTACCGACATCCGCGGAGACTTGATCTTTGATGGATTCGAGCCCATGTTAGGTGCGCCGCGCAGTCACGACGAGCATGACTTAGCTCTGCCGTCGGACGGTGTTCGGGAGATCACACCTGTGGCTACTCCGGCCCTCAATCTGGAGCAGATCGTGCCGTCCGAAGATGGGCGGATGGACCCCGCCAAGGAGGCCGCGCACACAGCGGCGATAGAGACGAATACTAACTTCACCTCCTATGAGACCTGTGTTGCCGAACCCTTGGATTCGTCCCCAGTCACGGGCTCCGAACCGCCTGCGTCCATGCCTATCGAATCTGATCAGGCACCGATCATGGATTTTTGTCGGGGAAGCTGATCGTACCCCACGAACACCTATGGGTGCCGGCGGACCGGACCCCTTTCGGTTCGATGGGATGCGGAGATTGCACGAAGAGCAGATCGAGGCGAAGCACATGAGCAGTTTACCCAGCTTCGGAGCTCTCCAGAGAGATAATACTCCTACTGCTGCTTGGTTGATTGTATTGTGTTCTTGCTAGTAAGCACAGAGAGCTACAAAACCTAGCTTGAGTGTGTGTAGTCTCGAATGAGTCGAACCCAACTGAGCCGAACCCTTTCTACGTTGCACATAGGCCTCCTTTTATATGCTCAAGGGGTCACCAACAGGTGGCAACGTAGACGAGGGCAAAAATGGGAAAATGAGTTGCGGTTGGTGCAACTACTTTGTACAGTGTACTCTACCTAACTCTGACGGCAAGGGACAAAAGCATTAAATGCCCATCCATGTTGCCTAAACAGTGCAACAGGGACCGTCAGGAGCGCCACCGTTCGCCACGATGGCCTTCTTGTCAGCGCCGCTTATCGCTGCTCTCCGCTGGCTGCACAGCCTCTTGACACGCGCGCCTGGAATAGCCCCATGGCGACACGTTGGCGGATGAGCTGGAGCGGAGATGAAGAGAGGTTGCCTGCCGTGGCAAGCGCCTTGCCGCGGCTGAATCCTTGTCGCACTCGGAAGCTTGTCGCTCACCGAGCCTTCCCGGCAAGCTCCTCTTGTCGGGGTCTTGTCTTCTGTGTGCCTTGAGTGGCCTTCCCGGCAAGCTCCTCTGGCCGGGGCCTTGTCTCCTTGACTTGGTTACTTTGTTCTTGAATGGCTCCAAAGGAACCATGGAGGACCTTGGCGGTCACTAGGCAAGCCTTGCCGCGGGGTGTTGCAACTGCCCGTGGACGAGTTCGGGATACTAGGGTAACCCTACTCTAGTACACCGATAGGAGCCCCCGGGCCTGGGCCACACATGGCGCCGAGCTCTGTTGGGCCAGGCCCAAAACAGTGCACGGGCACGCGCGGCCTAGATCACGCCGTTACTCGCTCCGGACCCACCACGTCCCCCACGAACAACACGCGCCGAATGTGGCGTCGTGGGAGAGATCGTGGGGGGCTTTCTTTAATTGGAAAAGCGGAACGTCCGCCCCCTCTCCCTCCTTATAAACAGGGGAAACAGGGGCCGGTCGCTCACCTCGCCATTTGCTGTACCATCTCAAAAACCACCGCCGGTCCCCCCTTCTTCTCAAGTCCGAAGAGAGCGACGCTCCGCTCCCCATCGCCACCAGCGCCATCAACGCCGTCGGGCTCCTCCACCACCTCCGCCATGGCTCCGAAAGCCGACAAGGGGAAGGGCGTGAAGTCGGCCGAGGCACAGCGGCTCGCGGCGCTGCGAAAGGAGCGGGCCACCTTCGACCCCCAGCTCGACGCAAAGGAGCTGAGGGAGGGCTACTACCTCTTCTGGTCGACGGAAACGCGGGCGCATCCGCGCACGAGGGTGATCTCCGCCGCCGCATCTGAGAAGGTTTCTGTCGGGTATCCCTTCTTCGCGCTCTTCTTCTACTGCGGGCTCTGCCCGCCCTTTTCCGAATTCTTTTGCGATATAATGAACACCTACGGTCTTCGCCTCCTTGATTTCACCCCCAACGTTGTCCTGACCATGGCAGTTTTCACACACCTTTGCGAAAACTTTGTCGGAGTCCACCCAAACGTAGCCCTATTCCAAAACTTCTTCTTGCCCCGCGTTGAGAGAGGAGAGCCACTTGCCGAAGGGATTGCTTGGATCTCTAGGATCGGCAAGAAAGAAGCTTATCTGGAAGGAGAGCTCCGCAGCAAGTGGGAGGAGTGGAGAGCCGATTGGTGTTGGATCATTGAGGAGAACCCGCAGCCCTTCACTGCCCAGCGCCAAACTCCCATAGTGCGCGGCAACGATTGGAGTAACTTGGCACCGGAGGATGCTAGGTTGAAGATTGCCGTGACCCGGATCTTGCGCCTCAGGCATGCCGGACTCACTGTAGGCGCTATTGGCGCGGATTTTCTTCGCCGCCGCATTGCTCCCTTGCAGGAGAGAAGGAGGCCTGCTTGGGAGTTCCAAAATGCGGCGGACATCATGAGGCTGCGCCTGGGCCTCAACTGGAACTTCACCGTCTTGGAGCTGGATGCGATGCTGCTGGAGCTGTTCAAGCACGACCCTGATCACCCCGAGTGGTTCATGTTGCCGAGGGGGGTCGTTCCTTTGTGCAACAACTCTTCGCTCGACCGCATCCGTGCAATGATGCCGTTGTGTGATTCCCATGGGATCGTTCCAACTTGGCAAGAGCCCGCCGATGACGTCGTGCAGCAGTTCTTTGACAGCCTGGAAGAAGTGCCGATCCGTTCCGACGAGCAGAAATGGCTCACCCGCGACACCACCGACGCCGAGCTGCAGCGCATCGCCACCAGGCTGGAGGAGGTGGCAGAAGCTGCTGCCGCTGGTGAATTCGGGTTCACCGTGGAGGAGGCCGAGGCAGCAGAGGCGGCAAGCCTTGCCGACCGAGAGGAGCTTGCCGGCGCGGGGGCGCCTCCCGCGCCTCCCCCCACCTTCAGGTAGCTTGCCGCGGGAGGAGCCCGCAGCTCCACCAAGAAGGCGCCTCCGCAAGACCGGGGAAGTGGCTGGGCGGCAGACGGGCCAACAGCCGTCGCGCCGCGCGACGCGCTCCACCGCGGCAAGCTCTGTTGCCGCGGGAGCGCCTCACGCCGCCACAGCAACTGGAGCGGGGCCTTCTGGGACCACGGCCCCTGCTCCCGCCAAGCGCCCGAGGGAGCCTACTCTTCCAGCTCATCGCACCGGAGGTGGAGCGGAATTCGACTTCTCCGCTCTCAGCTCCGAGGAAGAAGAAGAGTAAGATCTTGTCGCTATTACTTGTAATTCTTCAATTTGCTGCTTTGTCTTGTATCTGATTTGCTTCATTCTGAACTCTTTCCTTTTTCAGGACGCTGGCTCAGAGAGCGTCGAAGAGAGCCAAGACCCCGGTGGTTGCCATCGAAGACGATCCCCCCGTGGCGACAGGAGGCGCGTCCGAGACCCCCTTGCCGGACCCGACAACCCTTCCTCAAAGCAGCCCCCAGCACAGCCCCCAGCGTAAGTATTTGGTTTATTTCTTATGGTTAGGTGTGCATGGGCGCTCCTTCTCTACTGATATCTGACTTGTTGATTTGTGTAGGAGCAGAGCAGCCTCATCAGGAGGGCCCGGAAGACGCTCCCGAAATTCCATCTGCTTCAACTACGCCGCCAAGGGAGAATTCTCCGGCAAGGGAGCGTTCTCCGGCAAGGGAGGCTTCTCCGACAACGGGAAGCGCCGGCGATCCTCCGGTGGTGGAGACCGCGACCACAGATCCCATCGCAGGTAACCCTTTTGGGTGACAATTTACCTTGGGTTCTTTTTTTCTTCTGTTCTTCTTTTCGAACATTTGTTTGACTATTCTTTCTTTTTCTGATCGTCAGACCCATCTGCCGGAGAGCCGACGGAGACTGAGGTCGCCGGCGAGGAGGACGCGCGCGGCAACACTGGCGACGTCGCCACCATGGAGGAAGAGGCTGGTGCCGATGGGTCCGCCGGCGAAGAGGCCGCCAAGGGTGCCGCCGCAAAGGCTGGCGAGGGGTCTGGTGCTTGTACTGATGACCCTGAGGCCGCAGGAGCGCCAGGCGCTACACCGACCGCCGATCCCTCCGCCACCGATGCAGCGTCAGGCTCCGAAGAGCCCCAGCCCGGCGCCTATCTGAAGGCCGGCGACGGCGTCTTCATCAAGCTCCCCTGGGCGTCGAGCTCCAGGGCGCCGGTCGAAGGGGAGACCTTTGACGAAGAGCTGCTCGCCTCCGCTGGGCTGTCGCTGGTTGACGTGCCAAGCAGCAGCAGCGGCGAGTCTGAGGAGGAGCAGCTGCTGAAGAAGCTGTTGTCGCTCTACCGCGCCCGACGAGCCAAGCTGGAGTCCCGGGAAGCACTTGTCGCGAGGGCGGGAGCAGACATGGAGAAGCGCGCAGAAGAGCTCCGGTGCGCCAACCAAGAAGCTCTCCGGGACGTGGCAGAAGAGCGGGGGCGACTCGCTGAGGAGCGCACATCCTTCATTCTGGAGAAGGCTGAGGTCGAGGAGCAGCAGCGGCTTGCGGCTGAGAAGCTGTCTGCGCAAGAAGCGAGCTGGTGCAGCGGAAGATCAACCTCGACAGCTATGAGGAAGATCTTGCCGCGCGCGAGAAATCAATTGGCGGAGCTCTCAAGGAAGCAAAAGACGCCGCTGCAGCTGCCGAGGCCGCCAAGAAGGAGTTGGAGACGAGGGTGACGCAGCTAGAGGCCACCCTCCAGAAGAGCGGCGAGGAGGTCGCTGTGCTGAAGCGCGAGCGCAAGAAGGACGCCTACACTCTTGGCGAGTTGCAGGGCCGTCTCGCTGAGAGGATCAAAGAGCTCGACGCCGCCAAGGACTCCAAGGCAGATCTTGAGCTGAAGCTGACCACCTTGACGGAGACGCTGGACGGCGCCAAGGAGCGGGAAGTGGGTTTGTTGGAGAAGATCAAGGCCAACGAGGAGCTGCTGGCGAATGCCACGACCGCCCAGGATACCTTCAGAGAGAACGTGATGCACTGGACGGAGGGTCTTGTAGATACTGCCACCGCCATCGACAGGGAGCTGATGGAGCTGGGGATGGTGGATCTCGGGTACTCCACCGACGAGCGCCTTCAACCCAGCGCCAAGCTCAGCCTGTTCCTCAAGGGCGTGGTGACGGCTCTCCAGCGGCTCCGGGAGGAGATCCCAAAGCAGCTGGCCGACGAGTCGCGTCAAATCTGTGCAGGGGCTCTTCAGAAGGTGCTGATGAAGGTGGCCTTCCGCAATCCAGGCGTCAGCTTCGCCAACGTCCTCAAGTCCTTGCTGCCGACTGCTGACGTTGAAGCGCTCAAGGCCCTTGTCGCACCCATTGTGGACAGGGTGAGCGGGGTCAAGAGGGTCGATGGCGACCGCGTAGACTAGGCTGCCCGTTTTATCTTTCCCTTGTCGCTGCAGATCATGTTTAGGAGAACAATCTATTAGATCTATGACAAGTTATTTTTGTAATATAACTCTATCTTAGGCAATGATTGCAATGTTATTTCCTTTACTTGATTCCTTCCTTTGTATGTTTGTGCCCTACGCTTCTAGGGAACTTATCGGCGCGGGCACCTTTGCCGCGAGCGCTGAGTGCGGAACTGTAATGCCCCGGATTCGATGCGCCAGGTGTCCGCCAGTTATTCGCCGTCTTTGCCATGTCATTATATGCATTTCATATCATGTCATCATGTGCATTTCATTTTGCATACGTGTTCGTTTCATGCATTCGAGCATTTTCCCCGTTGTCCGTTTTGCAATCCGGCACTCCTATGTCTCCCGGCGCCCCCTTTTACCTCTTTTCGTGTGTGGGTCTTAAACGTTCTCGAAATGGACCGAGGTTTGTCAAGCGGCCTTGGTATAGCACCGGTAGACCGCCTGTCAAGTTTCAGATCATTTGGAGGTCGTTTGGTACTCCAACGGTTAACCGGGTAACCGCAGAAGCATCTTTTGTGTTGCAGCCCAACACCCTTCCAAAGTGGCCCAAAACCCAGCAAACTCCCCTCCATGCTCTCCGCTGTTCGATCACGATCGCATGGCCGAAAACCGCACCTCATTTGGACTCTCCTAGCTCCCTCTATCTATCAATAAGCCTCCCCCTCCGAAATCCCGGGTCTTCTTCCTCCCGAAACCCTATAAATCGTCCCCGCGCTCGCCGGACACGTCCGCCGCCACCGGACGAAACCGCCGCCGCCCCCGCAGCCACTGGCATCGCGCCACGTGGCTCCTCCCGCGCGCCGCCGCCGCGGCCCGCCCGGGCCCGGGGCAGGCCCGCCCGAGCCCATCGGGGCCCGAGGCGCCCGCGCGCCTCCCCGCTCCTCGGCCGCCGGCCCCGGCCGCCCGACCCCGCCACCTCGCCGGTGCGCCGCCCTGGCCACCTCCTTCTCGCCGGCGCCGCCGCGTCTCCCCGCCCCCGCCGGCCGCCCGCGCCCGGCCGGCGCTCGCCTCCGCCGCCGAGCCGGCCGGCCTCGCCGCCCTCCGCCGCCGCGTGCCGCAGCGCCGCGCCGCCGTCCCGCGCTCGCCGGCGCCCCGTGCAGCCGGCCGGCCGCCGCCCGCGCCGGCACCGCGCCCTCGTCGCCCCGGCCCCGCACCGCCGTCCCCGGCCTCCCGCCGCCCGGGACCGGCCGGATCTGGCGCCCCCTCGCCGGCCCCCCCCTCATCTCCGGCCGGAT
>LR880968.1:766825429-766856590 GCA_904067115.1 Aegilops sharonensis
GGGCCGGGGTGCTGGGCCGGCTGGGCCTCGGCCCAGGGGGGGGCGCGCAGTTTTTTTTTTTTAAAAAAAAAACTAAACCAAACGAATTAAAAAAAAACCAAACGAACTCCGATTTTAATAAAAATAATTTTCTCCGACTCCTAAAAATGAGTCGAACAAAATGAACTTTAAAAACGGCAAACATGCATATTTTTTTTAAAATGCTCATTTTTGCCTAAGCAAAATAAATCTTCCAAAAGCCAAATTTGATTTATTTATAAAACCTTCATTTTTCCTAAATGTTGGGAAAGTCATATTATTCCCTCTCTTAATTGTTTTATAGGAAAACTTTATGAAGATAATTTAAATAAATTCAATAATCCTATTTTCAAAATTTGAGAAATCCCAAATATGAAAATAATGAAACTTCCAACTCTCTCCGAGGGTCCTTGAGTTGCGTGAAATTTTCTAAGATCGAAAAAATGCGAGAAAATATGATATGCATGATGACCTAATGTATAACATTCCAAATTGAAAATTTGGGATGTTACAGCTATGATGTTGTTCTTGCCATGTATAGATTCTATGCCATGTCTTCTTACTGTTGGTTGCCTTGTCATGCCATTTATTGCTCTGTGGTGAGTGGTTCAAGCTCACCAACATGCCTACTTATTGTTGTTCCTGCCATGTATGAATCTGTAATATAACTTGCCATGTTTACATGGGTGCCATGATATTTTCTGATCCTTTTTGGCTCATGGTCAGTAAAGGACTTTTGTTCTATGCTTTGAGTAGATTCATGCCATGCCTTTGTTTGCCATGTTAAGTTCCTGTAACATGTTCTTTGATAGCTCTAAACATTGCAACCTGATATTATTTCTGCCAATGCCTGAAACTGCTATTATTTGCAATCTTGCCATGTGTGTTTGAGCATGTTTTAGTCATTTCTGGAGATAGCTCAGTGTTCATGTTTTGTAATTCTTTACCTGTACATCATGCCCATGCCTTTTGTTTTCTTGTTGAGGTCCTGTAGCATAGTGTTTTGATGCTTGCAATATGCCTACTTGCTGTTATGGACAGATTGTTGCTATAACTTGTATAGGGTGTATGTGTTGAACCGTTGCTTCGTTTTGAGTGTGCTCTATATGAAACTTGCTTGATTTTGAATGTAGCTTCATATTATCATGTTGCATCCTTGTTATGAGGTGTTTGATTGATGTTTGTATGCATTTTGCATCAATGCCATGTTTAACTTGTTTTGCTCATATCTTCTAGGCCGTAGCTCCGAATCTAATGAACTTTATATGTAACTTGACTAGAATTTCGTGTAGATCATCTTGGTGCATTTTAACTTGCTGTTTAACAACTTGAACATAAAGTTATTCAGATCTGGACCAATTTCGAAATTTGCATATGAGGACTTACCGGAATTGTTATATGTTGTTTCCGGCCTCATTTAAACTTGCCTTGATGTGTTGCTCTTGTTTGCATCATCTCTTGCCATGAGTAGCTTCATGTAGCTTTGTCATGCATCATGCTTGGTTGTGCATCATGCCTTGGTCTTGTGTGGTGTGTTTACTATGTTGTGTGCTTCTTCTTGTTAGTTCCTGTTGCGTTGCGATCGTGAGGATTCGTTCGTCTATGCTTGGTTCGGCTTCATCCGTTCGTCTTCTTCATGGACTCGTTCTTCTTCCTTGCGGGATTTCAGGCAAGATGACCGCTACCCTGGATCTCACTACTATCATTGCTATGCTAGTTGCTTCGTTCTATAGCCATGCTGCGCTACCAATTACCTGTTTATCAAGGCATCCCAAATTGCCATGTCCGCCTCTAACCTTTTGCACCCTTCCTAGCAAACTGTTGTTTGGCTATGTTACAGCTTTGCTCAGCCCCTCTTATAGCGTTGCTAGTTGCAGGTGAAGATGAAGTTTGTTCCTTGTTGGAACATGGAGATGTTGTTCCTTGTTGGAACATGTTTACTTGTTGGGATATCACAATATATCTTATTTAATTAATGCATCTATATACTTGGTAAAGGGTGGAAGGCTCGGCCTTATGCCTGGTGTTTTGTTCCACTCTTGCTGCCCTAGTTTCCGTCATATCGGTATTATGTTCCCGGATTTGGCGTCCCTAACGCGGTCGGGTGATTTATGGGACCCCCTTGACAGTTCGCTTTGAATAAGACTTTTCCAGCAAGGCCCAACATTGGTTTTACCATTTGCCTCACATATGCCCTTTTTCCCTTGGGTTTCCGGAGCCCAAGGGTCATCTTTATTTTAGCCCCCGGGCCAGTTCTCCTTCGAGTGCTGGTCCAAACCGAGCGATGTCCGGCGCCCCCTGGGCAATCATGGTCTATGCCAACCCGACGTCTTGCTCATCCGGTGTGCCCTGAGAACGAGATATGTGCAGCTCCTATCAGGATTTGTCGGTACATTCGGGCGGCTTTGCTGGTCTTGTTTTATTGCTGTCGAAATGTCTTGTAGCCGGGATTCCGAGACTGATCGGGTCTTCCCGGGGAGAAGGAATATCCTTCGTTGATCGCGAGAGCTTATCATGTGCTAAGTTGGGACACCCCTGCAGGGTTTGAACTTTCGAAAGCCGTGCCCGTGGTTATGTGGCAGATGGGAATTTGTTAATGTCCGGTTGTAGAAAACCCGAAGTTGATCTTAATTAAAATACACCAACCATGTGCGTAACCGTGAGTGTCTCTTTTCGGGGTTGATCGAGAGGACAACACGGTTTCTGGGTTATGACTGACGTAAGTAGAAGTTCAGGATCACTTCTTGATCATTATTAGTTGACGACCGTTCCTTTGTTTCTCTTCTCGCTCTCATTTGCATATGTTAGCCACCATATATGCTTAGCCGCTGCTGCAACCTCACCACTTTACCTCTTCCTTACCCTTTAAGCTTTGCTAGTCTTGATACCCATGGTAATGGGAATGCTGAGTCCTCGTGGCTCACAGATTACTACACCACCAGTTGCAGGTACAGGTTTGCGATGATCATGACGCGAGAGCGATGTTCATTTGTGTTGGAGTTCTTCATCTGCTTCTTCGATCAGGGGATAGGTTCCAGGTCGGCAGCCTGGGCTAGCAGGGTGGATATTGTTTGAGTTTCTGTTTATCTTTCATCTGTAGACGGATGTTGATCTTGTATGTGATGTTGATGTATTCTTGTGCCATTTGTGCCTTATGTATGTATCCCCACTATTATGTAATGTTGATGTAATGATATCCACCTTGCAAAAGCGTTTCAATATGCGGGTCTACCCTTGGTGGGACCGTCGAGTTCCTTTCGGATAGGGTCGCATATTGGGCGTGACAGGAATATCAGCAGCCTGCTGGCGGTGCCGCCTCCGACGAGCAACCTTGTCGCAACTAGTTGCAGCTCACTTAAGTTGTTGAGCGGACTCGAAACGAAGTAAGGGTGCAAACTAGCCACGAGTTGGTTCCTTCGCGCACAAGTTTTTCATACAAAGCACGGTCGTTCAAGGAAGATAACTTAAAAATTTAAAAACAGGCTGCTCAAACTTTGGCAACATAGCTTTTCTGTCGTTTGCTTCCCGGTAAGGCAAAATTTCTTTGAGCTACGCTTGGTCCACAACATTATCTTCTTCTCCTTCCCCCCTGGCAAACTTGTGGGCGAGGGAACCTTCTTTTCTTTGAGAATGAGAAAGAAGAGAAAATAAAGATATGGAGCCTTGCGGCTCGTTATTGCTTACCGGAGTAAGTGCTGCACAAAGTGTCAGATAGTACATGCAAAGTAAAAAATGTATGAAATTGACAAGATATGCAGAGCACATGAGCTTTACTGATGCACGGGGTCTGCGCCCAGCTTTGTACAAAGGATTACATGCAACATGGGCAAGACTTGTACAAAAGGTGGTTGCCGGAACAGGTTCCGGCAACCGCGCCCTATGGGTAAAACTTACGAAGATGCTCAATATTCCAGGAGTTGCTCACCAGAATGCCATCTTCGGTCTCAAGGCGGACAGCGCCAGGCCTAGTGACTCGTCTCACCCGATAAGGGCCTTCCCACTTCGGCGTCAACTTGTTGGAATTCTTGGCGGATTGAACGCGCCGAAGAACAAGGTCGGCTTCCTCGAGACTTCTGGCACTAACTTTGCGGCTATGGTAGCGACGCAAAGCTTGCTGATAACGAGCAGCTCGTACAGCGGCCTGAAGACGGTCCTCCTCAAGGACCAGCGCGTCATCTTGTCGCAGCTGCTCTTGCTCGAGCTCATCATAAGAGAGCACTCGAGGTGACCCATATACGAGTTCCGTGGGGAGAACTGCCTCTGCTCCATAGACTAGAGAGAAAGGTGTTTGGCCAGTGGCTCGATTTGGCGTCGTTCTGATCGACCAAAGAACCACCGGCAGCTCCTCAATCCAGTTTGTTCCGCACTTGTGCAGCCTGTCGAAAGTTCTGGTCTTGAGTCCTCACAGCACTTCAGCATTTGCCCTCTCTGCTTGACCGTTGCTTCTCGGATGAGCAACAGAAGCAAAGCAGACCTTGGCGCCAAGATCTTGGACGTACTGCATGAAGGTGCGGCTTGTGAATTGTGTGCCGTTGTCGGTGATGATTCTGTTAGGAATCCCAAAACGGCAAACAATCGACCTGAAGAACTTGACTGCTGACTGTGATGTCACCTTCCTCACTGCTTCCACTTCCGGCCACTTTGTGAACTTGTCGATTGCGACGTACAAGTACTCAAAGCCCCCGACAGCTCGGGGGAAGGGGCCGAGGATGTCGAGCCCCTAGGCCGGAAATGGCCAGGATAAAGGGATTATCTGGAGAGCTTGAGCTGGCTGGTGTATCTGCTTGGAATGGAACTGGCACGCTTCACACTTGGTTACTTGTGCAGTTGCATCCTGGAGGGCTGTCGGCCAGAAGAAACCTTGCCGGAAAGCTTTGCTGGCAAGTGTTCTTGCGCCAATGTGGTGACCACATATGCCTCCGTGTATCTCTGTCCATCTTCCCGATGAATACACTTCAATTTCACACCGTTGAGTCTTCTTCTATACAGGATGTTGTTGACAAACTGGTACATACTTGACTGCCGGGCTACTCTTTCCGCTTCTTCTTGCTCTTCGGGAAGTTCTCCTGTCTGAAGGAAATGGACGATCTGCTGTGCCCATGCTGGAGCTTGCGGCTCGACAACAAGGACTAAAGGCACATTTGCTTCTGCGGGAACATCAGCTTGTACGGCGAGAGCCTGCGGCTCTGTCGGAGCTTGATAATCCCCGTCAAGCTTGCCGGAGCAAAACTTGTCGGGAGCGTCTGCTTCAACGAAACAAACCCTTAGGCTTGTCGGAGCAGACTGCTCCTCTGCGATATCTGCGTTGATTTTGGGGACCTTCTTGGCGGCGGCTTCAGGAAGCTCTGCCGGAAAGTAGTCACCAGAAACCAACTTCCTCTTCTTGTTCTGTCCAGTTGATGGCGTTACTGTCGGTTGAGTTAGCTTGAGCACAAAGATCCCTGGTTCCACAGGTACTTTGAGTGCGGCACACTTCGACAGGCCATCAGCAATGTCATTCTGAGCTCTTGGAACATGTTCCATTTGTAGGCCGTCAAAGTGCTCTTCTAGCTTTCTCACTTCATCAACATAGGCCTCCATCAAAGGACTTTGATAATCTTTGTTTACTTGGCGGACGACAAGCTGCGAGTCACCCCTGACAATGAGCTTCTTGATCCCAAGGTCTACCGCGACTCTGAGGCCGGCAAGCAAACCTTCATACTCTGCAGTATTGTTCGTTGCTTGCTCCTTGGGAAAGTGCATCTGGACCACGTACTTGAGGTGCTCTCCGGTGGGTGCGACAAGAAGCACGCCGGCACCGGCGCCTTGCAGCGAGAAGGCACCATCAAAGTACATCAGCCACTCTTTGCTTGCTTCCTTGACGGGGATGCTCGTCTCTGGAATTTCTTCATCTTGTGTTGGCGTCCATTCTGCTATGAACTCCGCCAATGCTCTGCTTTGGGTAGTTGAAGTGCTCTCAAACTTGAGGCCAAAGCTCGACAGTTCCAGTGCCCACTCGACAATCCTGCCTGTTGCTTCTGGATTTTGTAGTATCCTCTTCAGCGGAAAACGAGTGACAATTGTGATCTCATGTGCATGGAAGTAATGGCGCAGCTTTCTCGAGGCCATGAGGAGGCCGAAAAGCAACTTCTGCACACCAGAGTACCTCGACCTAGCCCCCTGCAGAAGGGAACTAACGAAGTAAACTGGGCGCTGCACCATCCTTTTCTGCATCTTCTCATGCTCCTGCGCAGATCCGTCCTTGTCGGGACCAGAGCTTGTCGGTGAAGCCCCCTGCTTGTCGCTGGATGCATCTGCCATGGTCGCCAGCTCATCATCCGCCTCCCTCTCTGCTACTAACGCAGAACTAACCACTTGATTGGTTGCTGCTAAATATAGCAGCAACTTCTCTTGTGGTTTAGGTGCGACAAGTACTGGAGTGGAGGATAGGTATCTCTTCAAGTCCTGCAGCGCAGCCTCCGCTTCAGGAGTCCATTTCATTGGACCTGCCTTTTTCAAAATTTTGAAAAATGGCAGGGCACGCTCAGCAGACCTAGAGATAAACCTGCTGAGAGCAGCAACGCAACCGGCAAGTCTTCGTACATCCTTGACGCGCTTGGGTGCTTCAATCTGCTCAATGGCCTTGATCTTGTCAGGATTGGCTTCTTCCCCTCTGAGACACGATGAACCCGAGAAGCTTGCCGGAGGGAACTCCAAACACACACTTCTCGGGGTTGAGCTTGAGATTGATCTTGCGCAGATTTGCAAAGGTTTCATCCAAATCTTGAATCAGAGTTGCCCTGTCCTTACTCTTGACCACTATGTCATCCATGTAGGCTTCCACATTTTTGTGTATTTGCGGCTCAAAAGCGTGTTGGACTACTCTTGCAAATGTTGAACCGACATTCTTTAATCCGAAAGGCATCCGTACAAAACAGTATGTGCCACATGGGGTGATGAATGCGGTTTTCTCCTCATCCTCTTCTGCCATGAAGATCTGATGATATCCTGAGTATGCATCAAGAAATGGCTCTTTGGGACAAGCTTTATTAACATCAGTGAAGTCGATACAAAGTCTCCATTTCCCATTCGCCTTGCGTACAACTACAGGATTGGCCAACCACGTAGGATGGAGCACTCCTCTGACAAGGCCTGCTGCTTCCAATTTCTTGATCTCTTCTGCTATGAATTCTTGGCGCTCCACTGCCTGCTTCCTGACTTTCTGCTTGACGGGTCGTGCATGAGGACAGACAGCGAGATGGTGCTCAATTACTTTCCTGGGAACACCAGGGATGTCAGACGGTTGCCTTGCAAACACGTCGACGTTCGCCCGCAGGAAAGCAACGAGCGCGCTTTCCTATTTAGGGTCAAGCGTGGCACTGATGGTGAGGGTACCACCAGTGCCGTCCTCCTTGGCGGACACCTTCTTAGTCTCTGGAGCTGCCATCATCTTCTTGCACTTGCCGGTGGAGCTCGATGGTGCGTCCTCGACGGTAGCGCAGCACTCCGAAGAGGTGCGCTTGCCGGAGTGGGCATCAGAGCTCTTGCCGGACTTGGTCTTCTTCTTCCCCCCGGGAGCTTCAGCGGCAAGTGACTTGTTATCTGCAACGGCTGCTGCTTCCTCGTAGATCTTGTCGGTGCAGATAAGAGCATCTTTCTTGTCGCCAGGGACAGAGATGACGCTTATCGGGCCTGGCATCTTGAGCAAGTTGTATGCATAATGAGAGGCTGCCATGAACTTGGCGAGTGCTGGACGGCCAAGTATCCCATTATAAGGCAGTGGGAAATCAGCAACGTCGAACGTGACCCTCTCAGTCCTGAAGTTTAGCTCGCTGCCAAATGTTACCGGCAACGTGATCTTCCCCTTCGGCTTGCTCCTTCCTGGATTAATTCCTTGGAATGTGCCAGTCTCTTCGAGCTCGCTGTCAGGGATCTGAAGCTTCTGGAGCACCGCGGATGAGATCAGGTTTAAGCCGGCGCCGCTGTCAACTAGCATCTTGGTGACCTTGAGGTTGCGGATAGTTGGTGAGACCAACATCGGCAAGCACCCGACCGCAGTTATGCGATCAGGGTGGTCCTCAATATCAAAGATGATAGGCGTGCTGGACCATTTCAAAGGCTTGCGTGACTCTACGGATGGTTCTGCTGCATTAACCTCCCGCATCCATTGCTTGAGCTGGCGGTGTGATGTATGCAGAGAAGCACCACCGTCAACGCAGAGGACCTCTGTGGCTTTCTGAAACTCCTGCTCATCAGCCTCATCGTCTTCCATATCTTCATCGTCATCGTCGTCTTCATCCTTGTCGCGGCCGCGGGGAGGTCTGTCTCCTTGCCGCTGCTTGGCCTTGCCGCGGCGTCCTCCCCGACCGGGTCTCTTTTTGCTAGCTGCCCCAGCACCTTCCTGGGCCTTCTCCTTATCGCGCCGCTCGTACTCAGCTTTCTGCTGTTCAACAAGCTGCTCGACTTTCTTGCAGCTCTGGAGGTCGTGGCCCTTGGTGCGGTGACTCTTGCAGTACTGTTTGTTGGAGCTGTCCTGCTTGTCGGCGGCCGCCACAGGCTTGCAATCGGCGCCAGCGGCAACCTCCTTGCCGGAACCACTAACTTTGGATTTCTTGGCGGCACTACCGTTGCCAGACTGCTCGACAACTAATACCTCTTTGCTCTTCTTCCTTCGATTATTCCGCCGCCGACTCTTCTTTGCCGGGGCGGTCTCCTCACTGTCAGATCCTGCTTCTGCATTCTCTCCTAGGAGTCTCCTCCCTTGCTTAGCGCGTGCACACTTGTCGGCCAGAGCATACAGCTCACTGACGTCTTTGACTTTGCACATCGCCATTTCCTCCCTCATCCTGCGGTTCCGCACGTTCTGATTAAATGCGCTGATCACCGCGGCGGGGTGGACATCTGGGATGTTGTAGTGCACGTGGCTGAATCTCTGGATGAACTTGCGCAGGGACTCTCCTTCTTTCTGGGCGAGCAGATGAAGGTCACTCTCTTGGCCATGAGGCTTGTGGCCGCCTGTGAAGGTGCCGACAAACTGATGGCATAAATCTGCCCAAGAGTATATGGAGCTGTCCGGCAAGTGCATGAGCCAAGATCTGACATTGGGCTTGAGCACCAGCGGGAAGTAGTTGGCGAGGATCTTGTCGTCTCGCCCCCCGGCAGCTTGCACCGCGATGGTGGAGATGCTGAGGAACTCCGACGGGTGCGTCCTGCCATCGTACTTCTCTGGCACGTCTGGCTTGAAATTTTTCTTGTCGGGCCACTGGACTTGCCGCAGCTCACGAGTGAACGCAGGGCAACCTACCGTGTACGGCAAGTCACCTGGTTCCCCTGGCGCTTGCATGTCGACAGTGGGCCCAGCGCGCTGGCCGGATTGGCGCCGCGCTTCTCTTCGGCGCTCGATGCGAGTTCGAGCATCTTCTTGTTGTCGTTCTTGAAGAACTTGGCGCTGATCACGGCGAGCTCGTGGATCCGACGACGCAGTGGAGCCGCTGTCGAGGTGGATTCGACGAGTCGGCGATCTTGGCCTTCGGGATGGAGAGTGCATGGTTATTGCACCCCCACAGGTCTCGTCGCCACCGGCTCGTGCCTTGTCGTCTCGCCGCGGCAATGATGTGCTTGGTTGCCGTGGAACGTCGCCGTTGGCAAAGCTGATGAGACTCTGAGTGGTGGCCCTCCATTCGTCGACCTTGTCTGCCGTCGGAGGGTAATCTAGGAGCAGTTGAGCTCGCGCCAAAGCTTCTGCTTGAGTGGTGGGTGGCAATGGCGAACGGTGCGAGGAGCGGGATATGCTCGGACTTCTAAATATGTTAGAAGGAGCAGTATCCCGTCCAGGCGACCGTGCCCCACTCGCACCAGCATGTTGGCGCGCGAGCTGTTCTTGAGCATCTCTGGATCCACCAGCTCGATCTTGGCCCAACGAACGTATGGCGCTGCGACCACCATGACGTTGTCGGTCCCGCGCCTCCTGAGATGGACGCGGTACGTATCCGGACGCCGAGGTCTGCGCCGCCTTGTCCTTGGACTTGGCAGCGTCGTGGGCTCCCTCGACGACGCCCGTTCCTCCGCCAGCGTCTTCCCCACCACTCGTCAGCTCCGGTGGTGGTGGGTTTGACGCGGACGGCTCTGCTGCCGCCGAAGCCTTCTTCTTCGGTGGCATGTTGATGAAGATGTTGCTCGTGTGAATGCCGGATCAGGTGCACACAGCCTCGACGCACCCCCTACCTGGCGCGCCAAAGATGTTGGGGAAGCTGATCGTACCCCACGAACACCTATGGGGGGCGGCGGACCGGACCCCTTTCGGTTTGGTGGGAGGCGGAGATTGCACGAAGAGCAGATCGAGGCGAAGCACACGAGCAGTTTACCCAGCTTCGGAGCTCTCCGGAGAGATAATACTCCTACTGCTGCTTGGATGATTGTATTGTGTTCTTGCTAGTAAGCACAGAGAGCTACAAAACCTAGCTTGAGTGTGTGTAGTCTCGAATGAGTCAAACCCAACTGAGCCGAACCCTTTCTACGTTGCACATGGGCTCCTTTTATATGCTCAAGGGGTCACCAACAGGTGGCAACGTAGACGAGGGCAAAAATGGGAAAATGAGTTGCGGTTGGTGCAACTACTTTGTACAGTGTACTCTACCTAACTCTGACGGCAAGGGACAAAAGCATTAAATGCCCGTCCATGTCGCCTAAACAGTGCAATAGGGACCGTCAGGAGCGCCACCATTCGCCACGATGGCCTTCTTGTCAGCGCCGCTTATCGCTGCTCTCCGCTGGCTGCACAGCCTCTTGACACGCGCGCCTGGAATAGCCCCATGGCGACACGTTGGCGGATGAGCTGGAGCGGAGATGAAGAGAGGTTGCCTGCCGCGGCAAGCGCCTTGCCGCGGCTGAATCCTTGTCGCACTCGGAAGCTTGTCGCTCACCGAGCCTTCCCGGCAAGCTCCTCTTGCCGGGGTCTTGTCTTCTGTGTGCCTTGAGTGGCCTTCCCGGCAAGCTCCTCTTGCCGGGGCCTTGTCTCCTTGACTTGGATACTTTGTTCTTGAATGGCTCCAAAGGAACCACGGAGGACCTTGGCGGTCACTAGGCAAGCCTTGCCGCGGGGTGCTGCAACTGCCCGTGCATGAGTTCGGGATACTAGGGTACCCCTACTCTAGTACACCGACAATTTTACCTCCGCGGATATCTTTCAGCACTCGCCCTTGGGCGACGTACTAAATTCATTGTGGTCTCTCTGCTTGTCAGGAGACCCTTGGCCGAACTATGTCTGGATTTAATGGGAAAAAGACGACGAAGAAATTCATTCCCCACCCACCACCCACTTAATAGCCACTGTCGACAACTTAACCGACATGCTCGATTTCGACTCCGAAGACATCAACGGTATGGACAAAGATGCAGGAGAGAAATAGGAACCACCGCCCACAGAGCGCTGGACAGCCACTTCATCACACGATATATACATGGTGGATACACCCAAAGAAAACAACGACGAGGAATGGGAGGAAGCAGCGAAGGATAGTTCCCTCGAGAAGCAACCAAAGCGACGATGTAGGCGCCGCTCCAAATCCCGCCTCAGCAAAAACAGCGATAACGGCGCAAGAAAGAATAATACCCCGGTCGACTCCAAAAGAAACGACGACCACATGGACCCAGCGATGGAGCAGGATGAGCCAGCGGACGACGAACATAGTACGAAGCCGCTGTCCGATCACGGCGACGCCGAGGTTAAAAGTCATCAACCTGTCTCCGGAGAGGAGAACAGTCCAGACGACGATGCACACATCATCCCGGAAAGGCACTTGGAACAAGAGAACCTCCATAGAAGGCTTATTGCTACCGCGAGGAGCCTGAAGAAGCAAAAGTAAAGGCTTAAGGCCGCGTAGAATACGCTCAACAGCAGACGGAATAAAGTGCTTGAGAATGAAGAAAAGTACGGTGGCATTCGCCACACAAAGAGCTATCCAAAGCGCAAGCTGCTTCCTGAATTCGGCGACGAGGATTTAGAGCCCATTCAGCCGACAAATAAAATGGCCGATCAGCCCGACCGACCACCCCGTGGCTGCGATAGGGCGGCTAATGACGTCGCACACAAGTCAGCACATGATTTATGTGAGGACCTGCACAAAAAACCGGTATGGCCAGGTCCATCTACGGATCTAGGAAGCGCGCTCCGACACAGAATCATGGCCGCCCAAATGACTATACTGACCAAATAATAGCTCGGAATCAAAACTGAACATTAAAATCGTCAGAAGAATGCCATGACACATCCAAATATAGGGGTGCTGCGCACCCCTTATGCTTCACCGATGCGGTGATGGATCATGAATTTCCAGAGGGATTCAAACCCGTGAACATAGACACATACAACGGAACGAAATACCCTGGGGGTCCTGTTTGAGGACTTTATCCTTCACATCCACATGTCTCGCGGAGATGACCTCCACGCCATCAAATACCTGTCCCTCAAGTTGAAAGGACCAGCTCAGCACTGGTTGAAAAGCCTCTCCCAAAACTCAATCAGAAGTTGGGAAGAGCTTGAGGACGCTTTTAGGGATAATTTTCAAGGGACCTATGTCCGACCTCCGAATGCAGACGATTTAAGTCATATAATTCAACAGCCCGGAGAGTCAGCCCGGAAGCTTTGGAACAGATTTCTCACTAAGAAGAATCAAATCGTCGACTGCCCGGATGCCGATGAGGGAGTCCTGGATTAGGGGGGTCCTCGGACAGCCGGACTATATCATTTGGCCGGACTGTTGGACTATGAAGATACAAGATTGAAGACTTCGTCCCGTGTCCGGATGGGGCTCTCCTTGGCGTAGAAGGCAAACTTGGCAATACGGATATGTAGATATCCTCCCTTGTAACAACAACCATACCATAGGCTAGCTTCCAGGGTTTAGCCTCTACGATCTCGTGGTAGATCAACTCTTGTAATACTCATATCATCAAGATCAATCAAGCAGGAAGTAGGGTATTACCTCCATCGAGAGGGCCCGAACCTGGGTAAACATCGTGTCCCCCGCCTCTGTTACCAACCGCCTTAGATGCACAGTTCGGGACCCCCTACCCGAGATCCGCCGGTTTTGACACCGACATTGGTGCTTTCATTGAGAGTTCCACTGTGCCGTCGCCACTAGTCTTGATGGCTCCTTCGATCATCGGCAATGATGCAATCTAGGGTAAGGTTTTCCTCCCCGGACAGATCTTTGTATTCGGCAGCTTCGTACTGCGGGCAAACTCGCTTGGCCATTTGGAGCAGATCGAGAGCTACGCCCCTGGCCATCAGGTCAGGTTTGGAAACATGAACTATACTGCCGACATCCACGGAGACTTGATCTTCGATGGATTCGAGCCCATGTCAGGTGCGCCGCACAGTCACGACGAGCATGACTTAGCTCTGCCGTCGGGCAGTGTTCGGGAGATCACACCTGCAACTACTCTGGCCCTCAATCCGGAACAGATTGCGCCGTCTGAAGACCGGTGGATGGATCCCGCCACGAAGGCCGCACACTCGGCGGCGAAGAGCCGAATGCTGACTTCACTTACTATGAGACCCGTGTTGCCGGACACTTGGATTCGTCCCCAGCCACGGGCTCCGAGCCGCTTGCGTCCGTGCCTATCAAATCTGATTGGGCACCGATTATGGAGATTTCCTCCACGGATATCTTTCAGCACTCACCACTGGGCGACGTGCTAAACTCGTTGAGGTCTCTCTACTCGTCAGGAGACCCTTGGCCAAACTATGTCCGGCTAGAATGGGACGCGGACGACAAAGAAATTCGCTCCCCACCCACCGCCCACTTAGTTGCCACTGTCGACGATTTAACCGACATGCTCGAATTCGGCTCCGAAGACATCGACGGTATGGACGACGATGCAGGAGACGAACAGGAACCACCGCCCACAGGGCACTAGACTGCCACCTCATCATATGATATATACATGGTGGACACCCCCAAAGAAGGCGATGGCGATAAGACAGCGGGGGATAATCCCTCCAAGAACCAATCCAAGCACCGACGTCAGCGGCGCTGCTCTAAGTCCCGCCATAGCAAAAGCAGAGATACCGGCACAAGAGAAAATAATGCTCCGGATAGTGCTGCAGACGACAACAATCCCCTCCAGCCAGACCTCGAGTGGGAGGATGAACAAGCTAGCCCTCTGGAACAAGCAGCAGACGGAGAATCAGAGGATGACAATTACATGCCTCTCTCCGAAGACGAGGTGAGCCTCGGTGATGAAGAATTTATCATGCTAGAGGATCCCGTCGAGCAGGAGCGCTTCAAGCGCCGGCAGCCACAGCAAACAGCCTGAAGAAAAAGCAACACCAACTTCGAGCTGATCAAGATCTGCTAGCGGATAGATGGACTGAAGTCCTGGCGGCCGATGAATACGAACTCGAACGCCCAACCAAGAGTTACCCAAATCGCAGGTTGCTACCCCAACTCGAGGGGGAAGCATTAAAACTTACATTACCAGCGTATGGTGCGGCTGATCGGCCACCTCGTGGCCGAGACAGAGGGGCATATCAGCCCGAAGTCTAGCCCGCACCCCGTCGCGAGACAAACAAAAACACCAAGACCCGGGGCAACACGCGGGACATGGGAGACGTATTGGAAAACAAAGCAGGACATACAAGATCGATCTACGGATAACGGGGTCGCGCCCCAACGCGTGACGATGACCATCACACCGGATACACTAAAAGCAAATCCGGCCGGACCGAATACAGCAGACAAGACTCGTATGAACTACATCATGACATAGCCTAGCACAGAGGTGCCGCACACCCCCTATGCTTCACCGATAAAGTAATGGATCATGAATTCCCAGAAGGATTCAAACCCGTGAACATTGATTCATGCGATGGCACAACAGACCCCACGGTATGGATCAAGGATTTTCTCCTCCACATCCACATGGCCCACGATGACGATCTACAGGCCATCAAGTACCTCCCACTAAAACTCAAAGGACCAGCTCGGCATTGGCTGAATAGCCTGCCAGCAAAATCCATTGGCAGTTGGGAGAATTTGGAAGATGCATTCCTTGACAACTTCCAGGGCACTTATGTGCGACCACCAGATGCTGATGACTTGAGCCACATAACCCAACAGCCAGGGGAATCGGTCAGGAAATTTTGGACTCGGTTCCTAACTAAAAAGAACCAAATTGTCGATTGTCCGGATGCCGAGGCGTTAGCGGCATTTAAACATAATATCCGAAACGAGTGGCTTGCCCGACACCTCGGCCAAGAGAATCCAAAGTCCATGGCAGCCCTCACGACACTCGTGACCCGCTTTTGCGCGGGCGAGGACAGCAGGCTGGCTCGCAGCAACAACACATCAAGGATTCCTGGCAATTCAGATGACAAAGATACTAACGGCAGACCATGTCACAACAGACAGAAGCGCCACAACAACGGCAACAACGCCGAAGACAAGACAGTCAATGCCGGATTCAGTGGCTCTAAATGCGGTCAGCGGAAAAAGCCGTTCAAAAGAAGCAATCAGGGCCCGTCCAGTTTGGACCGCATACTCGATCGCTCGTGTCAAATTCATGGCACCCCCGATAAGCCAGCCAATCACACCAACAGAGAATGCTGGGTGTTCTAGCAGGCCGGCAAGTTGAATGCTGAAAACAAGGACAAGGGGCTGCATAGAGACGACGAGGAGGAGCCTCGGCTGCCGAACACAGGAGGACATAAGAGGTTCCCTCCACAAGAGGGAACGGAAGCGTGCACTAAGGGACGTCTATGCGATGGAGCCAGTCGCCCCAAAGTTCAACCCATGGTCCTCTTGTCCGATCACCTTCGATCGCAGGGACCACCCCACTAGTATCCGTCATGGCGGATCTGCCACATTGGTCCTTGACCCCATCATTGACGGATTTCACCTCACTCGAGTCCTTATGGACGGCGGCAGCAGCATGAACCTGCTCTATCAGGATACAGTGCGAAAAATGGGCATAGACCCCTCCAGGATCAAACCCACCAAAACCACCTTTAAAGGTGTAATCCCAGGTGTAGAGGCCTATTGCACGGGCTCAATCACACTGGAAGTGGTCTTTGGATCTCCAGACAACTTTTGAAGCGAGGAGTTAATCTTCGATATCGTCCCCTTTCGCAGCGGCTATAACGCACTATTCGGACGAACCATATTTGCCAGATTCAATGCGGTACCGCGTTATGCATACCTCAAACTCAAAATGTCAGGACCACGCGGGGTTATAACAGTTAACGGAAACACAGAGCGCTCGCTCCGCACGGAGGAGCACACTGCGGCCCTCGTAGCAGAAGCGCAAAGCAGCCATATTAGGAAAACCGCCAATTCGGCGAAAAAGACCCCGGAGACCTTCAAGAGAGTCTGGAGTACCCTGTAGGAGGACCGGCAGGCACGTTTTGAGCTCGCCTAGCAATTCGGCCTCCGTCCTAGTCCCAGTCAAGTGGCGAAATTTGCGCCGCGCGTACATAACTACGCACTCAAGATACCTTGGGCATAGGCGGAGGCACCACTACGGCACGTCCGACAATGCGGCTCAACCGCCCAGGGGCCGTATACCTTTATCATTTTCTCTCTTTTAGGACCTTATTCTCTGGAAGCCTTTTCCGGCAATCTAATTGTTGGACCCATTGCGGTAAGGAAATACCAAGGAAGCAAGACGCTCTCACGTACAAGGGAATCCCCAGGTGGTCTCTGATAACGATCGATATACCTGTTTTACATACCCGTATGCAGCTTTCCCTTGGATAGGACATGCCAAATAGTCCTATTTTTTGCTTATTGCACTACTTGTATCCATATGCTTTGACACATTATTTAATAACAATGCATAGCGTTAGCCTATTATTGCATTCCCCTTTCTTCTTTTTTTCCTTGTCTGCTTATTTACGACAAATCGCACCCGTACATTCTGGTATGACCAGTGCGCCAGGGGCTTCAGTATACACCATAACACGGCGTGAGAAGTCCGAACACTTTCGACAGTGTGGCACCCCGAACTTATAGCATTATATACATCAGCTCCGAATAATGTCTTGGGTCAATAGTTGGATTTTCCCAGCTCCCATGTTTTGGTACCATACATTCCGCAATATCGGCTAAGGTAGCACTGGGAGAACTACTGCGATTGTGTCCCGGTTCTTCCGGACTAGCACCTCAGTAGAGAAAGCCGGAAAGTGACTATCATGATGAGGCGAGAGCTGGTCGCTGTTCGAGAGGTCTCAAGTCCTTAAAGACTTTTTCCGCTTCGGGCGAGGAGTAAGCCTTGCCCGACTTAGGCATATATAGCGCCCCAACTTCGGCCTTCTGAATACTAGGGGCTTCGCCAAAATTTAAAATTGTAGACTTCTATGGCTAAGTGAGAGTGATAAAGCTTTATAGTCCGATTGCCTGGTTCGTTGTGCTGAACACCTCCTTCGAAGGACCCAAAATTGGAATAAAGATTGCTCAGGTTTATCCCGAACACCTCAGTACTAGTTACATGGGGGCAGAAGCCGACGACTATCCAACGCTCAGATTTTATAAACGGCCGTACAGAAGGCTATATTTTAAATTAACAAGCGTTGCATAGCGCAAATGAACTCGTTTCATGTTATAGGATCACATGAGTACATGTAACGCCCTCGATGCGGCTATATCTCCCACGTGTCGAAGCACGACTTAGAGGCATAACCGCATGGAAAGCAATGTCGCAAGTGAGGTAATCTTCACACAACCCATGTAATACATAAGGGAAAGAGATACATAGTTGGCTTACAGTCGCCACTTCACACAGTACATAAAAAAACATCCATCATGCAGATTACACTCAAGGTCCGACTACGGAACCAAAATAAAAGAAGATACCCCAAATGCTACACAGATCCCCGATCGTCCCAACTGGGCTCCACTACTGATCATCAGGAAAAGACACATAGTAACGACCACGTTCCTCATCGAACTCCCACTTGAGCTCGGTTGCGTCACCTGCACTGGCATCGTCGGAACCTGCAACTGTTTTGGTAGAATCTATGAGTCACGGGGACTCAGCAATCTCACACCCGCGAGATCAAGACTTTTTAAGCTTATAGGAAGGACAGAGTTGTAAGGTGGAGCTGCAGCAAGCGACTAGCATATATGGTGGCTACATTCGCAAAAGAGAGCGAGGAGAGAAGAAAAGCACGGTCGTGAAGGTAGTAGCGATCAAGAAGTGATCCTGAACTACTTACGTCAGACATAACTCCAACACCGTGTTCACTTCCCGGACTTCGCCGAGAAGAGACCATCACGGTTACACACGCGGTTGATGTGTATTTTAATTCAGGTCAACTTTGGGTTTTCTACAACCGGACATTAACAAATTCCCATCTGCCTCATAACCGCGGGCACGACTTTCGAAAGATAATACCCTGCAGGGGTGTCCCAACTTAGCCCATTATAAGCTCTCACGGTCAACGAAGGATAATCCTTCTACCGGGAAGACCCGATCAATATCGGAATCCCGGTCTACAAGACATTTCGACAACAATAAAACAAGACCAGCAAAGCCGCCCGATTGTGCCGATAGGAGCTGCACATATCTCGTTCTCAGGGCACACCGGATAAGCAAAGCGTACAGGAACCGACGTAATCCAAGTTGCCAAGGAATGGTCCCGCACGGTGCTCTAGTTTGGACCAACGCTCGAAGTAGCACTGGCCCGGGGGGTTAAATAAAGATGACCCTCGGGCTCGCGAAAACCCGGGGAAAAAGGCTTAGGTGGCAAATGGTAAAACCAAAGTTGGGCCTTGCTGGACGAGTCTTATTCAAAGCGAACTGTCAAGGGGGTCCCATAAATCACCCAACCGTGTAAGGGACGCGAAATCAAGGAACATAACACCGGTATGACGGAAACTAGGGTGGCAAGAGTGGAACAAAACACCAGGCATAAGGCCGAGCCTTCCACCCTTTACCAAGTATATAGATGCATTAATTATAGCAGATATATATTGTGATATCCCCAACAAGTAAACATGTTCCAACAAGGAACAACATCTCCATGTTCCAACAAGGAACAAACTTCAACTTCACCTGCAACTAGCAATGCTATAAGAGGGGCTGAGCAAAGCGGTAACATAACCAATCAACGGTTTGCTAGGAAAGGATGGTTAGGGGCTGACATGGAAATATGGGTGGCATGATATAGCAAGTGATAGGCATCACAGCATATGCATAGCAAAAGAGCGAGCAACTAGCATAGCAAAGATAGAAGTGATTTCGAGGGTATGGTCATCTTGCCTGCAATGTTCTCAGAGTTGTCGAAAGCTTGATCCTCGAAAACGTTCTCAACAGGTTCCTCGTTCACGTAATCATCTCCCGGCTCTACCCAAAGCAAGAACACAAACAAAGGAACCACAATAAATCACGGTGCAATGCACAAGCAACATGATGCAAAACATGACATGATATGCGAGATGTGATATGCAATGCGTATGCGCGCTCCGGAAGGGAAATGACGAACCAGGCATCAACTTGGCAAACCAAGTATGCCTCTGGAAATATGAGATGATTTCGGTTGAAATCGATATAAAGATCACCGGAATCGGATGCACGGTTTGCAAATGACAAGCAAAACAAGAATGGCACAAATCTGCCAATAACAGCATGATGCCACTTAGCAAGCAACAAGAAATTAAGCTACTGCACCCAAACATACCAACAAAGCATATGGAAGTGAACTACTCAAGATGCTCGACAAAAGAGGAACACTGAGCTACTGCTAAAACACATCACAACAGGTCCAAACAAGCATGGCAAAAGTGCAAAAAAATATTAGGCTGGACATGGCAAAAACAGCATCAGGTAGCAATGTTCAGAGCAAGAAAACAACATGCTACAGGAACTTATAATAGCAAAACATGGCATGAAATGAATCTACTCAAAGCATAGAACAAAAGTCCCTTACTGACCATAAGCCAAAAAGGATAAGAAAATATAGTAACACCCATGTCAAAATCGCAAGTTTCGTTAACAGATTCAGCAACATGACATGTCAAAAACAGATAACAAGTAGGCATGTTTAAGAGCTCAAAGCACTCACTACAGAGCCTTTCATGATAAACTAAGCATACATACATCAAGAAGACATGGCATAGAAGACATACATGGCAAGAACAACATCATAGCATACACGGATCAACCACAACAACCTTGGCAAAATTGAATAACATGTAAACAATCTGCCAGGAAACATTTTGTAGCAAAAGTAGAGCTCGATTGACTCAAGCTATGGCACTCCATAATTGAAAACAAAGGCATGTATGGATATAGCATAACCATATTTTCAAAACATCCGTACTGAAGTATCTCAAAATATGCATGGATCTCTTGGTAGCATCAAGTTAACATGGCATCAAAATATCAGCAAAACAGAGCTGAAAACAGCAACATCAGGACACCTACTTTGCATGCTTGTGCTAGTCACCACATAGATCACAAAAATACATGGCATACACCCCTGTAAAGATGGAATGGCATATTACAAAACACATGTAGGACTCAAATTCATAGGGTGCACACATCAATCATAGCAAAAATAACAAAAGTGCAAGTTCTGTTAAGAAACAGAAACTAACATCACATAGCCCTCTTCTAACAGCATTTCGGGCATCAAGATGAGCTCAAATGAAAATGATGCAATGAGATGAAATGATCTACTCTTCGAGACGAACATTTTGACATATTACACGCACGAAACGGAGCTACGGGGGCATACTTATGATGCGTTGAAAATGCCACAAATTAATCAACGGAATAAAACTTAGATGAATTTTGAGGGGAGAAGAAGTCAACCGAACGGGATCTGAGATCCGGATCGGGCCGGATCCGATCGGCGCGACGGCGGCGGCGGCTCGCCGGAGCTCGCCCCGGGCGAGGAGAAGGAGGGAGACGGGGCCGGGGCCGACGGGTCCGGAGGAGGGGGCGCCGGCGGCGACCGGGCGGCGAGGTCGGCGAGGACCGGGCGGCGCCCGCGGCGGCGGAGGGGCGGCGCCGGCTGACGGCGGCGGCGGGGCAGCACGCCGGCGACGTCACCGGAGGGCAGGGAGGCGGCGGAGCAGCGGAGGGGCGGCGCGGGGTCGCCGGACGCGCGGGCCGGCGGCGCGGGGCGCGACGGAGGGCCACGTGGCGCGCGCTGATTCACCGGGCGGCGGCGGCGCGGGCGGGGCGGACGTGTCCGGGCGGCGCGGTATTTTGTCCGGGCGCGAGGTAGGGGAAGGCTAGGGTTGGACCCGGATTTGGACGGGGGAGTTGTTTAAATAGGCATAGAGGGAGCTAGGAGAGTCCAAATGAGGTGCGGTTTTCGCCCACACGATCGTGATCGAACGACGGAGAGCATGGAAGTGACTTAGATGGGTTATTGGGCTATTTTGAAGGGGTGTTGGGCTCCAACTTAAAAGAGGCCTTTGCGAGAGTGCGGTTAACCGTTGGAGTACCAACCGAGCTCCAAATGACCCGAAACTTGACCGGTGTTCTACCGGTGGTATACCAAGGCCACTTGAAAAACCTCGGTCCATTCCGAGAAAGTTTAGTACCCGCACACGGAAAAACGTAAAAGGGGACGCCGGGGAGATAGGAGTGCCGGATTGCAAAACGGACAACGGGAAAAATGCTCGGAATCATGAGACGAACACGTATGCAAAAGCGATGCACATGATGACATGATGTAAAATGCATGACATGGACAAAATGAAAAAAGGAGAAAACCCCAACCACAGAGGGAATATCATATCACAATGCCGAAAATGGCAAGAGTTGGAGTTACAAATATGGAAAGTTACATCCGGGGTGTTACAGTACATTCATTCAAATATTACATCCTTAGCACATTCCTCCTCCACAAGGCGAGCACCCTTCAGGACACTGTCATAATACTTTTCGGGGTGGCGATGCTCCTTGCCCTCCGGCGGCCCCTCCTTCACCAGCTTTTCGGCGTCTAGCTTCGCCCAGTGCACCTTAGCCCGGGCAAAAGCCCTGCGCGCACCCTCGATGCAGACGGACCGCTTTATGACTTCAAACCATGGGCAGGCATTCACAAGCCGCCTCACCAGACCGCAGTAGCTATCAGGAAGGGGCTCGCCGGGCCACATCCGGACTATAAGACCCTTCATCGCCTGTTTGGCCGCCTTGTGAAGCTCGACCAGTTAATTCAGTTGGTCGCTCAAGGGCATTGGGTGTTCAGTACCAGTATACTGAGACCAGAACAACTTCTCCGTCAAGCTCCCCTCCTCAGCCCGGTAGAACTCCGCGACATCCGACACACTGCGGAGTAGATCTACGAACGCTCGTGGAGATCTCCGAACTTGGGTAAGTAAAAAGAAAGTTTCCTTCACATGCTTGCTTTGCATAATGAATTCCTTACCCGCCGCTATCTTCTTAACCGCTTCAATTTCTCGAAGGGCCTTTTGGGCTTCGGCCTTGGCATGTTGTGCGCTTTCGAGGGCCTTCGCAAGCTCGGACCCTTGCGTCTTAGAGTCAAGCTCCAAGGACTCGTGTTTCTTGACGATAGCCTGGAGCTCTTGCAGCACCTCGCCTACTCGGGCTTCTTGCTTCTCTCACTCGATGCGGTCCTTGGCCGCTTTGTCTTCGGCCTCGGATAGCGCCTTATGCAGGGCCGCCACTTCGGTCGTGGCCCCTAGCAAAATTCATGACGATCCTATTATTCCAAAACCAAATGTTTCTTTATCAATATTCTGACGGGCTGTCACTTACCTTTCTTCTCTTCGAGCTGCCTCTTGGTAAGGCTGAGCTCTTCCTAGGACCACTCAAGGCCCCGCTTCAGTGCGGCGACCTCCGAAGTACGAGCGGCAGCGGTCAGCAGTGAAGCATGCTGTCGGCGTTCTGGGAACGGGGGTCCCCAAACTTGCCTGCCTGCGGCCTGCGGCATGGCTCGAAGGAAGCCCAGCACGGCCCATCTTCATCAACACAAGCTCAAGACCCTCGCGAGGGGCCAAGCCTCGCGGGGCGGACAGCAAGGAGCTTCCTCAGGCACGGCCTCGTCAGGCTGGCTCATGAGGAGGCGGAGAGTAAAAGGCAGGGTACCTCGCGAGGTGCCCATGACGCAAGCCATGACGACCAAGGGCGCCAGTCGGGCGCCAGCCCGCGCAGCGTCCTCCTTTCCTCTTTGGTGCAAAGGGAGCAAGCGCAGGCGAGAGTATCAAGCAAATGCATCCATTTCGGTGCAACAAGACCAAGACCAGCCCAACGGCTGGAAGGAGGTCATCGTGGAGCCCAAGCAGGCGTCATCACCAGAGCCTTTGGCAGGCGAGGACCAACTTTAGTCAGGATAAGTGTACCCGCTGTTCCCCTTCAAAATGGCCAATTGTTGGCGCCCTTCCCGCTCAATATTTGGGAAGAGGCCCAGGGCCTTCGCCTATAAATAGGAGTAGCCACCCCCAGGACCGGGGGATCCGAGATCCGAATCCTCATCAAGGAACCAGTAGCTAGAGCAACTGTACACCACCTAGCAGTTCATCACACCCGCCAAGAACAGACCCTCGCGAGGCTGTTCTTCCTTGTATTATTCCTCATCAGCCCAAGAGGCAATCCACCACACCACACACTGGAGTAGGGTATTACACCACAATTAATGGTGGCCTGAACCAGTATAAATCTTGTGTCTCTTGTGCTGTTCTGTTTAGTAGTTTAGGTCCCAGCGATTCGGCGAGGTGCGAGACGGTGGAAGGTTGGATCTCCGCGCGCACCCCAGTGTTCGAACCTTAAGGGACTGCCGGAACCCGAAATCCGACACATGCCTATTCACATAGAAACATTATGATTAGACTCCTGCAAGTGTTATTTGATCCTCTATTCGGCCTTTCCTCGCAAACGCCAAACATAGCATCAGGGGATATTGTCTATGCTGTAACATTTTCTTACAATTTGATTACTTACCTCAAAGCCGATTAAGAGGCTGGCACAGGCTTCAGTCAGTCCGCTCTTAGCGGACTGAACCTTCTTGACTACCGCACTCATAATAGTGCGGTGCTCTTCGTCAATGGAAGCGTCGTGAAGCACTTCCAGCAAGTTGTCCGATGCCTCTGATGGACAGTGGCCATCGGCACAGACGGCTTTCCCCCCTTAGCGAGGGGTTGCCTGACAGAATCCGGAACCACTGGAGGTTCCGGCGCCGTATTCGGCTTGGGGCTAGACTTGCTGCCCCCGGCGTTAGGGCCCAGGGGAGTCTTGCCCCTCGTGCGCCCAGCGCCTGGAATGTCACCTTGGGGCGCCTCCAGAACTGTCTCCCCTTGGTTCAGTTCCCTTTGAGACAACACCTCGGCGTCGTCCGTAGGGCGGGGGGAGGAAGCGGCCGGGAGTGAATCGTTGTTCACATCTGACGGGCCCGAAGAATCGTCCGACGAAGATACATCGGTATGGCCCCGGGATGGACTGCATAATTGTACGCGGCGTAATAAGAAACAGTACAATAAGACGTACCAAGAATTATTATGGTATCCGGATACTCATGACTTCGCCAGGGACTTTTCCCTGGGTAACCACTCCTCATCGCTAAAAGAGGCCGTCGTGGAGCAGTCCGGGAGGAGGGTCCTTCCCTTCTTGGACCCTTCAACCTCCCCTGATGGGGCGTCCTTCCTTTTCCTGTCCCCCCGGCTGGGGGGGGGGGAGAACTTTCCTCTTCCTCCTCCTCGTTTTCGTGGGAGGAGTGCGCCTTGATGTTTTCGGACGATGAGTCCGATATAACCTTCGGCTGGACAATCGATCTGCTCCGCTTTCGCTTCCCAGTCCTGTTAAATGGCGTGGAGGCTTAGATCCCGCGCGTGGTTATACTGGGGAAAAGAAAATCTAATGAGATATAAAAGACTTACCGGATTGGTAGAGCGCTTTGCACTGAGTCCGCGGTCCTCGGTAAGGGGAGGAGGTACATCGACGCCTTTGAACAGCACCTTCCAGACGTCCTTGTGCGTCGTGTCGAAGAGCTCTCGCAGCGTCTGGTGCTCGGCCGGGTCGAACTCCCACAAATTGAATGCCCGTCTTTGACACGGGAGCATCCGGCGGAAGAGCATGAATTGGACCACGTTGACAAGCTTGATTTTCTTGCTCATCATGTTTTCGACACAGGTCTGGAGTCCAGTCAGCTCTACCGAGGAACCCCAGGATAGGCCCTTCTCTTTCTAGGAGGTGCGCCGCATGGGGATTCCGGATCGAAATTCGTGGGCCGCCACCCAGTTGGTGTCGCGCGCCTCGGTGATGTAGAACCACCCCGATTGCCACCCCTTTACGGTCTCCACATAGGAGCCTTCGAGCCAGGTGACGTTGAGCATTTTGCCCACCATGGCGCCTCTGCACCCCGCTTGCTGGTCGACCACCACCTTCGGTTTAACGTTGAAGGTCTTCAGCCACAGGCCGAAGTGGGGCTTGATGCGGAGGAAGGCCTCGCACACGATGATAAACGCAGAGATGTTGAGAATGAAATTGGGGGCCAGATCGTGAAAGTCCAGCATGTAGTAGAACATGAGCCCGCGGACAAATGGGTGGAGGGGAAATCCCAGACCGCGGACGAAGTGGGTAAGAAATACCACCCTCTAATGGGGTTCTAGAGTAGGGACGATCTGCCCCGCATCTGGTAGCCGGTGCGCGATATCCGCGGCCAGGTATCCGACTCCCCGTAGCTTTGTGATGTCCTCCTCCGTAACGGAGGAGACCATCCACTTGCCTCCCGCTCCGGACATGCTTGGAGTGATTTGAGGAGAAAATGTGAACTTGGGTGCTGGAGCTTGAGTGCGCAGGAATGGATGAGCAAGGAGGAAGAGGGCGTGGGTGAAAAAGATGAATCCTTGTCTCTTTATAAGGGCGGAAGAAACTATGCGCCTCCCCACCTGCCTGGTAAACTCGCTTGTTCCCCAAGCGCCGTAATTGACGGCGCGGTTGGGTTACCCACACCCGTATTGATGAGAATCCTGTGATAAGGGGACACGATCTCTGCTTCGACAAGACGTGCCAAGAAAACTACCTTGCGATATCTCCTGTGGCTGGATGAGAAAAACGGTTCGAATAATGACCGGGCCATGGTGGGATGTCATGCTGCAGAATGTGTTAGAAGATTAGATTTGTGGAAATATTATTCTCTCTACGGTTGTGGAATTTGTTTGCAGAGACGGACACTATCCTTGTGTTCAAAATCTTCTATGGAATATTCGTAGGAGGAACCCGCCTTGCAATGCCGAATACAATCTGCGCGCCGAACTCATTGTCGTTGAAGCCTGGTTCAGGGGCTACTGATGGAGTCCTGGATTAGGGGGTCCTCGGACAGCCAGACTATATCCTTTTGCCGGACTGTTGGACTATGAAGATACAAGATTGAAGACTTCGTCCTGTGTCCGGATGGGGCTCTCCTTGGCGTAGAAGGCAAGCTTGGCAATACGGATATGTAGATCTCCTCCCTTGTAACCGACTATGTGTAACCCTAGCCCCCTCCGATATCTATATAAACCGGAGGATTTAGTCCGTAGGATAACAACAATCATACCATAGGCTGGCTTCTAGGGTTTAGCCTCTATGATCTCGTGGTAGATCAACTCTTGTAATACTCATATCATCAAGATCAATCAAGCAGGAAGTAGGGTATTACCTCCATCGAGAGGGCCCGAACCTGGGTAAACATCGTGTCCCCCACCTCCTGTTACCATCCGCCTTAGACGCACAGTTCGGGACCCCCTACCCGAGATCCGCCGGTTTGGACACCGACAGCTGATGCCTTAGCGGCTTTCAAACACAGTGTCCGGGACGAATGGCTCGCCAGATGATACGTCTCCAACGTATCTATAATTTATGAAGTATTCATGCTATTATATTATCCAGCTTGGATGTTTTATGGGCTTTACTATGCACTTTTATATTACTTTTGGGACTAACTATTAACCCAGAGCCCAGTGCCAGTTTCTGTTTTTTCCTTTGTTTCAGTGTTTCGCAGAAAAGGAATATCAAACAGAGTCCAAATGGAATGAAACCTTCGGAAAAGTTATTTTTGGAAACAAAGCAATACGGGAGACTTGGAGTGCATGTCAGGGGATCAACGAGGAGAGCACGAGGCAGGGGGCGCGCCCACCCCCCTGGGCGCGCCCTCCACCCTCGTGGGCCCCTCGTGGCTCCACTTACCGACTTATTTCACCTATATATTCCCATATACCCTAAAACCTTGGGGAGCAGAATAGATCGGGAGTTCCACCGCCACAAGCCTCTGTAGCCACCAACAACCAATCGGGACCCTATTCTGGCACCCTGCCGGAGGGGGATCCCTCACCGGTGGCCAATTTCGACATCCCGACGCTCTCCATGACGAGGAGGGAGTAGTTCACCCTCGGGGCTGAGGGTATGTACTAGTAGCTATGTGTTTGATCTCTCTCTCTCTCTCTCTCTCTCTCTCTCTCTCTCTCTCTCTCGTGTTCTTGAGGTGGTACGATCTTGATGTATCGCGAGCTTTGCTATTATAGTTGGATCTTATGATCTTTCTCCCCTTCTACTCTCTTGTAATGGGTTGAGTTTTCCTTTTGAAGTTATCTTATCGAATTTAGTCTTGAAGGATTTGAGAACACTTGATGTATGTATTGCATGTGCTTATCTGTGGTGACAATGGGATATCACGTGATTCTCTTGTTGTATGTTTTGGTGATCAACTTGCGGGTTCCGTGACCTCGTGAACTTATGCTTAGGGGTTGACACACATTTTCGTCTTGACTCTCCGGTAGAAACTTTGGGTCGGTCTTTGAGGTTCTTTGTGTTGGTTGAATAGATGAATCTGAGATTGTGTGATGCATATCGTATAATCATACCCACGGATACTTGAGGTGACATTGGAGTATCTAGGTGATATTAGGGTTTTGGTTGATTTGTGTCTGAAGGTGTTATTCTAGTACATACTCTATGATAGATCGAACAGAAAGAATAGCTTCGTGTTATTTTACTAGGGACTCTTGAATAGATCGATCAGAAAGGATAACTTTGAGGTGGTTTCGTACCCTACCATAATCCCTTCGTTTGTTCTCCTCTATAAGTGACTTTGGAGTGACTCCTTGTTGCATGTTGAGGGATAGTTATATGATCCAATTATGTTATTATAGTTGAGAGAACTTGCACTAGTGAAAGTATGAACCCTAGGCCTTGTTTCAAAGCATTGCAATACCGTTTGTGCTCACTTTTATCATTAGTTACCTTGTTTTTTTTATATTTTCAGATTACAAAAACCTATATCTACTATCTATATTGCACTTGTATCACCATCTCTTCGCCGAACTAGTGCACCTATACAATTTACCATTGTATCGGGTGTGTTGGGGACACAAGGGACTCTTTGTTATTTGGTTGCAGGGTTGTTTGAGAGACACCATCTTCATCCTATGCCTCCCACGGATTGATAAACCTTAGGTCATCCACTTGAGGGAAATTTGCTACTGTCCTACAAACCTCTGCAATTGGAGGCCCAACAACGTCTACAAGAAGAAGGTTGTGTAGTAGACATCAAGCTCTTTTCTGGCGCCGTTGCCGGGGAGGTTAGTTCTTGAAGGTATAACTTTAGATCTTGCAATCGAATCTTTTTGTTTCTTGTTTTAACACTACTTTAGTTTATAAAAGAAAACTACAAAAAAATGGAATTGAGTTTACCTCATACGCTTCATCTTTCTAATATCTTTCGTGAGTATGACGGGAAGGAAAATTGTGCCAAAGTGTTAGAATAAGTATGCATTAAAATGTTTGGCACTAAATCTTTGAATGATAAGCATGATTGCAATGTTGTTAGTATGAACTCCTTGAATATCTTTGTACTAATGATGATTGCACTAGTTATGCTGAAAATGTCTCCTATAAACATGTCAATTTTTTTGGAGCTCATTGGGTTTGCAAGTACACACCAAATAGGGAACATAGATATTGGAAGAGGCATAAGCATTTAGGAACTAAATTGTTGCAAGAAAGGCTAGCTGTTTGTGCTGAAAATTTAAATTTTCTTAGCCGTACTTGTGAACTTTGCAATGAACATGATCATTTCAGTACCCAATGCAAATTGTTTCATGATCGTATCGTGTCCAAAAATTGTGATGACTTGATTTCCCTTGCACATCATAATGAACTTAGTTTGCTCTCGGGTTATGAAGAAATGAAATGTATAACTAAGGTTATTCCAGAATTTTCCCTTGATGTCGTTCTTCATTTTGATCTAGAAGAAATTTATATGTATTGTGCGGTGAATTGCATTGAAAATCCTTATATTGCCAATTACATACAGAAAAGTAAGCAAATAGAAGATGAAGAGAATACTAATGAAAGGGAAGAGACTTCCCAATATCCTCCTATTATTTCTTATGATGAATCAGGTAACGAGGAGGAGCCTTCTATTCAACCAATCTCATCAATAAGGAGCTCAAAAAAGAGGGATAAACCCGCACATGATGTGAAGAAGAAAAGGAAAAAACAGATAAGCAAAGGTAAAAAGGTATCTCTCCCAAATGATGTTGCTCCTACTACTCATTGTGATGATGATAATTGCTATATTATTGGTGCTATCCATACTATTAATGATGAGAGTGATTATGCTTATGATATGAAAAGGCCCAAGCTTGGGGATGCTATGTTTGATGAGAATGACATGTTTGAGAATATATTTGCTGAAATTAATGTTTGTCCCAAGCTTGGGGATGCTACGTTTAATGAAGATGATATTTTTAGCCTCCCAATTTTGATGAGCAAATTTATTATGAGGATAGCATACCTCCTATTTGTGATGATTATATTGATAAAAGTGGGTTTGGAAGAGTGTCAACTTTAAGAAGTAATGATGCCACTATTTTGGAGGATGTTGAATCTTATTATGTTATTTATGAAAGTGGATTTGGAGAGGTCATGACTTTATTTAGTGATGTATCCACTATTTCGGAAGAGGTTTCAATCGATTATGATGAGAACAAAGTTGGTACTTATGATGATTATTGTGATGAAACTTATGCTACAAAAAGTAGTGATGTTTAAATTTATAAAACTTGTCATGATTATGAGTACCCTTTTTCTGAACATCACTCTTTTAATGTGGAAACAATTTATAGTATTCAAGTCTCTTTTAATGTGGAAACATCACTCTTTTGGTTGATTTGTGTCTTAAGGTGTTATTCTAGTACGAACTCTTGAATAGATCGATCTGAAAGGATAACTTTGAGGTGGGTTCGTACCCTACCATAATCTCTTCGTTTGTTCTCCTCTATAAGTGACTTTGGAGTGACTTTTTGTTGCATGTTTGTCACAGCCCTAGAGCTTGCTTGTAACTAGTGGCATTGCATCCATGCATCATGTTTAAACTTAATTGAAACTTGAAAATGGGGATTGCCTAAACCCTAGCATTAAAGGAATTCAAATAGGTTCAACCAAAAATATTTTTCAGTGAATTCAAATGGCTTTTGAAAATGTTCATCATTTCTGGAAAAATGCTTTAAACCAGAACCAGAGGTGCTGCACATTTTTCATGTCACATTTGGTCACTGGATTAATTCATAAAGTATTTGCATTTGGGCATTTAATGCTAATAAATATTTGAAATGCTCAAATAATCATAAACTAAAATGTTCACCGTAGGATATAATCCCAACAGTGATCATGAGTAGTTTCATGATTTTTGGAAGTGCATAGGTATTTTTAATAAAGCCCTGTAATTTACAGAATAATATAAAACTGAAATAATTAGAAAAAGGAGAGAGAGAAACCTACCTGGCCCAAACTTACTTGGCGCCCCACCTGGCCCAGCTCCTCCAGCCGGCCCAGCCCACCAGGCCCTTTGCCAGTCGTCATCTCCACCGCCCCAGTCGGACGAGAGGCGCGTGGCCGCCGCGCGCACGGCCACCGACGGCCACCTCATGCTTGCCGTTCCCCCCCCCCCCGACGCCTGGGCGCCCCAGACGACGCCACGCACTCCCCCTCGCCCCCTGCACCTCTCCTCTCTCCCCCTGGACCCCATCCCCTCCTCTGCTCCCCTCTCGCGCGCACCACCGAGCGGAGCTCGCCGTCATCGTCGCCGTACACGTGGCCACCGGCCACCCCTTGCCTCGCCGATGCGCTCAAAGGCTCCGCCTCGACCCCCTCTTCCTCCTCACCGAACCACGCCCCGCGGGAGCCGCTACAACGCCGCCATCGGCTCCGTCTTCA
>LR880968.1:766891086-766901254 GCA_904067115.1 Aegilops sharonensis
CGAGGACGTAGAGTTTCGTCATCTAACCCAGCTTGCGCGTTAAAGGGGGGTGCCTGAGCATCGCGACTCAGGGCTCCTACCGGCTCTCCGGCCCTCACCCTCTGGTCTTGTCCATGGCATCGCGACCTGGCTTGCCAGCGACAGCTGAGACCAGCCTGAGAGCCGGGACCCGAAGACGTAGAGCACCGGCATCTGGCCAAATTTGCAGGAACACACTCGAAGATAAGGCCCAGAGCCAGGCGCAACCTGCCTTGAGGTAGGGCCCCGTGAGTCCCGCGCTGGCTCACGGGTGCCCCAACACACCTCGCGAGGACTCTCGCGCCTCTCCCAAGCAACTATTAGCAGAACTAACGATCGCCACGGCGAGCTCTTGTTCCTTTTGTGGTGAACCTACAGGGTCCCTCCAAGGAGCACGAAACGACCTCGCCACGCAATCTCTCGCCGGCCTAGGCACGGACCTAGCGCTGCACCAGGAAGCATTGTCCTGACCCTCGAGATAAGTCACCCTCCGGGCACACTAGTTATCGCAACACCATCCCCGCACTCAATGCAACCCCGTGTTAGCAACGTTGCTCTCCTTTCTCACCGAATGATGGCTGCTTGAGCGCCAAGGGGGACCCCCTGAGCATCGCGACTCAGAGGCTCTTACCGGACCTCGGGCCGCTCACCTCCTGGCCTTGACCACGGCATCGCGACCTGGCATACCAACGACGACTGAAGCCGCCTTGGGACTGGGACCTGCCGGCGCAGAGCATCAAGCCCTCACGAGGTCTGAAAGGAAGAAACTGAGCTAGAACGGAATGAGCATCTCGCACTGCCTCATAAAAAGGATCATATTGACAAACGAAGCTACAAACGTCTTACAAGCCCCCGCGGGGTACATTCTTGGCTCCTCGCAGGAACAAAAGACGCGAATCCTAAGGAGTCCTACCTACAGGGACCACCGCGGCAGACGCCATCATCAACAGTGGGCCACCCGGTCCGGCGCCAACCCCACCCAGATCAGGGGCGGCGACGGCCTGACGAGCCCGCCCTGCTCCGGGAGCGGCGCAGGCTCGGGGGCTCGTAGCTGTCGTCGCTCGTCTCCGGCGTTGCGAAGAGCTCGACGGAGTCGCTGGATCCTCCGGCGCCTTCGTCGCCTGAGGAGCTGCCATGGGAGTGGTCGGTCGGCCTCGGTCTCACCACAGCAGGACCCCGACCACCTCTCCCGGGGCAGCACTCCAGCCGACAACCCTCCGCATCGAAGACCTTGAAGGACACCACCGAAGCACCATCGTACTCCAGGTGGATCGTGAGGGCGCCCCTCGTCCTGCAGACCCGGGCGACCTCGCCCCAGCCTCGAGTCATGAAGACCTCGACCGGGGGAACTACCGCGACCTCTTCCCCGGTCGCGAGGGTGCCGCAGCCGGCGTGCTGCAGCCAGAGTCCCAGGGGTTCCCCCTGCCGGACGACGGAGGCGAAGAAAGAAGGAAGACGAATCCAAGACTTAGGAGGCGTGGCGACGCGTAGCACGAACTCCCGGCAGGAGCCCTCGGCATGGGCTCCAGGGGGAAGACGCACACCTTCGTGACACGCCGGCGTCATCGGCGGCGCCGCTCGTGGCGCCCGGCGTCGCCTCCTTCAGAGCCACCAATTTGTGCGTACAAGGGAAGAGGGAACCCTGGTTGCGGCCGCTCGCACCAGGGCATGGGCGCCTCCTGGCGAGTGCTCCTACCCTGACACCAGAGAGCAAGCCGCTTCTTTGGGGGGAGCAGGTCAGGATCCTCTTGAGGAGCCTTTCCCTTCTTTTCCGTGGAGAACCGGCAGATCGGAGCCATGGCAACCAGACGAAATGAGGAGGAGGAGAAGCAGAAGGATAGACCGGAAGGGCGCGCGCCGTTCCTTACTTATAGCTGGCGAAGGCCAACCGTTGGCCTCCACGATCACCGGTAATCATGACCAACTTTGCATGCAGGGACTTGTCGAATCCGGGTGGTTAACGAGGCATCACGGTTGCAGAGGCGCACGCGTCCAATCAACCGCCATGCGGCGCCCAAGGCCGCAGGCTGTTAGGGCCCGCGACGCTTCGCACTTGCCCTTTCGCCTCTCTGCTCGGCCAAGTTCGGGCGCGCCATGGGCCCGGGGGCTACTGTCGGCGTTCTGGGAACGGGGGTCCCCAGACTTGCCTGCCTGCGGCCTGCGGCGTGGCTCGAAGGAGGCCCAGCACGGCCCATCTTCATCAATGCAAGCTCAAGACCCTCGCGAGGGGCCAAGCCTCGCGGGGCGGACGACAAGGAGCTTCCTCAGGCACGGCCTCGTCAGGCTGGCTCATGAGGAGGCGGAGAGTTCAAGGCAAGGTACCTCGCGAGGTGCCCATGACGCAAGCCATGACGACCAAGGGCGCCAGTCGGGCGCCAGCCTGCGCAGTGTCCTCCTTTCCTCTTTGGTGCAAAGGGAGCAAGCGCAGGCGAGAGCATCAAGCAAAGGCATCGATTTCGGTGCAACAAGACCAAGACGAGCCCAACGGTTGGAAGGGAGTCATCGTGGAGCCCAAGCAGGCGTCATCACCAGAGCCTTTGGCAGGCGAGGCCCAACTTTAGTCAGGATAAGGGTACCCGTTGTTCCCGTTCAAAATGGCCTATTGTTTGCGCCCTTCCCGCTCAATATTTGGGAAGAGGCCCAGGGCTTTCGCCTATAAATAGGAGTAGCCACACTCAGAGCAAGAGACATCAAAGGAGGGGGAGAAGGGATCCAGATCCGAACCCTCATCAAGAAACCAGTAGCTAGAGCGACTGAACCCCATCTAGCAGTTCATCGCACCCGCCAAGAACAGACCCTCGCAAGGCTGTTCTTCCTTGTATTGTTCCTCATCAGCCCAAGAGGCAATCCACCACACCACACACTGGAGTAGGCTATTACACCACAATGGTGGCCTGAACCAGTATAAATCTCGTGTCTCTTGTGCTGTTCCGTTTAGTAGTTTAGGTCCCAGCGATTCGGCGAGGTGCGAGACAGTGGAAGGTTGGATCTCTGCACGCACCCCAGTGTGCGAACCTCAAGGGTCTGCCGGAACCCGAAATCCGACACTTCAGGTCAGCAGCTTTCGCTTGGCTTTCCTTTTCAAGAAGCTCATATCGGTCGGCTGCATCTTTCAGCTCAACAGCCATCTTGGCTATTTTATATTCGCTCTGGTGATGAGCAGCATGTTCAGCTCTTAACTCTTCGGCCGCCTTTAGGGCGGCCGCATCACTTCTCCTGGCTTGCTCCTTGGCTCGGGCAAGTTCCGCCCAAAGGGTCTCCACGGCAGCAGCTCCATCTGCAGTCACAACATATTATAGATACTAGCATCATGCTCCTCTTAATATTTGTTGACCACCCGAAAATACATACCATGTGCCTCTTCAAGCCGCTTGTTCACAAGCAAGATGTCGGCGTCTGCCGCGTCAAGCTGCCGCCTCAGTTTGGCAAACTCAGCAGTCCGACCAGCCACCGGATCCTCAGCCGCCTGCACATGAAAGCAGCGCGATCATTACCTGGGACTATGATCCTATGTTTGCCGCCTCTGGACAGCAACCAGAGTCTCAGGGGCTACTATCTGTATATAGCACACCTAGCGTGTGCGGTACCGTAAAAAAAATATATTACTTGCGTACCTCAAAGCCTCTTAGCAGGCTCGTAAAAGCTTCATGCAACCCACTTTTGGCGGATGAAATCCTCTCAACCACCGTACCCATTAAAGTACGATGCGCCTTGAGATAGCCGCTTGCAACAGAAGACCCATCAGTGCGTTCGGTTGTGCACCGGACAGTCCGGACTCTTTCTATTGCTCTCCTTAGGAGCCGAATACTCCGGACTTCGGGTGGCCGAAGGGTTACCTTCTGGCCTTGGCGGATCAGGAGAAATCCTCCGTGATGACACCTCAGGATCGTCCGCCCCGGGAGGCGGGGAGACAGGGGGAGGCGTTTCGCTCTCCATCATCTTCGGTTATTGTCCTCGGAGGTAAAGCAGGATATATTTACCAAAGTACTCTTGTTCACTTACAGCTCGGTGGAGGGCTGGCCCCCATGTGGGCGTTGTGCGGTAAGGACACCCTCCGGGGCAGGGCCCCCTTGTGAAGGTTTCTTTCCTCGTTTGGAAACCTTCGTTTCCAACTCTTCAGAGGCGGTCCTTTTCCTTCCTTGGTGAGAGGGGATTCTAGATTCTTCTCCCCGATTATCCTCCTTCGCGGAGACACTAATTCCCCCGGTTTGGATGTGTAATGTGTGAAGCCCGCTTTCGGCTTCTTTATTCCTCCCTTTATCGTCCCCTGATGGCACATTATAAGGTGCGTGTGTTGGATGTGGGGTTCTGGCAAACCCTTAAGGTTCGAACACTGGGGTGCGCGCGAAGTCTCTCCCTCCCTGAGGGAGTCCTCGATTAGGGGGTATCGGGACAGCCGGACTGTGTACAGCGTCCGGACTTTTGAAGCGTGAAGATACAAGACTCAAGACTTCAGCCCGTGTCTGGATGGGACTTTCCTTGGCGTGGAAGGCAAGCTTGGCAATCCAGATATTATATTTCCTTCCTTGTAACCTACTCCATGTAAACCCTAGCCCTCTCCAGTGCCTATATAAACCGGAGAGGTTGGTCCTTAGAAGGCCGATCACAATTACAATCATACCAACATAGGCTAGCTCTTAGGGTTTAGCCTCTACGATCTCGTCGTAGATCTACTATTGTACTACCCATATCATCAATATTAATCAAGCAAGAAGTAGGGTTTTACCTCCATCAAGAGGGCCCGAACCTGGGTAAACACCTGTGTCCCTTACTTCTTGTTACCATCGGCCTTGACGCACAGATCGGGACCCCCTACCCGAGATCTGCCGGTTTTGATACTGATATTGGTGCTTTCAATGAGAGTTCCTCTGTGTCGTCGCTGTCAGGCTCGATGGCTCCTCCAATCATCATCAACGATGATGTCCAGGGCGAGACTTTCCTCCCCGGACACATCTTCGTGTTCGGCGGCTTCGCACTGCGGGCCAATTCACTTGGCCATCTGGAGCAGATGACAGCTACGCCCCTGGCCACCCGGTCAGGCTCGAAAACCTGAACCACACGGCGGACATCCACGGAGAATTGATCTTCGATGGATTTGGACCTATGCCAGGAGCACCGGACAGTCACGACGTGCATGGCTTAGACCTGCCGTCGGACGAAGCTCGGGGCGTCATCCCCGTACTACCCCCGGACCTAGATCCGGAGCAGGTTGTGTTGCCTAAGGACGGAGGGATGGACCCCGCCCCCCAGGTCACACACTCATCGACGGTGGAGCCGAACACGGGCCTTACCTCTGCGGTGGCCTGTGACTCCGAACCCCCGGATTCGTATCCGGACGTTGGGTTCCAGTCCGCACGCTCCTGAGCCCATCGGGCCAGGATGGGCTCTGGGAATGGAGTTCACCGCTGCGGATATCTTCCAGCGCTCGCCCTTTGGCGACATGCTGGACTCATTAAAGTCTCTCTCTTTGTCAGGAGGCTCTTCGCCGAACTATGTCCGGCTTGAGTGGGAGGCAGGCGATGAAGGAATTTGTTGCCCACCCACCACCCACTTCATTGCCACGGTCGATGACTTAACCGAGGTACTGAACTTTGACTCCGAAGACATCGACGATATGGACGACAATGCAGGAGAAGAACATGAACCACCGCTCACTGGGCGGTGGACAGTCACCCCTTCTTATGATATATATACGGTGGACACTATGAAGGAAACAAATGGCGATGATGCAATGGAGGATAAAACCTCAGGCGAAAAAGCAAAGAATGGGCGTCGTCGGCGCCACTCCAAGCCCCGCCACACCGATGCCGGCCCAGAAGTCGAAAACAATCCGGATGGCCCCAAAGATGAATACAACCCCAGTCGGCTTCCCTTTCAGAACGCCGAACTAGCCATTGTGGGATACTTGGAGAGGGATAACTATACGCCCCCTCCAAGGACAAGGCAAGGCAATGACGAATTCGGCGTGCCTGATGATCCAGTGGAACAAGCACGCTTCGACCGACGGCTCATGGCCATGGCAAAGAGCCTGCAAAGGAAGCAACGGCAGCTTAAAGCTGACCAAGACTCGCTGATGGACAGATGGACCAAGGTCCTGGTCACTGAAAGATACGGACCCGACCGCCCGGACAAAGGGCACAGAGGGCACAACTGGCCGCCCCAATCTAAGCAGGAGAGCTCAAGGCACACGTCGCGACGGCAACACACCGCTACTGTCCAAAACAATATGAAGGACAAAATAAAAAGCATCCTCAAGCCTCGGTGCAATTGTCATAAGCGCCAAAACAAGAAGGCCAGTCTTAATTCCAGCAACTCCCAGTCCGGTCAACGAACAAAGAAGAGCTCAAACCTATCCGGCCCGAGCCACACACTAGATCAACCATGCGAAATTCATGGTAATCCTAGAAGGACGACAAAGCATTCCAATAGATAATGGCGGATCCCCAAAGCAAAATGGCTGGCCGCGTGCTGGAAACAATGAAGGGAGACTTCTGGTCAAGATATCCCCCCTCCATAACATATAAGTACGGCCGCTTGCCCCAGACCACTTTAACAGAAGCAACTCAGTTGCAGTACCTAAGGACATAGCAAACCAGGGGCTCCACAAAACATAAAATCCCCACAGGTGTGAAATCACCAACAAATCTCTTAAAAGATGTTGGGGGGCAAAGACCAAGTTCTTCTGGCCCATCACTCTAAACGGTTGTCTTCGGATCACCAAACAAATACTACTCCAAAGAATAAATCTTCGGCACTTTCCCACATGCGGTAATTTACCGTATGTTAGCGGGGCGAACCACGCTGGCTGGATCCGGCGTGGTAAATAACTCAGGCCAACACCATGTGATGTAATCACACCTATGGGCAAGGCCGAACCGCGCCCTCGGGGCAGACATCATACAGCTGCCGGAGTAGCGAGTCTGTAACGCCCTCGATGCGGCTATATCTCCCATGTGTCGAAGCATGACTTAGAGGCATAACCGCATTGAAAGCAATGTCGCAAGTGAGGTAATCTTCACACAACCCATGTAATACATAAGGGAAAGAGATACATAGTTGGCTTACAGTCGCCACTTCACACAATACATAAATAAGCATCCATCATGCAGATTACACTCAAGGTCCGACTACGGAACCAAAATAAAAGAAGATACCCCAAATGCTACACAGATCCCCGATCGTCCCAACTGGGCTCCACTACTGATCATCAGGAAAAGACACATAGTAACGACCACGTTCCTCGTCGAACTCCCACTTGAGCTCGGTTGCGTCACCTGCACTGGCATCGTCAGCACCTGCAACTGTTTTGGTAGAATCTGTGAGTCACGGGGACTCAGCAATCTCACACCCGCGAGATCAAGACTATATAAGCTTATAGGAAGGACAGAGTTGTGAGGTGGAGCTGCAGCAAGCGACTAGCATATATGGTGGCTACATTCGCAAAAGAGAGCGAGAAGAGAAGCAAGGCACGGTCGTGAAGCTAGTAGCGATCAAGAAGTGATCCTGAAACTACTTACGTCAAACATAACTCCAACACCGTGTTCACTTCCCGGACTCCGCCGAGAAGAGAACATCACGGTTACACACGTGGTTGATGTGTTTTAATTAAGGTCAACTTCGGGTTTTCTACAACCGGACATTAACAAATTCCGATCTGCCTCATAACCGCGGGCACGGATTTCGAAAGATAATACCCTGCAGGGGTGTCCCAACTTAGCCCATCATAAGCTCTCACGGTTAACGAAGGATATTCCTTCTACCCGGAAGACCCGATCAATCTCGGAATCCCGGACTACAAGACATTTCGACAGCAATAAAACAAGACCAGCAAAGCCGCCCGAATGTGCCGACAAATCCCGATAGGAGCTGCACATATCTCGTTCTCAGGGCACACCGGATGGGCAAGACGTCGGGTTGGCATAGACCCTGGATTTCCCAGGGGGCGCCAGACATCGTCCAGGTTGGGGCAGCACTCAGAGGAGCATTGGCCCGGGGGTTAAATAAAGATGACCCTCGGGCTCGCGAAAACACGGGGAAAAAAGGCTTAGGTGGCAAATGGTAAAACCAAAGTTGGGCCTTGCTGGAGGAGTCTTACTCAAAGCGAACTGTCAAGGGGGTCCCATAAATCACCCAACCGTGTAAGGAACGCAAAATCAAGGAACATAACACCGGTATGACGGAAACTAGGGCGGCAAGAGTGGAACAAAACACCAGGCATAAGGCCGAGCCTTCCACCCTTTACCAAGTATATAGATGCATTAATTATAGCAGATATATTGTGATATCCCCAACAAGTAAACATGGTCCAACAAGGAACAAACTTCATCTTCACCTGCAACTAACAACGCTATAAGAGGGGCTGAGCAAAGCGGTAACATAGCCAAACAACGGTTTGCTAGGAAAGGATGGTTAGGGGCTGACATGGTAATATGGGAGGCATGATAAGCAAGTGATAGGCATCGTAGCATAGGCATAGCAAAAGAGCGAGCATCTAGCATAGCAAAGATAGAAGTGATTTCGAGGGTATGGTCATCTTGCCTGCAAGGTTCTCAGAGTTGTCGAAAGCTTGATCCTCGTAAGCGTTCTCAACAGGTTCCTCGTTCACGTACTCGTATCCCGGCTCTACCCAAAGAAAGAACACAAACAAAGGAACCACAATAAATCACGGTGCAATGCACAAGCAACAAGATGCAAAACATGACATGATATGCGAGATGTGATATGCAATGCGTATGCGTGCTCCGGAAGGAAAATGATGAACCAGACATCAACTTGGCAAACCAAGTATGCCGCTGGAAAGATGATATGATTTCGGTTGAAATCGATATAAAGATCACCGGAATCGGATGCACGGTTTGCAAATGACAAGCAAAACAAGAATGGCACAAATCTGCCATTAACAGCATGATGCCACATAGCAAGCAACAAGAAATTAAGCTACTGCACCCAAACGTACCAACAAAGCACATGGCAGTGATCTACTCAAGATGCTTGACAAAAGATGAACAGTGAGCTACGGCTAAATCACACCATAACAGGTCCAAACAAGCATGGCAAAAGTGCAAAACATATCAGCTTCACAGACTTAGTGAAAATACTGAACATGGCACAAACAGCATCAGGTAGCAATGTTCAGAGCAAGAAAACAGCATGCTACAGGAATTTATAATAGCAAAACAAGGCATGGCATGAATCTACTCAAAGCATAGAACAAAAGTCCCTTACTGACCATAAGCCAAAAAGGATCAGAAGATATGATGGCACCCATGTCAAAATAGCAAGTTTCGTTAACAGATTCAGCAACAGGGCATGGCAAAAACAGATAAACAGGTAGTCATGTTTACGAGCTCGATGCACTCACTACAGAGCATTACATGATAAACTAAGCATACATCCATCAATAAGACATGCATAGAAGATATACATGTCAATAACAACATCATAGCATGCACGGATCAACTACAACAACCTTGGCAAAATTGAATAACATGTAAACAATCTGCCAGGAAACATTTTATAGCAAAAGTAGAGCTCGATTGACTCAAGCTATGGCACTCCATAATTGCAAACAAAGGCATGGATGGATAGAGCATAACCATATGTTAGAAACATCCTTACTAAAGTACCTCAAAATATGCATGGATCTCTTGGTAGCATCAAGTTAACATGGCATGAAAATATCAGCAAAACAGGGGCTGAAATCAGCAGCATCATGAAGCCTAGTTTGCATGCTTGTGCTAGTCACCACAGATGTCAGGACCCCGATCCTAAGTCACACCGATCTAGCATGTAACACATCATATCACTTTGCGGCCTCACGCACGGTATTCCCACGGGTGTCGCCTTACCATGGCCCGGGACCGTTTGCGTCTTTTGGCTCACGTATATGATAGTGTCGCTAGCATCCATATGACAAAGAACCCGGGCCGACATGGCTAGTCGTGAACCCAAAGCGGCGCTAACCTATGGGGACAGGCATACATGAATCACATCGAGCATGTCGGTCATCAACGTATATATTCGGGCTGTAGCACTGGGCTAACAGGACTCCGGTATCCCGGGCTGTAGCAGGCTAGGCAGGACTCCGAATAACACCGCGTGACATTTCCCCGAAGGGACAGACATAGGAACGAGGTGAAACACATGCCGG
>LR880968.1:766954547-766974465 GCA_904067115.1 Aegilops sharonensis
CAACGCTATAAGAGGGCTGAGCAAAGCGGTAACATAGCCAATCAACGGTTTGCTAGGAAAGGATGGTTAGGGGCTGACATGGCAATATGGGTGGCATGATATAGCAAGTGGTAGGCATCGCAGCATAGGCATAGCAAAAGAGCGAGCAACTAGCATAGCAAAGATAGAAGTGATTTCGAGGGTATGGTCATCTTGCCTGCAATGTTCTCAGAGTTGTCGAAAGCTTGATCCTCGAAACCGTTCTCAACAGGTTCCTCGTTCACGTACTCGTCTCCCGACTCTACCCAAAGCAACAACACAAACAAATGAACCACAATAAATCACGGTGCAATGCACAATCAACATGGTGCAAAACATGACATGATATGCGGGATGTGATATGCAATGCGTATGTGCGCTCCGGAAGGTAAAAGATGAACCAGGCATCAACTTGGCAAACCAAGTATGCCACTGGAAAGATGAGATGATTTCGGTTGAAATCGATATAAATATCACCGGAATCGGATGCACGGTTTGCAAATAACAAGCAAAACAAGAATGGCACAAATCCGCCATTAACAGCATGATGTCACTTAGCAAGCAACAATTAATTAAGCTACTGCACCCAAACGTAACAACAAAGCACATGGCAGTGATCTACACAAGATTCTCGACAAAAGATGAGCACTGAGCTACGGCTAGTTCACATCATAACAGGTTCAAACAAGCATGGCAAAAGTGCACAAAATATCAGGCTGGACATGACAAAAACAGCATCAGGTTGCAATGTTCAGAGCAGCAAAACCACGTGCTACAGGACCTTAAAATAGCAAAACATGGCATGGCATGAATCTACTCAAAGCATATATCAAAAGTCCCTTACTGACCATAAGCCAAAAAGGACTAGAAAATATAGTAACATCCATGTCAATATTGAAAGTTTCGTTAACAGATTCAGCAACATGGCATGGCAAAAAATGATAACGAGTAGGCATGTTAACAAGCTCAATGCACTCACTACAGAGCCTTATATGATAAACTAAGCATACATACATCAAGAAGACATGGTATAGATGACATACATGGCAAGAACAATAACATAGCATAAATAGATCAACGACAACAAGCTAGGCAAAATTGAATAACATGTATACAATCTGCCAGGAAACATTTGATAGCAAAAGTAGAGCTCGATTGACTCAAGCTATGGCACTCCATAATTGCAAACAAAGGCATGGATGGATAGAGCAAGACATGTTTTACAAAACACCCTTACTGAAGTATCTCAAAATATGCATAGATCTCTTGGTATCATCAAGTAAACATGGCATCAAAATCAGCTAAAACAGGGCTGAAATCAGCAACAGCGGGACACCTACTTTGCATGCTTGTGCTAGTCACCACATAGATCACAAAAATACATGGCATACACCCCTGGAAAGATGGCATGGCATATTACAAAACACATGTAGGACTCAGATTCATAGGGTGCACACAATAATCCTGGCAAAAATAACAAAAGTGCAACTTCTGTTACGAAACAGAAACTAACAATACATAGCACTCTTCCAACAGCATTTCGGGCATCAAGACGAGCTCAAATGAAAATGATGCAATGCGATGAAATGATCTACTCTTCGAGGCGAACATTTTGACATATTATACGCGCAAAATTGATCTACGGAAGCGAAGATATAGCACGTTGAAAAATGCACAAAATAACAATGAGATGCAAAAGACTTAGGGAAAAAAAAGGAAGGGGAGAGAGTCAACGGGCTCTCGGCCCGAGGCCGGATCGGGCCGGATCAGCGGCGGCCGGATCGGATCGGGCGCGGGCGGCGGCTCCCGGAGCTCGCCGGAGGAGGCGGTCGCCGGCGGGGATCCGCTGGAGGAGGGGCGGCGCGGGCCGGATCCGGTGCGGAGCTCGCCGGAGGGAGGCGGTCGCCGGTGGGGCGGAGGCGGCGGCGCCCGGCGCGGCGGGAGGCGCGGGCGAGGCGCCGGGGCGGCGGCCGGTGGCGGGCGGCGGCAGCCGGGGCCGGCCGGAGGTCGCCGGAGGCGGAGGGCGGCGGTGGCCCGCGGCGGCGCGGCGGCCGAGGCGGCGGCGCGTGAAACCGGCGGCGGCGCGGGGCGCGGGTGGCCGGGCGGGCCCCGCCTGGGCCCGGCGGGCCGGCGGCGCGGGGGCGGCGGCGCGGACAGGTGGCGGCGCGGGATTCGTCGGGCGGCGGCGGCGGACGACGTCCGGTAGCGGGCGGACACGTCCGGTGGCGGCGGAGGACGAATTTTAGGGTTTCGGGGAAGGGATGATCCGGATTTGGAGGGGGGGTTTGCTTAAATAGGCATAGAGGGTGCTAGGAGAGTCCAAATGAGGTGTAGTTTTCGCCCACACGATCGTGATCGAACGACGGAGAGCATGGAAGTGACTTAGATGGGTTAATGGGCTGTTTTGAAGGGGTTTTGGGCTGCAACTTAAAAGAGGCCTTTGCGAGAGTGCGGTTAACCGTTGGAGTACCAAACGAGCTCCAAATGACCCGAAACTTGACCGGTGGTCTACGGGTGGTATACCAAGGCCACTAGACAAACCTCGGTCCATTTCGAGAAGGTTTAATACCCGCACACGGAAAAACGTAAAAGGGACCGCCGGGGAAGATAGGAGTGCCGGATTGCAAAACGGACAACGGGAATAATGCTCGGAATCATGAGACGAACACGTATGCAAATGCGATGCACATGATGACATAATATAAAATGCATGACATGGACAAAAAGCAAAAGGAGAAAACCCAACCACGGAGGGAATATCATATATCAAAGCCGAAAATGGCAAGAGTTGGAGTTACAAATATGGAAAGTTACTTCCGGAGTGTTACAACCCGCTCACGGAAAAACGTAAAAGGGGACGCCGGGGACATAGGAGTGCCGGATTGCAAAACGGACAACGGGGAAAATGCTCGGAATCATGAGACGAACACGTATGCAAATGCGATGCACATGATGACATGATATGAAATGCATGACATGAAAAAAATGCAAAAGAAGGAAAACCCAACCACGGAGGGAATATCATATCACAATGCCGAAAATGGCAAGAGTTGGAGTTACAAATATGGAAAGTTACATCCGGGGTGTTACAGAGTCGATCATGCCTATTAAGATTTTGATATAACAGACGACTATCTGGACACCAATTGAGGAGTCCGTGCTACCCACCGGTATGGCAGCTGGGCTTACCAGGGCCCGATCAGGAGCCCTCGGACCAACCCCAAGCGGACGCTCGTTTAACTTTGACGCAGAACAGGATTGGTGACTTGGAATCGGCTAGGACACACAAGGAGCCCCCCCCCCTAAAAGAAGGCAGTCTGGATTCACTTCTGATCCACTGACAAACTCCCTCCAGTCCGGCCATCACAGGTTCCGCCAAAAAACACCTCTTTTCATAATCATACATCATACTCATATGCATAGACATATCATTTTTCTACAATACGTAGACTTAAATAACACTTACCGGCCGTAGCTTTTCATCGACACCCCGTGTTACGCCCGATTACGCCAGGGGCTTCATAATACGACAATAAAGTTCGACCACCTTATCAGTCGTCCGGCACCCCGAACTTATTGCAATATATGCATCAGCTCCGAATCATGTCTTGGGTCATTGGTTGGGTTTGCCCGGCTCCCTTGTTTTGGTACCTTACGTTCCGTTATATCGGCTAAGGTAGCGCAGGGAGAACTACTGCGATTGTGTCCCGGATATGTCAGACGAGCACCTCAGTAGAGAAAGCCTAAACCGACTGTCATGATATAGCGAGAGCTGGTCAGCTATTCGAGAGGTTGTAAAATCCCTAAAGATTTATTCCGCACAACGCCATTATAAATGCTAAGTGCGACGGATCGGTCTTCTGATCAGGCGCCAATAGAGCCCCTAGTTCGGCCTTCCGAAACTAGGGGTTGCGCCGACCATACTCGAATTCTATGGCTAAGTGAGAGTAATAAAGCCTTATAGTCCGATTGCCTGGTTCGTGGTGAGAAACGCCTCCGCAAAGGGACCCAACTATGGGATAAAGAGCATTCAGTTATATCCCGAACACCCCAGTATTCTTTTTACGTGGGGGCAAAAGCCGACGACTGGCCAACTCTCAGGATTTACATACATTAAACAGCCGCGCAGGAAGAACATATGTTCAAACAAAACAGGCAATATATAAACGCCATAATCCCATATTACAAAAAAGTGGCACGAATGCCCTCAGGAAAATATAATGTCTTTGGTACATTTATCCGCCGCAAGGCGGGCCCCTTCGTTACACCTTCAAAGTACAGTTCGGGCTTGCGATGCTCCTTACCCTCTGGCGGCCCCTCAGTCATCAGCTTCTCCGCGTCAAGCTTCCCCCAATGCACTTTTGCACGGGCGAATGCCATACGTGCACCCTCTATCCAGACCGATCGCTTTATAGCGTCAAGCCGAGGACAAGCACCCGCAATCCGCTTCACGAGCCCGAAGTAACTGCTCGGAATTGGCTCCGCCGGCCACAGCCGGACAATCAAGTCCTTCATGGCTAGTTCGGTCGCCTGGTGCAGTTCGACCAGCTGCTTCAGCTGATCGAGAAATGGCACCGGATAGTTCGGTGCCAAATACTGCGACCAGAAATCCCTTTCCGCATACTTCTTTTCCTCGGTTCGGTAGAATTGGGTGGCGTCTGATATGCTGCGAGGAAGATCCGCAAATGCCCCTGGAAAAATAAGAATTCAGCTTGCCGCTTAGAATTCTACCATCATCATGAATAAATGGCTAAGAATACAGAAGGCCTTACCAGCCGCAACTTTCCGGGCATCTTGAATGTCCCGTACAGCACCTCGGGCTTCTTCCCGGGCGTCTTCCGCAGCCTGGAGCGCTTGGGCGAGTTCAGCTTCCTTCTCTATAACACTTTGCTCCAAGCCCTCGCTTTTCTTCACAGCCTCCTGGAGCTCCCGCTCAGCTGTGACAACCCTGGCCTCATGTTTTTCATGGAGTGCCTGTTCGGCGGCAGCCTTCTTGTTGGCATCATCTACATCCTTCTTCAGTGCCTCGTATTCGACACTCACTCCTAGGGCGTACAAAAAAAATACTTTTCAATAAGCACAATTACTTATTTGTGCCTGTCGGTGTCAAAACCGGCGGATCTCGGGTAGGGGGTCCCGAACTGTGCGTCTAAGGCGGATGGTAACAGGAGACAGCGGACATGATGTTTACCCAGGTTCGGGCCCTCTCTATGGAGGTAATACCCAACTTCCTGCTTGATTGATCTTGATGATATGAGTATTACAAGAGTTGATCTACCACGAGATCGTAGAGGCTAAACCCTAGAAGCTAGCCTATGGTATGATTATTGTATATTGTATATCTCTATCGACTAGCCTGGCCTCGGTTTATATAATGCACCAGAGGCCTAGGATAACAAGAGTCCTAGCCGAATACGCCGGTGGGGAGGAGTCCTTGTCTTGATCGCCAAGTCTTGTGGAATCTTCCTTGTATGCGGCACCTGTCCGGACTGGCCCATGAGTATGCGGCCCTGGGGGTCCTCGGCCCAATCTAACCAATTGGGGGACGACGTGGTGAGTACCCCCTAGTCCAGGACACCGTCAGTAGCCCCCTGAACTGGTCTTCAAGTTAGGGACGCCCCTCGATTCTTCCGAACTGTCCTTCATCTTCGGTTGCCGGTCTTGAAAACTGGTTCAACAAATCTTCTCATCTTCGATCTTGAGGATCGCCGAAATGCATTCGGCGAGTTTATACATCGGGTATCCGAGGAGCCCCTTTAAGTTTCCGGCCTTTATCAATGCCTTGTTATTTTTATGCCACACCTCGGGTTTGAAGTTGTTCCTGGGCGGCAGCGTCCTCTTGCGTCCGAGCTCCAACGCCGGACTGCATTCGAGGTATCTTTTGCAGCCGAGCACCAACGCCGGACTGCTTCCCAGCTCTATCACCGGACTATGTATCCGAGCTCCGACGCCGGACGGTGTCCGAGCTCCAACGCCGGACTATGTATCCGAGCTCCAACGCCGGACTGTATCCGAGGTGTCGTAAATCACCTTGGTTCAAATAAGTTTGAAGGAGTTTAGCCGAGCTTAATGCCGGAAATGCCCTCTATGGAGCTAGCCACTAGCGTCCGAGCTTTATGTCGGACTGCTTCCGAGGTGGTGCACCACCCCGAATGTGGGCCGATTTTTGTCAATATTTTTGACTGGTGCAATATATTCTCTGCCGAGATACATAGCCAGTAGCCCTCAAGGTGTGTATCGGTCTAAAACCCGAGATGCCCATGAAGGATGACATAAGACCGCTAATCCCCGTAGCTACTTAGACTCAGGTTGATTTGCAAAATCGGTCTGAGGATCAAGTCCTAGCTCGGCAGAATTCTTCGGGACACAAAAAGGGCGTGCTTAGTCTTCAAGACTCAGGTTGGGTGCGGCCGACCAACCCGAGGATCAAAATCTCCTCGGAGACTGTATTGCACTTAAAATTTTCTGCATTGGACAGGCAATGCAGTAGCCCCCGAGACACTGGTCGGGTGGCAATACTAGATCAGGGGATCGATGTGCCCCTTTAATATTTGTAAATAATAAGCCCGAAGCCCAGTAGCCCCCGAGCCTTAATGCGGGCATGGGAGGCCGAATTAAGGATCGATATCCATAGTAAAATCACAAATTATGTGGAATGACTCGATGTATCCAAGTACTTTACTTCATTAATGCTCGAATCCGTATTGTACAAAACTTTGTTGACCGACCATCATCTTCCACCTCCTCGGCCAATAGCCGAGGAGTGTTTGTCCTACTTTATAAAGCCTTTATGAGGGCAAAGATTTACAACAAACAAGGCAATCTGGCCATACGGTTTTATAAACAAAGGTACGCGGAGAGACATGTTATATTACTGTTTAATAGAAGAAATGTCTTCCAAAGAAAATAGTCCCGCTATCGGTTCCTTTCTTTGGTTGTCATGCTAAGCATGATCATGAAACCTCAGCTCCAATGTAAGAGCAAAATATCGAGGATTTAGTTTGGGAGGCCAGTTAATAGCCCCGTGTAGTGTTCGGCGACAGTCGAGGTCAAGCCGGAAACACTTCGGCCCATTTTATGAATGGCCCGTCATTTAATATAGTCATCGGATTGCTGACCAGTTTACACCTATTGTGATAGTCAGTTTTCGGCTTTATCCACTAAGGTGCTTGACCATGCGAGATGGAAGCACAATCGCAGTGGTTCTCCCTTTGCACACCTAGCCGAACAAAGCGAAACGTAGGAGGCAAGCGCGGGAGCCGGGCAACCCAACTTATTGACCGAAGACACAATTCGAAACTGATGCATATATACCAATATCCAAGAATGTTTTTGCCGAATCTCTAAAGGTGTCCGGCGTTGCACTGCGAGACTTGTGCTGAAAACACACAAATAGTTAAAAGTGCCAAAAGCTTGGAAAACCAAAAAAAAAACGTCAGTAAAAACATGGCGTCCGAACAAGATCAAGTGTTCGGTGCCAATCCGAAAATTGGACTTTAGAAAAAAGAGTGCTTCTGCCGTGCTTTAACTTTGCAACGAGTAAGAAGAAAAACACTTAGTATGAAACGGCTCAAATAAACATAAGAGCCCCCAAGTGACTTGGGTAAAAGTTGACTATAAAATGTAAGGTGACATGTAGAATGCCTTCTAGCCGGATTGTAGATCGTTTGTCGTAGCGGACCTTTTCGCTTCAACCTCTGGACCCAATAGTCTGGAGTGTGTCTGAATACCCTCGCGGTTATAAAAACCGGGGCATGCGTGGAGACCAGGCGTAGGGGTCATTAGTGTTGTATCAGACAAGTGCCCAACTAGTTATGTTATATTACATGGTTAGTAAGAAACATCTTCCAGGGAGAATAGTTCCGTTAGCGGTTCCTTTCCCTGGGAGGCATGCCCTAAAGTGCATGTCCGGACTGCGAAAAGAGCAGAAAAACATCTGGGGGCAGGTAAATAAATAGGTAAGAAATCATCTTTTAGTTCACCGACCGAGTATTCCCTTAAGAACGCTAGCTTTCGGCTTCACCCAGTCTGAGGTACACATCCGGCTGACCCGGCAGTAACAATCGTAGAGGTGCTCCCTTTACCACCTAGCCGAACAATCGGGAACGTAGGGGTAAGCACAGGAGCCAGGCAACCCATCTTGGCCAAAACTTAAGTCATATCGATGCATATAATGGTGAATAAAAGGTACATGCGGAAGTGTGACGCATTTGTTGGGCATGAAGCCCGTATTAATAAGCTTCTGTTAAAGAAGCCCCCAGGTATAATTAGCGCGGGTAGCGCGTCAAGTATGTGCGAACAAAGTTTGGACAAGGAAAAAATTTACAAGCAACTTTTTCCAAAAAAGTATAATGCTTGGTCGAACCGAACTCAAGTTAGAAATTAAAGCTTTGAGCATGAAAGCGACTTAGCTTGTTAATGTGTTCGGTATTGATGACGCGGTCCGAGCTTGATACAGGACAAGATTCTATCCCCCAAGCCGGTCCTGAGGTGGCGGAGCCCAGAGCTCGACACGCCGAAGTGGTGACATAGCACGGTCAATGCAAACCGGCAGGGTGATGGCGAAGTCCCCGGCATAGGGTAATGAAATGTTGACGAAGCCCCCCGTCCAGCCGAGCTGACGCCAAAGGATATAGTCCGGCTGGATCATTTTCCTATGCACAAAAAATAGTGCAAACCGGAGATAATAGTAATAATAAATAAAAAATTCGTTGCATAACAAATAATTTATGCAAAGTGAATAATAAAAGAAATATGGCCTAGCGCTGAAGTCAATGTCGATGCAGGGCGGCGGCGTGATGCGGTAAAGGCATGGCAATGCCTGAATTCACAGGTCGGTTCGAGTTCCGGATGCGGCGTTCGCCGGACTATGTACGGAAACTGACCGAACCATCATGCGACCGTCGATAATGCGGCCACCATTTGATAGACCTGTGTACATATGATGGACAAACCAGAGTAATAATTCCTTGGGAAAAATTAACCAAGCAAGCAAAAAGCATACTAGGATGAATAGCACCTGGATTATTTGTTGTAGCAATCCGAAGGAAGGTGATTCCCAAAATTGGGACTCGATCCGCGCACCCATTGCCTGGTCGGCTAGTGACGCCAAAGTGTCCGGAGTAGGTTGATGAAGAGATGGCGAAGCCCCCGGTCCGGCCGAGATGATGAAGTAGGTCGGCGTGATGGACACCAGCTTGAAGAAGCAATAGTGCGGCCCTGCCGATGCAGGTCGTGACGTGGTCGATGCCGGTATGCCCGCTCCGTGTAGTCTGTGGGGTGGCGATGTTGGTGATAATTTATCCTTCGCGATGCCGGATTCTTGTCCGGCTTGCCGAGATGATGATCCGAAGAAGTTGAGCTCGGCTCAACAAAGTGACGACGCGTCTAGCGCAGGTCGGCAGCCGTGGAGCAATATTGCCGGACTGGTTTGACACCAGCATGATGTTGAAGATCATGTTCAAAGCATCTTAAAGTTAGTGGGATGTGTTCGGAAACAAGACACAATACCCCATACAAAACTTCATTCAAAAAGGATGTCCGAAATCCCGTTCATAAAAAAGACGAACTCGGGTCGGATTCGTTTTCGCGCAGAAAACAGATCCGAAAAGTGATGCACTAATCGAAAGGTTCCCGAAGTTTGGACGGTCGGATCGAGCTGAAATTTTGAGGGGTGGTAGATATAAGGATTCCGCAGCCGATTTACGGTTGGATCTTCCAAAGGAAGTCCGAGCTAGAAGCTGGACACCACGCCCTAAACTCGTCCGGATTCTCGTCCAGATTCAATGCGGCTCCGGTATACCGGAGATTGCCAGAGATTCCTCCATCGGAACTCGACGAATTTTTCCAGGGTTGTTGTAGACACAATTCCGCACAATTCCACTGAAGCAATCATTAAAACGACACCTAAGGAGGCGGTGGCGGCGGACACAAGTCCGCTGTCCAGAAATACAGTACGGTCGCCCGAGGGCAATGTTGACATTGAGCCCCGGGCTCCCTGGACAACTCCACCATGATCTTGATAGAGATCGGAGCTGATGTTGATGAAGGCCCTCATCCGAACATGACGATCAGAGGTAGGGTGCAGTCCTTGGTCGAACCAAGGTGACCAGTCGAGCTGGTGACGAAGATGCCGAAGTCGCAGTTGATCTGCAGGCGAGCCATCGACCTTTTGCCGAACACACAGCGGAACTCTCAATGAAAGCACCAATGTCGGTGTCAAAACCGGCGGATCTCGGGTAGGGGGTCCCGAACTGTGCGTCTAAGGCAGATGGTAACAGGAGACAGTGGACATGATCTTTACCCAGGTTCGGGCCGTCTCTATGGAGGTAATACCCTACTTCCTGCTTGATTGATCTTGATGATATGAGTATTACAAGAGTTGATCTACCACGAGATCGTAGAGGCTAAACCCTAGAAAAGCTAGCCTATGGTATGATTATGGTATATTGTATATCTCTATCGACTAGCCTGGCCTCGGTTTATATAATGCACCAGAGGCCTAGGATAACAAGAGTCCTAGCCGAATACGCCGGTGGGGAGGAGTCCTTGTCTTGATCGCCAAGTCTTGTGGAATCTTCCTTGTATGCGGCACCTGTCCGGACTGGCCCATGAGTATGCGGCCCTAGGGGTCCTCGGCCCAATCTAACCGATTGGGGGACGACGTGGTGAGTACCCCCTAGTCCAGGACACCGTCAGTGCCCAATGCAAGACAATGTTTTAGCATACCTTGTTTATCTTCTAATTGCTTTCTCACGTGGCCAAGTTCTTCCTCGGCCCGTTCCAGGCTCCGCTTCAGTTCAGACACTTCCACATTATGAGCGGTCGTCCTCTCCGCCGATGCCTGTATTCAAACAAAGAGGTACATGTCATTAACATAAGTTCCCACGACAAGAGAGAATTTGATCCCCTGCCCGGCTCCCTCTCCTTTGTCGGACAGTGTATCAGGGGCTACTACTCATATAATGACGATTCCTCAAAGGTTTCTTGGAAAACATACCTCAAAGGCCTTTATAAGGCCAAGGCAGGACACCTTCAGCCCACTCTCGACGGACTGAATCTTTTCAACCACCGCACCCATAAGGGTCCGATGTTCATCGACAATAGACACGTTCTTCAACACCGTCGATAGACCGCCTGGCAGCTCTGTCAGAACAGAGGTTGCCAGCGGAGTGTGCAGGCCTCCCATCGTTGAAGGTGGCTGCTCGCCCAATCCGGGGGGCTTAGAGGTCTCCCGGACCTTGTCCGGCTGCGGGCCGAACCCAAGGTCGCCCCTGCTGACGGCACACTCCGGGGCCATCGCTCCCGTGTGTCCGGCCCCTGTGTTATGCCCCCCTAGTCGGAGCCCCGTTGAGACGACACCTCAATGTCGCACCGGGACTTTGGGGAAGGTGCCTTTGGAGGCGTCTCGCTCGCCAAGGCGTCCGAGTTCAGCGAATCCTTGGATGAGGACTGGCCGCCGCGGGACCTCGCCGGACTGTGCAAAATATAGCAACAGTTAAACTATTATACCCCAAAACAATCCTAGACGCATATGCATGTTCGGATCTTGTACACTTATGACTTCTCCAGGGGCTGGGCCATGGGATCCCACTCCGGTCTGTTGTCGGCAACCGTGGTGGATGCCTGTGGGAGGGAACCTTTTCTCCTCTTGGGCGATTCGGCCTCCAGGGACGAGGAAGCTACGCGCTTCTTCCCACCTCCAGAATGAGGCTCGCCCTCCTCTGCTTCTTCCTCTTTGTTTTCCGAAGAAGGAGCGTCGCTTGAGTCTTCAGAATTTGCGTCCGAAGCCTCGTGGTGACGGAGGCCACTCCGGGTCTTCTTGACCTTCTTGGAGGCCTCCTTCTTTGGCGCCTTGTAAGGCGCAGGGACCAGCATCTTCGTCAGAAGAGGTCCAGCCGGTTCCTCTGGCAGCGGGGCCGGACAATGTATCCGCTCCACTTTCTTTATCCATCCCTGAGGTCACGATGAGACAACGATTAGGATGTCTTCCTCACGACATGCCAACTGAAGCATGACTGTGACTTACCGAGCTTGGAGAATGGGATTACTGATACCCACGGTCCTCGGTGGGGCCCGACCACGATTTGCCTGGCTTAAAGAGCACCTTCCAGATATCCTTGTGGGAGGAATCGTAAAGCTCCCGAAGGGTTTGGTACTCGGCAGGGTCGAACTCCCACAGAGTACAAAGCTCGGCGCTGACAAGGGAGAACCAGGCGAACTTGCATCACCTGGACTACATCCACAATTTTGACGCCCCTATCGACCACTCCCTGAAGGCGCATTTGGAGCAGTGACAACTCATCAGACGAGGTCCAGTTCGGGACCTTCTCGGGCCAAGATGTGAGCCGCAGTGGAGCTCCGGATCTGAACTCTGGAGCGGCCGCCCACTTTTTGCCACGTGGTTCGGTGATATAGAACCACTGCTGCTGCCACTCCTTGACGGAGTACTTGAAAGCGCTCGACGGCCAAACGGCCTTGGGCACCTTGCTCACCATGGCGCCGCCGCACTCGGCGTGTTCGCCACTCACCACCTTGGGCTTCACATTAAAGATCTTTAGCCACATGCCGAAGTGAGGTGAGATCCGAAGAAAAGCCTCGCACACGACGATGAACGTCGAGATAGTGAGGAAGCAGTTGGGAGAAAGATCATGAAAATCAATCCCATAGTAATACATTGTCGGATTTCGGGTTCCGGCAGACCCTTGAGGTTCGAACACTGGGGTGTGTGCGGAGATCTCGCCCTCTACCTACCTGCACCCCGCCGCCTCGCTAGGATCTAAACTACTAAAGGAATAACACAAGAGACACAAGGTTTATACTAGTTCGGGCCACCATTGTGGTGTAATACCCTACTCTAGTTTGTGGTGTGGTGGATTGCCTCTTGGGCCGATGGTGATGAACAATACAAGGAAGAACAGCCTCGCGAGGGTCTGTTCTTGGCCGGGCGATGAACTGCTAGGAGGATTTCAGTGGCTCCTATCCTTCTCCCTCTCTCTTTTAGATGCCCCTAGCTCTGTGCGTGGCTAGTCCTATTTATAGACAGAGGCCCTGGGCCTCTTCCCAAATATTGAGCGGGAAGGGCGCCAACACTTGGCCATTTTGATGGGGAACATCTGGTACACTTCTCCTGACTAAAGTTGGTCCTCGCCTATCAAAGGCTCTGGTGGTTACACCGGCTTGGGCTCCACAATGACTTCCTTCCAGCCGTTGGGCTGGTCTTGGTCTTGTTGCACCGAAATGGATGCCATTGCTTGATGCTCTCGCCTGCGCTTGCTACCTTTGCACCAAAGAGGAAAGGAGGACACTGCGCGGGCTGGCGCCCGCTTGGCCCCCTTGGTCGTCATGGCTTGCGTCATGGGCACCTCGTGAGGTACCCCGCCTTGATCTCTCTGCCTCCTCGCGAGCCAGCCTGATGAGGTCGTGCCTGAGGAAGCTCCCTGTCGTCCGCCCCGCGAGGCTTGGCCCCTCGCGAGGGTCTTGAGCTTGTGTTGATGAAGATGGGCCGTGATGGGCCCCCCTTTGAGCCACGCCGCAGGCCACATGCAGGCAAGTCTAGGGACCCCCGTTCCCAGAACACCGACAGTAGCCCCCGGGCCCAAGGCGCGCCCAGGCTTGGCCGAGCAGAGAGGCGAAGGGGCAAGCGCGAAGCGCCGCGGGCCCTAACAACCTGCGGCCTTGGGTGCCGCGTGGCGGTTGATTGGACGTGGGCGTCTCCACTTCCCCACAACGCCTCGGCGACTGCACGAATTGACAAGTCCCTGCACGCAAAGCGGGTCATGATTACCTGCGATTGTGGAGGCCGGTGGTTGGCCTCCTCTGGCTTTAAGTACGGAACGGTGCGTGCCCTTCCAGTCTATCCCCTCTTGCTTCTCCTCCTTCTTCATGGATCCGCCGAGGAAGTTCTCGGCCGCAGAGAAGGGGAAGGCCCGCCAGGTTGAGCCTCCCTCTCCCCCGCCCAAGAGCGGTCGAGGCCGCCCTCGCAAACATCTTGTGGCTCCCACGGTGACTCCCCGTGGCCGCGGAGGTGATCTCCCACGCGGTGATGGACGGCTGGTCGCGACCGTGGGGTGCGCTAGGGCCGCGCGACCCCCTAGGCCGCGCTTCCGCGCTACGGAGGTGTTGCCGGAGTTTGTTGTGTGGTCGGCGGAGCCGACTTGCGCCCGGCTTCAGTTTCCTCACTTCCTCCTAGGTGAGCTCCCGGCTGGCGCCCCGGGCGGCCTCTGGCTCTAGGCAGACGACTGCTGCAGTCGGGCCTCCTGGGCTTCGTTGGAGGTCTCCGCGGCTGGGAGCCTGGCCCTCACTCGCGGCTGGCAGATGTTTGCCCGCGCGCGTGGCCTGGGCCATCGGTGCACCCTGCACCTCAAGTTCGACAGCGATGCCACACTTTACGTGAGGGTTTTCGGGGAGGATGGTCGCCGTGCTGGGTGCTGCCCTGAGGACGACGACCACAGCCGGGGGCCCAGCCCCGGCGATGACGGAGAAGACAGCGCACGCAAGGTCGGCGGCGCTCAGGGCTCCACGACCTTCATCGATCCTTCTTCGGGCAGCGGCACTTATAGCAGCTGCCGCGATCAGCCCCCACGCCATCGTGCCTGCTTGGAGGGTGGTAGCGGGTCCGCCCGCCGTCGCGCCTCGGTGAAGCGTGAGAGGGAGTCCACCTGAGCCTCGGAGGCGGCTCGAGTCTTCCCTGCGGGCTGGTGTCGGGCGAGCCACGCCTGATTTGTTCTTCCTTTTTCTTTTTCCCGCGTAGAAAGACAGTAGTGTGGGGCCCCGTGGGGGCGTGTTTGGACTTTCGCCGTAAATCATCGTACTGTTTCTGCTATTTCGGTATCGTTCCTTCGGGCCGCACGTCTGCGCGTAGGTAGTTCCCAGCCTCAGCCGTGAGGGGTGACCGACCCAGGTCCTGTGTTCGTGTCGCGGTGCCCGTGAGGCACGGACTGGAGGGATGCTCCTGTGGTGGACCCAGGTTGGGACACCTTGAACGATAAGGGCAGAAAATACTCGCGAGGACGCTCAGGCTGCCCCCCTCGCGAGATCTTGCGCGAGAGAAATCGAGGTAGGAGGGCGAAAGGTCGAAGAGCCACAAATCAAAAACGACAACAACTTCGATAAAACTTCAAATGAGAATGAACAAGCCAACTGCAGAAAGCAAATGAAAAAGCCGCGTCAGGCACCTAATCTAGTCTTCGACGTCTTCTCACCAGCGCGGAGCTAAGTGCTGCCACTAGGCGTGGGAGGGAGCCCCAGGGCCCGAGGCCGGCGCTCCTGAGACTCCGGGGCGTGTACAACCCCAACTCATTATTACGTGAGAGTGTCAGGGCGGCGAGCTTCATAGGCGTTGGCCTTCTTCACGGGCTCCGGGCCTTTCTTGGGGGAAGCAAGCTTCACGGGCATTGGCCCTCTTCACAGGCTCTGGGCCTTTTCCAAATGCGACAGCTTCACAGGCATTCGCCTTCTTCACAAGCTCTGGCCTTTTCCAAAATGATAAGCTTCATAGGCATCCGCCTTCTTCACAGGCTCTGGGCCTTTTCCAAAAAGATAAGCTTCACAGGCATTCGCCTTCTTCACAGGCTCTGAGCCTTTTCCAAAAAGATAAGCTTCACAGGCATTCGCCTTCTTCACAGGCTCTGGGCCTTTTACAAAACGCGACAGCTACACAGGCATTCGCCTTCTTCACAGGCTCTGGGCCTTTTCCAAAAAGATAAGCTTCACAGGCATTCACCTTCTTCACAGGCTCTGGGCCTTTTTAGGTGTAAAACCTCCGGAGGTGCTGGATGTTTCACGCGTTCTGGACTGGCACCCCCTCCTGAGTCTCCAAGCGTGCGAAGCCGGGCCTGAAAACATGAGCAACCTTGAATGGGCCCTCCCACATGGGAGAGAGCTTATGCAGCCCCTCCCTGGAGTGAACCCGCCAGAGCAAGAGGTCCCCTACCTCAAGAGTTCTGGGGTGGATGTTGCGGCAGTGGTATCATCGCAGTGCTTGTTGGTACCTCGCCGCTCGCAACGCAGCTTCTCGATGACGCTCCTCCCCCAGCACGAGGTCCGTCCCCCGCATGGCGTCCTGCTGCGCCTCGTCGAACGCCAGGACTCGTGCAGTACAACGTCTGACCTCGTGAGGGAGGACCGCTTCGGCTCCATAGACCATGAAGAACGGGGTCTCTCCAGTTGGCTTGGTCGTGGTCGTGCGGATGGACCACAGCACGGACTGAAGCTCGTCGTACCAACCTCTGCCGCAGGCCTCTAGTTTCTTCTTGAATGTTCTGGTTTTGAGGCCCCTCAGGACCTCTGCGTTGGCCCGCTCGGCCTGGCCGTTGCTTCGGGGGTGCGCCACCGAAGCGTAGCATATCTGCGTTCCCAGGTTAGCACAGTATGTTTTGAAGAGGTTACTGGTGAACTGCGAACCGTTGTTGGTGATGATGCGGTTCGGCACCCCGAACCGGCTCACGATGCCCTTGACGAACTTGACCGCAGAACCTGCGGGGATGGTGCCGACGGCTTCCACTTCAGCCCACTTGGTGAACTTGTCCACGGCGACGTAGAGGTAGCGATAGCCCCCTGGCGCTCGAGGAAACGGGCCCAGCATATCTAGCCTCTAGACTGCGAATGGCCACGAGAGGGGTATAGTTTGCATACCTCCTGCTGGCTAATGTATCTGCTTGGCATGGAATTGGCAGGCTTCGCAAGCCTTCACTAGTTCGACGGCGTCGTTGAGCGCAGTAGGCCAATAGAAACCGCTCCGGAATGCCTTGCCCATGAGGGTTCGTGATGACGAGTGATGCCCACAGTCTCCATCGTGTATATCCGCTAGCAGTTCTTTCCCTTGCTCCCTAGAGATGCAGCATAGTGACACATCATTCGATCGCTTCCAATAGAGCTCCCCATCCCTGATGCAGTACGCTGTGGCTTGCCGCGCCACATGCTCCGCTTCCTCCTCCTTCTCAGCCAGGGTCCCTTGCGTTAAGTAGCTCCGGAGCTCTGTGATCCAGCACCCATCCTGAGGCTCCATCGTCAGGAGCAGGCGCGCTCCTGAGGCCGGGCCACAGACCGGGGCTCCTGAGGCAGGTGGCTGGGGGAACTCCTCCCGAGGCTGCGCCGTGTTTGATAGTGATGGCATGGCTGAGGGCTTGAAAAGCCGCTCCTCGAACATGCCAGGCTCCTGAGGTAACCGCCTGGATGCTCGTTTGGCGATGTCGTCGGCCTCCTGATTGGTGCCGCGGGCCACATACTGCAACTCCAACCCCCAGAACTGCTTCTCCATCCTGCGGACCTCCGCAAGGTAGGCTTCCATGTGCTCATATTTTGGCTCGTACACCTTGTTGGAGAAATTGACGAGGAGCTTCGAATCGCCCTTGATGGTAAGGCACTTCACCCCTAGGGCAGCTGCGGCCTTCAAGCCCGCTATTAGACCTTCATACTCCGCTATGTTGTTGGAGACCTTTTCACCTTGCTGGAAATAGAGCTGCACAGCGTAGTAGAGCTTTTCCTGAGTGGGAGATATGAGCACCGCCCCAGCCCCTGCGCCATGCCTGGAGAACGCCCCATCGAAGTACATGACCCAGCCTTATGGCGCTTCGCTTCCCGGGGAGAGGGACCGATCCTCGTCGGCCTTGAGGCCCGGTGCCTCCGTCCATTCTGCCATGAAATCCGCTAATGCGGCCCCCTTGATGACTCTGGTCGTGCTGAATTCGAGCTGAAACGCTTGCAGTTCAATGTTCCACCCAGTGACCCTTCCGGCTGAGTTAGGGCTCCTGAGCACCCTTTCCAAGGGGTATGCTGAGACGACCTTGATGTGGTGACCCTGAAAATAGTGCCGCAGCTTTGCGCGAGGCCACCAATAGTGCGAGGAGGAGTTTCTGATGCATGGGGTACCGTGCCCTCGCGCCCCGCAACACCGTGTAGACGAAGTACACTAGGTGCTCAACGAGGTCTGGAGCGCCAGTGCCGATGGCGCCCTCTGGGGACCGTGGCGCCTCCTTAGGCGATGGAGCCTCCTGAGGCTGGTAGTCTGGGGGAGGGACCTCTTCCATCCCCAGTGCGCTCCCCTGCGGAAGCTGATCCTTCTCAGCCGCGGTAGTGGTTTCTGTGGGACTTCCTTATTCCTGCTTTGCCTTGACCTGGGCTGCTGCTGTGGTTTTGGTTTGACGCTCTTCCCTAACCGCCACCAGAGCTGCGCTGGCGGAGTAGGGAGTGGCGGCGAGGTAGAGAACCAGGGGTTCCTGCGGGCATGGGGCCACCATGACCGGAGGGCTGGTTAGGTACCTCTTGAGATCTTGAAAGGCCTTGTCGGCCTCTTCAGTCCATTCAAAGGGTCCCTTTTTCTTCATTAGCTGGAAGAAAGGCAGCGCTCGTTCCCCCAACTTGGAGATGAAGCGCCCTAGCGCAGTCACGCGCCCAGTGAGCTTCTACATTTCCCTGAGGGTCTTTGGCGGAATCATGTCCTCGACCGCCTTGACCTTTTCTGGGTTAGCCTCGATGCCTCGGTGGGATACGAGGAAGCCCAAGAGCTTTCCCGAGGGGACTCCAAACACACACTTCTCCGGGTTGAGCCGTAGGTTCACTGCGTTGAGGCTCGTGAAGGTTTCCTCCAGGTCTTGTATCAGGGTTCTGGCCTCCTGAGACTTCACCACAATGTCATCGACGTAAGCCTCAACATTCTTCCCGATCTGCGGACCCAAGGTGATGTGCATCAGCCGCTGGAAGGTCGCCCCTGTGTTGCGCAGCCCGAATGGCATGCACGTGTAGCAGTACACCCCACACAGGGTCGGGAAGGCCGTCTTTTCCACGTCTTCTACCGCCATCTTGATCTGGTGATACCCGGAGAAGGCATCCAGGAAGCATAATAGGTCGCACTCAGCGATGGAATCGATGATCTGGTCGATGCGACGGAGCTGGAACGGATCTTGCGGGCATGCCTTGTTGAGGTTGGTGAAGTCGACACACATGCGCTCCTTCCCTCCCTTCTTTGGTACAATGACAGGGTTGGCCAAGCAATCCGGATATCGGACCTCGCGAATGACCCCAGCGGCTTCTAGTTTGCGGGTCTCTTGGACGATGAAGGCTTGCTATTCAGCGGACAGCCGCCTCGCTTTCTGCTTCACGGGGCGTACGTTGGGGCACACGTGGAGGTGATGCTCGATTACGCCCCTAGGGATCCCCGCCAACTGATCAGGCTCCCAGGAGAATACCTTCTTGTTTGCGCGCAGGAACTTGACCAGGGCCTCCTCCTGCTCGGGCTCGAGGTTGGCGCCTATGGTGAAAGTGGCGTCAGTGGACCCTTCCTCGTCGACGGGTATTTGCTTTGTCTCTGCCTGGTCTTGGGTGAACAACTGTTTCTTCTTGGTTGGTGCAGCCCCCTTGGGCTCAGGGGTCTCCACGTCGGCGGGCTGTGCTGGCGCCGCCGTCTTGAAGGCGAGCTTGAGCACTCGCAGCGCATCCCCGGTGTCCCCGAGCACGGTGAGGACACCGTTGCTCCCGGGCATCTTCATGAGGTTGTACGCCGGGTGAATCGCGGCCATGAATTGGGCCAGTGCTGGGTAGCCGAGGATGGCATTGTAGGGGAGGCCGATGGGGGCGATGTCGAAATCGACCAACTCCGTGCGGAAGTTGTCGTAGGTGCCGAAAGTTACCGGGAGCCGGTCCGTCCCAAGGAGCTGGATGACCCGCCCCCGACGCCCGAGTAGGGCCGGCTGGGCTGCAGCCGCTCCCGGGGTATGCAAAGGAGGTTGAAGGCCTCAACTGTGAGCACGTTGAAGCCCGCGCCGCCGTTGATGAGAGTCCTGGTGACGGCCACCTGGCAGATGGTGGGGGTGCATAGCATGGGGAGCACACCCGAGCAGGCTGAGTTGGAGGGGTGGTCCTCTGAGATGAAGGTCAGACTGGCCTTGGGCGCCGACCGGTC
>LR880968.1:766975103-766986775 GCA_904067115.1 Aegilops sharonensis
TGGTGGGTGAGGAAGAGGCCGCGCAGCTCTTCCCAAGAGTCCACGGAGGCTGCCGGCAGGTGGAGCAGCCATGCACGCTGAGCGCCGGTGAGGGCCATGGGAAGCCAGTTGGCCATGACCCTGTCGTCACCTCCAGCTTCGAGGACGGCCTCCTCGTACGCCAGCAGGAAGGCCAGCGGATCGGTCGCGCAGTTGTAGCGCGGCGATGTCGTCGGCTTGAACTTGTCCGACCACCGCACCCATTGCAAGGCCAGGGGCAGGGCTCGGAGCCCCCTGGCCCCCGCGCTGGCGCTGGCGGCCGGAGCGGGCGGCGCGCTGCTCATCACGAGGCGGGTCGCGGCGGTGGCGGAAGGGAAAACTCTGGCGCACCCCTAGCTGGCACGCCAAATGTCGGATTTCGGGTTCCGGGAGACCCTTGAGGTTCGAACACTGCGGTGCGTGTGGAGATCTCGCCCTCTACCTACCTGCACCCCGCCGCCTCGCTAGGATCTAAACTACTAAAGGAACAACACAAGAGACACAAGGGTAATACTAGTTCGGGCCACCATTGTGGTGTAATACCCTACTCTAGTTTGTGGTGTGGTGGATTGCCTATTGGGCCGATGGTGATGAACAATACAAGGAAGAACAGCCTCGCGAGGGTCTGTTCTTGGCCGGGCGATGAACTGCTAGGAGGAGTTCAGTCGCTCCTCTCCTTCTCCCTCTCTCTTTTAAATGCCCCTAGCTCTGTGCGTGGCTAGTCCTATTTATAGACAGAGGCCCTGGGCCTCTTCCCAAATTTTGAGCGGGAAGGGCGCCAACAATTGGCCATTTTGAAGGGGAACATCTGGTACACTTATCCTGACTAAAGTTGGTCCTCACCTGTCAAAGGCTCTGGTGGTGACGCCGACTTGGGCTCCACAATGACTTCCTTCCTGCCGTTGGGCTGGTGTTGGTCTTGTTGCACCAAAACGGATGCCTTTGCTTGATGCTCTCGCCTGCGCTTGCTCCCTTTGCACCAAGGAGGAAAGGAGGACACTGCGCGGGCTGGCGCCCGCCTGGCCCCCATGGTCGTCATGGCTAGCGTTATGGGCACCTCGTGAGGTACCCCGCCTTGATCTCTCCGCCTCCTCATGAGCCAGCCTGATGAGGCCGTGCCTGAGGAAGCTCCCTGTCGTCCGCCCCGCGAGGCTTGGCCCCTCGCGAGGGTCTTGAGCTTGTGTTGATGAAGATGGGCCATGATGGGCCCCCCTTTGAGCCACGCCGCAGGCCGCAGGCAGGCAAGTCTAGGGACCCCCGTTCCCAGAACGCCGACATACATGACTCCGCGATCAAATGGGTGCAGGGGAAACCCAAGCCCGCGGACAAAGTGAGGAAGGAACACGACTCTCTCGTGAGGTTCTGGAGTGGGGACGACCTGTCCCGCCGGGAGGAGACGGTGGCCGATCTTCTGAGCCAGATACCCGCCGTCCCGGAGCTTCTTAATATCCTTCTCCCGGACAGTAGAGGCCATCCATCTGCCTCCTGCTCCGAATCCGGACATCTTTGGAAAGCCTCTCTTTGGTGGAAAGGAAGAGTGCTTGGGCGTTAGGGCTCGAAAAGAGGGGAATGAGCGAACGGAAGGAGAAATCCCTGGGTAAAGAGAAGGAAGTCTTGTCTCTTGATAGGGACGGTAAGTGTCTTTTGCGCCTCCCCATTTGCCAGGTTGAGCCCGTTTGCCTCCCGCTCGCCGCGATTAGCGGTGCGGTTGGATTAACCATGCCCGTATTGATGAGAATCCCATGATAAGGGGGCATGATCCCTGCTTTGACCAGACGTGTCAAGGAAAACGCCTCGCTATATGCGCTGTGGCCGGCCATGGGAAGACGATTCGAACAACGACTCGACCATAATGACAAGTCACATTGTCTAAAGAGTTGTCAACAGATTGCACTTGTGAAACATCATTCTCTCTACGGTGGCATACGAAGATCATCTTTTGGATCTGGACAAGGTTTGAGTGTTCAGTAATTACCTTGGAGTATTCGGAGGAGGAACCCGCCTTGCAATGCCGAAGACAAGACTGCGTGCCGGACTCATTGAGGGAGTCTCGGATTAGGGGGTGTCCTGATAGCCGAACTATAACCTTTGGCCGAACTCCTGGACTATGAAGATACAAGATTGAAGACTTTGTCCCGTGTCCGGAGGGGACTTTCCTTGGCGTGGAAGGCAAGCTTGGTGATACGGATATGTAGATCTCCTCCCATTGTAACCGACTCTGTGTAACCCTAGCCCTCTTCAGTGTCTATATAAACCAGAGGGTATTAGTCCGTAGGACGAACAACAATCATACCATAGGCTAGTTTCTAGGATTTAGCCTCTCTGATCTCGTGGTAGATCTACTCTTGTACTACCCATATCATCAATATTAATCAAGCAGGAGTAGGGTTTTACCTCCATCGAGAGGGCCCGAACCTGGGTAAAAACATCGTGTCCCTTGTCTCCCATTACCATCCGCCTAGACGCATAGTTCGGGACCCCCTGCCCGAGATCCGCCGGTTTTGACACCGACATTGGTGCTTTCATTGGGAGTTCCTATGTGTCGTCATCTTTAGGCCCGATGGCTCCTCCGATCATCAACAACGACGCGGTCCAGGGTGAGATTTTTCTCCCCGGACAGATCTTCGTATTCGGCGGCTTTGCACTGCGGGCCAATTCACTTGCCCAACTGGAGCAGATCGAAAGCTATGCCCCTGGCCATCAGGTCAGATTTGGAAGTTTGAACTCCACGACTGACGTCCGCGGAGACTTGATCTTCGACGGATTAGAGCCACAGCCAAGCGCGCCGCACTGTCACGATGGGCATGATCTAGCTCTGCCACCGAACAGTGCCCTGCAGGGCGCACCAGTGTCCGCTCCGAACCTCAACTCGGAGCCGACTGCGCCAATCGAGGACGGGTGGCTGGACACCGCCTCGGGGGCTGCAATCTCTACGGCGATCGAGCCGAACACCAGCCTTGTCCTTTGCGAAGCTTGTGATTCCAAGGTGCCGGACTCCTCTCTGGACTCCGAACCTTCCGCGCCCCTGCCAATCTAATCCGATTGGGCGCTGGTCATGGAGTTCGCCGCCGCGGACATCTTTCAGCACTCGCCCTTCGGCGATATTCTGAATTCATTAAAATCTCTCTATTTATCAGGGGAGTCGCGGCCGGACTATGGTCAGCAAGGTTGGGATGCGGACGATGAAGAAATCCAAAGCCCACCCACCACCCACTTCGTAGCCACTGTCGATGATTTAACCGACATGCTCGACTTCGACTCCGAAGACATCGACGGTATGGACGACGATGTAGGAGACGAACAGGAACCAGAGCCTATAGGAGACTGGACAACCACCTCATCCCATGATGTATACATGGTGGACACACCTAAAAGAAACGACAACAAGGAACAAAGGGACGCAACGAGGGATCGTTTCCTCAAAAAGCAGTCAAAGCGGCGGCGTAAGCGCCGCTCCAAACCCCACCTCAACAGAGACAGTAGCCATACAGACCCAGCCATAGAGCAGGGCGAATCGGCGGACGACGAACATGCCATCGAGCAACCGTACGAACAGGGCAACTTGGATAAACAACCCGTCCCCGGCAAAGATAACAGTCCGGATGACCTCATGCCAGACAGATTGCTAGAGCAGAAGAACCTCCAAAAAAGGCTCATCGCCACTGCGTGTAGCCTGAAAAAGCAGAAACGGAAGCTCAAAACAGCGGAAGATGCACTCAGAATTAGATGGATCAAAGTACTCAACGCCGCAGACAAATACGGCGACAGTCGCCGCACAAAGAGCTATCCGAAGCAAAAATTACTGCAGGAATTTGATGAAGAGGCCTTTGAGCCTCCGCAATCAAAAAATAAGGAAGCCACCCGGTCGGATAAACGACCCCATGGCCAACATAGTGCGGCAAATGGCGCCGCACTCAAGCCGGCACGCGATCCGCACAAGGATTTGCATCAAAAAGATGGCCCAACCAGATCTATCTACGGGCCAAGAAAGCAAGCTCTAGTAAGCAATGCAACGCATCAAATATCCGAACATCACGGTACACCCAAATATAGGGGTGCCGCACACCCCCTATGTTTCACCGATGAGGTACTGGATCATGAATTTCCAACGGGATTCAAGCCCTTAAACATAGAGGCATACGATGGAACAACAGACCCCGGAGTCTGGATTGAGGATTACATCCTGCACATACACATGGCTAGAGGAGATGATCTCCACTTCATAAAGTACTTACCCCTCAAGATCAAAGGGCCAGCCCGGCATTGGCTCAAAAGCCTTCCCGAAAACACCATTGGAAGTTGGGAAGAGCTCGAGGATGCTTTTCGGGCAAATTTTCAAGGGACTTATGTCCGACCTCCTGATGCAGGCGATTTAAGTCATATAACTCAAAAACCCGGAGAGTCAGCCCGGAAACTCTGGAACATATTTCTTACTAAAAAAACCAGATAGTCGACTGTCCGGACGCTGAAGCCTTAGCAGCTTTCAAACATAGCGTTCGAGACGAATGGCTCGCCAGACACCTCGGCCAAGAAAAGCCAAGAACAATGGCCGCATTAATAAGCCTCATGACCCGATTTTGCGCAGGAGAGGATAGCTGGTTGGCAAGATGCAGTACTAACGACCAAGTACATCCGAAGTTAGGGATGGAAACGGGAAACCACGACGCAGTGAGGACCAGCGCCGGACCAAGGGAAACAGCCCGAAGAGCACGGCAGTCAACGCCGGATTCAAAGCTCTCGGTAGAATCAGAAAAAGCTGCCCCTCAAGGATAACAGGGACGAGCTATCTAACTTAAACAAAATCTTGGACAAGATATGCCAAATCCACAGTACTCCCGGGAAGCCTGCAAACCATACCCACAGAGATTGTTGGGTCTTCAAGCAATCCGGCAAACTCAACGCCGAACACAAGGGGCTCAACACACCAAGAGAGGACGATGACGAACCCCACAAGCAGAGCACCGGAAAACAAAAGAATTTCCCACAAGAAGTCAAAACAGTAAACTCACTTCACGTGACAAAAGGGAAAACGTAGTGGCGCCTATAGAGATACGTGCCATACGGCCTATCCCAGAGGAGTCCCGCCACTGGTTGTTAAAACCAATCACCTTCGACCAACAGGATTACTCTAGAAGTATCCGGAACGCAGGCTGGACTTCCTTGGTATTAGATCCGATAATTGACGGACTCCACTTTACACAAGTCCTAATGGACGGCGGCAGTGATCTAAACCTGCTATATCAGGACACAATCCGCAAAATGGGGATAGACCCAACAACAATTCGCCATAGCAACACTTCCTTTCAAGCGGTAACGCCAGGCCCTGATGCCCATTGTACGGGCTCTCTCCTGCTAGAAGTTATGTTCGGCTCACCCGACAACTTCCGCCGTGAAAAGCTAACCTTCCACATCGCCCCATTTACAAGTAGCTATCAAGCACTACTGGGACGCGAAGCTTTCGCCCGCTTTAACGCAGTACCGCATTATGCATCTCTTATACTTAATATGCCCGGTCCGCGAGGCATCATCTCATTAAAGGGAAATATCGAGTGTTCCTCGAGCGCGGAAGATTGTGCGGCTGCCTTGACAGCCACACACTAAACCAGCTTCACTAATCAAAGCACCTAAACAGGTCGTTCAGACCCCAGCCATGGCTAGACGAGTCCGGCGTAAACATACAAGGGCTTATTAGCCGCATACCCTCGTACAAGGTGCTCCGCGCATGTACAACAAGAGACAATAAAGCTCAATTTTATTCATTTTTTGAATTGTACTTTGTTTATTTAATATAACGTACATTTTCGCATGATCTATTTCAACTAACTTCCTCTCTTTTACAGATGAACACCGTGCTACGCCCGTCCATTATACGGCACAACGGAGACACAGGCGCAGACGTGTAGTAGGGACCCGTTCCAAGGATTCTTTTCAGATTAAGACCCTGCGTAAACCTTTTTTACTGTCTTGTTGATACACATCCCCCGGTTTCTTGCTATAACCGAGGTGGAGGCTGGCGGCTTGGCATGTGGCCACGTCAGAATTCTACGCGTACCTGGACACGAGGGGCTTATTACTAACGGCGTTCTTCAGCTCGTTTTCATAAAGACCGAATACCTTAGGGAGGGTTCGGCATCGCGAGTTTGGCCTTATATGCATCAGCTCCGAATCATGTCTTTGGTCAAATGTTGGGTTTGCCCGGCTCCTGTGTTTTGCTACCTCACATTCCGCTCTATCGGCTAAGGCGGCACCAGGAGTACTACTGCGATTGTACCCCGGTTCGGCCAGGCGAGCACCTCAGTAGAGAAAGCCGAAAACTGACTGTCATGATATAGCATGAGACTGGTCAACAACTCGATGACCTGCTGGAATCTTTAGGATTCCTCTGCAATAACGAAGGGCCGTTTCCCGGCTAGGCACACACGCGCCCCGAATTAGGGCGAGCACGGTGCCCCCAGGGGCTATATAGTATCCCCACTGTCAAACTCATATGGCTAAGTGAAAGTGATAAAGCATTGTAGTCCGGTTGCCTAGTTCGCTGCGCTATCACCTCCTTTATAGGACCAATACGTTGGATCAAGTGTGAAAATGCGCCTTCTGCGAATACCCACGCATTATATCCGTGGGGGCTGAAGCCGACGACTGCCATCTTTCAAGTTATATATACATATACATTAACGGCCGCACAGGAAGTATTTTAATTCTTGAAGTCACAAGTATAAAAAGCTTTTATATTCCCTCGAAACATTGTTTTACAATAATACATGTTATTGGAACATAATATCCTTCGAGCACTGCGTTTCTATTAAACGAGCGCCCTGCAGAACTTCCTGAAAATAGTGCTCGGCAGGTACTCGGCTCCCGTCCGAATCTCTGAATGCAACATAGGTGGCCTTCATCTCCGCTCAGTATGTCTTGACACGGGCAAGAGCCATCCGCGCACCCTCTATGCACGCTGACCTCTTCATTGCATTGACATGCAACACCGCACCAAGGAATTGCTGCACCAAACTAAAATAACTCTTCGGCTCGGGCCTTTCCGGCCACAGATGACTCACGACATACTTCATGGCGAGTCCGGATAACCTATTCAGCTCCGGCCGTGCGGCCAAACGATCGGTTAATGGAAGTGGGCGCTCTGGATTGTGGAAGTGCGACCAAAAAAGCTTTTCCACTTCGTGATCCTTTTGATCTCAGAAGTGTTCCGCCGCATCCACGGCACTTCTGTTCCGCCTGATCTTCTTTTTCAAGAAGCTTGCCGCGGTCGGCAGCGTTCTTCAATTTCACAGCCATCTCAGCCATTTCCTTCTTGCTTCGGCAGTAAGCAGCCTGTTCGGCTTTCAGCTCTTCGGCCGCCTTTAAGGCAGCCGCATCACTTTTCCTGGCCTGCTCCTTGGCTCGGGCGAGTTCCGCCCGAAGGTTCTCCATGGCAGCGACACCATCTGCATCAAGCATACATGTTGTAAGGCATGGGCATCAAGCCCCCTTATCAGGTGTCTGCAGAGAAATCGCATACCTTGGGACTCGTCAAGCCGCTTGTTTACAAGCGCAATGTCGGCATCTGCCACGTCAAGTTGCCACTTTAGCTCGGCAAATTCATCAGTCCGGCTAGCCACCGGACACTTCGCCACCTACATAGGAAAAGCGACATATCATACCTGGGATTATGATCCTCGGCGCGCCGTCATTTTTGACAACGCACCGAGTCTCAGGGGCTACTATCTATACATGGCACATCTTTTATATGCGGAACTGTCAAGAGGTACATCATTTTGCGTACCTCAAAACCTGTCAGTAAACTCCTGACGGCCTCATGCAACCCGCTCTCCGCGGATGAAATCCTTTCAATCACCGTGCCAATCAATGCACGGTGTTCTTCTGAGATAGACGCTCGCCCGAGCAGATCCTTCAGCTCCTCCGACCGTGCACCGGACGGTGCCAGACTCGTCCGATGGCCTTTTTCGAAGGCCGGACAAGGAGGGCTTTGGGGAGCCATACGACTGCTTTTCGGCCCTGCCGGATTCGGAGAAATACTCCGTGACGACAGCTCAGGGTCGCCTGCCTTGCAAGGAGGTACGGCAGGGGGAGGCGTTCCGCTCTCCATCATCTCCGGATGAAGATCCCCTGAAGATGAGCTCTGCTGAGAAGGGCTGAGATCCGAACTACAAGGTAAAATGTCGGTTATTGTAATGCCCCAGATACAATTTTCCATATTCGTAACTCCAAATCTTACCTTTTCTGGAGATGCGATATGCTATTTCCTTCGTGGTTGGGTTTTTGTCTTTTGTTTTACATTTTGTTCATGTCATGCATCTCATCTCATTGCATCATTTGCATTGCATCATGTCATCATGCATCCCCTTTTTAAAAACTCAAATAAATAAATCGAGTGGATCCTCGGTCCATTTAAATTGAGGGATATTCACAATGGTGATTTCTCTTTATAACATATCCTCCCATAATAGGGAGCTATATTAAAAATATTCCATTAACTTTGGAATTAACCATAACACACTTGCAAAAAAAAAATCCCAATGCCTTTGTTATCATAATTCTTGGTCTCTAACTTTGCCATATATCATTTCATCATTTTTCCAAGCTCCACAAAAAATCTGAACATTTTTGGACCTTCCAAACCCCCACTCCCTATTTAAACTCTTTTGAATGTAATTCAAATGAGGTTGTATTCAAACCCTTCGACACGTCTCTTTGCAATTTTTCTGGATCAAGACCATTTTGGTGAGCCCAGGAAAATTATCCGCGTGTCCAACTTTTTCCCCTAACCTATCTTTCTTTTCTTTCTTATCTCTGTTTTGTTTTTATTCTCTTTAGATTGGGTGAGAGAGAGAAGCCCAGGCCGGCCCATTTGCCTGGAGGTCCAGCCCACCTAACCCCTTCCTAACCCTAGCCCGACCGCTCTCTCCCCTCGTTCCCACATAGCGCTGCAGCCCCAGCCCCGATCGTATCCCCATCTCTCGATCTCTCTCCCTCGTCTCCTCCCTCGCGCCACATCTCTCCCGATCCACCTCGCCCATGTATCCCTCTCCTCGACAGCCCTCAAGCCAACCTCCGCGCAGCCCTCGTCCCCGCCTCCTCGCCGGCCGGCCGCAGCTCGCCGCGCACTGCTTCTCTTCTCGAGCGCGCCTCCGATCGCGCCCGCCATGGCCCGCGAGGCCATCAGCATCCCTGCAGAGCCCCGCGCCTCCTCCTCCCTTCGTTCCGCCCCAACCACCAGGGAGCAGAGCCCCCGCGCGCTGCTTCTTCGCCTCGCCTCCCTCCGCTCCACCACGCCGGCCTTCGGAGCCGTTGCCGGCGGCCGCACCGTCGCCCGTCCATGGTCGCCAGCGCGTGTGCTCCGCCGTCCCCGCGCCCTGCTGCCTCCTAGGGTGTCGCACCGTCGCCGTTCGTCTTCCACCGCGGGACCGCAGTCCTCCTCCAACCTCGTCCAGATCCGGATTGCCTCCGCCGCCCTTGCCGTTCCTGGCTGGAACTGACTCCGGTGGCCCGTCCTCGTCGGAGTTGACCTCCACCACAGGCCAGCCCAGCGCCGCATCTTCCTCAGCCTGCTGTTCCATCGCTCCATGCTGCCCTGCATTGAGCAGAGCTGCTGCTCGCTTGGACTGCTGCCTGCCAAGACGAAGACTGCCCTGTACCGTCGCCTCGCTGGATCGTCGAGATCATCTCGGATTGCGCCAAGTACATGGGAGGCCTGTGCGTTTTCGTTGCTTCATACCCGTTGAATCATCAAGGCCCTCTGTTCGACTCCGTGTACAACTACATGGTGAGACGCCAAGTACCACGACGACAGTCGAGACCGCCAAGTTCCACTACCGATGAACGTTCTGGAATCGCCATGTCAGACTACAACGTGAAGACCATGTACAACTACTGACACCCGTGGATTTCACCAAGTACCTATACCGACGACCGAGACCCTGGTTTCGACAAGTTCCTTGTGGTGACCCCGAACATCTACGGATTATGAACAACTACTTCATCTACGAAACGTGAACCACTACTTCCACTACCGTCGCCGTGTACCACTACTTCCTCTACCGACGACCCCAGACATCTACGAAACGAACGTGTACAACTACCGTCGCCGTGTACAACTACTTCCACTACTTCCCTCGACGAACTCGATCCGCCCCGAAGATGCACGCTTCGAAGGTATAACCCCGAGACGACCTTCCGAGAACGAATGTGGGTTGTATGAGATGCCCGTGTTTGCACCATGTCCGAGTTGTTCCTTGCGCGTTCCTCATTGCCTTGCCGTCGACACGTGGGAACCCGGTAACCGGGATCACCCCACAATCTTGCATGGCACGCTCTCCACACTTTCTTTTGCACTGACATCTCAATCGAGCTACCGGAACCGATATGTTGCCGTGGCATCATTTTCGGATTCGCCGCCGTGGCACCCTTTCGTTCCGCCATGGTGGCCAAAAGCTTCACAACATGCTCATGTCAACATTTTCGTAAAATTGCTTAAAACTTGCATATGTCATCCGCATCATGATAACAACATTTAAATGTTTATATTTGTTGTTTCCATTAATTTGCTAAATGCATATGGGGATTTACCGGATTTGTTGTTTGTTATATCCGGCCCCATTTAAATTGCCTAGATAGGTAGTTTTATTATGCTTCACCTCTTGCCATGTTAACAACATTTAATCCGGACATGCATCATTCTTGGATTGTGCATCATGCCATGTTTATGCTTGTGTGTTTACCATGTTGTTTGCTTCTTTCCGGTTTGTTTCTCTTGTTAGCTTCGGTTTCGTTCCGGAGTTGTGAGGATTCGTTCGACTTCGTCCGTTTGACTTCTTCATGGACTCGTTCTTCTTCCTGCGGGATTTCAGGCAAGATGACCATACCCTCGAAATCACTTCTATCTTTGCTTGTTAGATGATCGCTCTTTTGCTATGCGTATGCTACGATGCCTACCACTTGCTATATCATGCCTCCCATGTTGCCATGTCAAGCCTCTAACCATCCTTTCCTAGCAAACCGTTGTTTGGCTATGTTACCGCTTTGCTCAGCCCCTCTTATAGCGTTGTTAGTTGCAGGTGAAGATGAAGTTTGTTCCTTGTTGGAACATGGAGATGTTGTTCCTTGTTGGAACATGTTTACTTGTTGGGATATCACAATATATCTTATTTAATTAATGCATCTATATACTTGGTAATGGGTGGAAGGCTCGGCCTTATGCCTGGTGTTTTGTTCCATTCTTGCCGCCCTAGTTTCCGTCATATCGGTATTATGTTCCTGGATTTTGCGTCCCTAACGCGGTTGGGTTATTTATGGGACCCCCTTGACAGTTCGCTTTGAATAAAACTCCTCCAGCAAGGCCCAACATTGGTTTTAACATTTGCCACCTACGCCTTTTTCCCTTGGGTTCTGCAGACTCAAGGGTCATCTTTATTTTAACCCCCCCCCCCCAGGCTAATGCTCCTCTGAGTGTTGGCCCAAACTAGAGCGCTTTGCAGCGCCCCCTCAAGGAAACTTGGGGTCTGGTTTTAGTTGTACGGACTGCTCATCCGGTGTGCCCTGAGAACGAGATATGTGCAGCTCCTATCGGGATTTGTCGGCACATTCGGGCGGCTTTGCTGGTCTTGTTTTACCATTGTCGAGATGTCTTGTAGTCCGGGATT
>LR880968.1:766987162-767019978 GCA_904067115.1 Aegilops sharonensis
TGACTTATCCGGTGTGCCCTGAGAACGAGATATGTGCAGCTCCTATCGGGATTTGTCGGCACATTCGGGCGGCTTTGCTGGTCTTGTTTTACCATTGTCGAGATGTCTTGTAGTCCGGGATTCCGAGACTGATCGGGTCTTCCCGATAGAAGGAATATCCTTCGTTGACCGTGAGAGCTTATAATGGGCAAAGTTGGGACACCCCTGCAGGGTATTATCTTTCGAAAGCCGTGCCCGCGGTTATGAGGCAGATGGGAATTTGTTAATGTCCGGTTGTAGAAAACCCGAAGTTGATCTTAATTAAAATACACCAACCGCGTGTGTAACCGTGATGGTCTCTTCTCGGCGGAGTCCGGGAAGTGAACACGGCGTTGGAGTTATGCTTGACGTAGGTTGTTCTAGGATCACTTCTTGATCATAGTTGTTCGACCGTGCTTTTGCCTCCTCTTCTCGCTCTCTTTTGCGTATGGTAGCCACCATATATGCTAGTCGCTTGCTGCAGCTCCACCTCACTACCTTCTCCTACCCATAAGCTTAAATAGTCTTGATCTCGCGGGTGTGAGATTGCTGAGTCCCCGTGACTCACAGATACTTCCAAAACCAGTTTGCAGGTGCCAATGAAACCGTGCAGGTGACGCATCCGAGCTCAAGGAGGAGCTTGATGAAGATCTTGTTCATTGTGTTGTTTCGTTTCAGTTGATCAGTAGTGGAGCCCAGTTGGGACGATCGGCGATCTGTGTAGCATTTGGGGTAGTCTTCTTTTATTTTGGTTCCGTAGTCGGACCTTGGTTGTATCTGTATGATGTATTGCTTTACTCATGTATTGTGTGAAGTGGCGATTGTAAGCCAACTATGTATCTCTTTCCCTTATGTATTACATGGGTTGTGTGAAGATTACCTCACTTGCGACATTGCTTTCAATGCGGTTATGCCTCTAAGTCGTGCTTCGACACGTGGGAGATATAGCCGCATCGAGGGCGTTACAAGTATATGAGAACTGATCCAGAAAAATTGCAAAGAGACGTGTCGAAGGGTTTGAATACAACCTCATTTGAATTACATTCAAAAGAGTTTAAATAGGGAGTGGGGGTTTGGAAGGTCCAAAAATGTTCAGATTTTTGGTGGAGCTTGGAAAAATGATGAAATGATATATGGCAAAGTTAGAGACCAAGAATTATGATAACAAAGGCATTGGGATTTTTTTTTGCAAGTGTGTTATGGTTAATTCCAAAGTTAATGGAATATTTTTAATATAGCTCCCTAATATGGGAGGATATGTTATAAAGAGAAATCACCATTGTGAATATCCCTCAATTTAAATGGACCGAGGATCCACTCGATTTATTTATTTGAGTTTTTAAAAAGGGGATGCATGATGACATGATGCAATGCAAATGATGCAACGAGATGAGATGCATGACATGAACAAAATGTAAAACAAAAGACAAAAACCCAACCACGGAGGAAATAGCATATCGCATCTCCGGAAAAGGTAAGAGTTGGAGTTAAGAATATGGAAAATTGTATCCAGGGCGTTACAGTTATCTTCCTCAGAAATAGAACAGGGATGTTTCTTATTTTAAAACTCCCCTCTCTACTTACGGCTCGCTGGAGGGCTGATCCCCTTGGGGGCACAGTGCGGCCGAGGCATCTCCCGGCGCAGGACCCTCTGACGAAGATTTCTTCCCCCGCTTTGAGACCATTGTCTCCGGGTCTTCAGAGGCGGTCCTATTCTTCCCCTAGATGGAGGGATTCTCGATTCCTCCTTTCCTGACAGCCTCCTTCAGGGAGGCGGTAGGTTCCTTGTTCCCCCCTTCGCCTTCTTCCAAAGGCGCAACCTCCAGCATCCTGGTTAACACGGGATCCGGCGTGGTCTCAGGGAAGGGGGCCGGACACCTGATTACCTTTGCTTTTGCTATCCACTCCTATTTAAGGGACAACTCTTTTAAGGGCAATTTTATGATAAATATACGGATGGCGTGTCCGGGTACAAGACTACTTACTTGAGTATCCGGGCGATTGCAGCTCAGACCTGCGTCCTTGGTCGAGTCCGGACACATTGCTTGTGATCCGAAGAACAATTTGTACATCTCCATGGGCGTCGCGCCCGTAAAATGTTGGAGAGCTCGTGGTCTCTCCGGATTACTCCCACAGGCGGAGGGGGCGACATTTGCAGGGCACGGTGCGGCGAATCAACATGACCTGTGTCACCATGACCTGATTAATGTCTCTCTCTAGGAGATCTTGAATGCGGCCCTGCAACAAGGGCACGTGCTTGGACGGCCCCCAGTTAAACCCTTTATTGACCCATGACGCTAGCTGTTGTGGGGGACCGAAGCGAAAGGCAGGTGGTGCCACCCACTTGGTGCCCCTGGGAGCTGTGATATAAAACCACTCTCGTTGCCATAAGCTGAACTCCTCTTGAAAAAAGCCCTCGGGCCATGGAGCGTCAGCATTCTTGCTTATAACAGCGCCTCCGCACTCCGCGTGCTGCCCCTCGATCATCTTCGGCTCTACTTTGAAGGTCTTAACCACAATCCGAAGTGAGGAGTAATGCGGAGGAAGGCTTCGCACACCACGAAGAACGATGAGATGTGGAGGATGGACTCCGGAGCCAAGTCATGAAATTCCAGCCCATAATAAAACATGAGCCCCCTCACGAAGGGGTCCTTCGGGAAGCCTAGACCCCGAAGGAAGTGAGACACGAACACCATGCTCTCACCAGGCTTGGGAGTGGGAATAACCTGCCCTTGAGCAGGCAGCCTATGCGAGATTTCGCCGGTTAGGTACCTGGCATCTCTCCGCTTTAGCACGCCTTCTTCCGTATCGTAGGAAGGCATCCACCGGCATTGAAGGCCGGAGCCGGACATCATCGAAGGTCCGAAGCACCTGAATCTGGAGCTTTGGGTGTTGGAACTCGAGGTGAGAGGCGGATTCGATTGAGTTTGAAAGAAAGGAGCAGAGCCTTGGTCTCTTTATAAAGAGATTGAATACCAAGAGCCCTCCCCGTGACCGTTTGGGACTCGCCTTCGATTGAGGAAATATACCAACGGGCACGATTGGGTTACCCACGCCCATATTGATGAGAATCCCGGAATAAGGGGACACGATCTCTGCTTCGACAAGACGTGCCAAGGAAACCGCCTCGCTAAACGCACTGAGGTGGGACAGTAAAAACGATTCGAATAAAGGCTTGGCCGTGGTGTGATGTCACGCTGCGGAATACATCAGCAGATTGGATTTGTGTAAATATTATTCTCTCTACGGTGGTACGTGGAACTTATTTTGCAGAGCCGGACACTATCCTTGTGTTCAAAATCTTCTATGAAGTATTCGGAGGAGGAACCCGCCTTGCAATGCTGAAGACAATCTGCGCGCCGGACTCGTCGTCATTGAAGCCTGGTTCAGGGGCTACTGAGGGAGTCCCGGATTAGGGGGTGTCCGTATAGCCGAACTATAACCTTTGGCCGAACTCCTGGACTATGAAGATACAATACTGGAGACTTCATCCCGTGTCCGGATGGGACTTTCTTTGGCGTGGAAGGCAAGCTTGGCGATACGGATATGTAGATCTCCTCCCATTGTAACCGACTCTGTGTAACTCTAGCCCTCTTCGGTGTCTATATAAACCGGAGGGTTTTAGTCCGTAGGACGAACAACAATCATACCATAGGCTAGCTTCTAGGGTTTAGCCTCTCTGATCTCGTGGTAGATCTACTCTTGTACTACCCATATCATCAATATTAATCAAGCAGGTGTAGGGTTTTACCTCCATCGAGAGGGCTCGAACCTGGGTAAAAACATCGTGTCCCTTGTCTCCTGTTACCATCCGCCTAGACGCACAGTTCAGGACCCCCTACCCGAGATCCGCCAGTTTTGACACCGACAATCGTCGTCATTGAAGCCTGGTTCAGGGGCTATTGAGGGAGTCCTGGATTAGGCGGTATCCGGACAGCCGTACCGTGTACAACGTCCAGACTATTGAAGCGTGAAGATACAAGACTCAAGACTTCGGCCCGTGTCCGGATGGGACTTTCCTTGGCGTGGAAGGCAAGCTTGGCGATCTGGATATTATATTTCTTCCTTGCAACCGACTCCATGTAAACCCTAGCCCTCTCCGGTGCCAATATAAACCGGAGAGGTTGGTTCTTAGAAGGCCGATCACAATTACAATCACACCATCATAGGCTAGCTCTTAGGGTTTAGCCTCTACGATCTCTTGGTAGATCTACTCTTGTACTACCCATATCATCAGTATTAATCAAGCAGGAAGTAGGGTTTTACCTCCATCGAGAGGTCCCGAACCTGGGTAAACACCTGTGTCCCTTACTTCTTGTTACCATCGGCCTTGACGCACAGATCGGGACCCCCTACCCGAGATCCGCCGGTTTTGACACCGACACTCCCACCGATCTACGCTCTAGCTCGCTAAGATCTTGCGAACAAACTCGACGAACTCGCAACACATAAAGACACGAGGTTTATACTGGTTCGGGCCACCATTGTGGTGTAATACCCTACTCTAGTGTGGTGGTGGTGGATTGCCTCTTGGGCTGATGATGAACAGTACAAAGGAAGAACAGCCTCCTGAGGTTGAGGTGTTTTTGTGCTTCTGAACATGTGGCGTGAGTATTCGATGCCTCTACTGTGGTGGCTAGCTATACTTATATAGGCACTGGTCCTCTTCCCAAATATCGAGCGGGAAGGGAGCCAACAACGGCGGGCAAATTTGAAAGGGGGCAGCTAGTACAAGCTTTCCTGACAAAAGCGGTCTTCACCTGCGAAAAGCTCTGGGGTGATGCCGTCTTGGGCTCCATGATGACCTCCACCTTGCCGTCCTCCTGGTCTTGGTCTCATTGTAGCAATACAGCAACCTTTGCCTGATGCCTCGGTACTCTTCGCCTGCGCTGGCCTCCCTAGCACCAAAGAGGAAATAGGGACGCTGCGCGCACTGGCACCCGCCTGGTACCGTTCGTCATGGCTCACGTCGCGAGAGCCTCGTGAGGTTTGCCTCGCCTTGATATCTCTGCTCCTCGTGAGCCTGCTTGGATAGGCCACTCCAGAGGCGGTCTTGCGTCGTCCGCCTCGCGAGGGTCTTGGGTGCCTTGTTGACGAAGATGGGTCATACGGCCTGCTGCTTGGCCACGCTGTGGGCCACAGGCAGGCAAGTCTGGGGACCCCCGTCCCCAGAACACCGATAGTAGACCCCGGGCCCAAGGAGCGCTCGGGCTTGGCTTCGCGGCGAAGCCAAGGGCAAGTTCGGAGCACCACGGGCCCCAAAAGCCTGCGGCCTCGGTCGACGCGTGGCGGTTGATTGGATGTGGGCGTCTCCGCTTCCCCACATTGCCTTTGAATCCGGCTGGCTATGCGGCCCCTGTGGCCTACACAGTTATTCCTCCGCCTCCTGCGCCACTAGCTAACAGGGGGCGTATTCATTTTTTTCTGCGTAATAAGGAGGCACTTCCTTGCGTACGAAGATATAACTGGTGGGTCCGAGCTGTCAGAGCCAACCGCGGGGAGGAGGGAGCAGGCAGTCCCGCCGACGCTTGTTTGAGCGGCTGGAGCAGGAAGAGCAGAGATTGAAGAAGCACGACGGCCGTTGGATGGCCATCCATCAGTCACTGCTTGTGTGTCAACCTTTTTTTAGGAAAGCCTCAAATTTGTGGAAAACAGCATACAACCCATCTGCCATTATTTTTAATAATTTACAGCCCATTTGCTAATTCTTAAGGTTTTTTTTGGAGTCCATATTCTTTTTGTTAGCATTATAGCCCATATCGTGGCCACGGTTAAAAACTTATATTGCATATTTCGGTGCGGTCCGAACTGTTTTTAATCCCGAAATTTCGACTCACATTCAAACTGATTTAAAAAATAAATGTATATCAATATAAAATCCAACAAATTCTCCATGCATAAAAATTAATATAATTTAAAATCTCGAAATGAAAAAAAAGACATTTGAAACTAACTGCCGGTTTGATGTGTTTTAAAAATGTACATCCCATTTCTCATTACTGATGGGCCATTTTCTCGGCCAGCCGAATGAAAGCTCTCCTCGTCTTGAAAGATTTGCAGCCCAACAGGCCTGACAAAGCGACTTACTTGGCAAATCACAAAAAAACTGGGTTGTGGCCGTGGACCCAGCTGTCAGCCTCTACACATACAGTACTCTCCCAATGGAATGTCGTTGACCACATTGACCACGCCGCACCGAGAGCACCAAGGCGGTGGACGACGGCGAGGCCTAGGAAGGGGACGACGCGGAGCCGGGGAAGACGCGGCAGTGGATGCCCACGCGGAGAAGAGTACCAGGGTTCACTGGTTCGGCTGCGGTGTGAGAATGCCGTCACCGCAGGGCCTGGCTAGCGGTGGGAGTAGTAGGGGGTGATGAAGCCTCAACGGTAGCACAGCCGGCCACTGGAGGCAGGAGCAGGCGGTCTCCCCGGCGCTGGTTTGGGCGGCTGGTGCAAGAAGAGAAGTGATTGAAGAAGCAGCAGGACCGTTCGATTCAAATCCAACCGTTACTGCTGCTAGAATCGTTTGTTGACTAAGTTGACAAGCCCTGCATACGCGTCAATGTAGTAGGCCCACAGGTCAGCCTCCCAACCGGTGCGCCCTAGATGTCAGTGGGAGGAATCATTTTTTTCGTGTAATAAGAAGGCAGTTGATTGCGTGCGGCCAGGCTAGCAGAGGGAGTAGGGTGGGCCGGGGAATCCTGCCCGGCATCACAGCGGGCCGCAAGAGGAGGGAGCAGGCAGTCCCGCCGGCGCTAGTTTAGGCGGCTGGAGGAGGAAGATCAGAGATTGAAGAAGCACGGCGACTAGAATCGTGTGTTCACTCACAAACCCTTGCGTAAACAAGTCAGCCTCGAAATCTGTGGCGTGTACATCCCATTTGCTATTATTTTTATAATTTTTACCCATTTTCTAATTCATATGGAATTTATTGCAGCCCCTTTTCCATTTTTAGAATTGCCGACCATTTTCTGGTCAGTACCAGGGTCAAAAAATTAACTAAATACGTGGGAAATTTTTGCTGGGGAACGAGATATTCTTAATCCAAAAATTAATAGCCATACTAAAACAAACTTAAAAATAAGTTAGTACTATGTCATGTTAAATCCAATGAAATACGTATAAGATATCAGTGAAGAACAAAATTAAAAAAAACTAATATCCCATTTGCTCGTCTTGAAAGATTTGCAGCCCAGTAATTCGGAGAAAACAAATAGGCCGAGCTTGGGTATTCTTCAAAAAGAAATACTGGGCTAACTATTTTCCCAAAGAACTGGTGCATGAGCATTTAGTTTTATTTATTTATTTACTTATTTATGTTTAGGGGACCATGAGCATGTACCTGGGCCGGATTCATGTGAGAGCGTCCCTTCCAGTTAATTATGGGCTTCTCTATTGAGCCTTCATCAGTGGGCTGCATGTTATCAACAAGTGGAAAATGTGTACCGTACGAAAAATAGTATGAGCTACGTACGGTACGGGGCACTAAAGGATCGAACCGTGCAACGACTTCCAAAACATTGTGTTTGTCGTTCTAACAACACATTTATATTCAACCAACAGACAAAATATACTACGGATTGTACATTGAAAACAGCAGCAGCAGCAACCAGGGCTGGGGGTGCAACAGAAGCAGTAAGCAGGACAGAAGAGTGAAGACGCAGCTCTCTCTTCCAAACCAAACATCAGCCATCATTACAAAAGGGCTACCAAAAAAGAACAAGTGTATGCATCAAACTAAATAAAGATCCTACTACACCAAGTGTACGCATCTAGCTAACTGGCTCAGTTAGACGTTACTATTTATTAAGAAGTGGAGATTGGCTGACGGCTTGAACCAGATGGGTGCCTGATGGGGGAAACTCCAGCCAGCAGGTCGAAGTCTGATACTTGTGACCCTCTCTCCTACTTTGGGCTGCAGAGCGTGGCGGCACATATCAGGGTATGGTGCATGCAGAGACGCATGGTACGCTGTGTACACGCAGTTTTGCCTGATGAACGAAACCACGCTGCCATCATGATCCTTTCCGTCGGTTATCTCCTGGTTAATCGGATAATTCAGTCCGACAAAAAAAGAGCGTGTGATAAGGCTACTTACCAGCCTCCAGTCAAAAATTCCTGAAGGCCCGGAGAAGCTGGGATCCTGCTCAAAGACCATGCAGTGACTGTGATTGTATTCCGCGAAACAACACGTCCGGTACGTGCGAACGATCATCAATCTTTCGCCGTCGTCTGATCGAGCCAGGAACCAACTACAACTGCCATGCCGCTTTTCTTTGAAAGGTTCTGGGATTAGGAAGGGTAGGGACACCAGGCGGCCTACAACATCATATCAAGTTGGAGTCAAATAAGAAAGGGCTCTTGATTTAGTCAATCTTAAGAACATCATGTTATGAGCATGAATATTTTTTCAGTAAATGTTGACAGTAATATAAGCAAGCCATCGTGATATCATAGGAAAGTAACATACTGATGTAACAGCCGTTTGTAGTGATGACTGGAGTAGGCCAGCAATACGTCCAGCCATAGAAGGAGTCGACAGTGTAAATGAAGCCCTTGTGTTCAATGGCATCAGAGAACCATGGAGGATATATGATCCTGCAATGGATGTGCAGATTTATCCACTTACCGCAGTGACCTGTCAGGTAGGCGAGACCGCAGTTGATGAACGCAATTAGCCTGAAATCTTTATAATTCCCAGATCTTGTGGGCACTTGGCAGATTACAACCTTGAGCAAATCAAACTTGGTATCATGTTGGCTACTGTAAGATCCAGAGTATTCTGGGCCGCGGTGCCAAAGTAGTGCAGTGTTAATCAAAGGAAGGGGGATCAATCGCCGGGTGTAGACCTCCGCGAGCATCCAGCTGCCGCGACCATCGACGAGCACCATCCAAGACGTGTTCATGCCGACCCAGTACATACCGTTAATGTAGCTGAGGCTGACGGGGATCGGATCGCAGTGAAGGGGATCGTTATGCTGCGTGACACACCGTTTCTGAAGATCAGGCGGCATCAGCAAGCAAGGAGCTGGCTTAAAAAGCTCCGTCCTGAGGGCTTTGAGTAAACGGTACAGCCCCGACGAGCACGCGGCGAGCGGCATGGTACTGAGATTGTCCACACGCGAAACAATGAGCTTGATAACCTCTGTGGGGAGCGAATTCTAGCCACTCTTTCGGCGGATGCTGCTCGGTTCTGCCATGTTAGTGCTTGGGTTTCGGACAAGGGGGGGGAGGCGCCTTAGCAGGGATGGAAGCTTGGACGAGATTATGTGCGGACAAAGTTGGATAAGCGAATATGTGCTTCGGGAACTGGACAGGTGATGATGACTACAACACGCGGCTTGATTTACGAGACACATACTAGCACCGTAGGGTCATATCGATGCCACACAACTTGCTTGAGTGATCACAGTACTGGTACTTCCTATAGTACCTACTAAAGTACTATGCCCTAGCTTGCTAGAGTAGAGTAGTAGAGTAGGACTCTGCTCTACTACTAGCACCGGAGGAGTAGTATATTCTAATCTAAAATAGTTACAAACTTCGATGCCCGATCGTGGAACGACTACGAACCGTGCTCAAAGGCCGTGTCTACGTGGTGTTTGGAAAAAAAATAGCAAGATGCCCGTGCATTGCACGGCACACCATCATCACCAACTCGGTTTTTTCTCTACTCCTACTCCTATAAAAGACTCAGTTGGTGATGCTGGAGGCGAGGAGGCGTGTTCAGCCGGGCGTGCAGCGGACGGAGCAGCACTATTCGATTTGTTATAAAAAAGTACTTGTAGAGAAAGAGACATAGGGAGGAGCACGAGGTAAGGCCTTATCTGTAAATGTGGAGAGAGGTGCGGGTATCTTTTGTAAAATTGTCATAGTTGGCTTTATATCTGTCAGATATAGATCGGGCGGTCTATATTACAAGAGGGCAGGCAAACCATCATCACCAACTCGGTTTTCTATAAGAGTAGATATATATAGATATAGATAGATAGAGACTAGGGAGTACTAGTAAGGAAACAATCTACTGCTTCGTGTGCTACTCCTGCGCTCCATTCGGCGGACGCAACGTCCCCTACAGCCACTCCCTCCTGCGCTCCATTCGGCGGGCGTTGTTGAAATCTGGGGAGCGCACTCTCGCGACTGCTGGCAGCTACGACTTCACCGATGACGACTTCTTGCCCAACCTCGGCAACCTCTTCCTCAACGACATGGGCGACAACGTCAACGCCAACGGTGCTGCTCCCGTTGCACCGTATGTGTTTCTGTCCTTCCCGTTTGAGATCGTGGTAGAATTCATGTTTCTACTCTGTATCCTCCTACTATGCTAGTCCACATGATTAGTTTCATCTCTGTTATAGCCGTCAAGATTTATTTTCTGCTTATTCAGATTAAATCTTGTAGTAACTTGCTCACATATTCAACTGGCGCAACGTCCCCTACAGACACTCCCGTTTCATGGACGGCCTGGTCCATGACTCCAAGGAGCCCTTCGTCCACTGCTATGAGTGCCCGATGCCGTTTTGTGGCTCGTTGGCGGACATGGTGCATCACCTCACGGATGTGTGCAGCGGTCACTGCTAGCCCTTCGCGGAGAACATCAAGTAGGACACGTGCTACCGGTTCACGATGCCGGAGTCGCTGGAGGATCACCGCCGCATGCTAGTCTCGGAGCAGGACGACAGCGTCTTCCTCTTGATCGTGGGCACCGGCGAGGCCCGCGCAGGCCGCCGCCCCGTCTTTGTAGCGTGCGTCAGGGGCGTCGCCGCTGACGCTGACACTGACACGAGGCAGATGTACGGGTGCAAGGTCAATGTTACTACCCCTCTGGGTCACATGGGTGGCGAAACCGGCCACATCGGACAGACTTGGAATCTGAGGAGCTGGGTCTATCCCGCCAATGTGGACTTGGAAAACCCATGGCATCCGTTCTATCCTTTACCCGCCGACTCGGTGCACGGGGACTCCAAGGAGGTTCACCTGGACATACGCATTATCAAGTGCACTTAGAAAACATGTAGTGTGTGTGTGGGCTCTTATGGCCCGTGTCTTTGCCGCTTTTGATTCTGTAAGCTTGTTGTTAAACTTGAGTGGCTTTCGCGGCAGTCCTTCCTTTGAACTGTTCCTCTCAGTGAGCTGATGTAAGACACTTTGGGTTTCATTTGATAATGGAACCAGGGAGGAGCCTCCCTGTACTTCTAAAAAAATACGCATTATCAAGTTACATGTTGATCATTAGTCTTCGCTCAATGTAATCCGCTATCTAAGCATGTGGACACTTCCATGCAGGATCTTGCTCTATTGGAGTATCACGCATGAATAAAAGTGTATCCGTTTATGGTTTAGTCTAGAATCTTCCATGTATGAATTTTTACTATAGTACTGGTGAAAGACTTATGATGAACCATTTCTTACATCTCCTCTGCCCCCTTGCAAGTCATCCTGATTTAATCCCTCCATCTAGGTGTATAAGGGCATGGTTAATATTACTTAATAGTATAGCCAACTATTGACTATAAGAAAGTGTCATGTCATCTGTAGCCAACATGTATAACAATCGATACTCAAAAAATAATTCTTAAAGATCATTTCTTGCAAAGCACAATAAGTGTTATTTCTTCACAAGTTTTGGATGCAGGTTGAACAGTTGAATGCTTTTGTTTGCAAAAGATACCTTTTTATCTATTTCACCCAGATGTTTGTGAGCTTTAGAGATGAGATATTATCCGAAGAAACCTATCGATACCCGTTACACATGAGATGACCACACATTCTTTGTCAAAATAAACAACTCCCCTATCAATGCATTTCACTCTTCGGTGCAACGCACGGGCACCTTACTACTATAGATTAGTACGACCAAAAATTGAACTAACATTATATATAGTACGATAAATACTGATGCATGTCACCTAAAATTATATCATTCAAAACTATGTTCAAATACGAATCCAACGATATAGTTTTTGTTGACATGCACTAACATTTTGTCAGTTAAATCTTCAGTCAAATTCAATGGGGGACTAATAAACCACGACCGATGTTGTACAAGTGTAGAGGGCGGCGCTGCACGGGAGTCTCACCTCTCACCCCGCTCATGGCGCGGCAGTGAAGCCGTCATATCACAAAACCCTACCACTCCTAGTAATAAATGGCCTGGTAAAATAAACGGACAAGCAACCATCACATCCCTCCGTCTTTTTTGCATTTCATCTCTCTGCATTTACTTTCTCCGGTTCATCTCCGACGCTCGATCCCTAGCTACTACTCCTAGGGCCAGTTCTTTTGGCGGCTTCCCCATCTTTTCCCACAAGACTAGTCACAGTGTAGAGTAACAATAAGGCGCGGCACTCATTTATTTGGGCTTCTAAACTACTACTCCGTCCTGGTTTATTCCTCACCATTGTAATTTGTGCTAAATTTTGACCAAAGATTTAACTGATAAATGTTACTCAAAACACATAGGCGCGGTGCATCTAGGTGTGTAAGTCATCTTACGAAAACCAAATAATCCAAAAACACTTAGGCGCGGTGCATTAACTTTTACATCGTTTCTTGTTTCTTGACATATCAACCAATAAGAGATAAAGAGTGTACATGCTTTTAATGACTTGAGATATCAAATACGGCATGTAGTGGTTAGTTCATTGCATGCAATACTATTAATTAGCAAATAAACATTAACGTTTCTCGTTTTCTCCTCTTCCTTGGTCACGGTGCACAGAGAAATAACCACAGAGAAGGAAGCTAAAAGTAAACAATCAAACGAGCATTTTTGCATTTGTTTTGCATTGAATCGTTTCACAAGCTTGGCTAGTGTTGTTTTTCCACTTTTACAAAAACCGCATCGTAATGTTCAAACGTGAATTTGCACGTACATAAGTAATAGTAGTACTCCCTCCGTCTAGGTGTACAAGTCTAACCTCCATCTTGGTCACCATGCACAACCAAAGATGACTTATTGACCTGGACGGAGGGAGTAGCACAGTCTGCAAGCATATATCGAGAGAGACGTGTAGTCTGATAGTATATAGTAAAGTTTGTGCTATATGCACGTACTTGCAAAATGCGTAATAATACACAACGTTTCCAAACTTTCCCTTTTACATACTTAATTAAGGACGCTAAAAATTCCTGAACGTTCGGGATTTATCATTTGCATCCCAAAACTAATGAGATCGCCTTACGAAACAAAAATTATACTCCTCCTAAAAGCCACGGCGCTCGCAGGAGCGCTTGCGGCATGCCACGAGTGCCCTGGTGCGCGGCCGTTTCCCAGCGCGCCGACACAACACCTCTTCCTCAGCCTCGCAACTCGCGAGGTGATGATTGGCGGCTTGCCGGCGGGCGAGAGCAATCTCACCGGTGTGTTGATCCGGCGCCAACAGGTACTCCTCCTGGCAGGAAGCGTGCACCCAATCCACGTACTGCCAAGTGTAGATGAGGCGCTTGGGCCCGACTGCACTCAGGGCGTCGGCACGAGTGTCCTCCGCCACCCTCACAGCCCTCGCACGAGCCTTCTGCCAAAGAACCAATTGCTTGACTCTCTCGGACGCGACATGGATCTCCCAGAAAGCTTGCTGCGCGCTGTGCTTCTCTTCCTCGGCCTTCTTCTCCGCCTCTATTTTGGCGCGCTCAGCTGGAGGCAAAGCCTCCCACAAGGTGACATCCATTTCTTTTCAAAGCTCCTCAAGGCTGGGGGGCTCGGCGGGCGGCGCGGCGATCTCCTCGTAGCGGGAGCCGACGCATCCTCCAATGCGCGTGCCGGCGAGATTGAGAATGCCGACGCGTCCACCTCGACGCGTCGCGGCGAGGAGCGGGGAACACCGACGCGTCCTTCTCGACTAGTGGTGGCGAGGAACGGAACGGCGACGCGTCGCGTAGCGGCGAGGAGCGGAACACCGACGCGTCCTCCTCGACTAGTGGCGGTGAGGAACGGAAAGGTGACGCGTGACCGTCCGCGCGGTGCAGCGAGGGGCTCCTAGGGCTTGGGAGGGGAGATGCTATGGTGGTCGACGTGAGAGGGAGGGGGAGGAGATAGCGATGTCGTGGGAGGTGCAGTATTTATAGCAAGCAATGGCACACCTTCATAAGATATGGACTGAGCTGCACTGACTTAACTGCAGGTCCAGTTGCGTCACTGACATGTGGGCCAGTACACTGCTGGGCTCGTATGTCAGTGACCCAATGCACCTGAAGTTAAGTAAAAGCTACGTGGGTATATTTGTTGGAGTAAATTACGGGGGAGCGAAGGGGTGGAAATATTGCTGGTCACAATGGATTGGACGAGCGTGGGGGGAGGGGAGTAATGCATGCAGATTTTTTCAATCGGGGTGGAGTGGTGGGACCGCCGGAGGGAGAAGGAGAGTTTGGCAGGCATATTGTTTCCACACATGGAGAGGAAAAGATTTGGAGACGAACGAGCTTCCTACAGGTATGGGGAACAGTGCATAATAAGTCATCTTGCATGCCGGGCTAGGTATAGTCTCAAGTCATTAAGAACATAGACGCCCCACACAAGTTCATATTTCAAGGTGCACTAAATTATTGCATGCGATGATTAAGGCTGGCCATCATGGTGGTATCTTAGCTGGTACACTGGAATATCAAACATGCTGATGTTGCAAAGAATTAAGGAAGAGAGGGGGGTTAGACTAACTAGTGTTCATGCATGCATCGGTAAACACATTTTTTTGTGAAGAACGACAGCATTAGTTTGTGACACCCCAAAAAATTTAACCTTGTTTTATTAATTAAAATTTTGCCACGAAACTTAAACTTTTGTTTTCTGGATTTTCTTTTGATTTCAGAACCTGTCTGTTCTTGATTTTTATGGAGTTTTTACCCAAGTGAAAACTTGCCAATTATTTTAGTAGACTTGTATACCCTCTCAATAAAAAACTTCTATTATCAGTGGATTTATTTGCATAAAATTTTGCTCTCTGAGCTTTATACCTTAAAGTGATTTTTCATTAGTTTGAAGCCCTATTTGAACTACAACCATTTGATAAACTTACTTAATATTCCAACCAAAATTTGGGGAGGTCATGTGATGTTTTTAAATCACTCTTATGCAAAAGTATCTTCTGTTCATTGGGGATTTTGAGCTCTACACCAAATTTTCAAATCTGGTCCAGTGGGCAGGTTTGCACTACAACCTATTTAAATATATCTTTAAAACTACCACCAAAATTATGGGATGTTAACAGGAATATATTATTCAACTTTATGCAAAAAACTAGTTGGTCCTTTGAAAAAATTGAGTGAATCAACCTCATTTCCATTCTGGTGTAACTTGTTGATTTGTACAGCAACCACATTTTATTTTGCTCTGTTGCCCATGATTCTTCATCATGCTTATAGTCCATCCTTTAAAACCCTTAAGTCCAGGAGCATGAACCCATTGGCATATTTTTAGTCCATGTAATGACAGACCTTAGTTTCTGACCAGATTTGGTTTTCTCAAATCTTTGCACTAGCAAGTTTCTATGTTTGGCAAACTAAACCTACCACCATTACCTACACCCAAGGAGACTAGGATCTTGAGGCTTTGGCCACTTCAAGAGCTGCCTAGGTGCTTCTAGCATTTTTCCAAACACCTGGTGTGCATGGCCAGATCTGGCATGGATTTTAGTTTGCAATATGAGCTTGATCCACTGACCCAGCAGCCTTGTCCACTAAGCCCGTAGCTACTCATAACCTAGGTCTGTTAATTGCCAGCCTGACCCTAGCCCTGTGGCATGCATTGGCATTTCATCAAGAAGCTAGCGTGCGTGCTTTAGGCACGCCCAGAGCGCACGCTTTGCACGCGCGTGCACCGAGCCGCCGCGTCTCGCTGCCGCCCACCCCGCGCCCGTTCTGGCCCTTGGCCTCTCGCAGCTAGCACGGCAGCCTCCTCCCTCGCTGCAGAGCCGCCCCTGGCGCCCTACAACGCCGCCGTCAGGTCGGCCACGGCGGCTAGCAGCCAACCACAGAGGGCTCTGCAACAGACGGCGCCGCCCAAGCCATACGCGCGTGCCAGCTTGCCCCTTGAACAGTATGGAGCTCGTCGGAGTGCGCCGGCCAACTCCATGTCGCCATGTCCACTACAGAGAGGCGGTTTGCCGGCGACCTTATCCACCGCCGCGGAAACCGACCTCGCCTGCATATTTAAGGATCCCGCACCTCTCCGAGCCCTCAGACAACCTCAAGCCAACCCATTAGAGCTCCCGTAGCCAGCAATCGACCCGGGAAGGCCACCTTCCCCGTCTCCGGCCAGCTCGGCCACCGCCGTCTCCCGGCCCCGCTCATCACAACCAGAGCCTCCCCTGCCCTCCCAACACCTCCAACCGACTCCCCTTCGTCTTGCGAAGCCACCCAAACCCCCGACTGCGACGGAGGGCCACCGTAGCCCCAAATTCACTTTGCTCCCGAAGCCACCGGCCGCCGCGAAGCTCGTCGCCGGTGACTCCATCCACCCCCAACGACCCAACCACCACCAGGAGGACCGCCCCGGTCTCGCGGATCCATCCCCGCCCTCGGAACCCCGCAAGGAGCCGCCAATCGCCGGCGGCGATCGCCGGAGTCCCGCCCCCCGCTCGGGCAGAGGAAGAGGGGGAAGAACGACTGGTCAAACCTGACCAGTGGGTCCCCTGGACCCACTGTCAGCGACCCACGTGCCGTCCACGCTGGATAAGTGGAGGCGTAAACTCTAGAATACGCCTTCGACCTGGTTAGTTCGGAACGTTTTTCTTTTCTCTGTTTTATTTTAAAAACAGATTTGACAAAAACTTTGACTGGCCCTAACTTTTTAAATATAACTCCAAATGAGTTGATTCTTTTTCCTACCTCTCTCAAATATTGTCTAGTTTATTTTCAGATTTATTTGAAAAAAATTCAGACAAACTTTTTGTACCACTTTTAAACTATGTGTTAATTTGAGTATTTTCAAAAAATAGGATTGTCGGAGAGAGAAGAAAACTTTCAAAGTTTTGGAACACACCCTGCCTCCCCACAACTTGAAGGCAAGCATTCTGAACCCTGGCATAATATTGTGTGTGTTATTTGCATGGTTACAACACCATTTCGACACGGAGTATCCGTCATTTTATGTGATGATAAGTTCCTACTCAGAAGTGCATATCGATGATTTCGTGCTGTTGGAGTTTGATATGTTTGTGATAGTAGTCCCCATCATATGCCTCTCATGCATACCGGAAGGAATCCGGGAAAGCCGCTGTCTTGGGTGGACACGGGTTTGTCCCTAGTCCTCCGTCGAGACGGTTGTGTCCGATACGGCATGATGAGGTATGACGAGTGGTGATTCTGTTTGTTGGTTAAAGTATATATTGTTATACTAATCATGTAGGGAACACTTAAACCTCCTGAGTCGACTATAGATCGAGTCTTGTTCCGGTAACCCCCATACTTGTTTCATACTACCACTTGCCCCTGCCATAGGTAGGGTACGGTTCAGTAAGTTGTCAACCCCTTTCCTAGCACACACCGTACAGAGAGGCCATGGTGGAAGATACTGGAGGCATCTGGTAGGCATGCCACCTAGTCCGGGAGCATGGGTGTTTCAGTTGTAGCCGAAGGGGTAGCTCCCCTAGTTTGCGCGCGGTATAAATTTTGTGATCACATGCTAAGTCGAGGTTGTAGCCTCCCCACTTAGAGTTTCGCTTAACGGGTGTCGTGGGTGATTCCAGACACCGGTAAGTTAGGCTGGTGTGTGCGGTTAGGCGTGTTTTCAATTAAAAGACCGTAAATGGAATTAGTCCCGATGGACTAAAGGAATCCGTTACTCGTGGGTAAAGAGTACACCCTCTGCAGAGGTTAAATCTATTCGAATAGCCGTGTCCATGGTTAAGGACTACAGTCTGGGATGGGTCAAGTGTCGGTCTTAGTGTCGGTCTTCAGAGGAGAAACTGTTAAACTAGAACTTGGATCATGACCTGTGACTTTTGATGATCATGATTATTATTTGTTATGGACTAACCCATTATATTATTTGAATTATCGAGTATCCCTGGGATGGTTCTACCTCCTGGATATTCACTGTGATTCTTTATAAGCCCTTTATGTGGTGTCGCTGAGACGCCCGACTAGGGCATGCTTGTTATTTATTTACCTTATAAGCCCTTTATGTGGTGTCGCTCAGATGCCCGACTGTGGCATGCTTGTTATATATTTACTTTATAAGCCCTTTATGTGGTGTCGCTCAGACGCCCGACTGTGGCATGCTTGTTATATATTTACGTTATAAGCCCTTTATGTGGTTTCGCTCAGACGCCCGACTGCGGCATGCTTGTTATTTATTTACCTTATAAGCCCTTTATGTGGTGTCGCTCAGATGCCCGACTGTGGCATGCTTGTTATATATTTACTTTATAAGCCCTTTATGTGGTGTCGCACAGACGCCCGACTATGGCATGCTTGTTATTTATTTACCTTATAAGCCCTTTATGTGGTGTCGCTCAGACGCCCGACTGAGGCATGCTCTTTATTTGCTAACCTTTTGAGGCGTCGCTTCAGACACCCGATCGGTGCATTTTATTACTACTCTGTTATTGCAGATTCATGTATACAAATAACCTGCTTGCATGCATCAGAGATTTTTAATTTTATGACTGACGTTGTGATCATAGAATATTTCAGAGCGTATTTATCATTTGTTATATTATACCCGTATGCATAATGTTTGCGAGTACATTCAAAGTACTCACTGGCTTGTCCCTGGCTATTGTCTTGGCCAGACAGCCCCGGAGCCCAAGCCATGGTGATAGCAGCCTTGCGAAGATAGGAGTTAACCTGGTCAGCTGTTCCTGTGGAAAATGGAGTCCCATAGACGCCGATGATCCACAAACAGCTTCCGCCATCAAACACTAGAAACCATTTGCTGTACTCATAGGTCAGAATGACCTTGTACCACATATTTTGCTTTTTGCTTGGAATTTCTGTATCAAGTTGGCGCCTCATCAGCTAACAGTAATCCTGGGGCTGGTGAGCACAAGGGACATTTTCTGGAAATTAATATCCCGAAAGTCCGGTCCTGACAAACTTGGTATCAGAGCCAGGCTGACCATTGGCTAATCCTATCCTAGCCACTACTAGTAAAAGGGCTATAGATGGGATGGACACTAATGGCGCACTGTACATGTGGTGCGCCATTACTAGATACTAATGGCGCACCATGTGTTGGTGCGCCATTAGTGAGCAAATACTAATGGCGCACCACATCCCATGGTGCGCCATTAGTAAAAAAAATTGTAATTTTTTCAAAACTACTAATGGCGCACCGTGGGAGTGGTGCGCCATTACTAGTTGAAACTAGTAATGGCGCACCACTCCCACGGTGCGCCATTAGTATTTTGGCCCAAACATTCCCCCGAATGCACCCCCCACCCCGTGGACCGCCTTTTCAGTTTCAAAAAAAATAAAAGAAAATGATAGAAATGTCAAAAAAATAAAAGAAAATAAGATTCACATGTGATATGTGGTCTAGTTGTTAGCAAAATTTACAAACATGAATTTTCAATTTTTTTGCAAAATCTCTCGAGAATTTATAAAAATGGGCATAATTTTTGCATACGAACTCGGATGAAAAAGTTTTTTATATGAAAAATCATCTACTCGAAAAGGTACATCCGAATTTAATCGGGGGAACCTTGTTAAACATTTTCAAAATCCTCAAAAACCCTAACAGAAAAAATATACGGGGCTTTTAAGATCTGGAGAGGCAAAAAAATTCAAAAAAATTCAAACTTGCTAATGGCGCACCTGCCCATGGTGCGCCATTACTATCTTCCCGCCTTCAAAATTCAAAAAAAATAAAAAAAATAAAAAAAAATTACTAATGGCACACCTGCCCAAGGTGCGCCATTAGTATCTTCCCGCCATGAAAATTCAAAATAAATCAAAAAAAAAGTTACTAATGGCGCACCTGCCCATGGTGCGCCATTAGTATCTTCCCGCCTTCAAAATTCAAAATAAATCAAAAAAATAAAAAAAGTTACTAATGGCGCACCTGCTCATGGTGCGCCATTAGTATCTTCCCGCCTTCAAAATTCAAAAAAAATAAAAAAAAATAAAAAAAATAGTAATGGCGCACCTGCCCACGGTGCGCCATTACTATGTCGTATATATGGCTGGGCGTGTCCTTTCCTCCTTACCTCTTCATTCTTCTCCTCCACTCCACCTCTCCTCCACTCCACCTCTCCATCTTCCCTTCTCTCCTCCACCATACAACCCTCCTCCTCTCCGGCGAGCTCCCCTCCTCCTCTCCGGCGACCTCCTCCTCCTCCTCTCCGGTGACCTCCTCCTCCTCTCCGGCGACCTCCTCCTCCTCTCCGGCGACCTCCTCCCCTCCCATCCCCTCACGGTTTCTCCTCCCTTATCTCCGGTGAGCTCCTCCTCCCTCATCTCCGGTGAGCTCCTCCTCCCTCATCTTCGGTGAGCTCCTCCTCCCTCCTCTCCGGTGAGCTCCTCCTCCCTCCTCTCCGGTGAGCTCCTCCTCCCTCCTCTCCTCCCATCCCCTCATGGTTTCTCCTTACTCCTCTCCGATGCTCCAGTGAACTCCTCTCCGGCGACCTCCTCCTCCTCTCCGGCGAACTCCTCTCCGGCAAAAGAACACGGCAAAAGAACGTACAAGATCCAAAAACGGGAACAAAATTTGAAATAATATCGTGCAAAAAAACGAGCAAAAAATGGGCAAAAAATCGCGATCCAGATCCAAATTCAAAATTCAAAAATAGCAATGGCGCATGGTGGGGGTTAGACGGTGCGCCACTACTATTTTCCCGCCTTCAAAATTCAAAAATACTAATGGCGCACCAGTGGCCTATACTAATGGCGCACCGTGGCCTATACTAATGGCGCACCAGTGGTGCGCCATTAGTATACCAGATACTAATGGCGCACCACTGGTGCGCCATTAGTACAAAATACTAGTGGCGTGATAATAATGGCGCACCATTAGTGCGCCATTAGTAGGCAAAACTGGTGCGCCATTAGTAGGCCTTTTCCTAGTACTGACCAACCCACCAGACCTTAACCTAACCCCGGCCAAGCTTCCCGTGTAAGATAGCCACACAGTGAGCCTGACACCTTTTGATAGTCGGTGCCCAACCTATCAATCTAGCCTGTCGATCACGCGCTAGTGACCGACACCTATATTGTCCCATTCGCAAGCGTGCGAAGGAAGACTCCGTCCCCTTTTTCTATAAAAAGGGCACTCTAGCCACAACCCAGCACAGCACAACCTCTACCCCAAACCGAGCCATAATGCCTGGCCCCGTCGTGCACAATGAGACCACAGCAACCAACCTTGGAGGTTTTGTGACCATACTCGCAAACCTCACCCGTCGTGCCTATGCATTAGAAGAGCCCCCAGAATATGTTGTGTACCAAGGACCCATGAGCGGTGAGAGCCGTCAATTCTGGGCCACCGTGCACATCTACGGTAGGGGTCTATCGCCAGAACGCCCCTACAGGTTCACCGGAAGGACAACTTCCTTTGAGCCACAAGCCATCCAACTAGCGGCACGAGAGGCTATAGTTCAACTCCGGCACTTGTCTCCCAGAGTTAACTGTCGCTCGTTCTACTACCACCCCAGACGTGAAGGGTATGGTAGACCACCCCAAGTTGCCAACGGAGATCACGAGACGGATCCTGCATTGTTGCACCTAGTGCTCTACGTAGGTGCACTAGAGGAACTGTTCGATCAAATCACTCTTGATCTGATCGCTGCTCGTGGAGAGCTAGTTCGTCGAGCCCCGGCGAGAGGAGAGGACGAGCCCGACGCCGACAACCCAGTCGTGTTGTTCGGACACGCGATCGAGTCCCTGAGGTCTGCCCCAGCCATCGACCAAGGTGCTTTGATGACCCCAGAAGTGCTTCGTCGCCTTTTGGGAACACGCTCCAGCCCTGCAGTTCCCCGAGATGGTCATCATCGCTACGCCGACCCTGCAGTTCCTCAACCACCTCCAGCTAACCCCGACGGTGAAACCCGTGGAGAAGCCTCGACATCCACAAGGCATGCCCGCTTGGATATAAACAAGGTAGACTAAGTCACTCGAGTAGTGCCGAGTCTCAGTGTATCCACATCTTATAATCGTGCGACCTTGTAAATAAGCGCAGCCTGTTGTTGTGCCTCTGTTTTAAATAGTAACCTTGCATAATTATGTCAGCACGTAGTTGCATTTTTTTATTCCGGGCACAGCAGCCAAAACCAACCCTGACGACACCCACATTAACACGTCGCTTTTGTGAGATATGTGTATCTATGGCTTTGACCGCAACCCCATGAGAGCAGAACCGACAAACTAGTGCCCCTCGCCGCGGCATATAACCCAGCCCGGATGCTATATAAAAAGGCCACCTCGTGACCTTGCCAAGCACCCCTCACCTTGTGCACCACCCTCACAACCATTTCTTGCCATGCCGAGCCCTAGTATTTATCTGAGAACCCCAGATGCAACCCCGGGTAGCTTTGTCAAAATATTGTGGGACTTTACCTGCAGTACCATGGGTTCTACCCAACCACCCCAGTACGAGCTGCTCAAATCGAGAATCACCCCATCCACCTCCATGTTTTGGGAAGTTGTACACATCCCTCCCGTAAACTCAAACCAAGACCCAACGGAAGTTTCCTTCGTGGGGAAATCTATGCCAGCTCCACAAATGGCCATAGAAGCAGCTGCCCACGAAGCACTTGTTCTCCTTCGATTCGCGGTACCCTATGCTAGTAAAAGAGGGTAGTATCACTTTCCGAGCCGTGCAGCACCCGGAGAAGTAACATCTTTTCCCAGTGGACGAGTTGAGAGAGACCCAGTACTGGCCAACCTGGTCCAATACGTCATCACTCAGGAACGTCTGACCCAGCGAGTCATGGGTTATCTCCAGAGTCTCGCGGATTTAAATCCTCAGATCGCCATCGGCAGACCACTGAGGCCCGACCAGGAGAGACACATTCATCGGCTGGTCAATCCACCTCCCCCGATAGAAGAGGAGTGTGTCCAAGTACCAGAGACGTTTTCTCGGGACCCCGCCCAGTTACCGTTTACATTATAGACGTCACTCCTGTGTTTATTATTGCAACATTTACTTATATGTTGTAACTTATGCGTGGTACCCCGAGTTTGTGCGGCAAGTAAATTATTTGGTTTCTATTAATATGAGTAGTTTTTGTTGCAGTTTAACTCTTAAAATTAACCAGCTTCTCTCGCGAAAAATCCTAGAGTGAGATTTCTTTTCCCTGAGTTGCGGCATCGTGTATCTTCTCACGACATGGAGCTTTTATTCACGCAGCACCACGGCAGCAGACTCACCACCACAACCACTCGAACACATACACTGCTTGCAAAAACACGTAACTGTGTTGCATCTCACCGACCACCTCCCTAAACGCACCATAACCTCTAAAGGAGAGGTTAGTGGATAATCATCCTGGTACAAGTTACCTCCGACACACCAACAACAGTTAACACCCGGCATCACACCTAATCCCCGTGATCACCGCCACCGCGGAGAGCCAACACCCGAGCCGCAGCATCGCGACGATCATCGAGGATCATCACGCATAGGAGCACGGAGAGCCCCAGCACTGCCGCCAGCCCTCCGCACACCAGGATCACGTACCAGTCCGGCACCACCTCCGCCATTAGAGCCTCGTCTCAAGCTTCTGTAAGCAGAAATGGAGGAGAAGAAAGGAGAAAGAGAAGCGAGACCAGGTGTGAAGGAGAAGAGAGGAGCACCTCGGCCATTTTATAGCTCGAGATCGGTGTACGGTGGGCAAGGTCCACCAGCGCCGCTCGTCGCCCGATCGCCGGTGTTCGGAGGCGAATCCGCGCGCAGTGCCGACAGCGCACTGGCCCGCGAAGTGAGTGCACGCTGCGCCGGCAGCTAGCACGCCGCGCACTACCGCAATACGGCCTAGATGGCCTACGCACTAGACGTCACCGGTGGAGAAAGCGCGGGAAAGCGTGTGGGAGAGAAGAAGAAGAGAGAGCCAGAGGAAGAAGAAGAGACTGACAGTGGGCCCCGGGTCCACCTGTCAGCCAGAGGGAGCACTTTGCTCTCGGGTACGACCAGAGTATTTTAGAAATTTAGAATTTATTCTAAATTTACGGTAACCAGCGTAAAAGTCGATCAACCGTAAATCTTTCTACCCAGCGCTAGTGTCCCACACTGTATTTTACCCCACTTATTACCCTCTCCCTATAGCCACTTTTAATACGTAAGGTAAGTGGTTATTTTTTTGAAATGGTAAGAGTATTTATTTTCAAAACAAATTTTAGGAAATCTCGGGGACGAGATTTTTCTTAAGGGGGGTAGTGTTGTGACACCCCAAAAATTTTAACTTTGTTTTATTAATTAAAATTTTGCCAGGAAACTTAAACTTTTGTTTTCTGGATTTTCTTTTGATTTCAGAACCTGTCGGTTCTTGATTTTTATGGAGTTTTGACCCAAGTGAAAACTTGCCAATTATTTTATTAGACTTGTATACCCTCTCAAGAAAAACACTTCTATTATCAGTGGATTTATTTGCATAAAATTTTGCTCTCTGAGCTTTATACCTTAAAGTGATTTTTCATTAGTTTGAAGCCCTATTTGAACTACAACCATTTGATAAAATTATTTAATATTCCAACCAAAATTTGGGGAGGTCATGTGATGTTTTTAAATCTCTCTTATGCAAAAATATCTTCTGTTCATTGGGTATTTTGAGCTCTACACCAAATTTTCAAATCTGGTCCAGTGGGCAGGTTTGCACTACAACCTATTTAAATAGTTCTTTATAACTTCCACCAAAATTATGGGATGTTAACAGGAGTATATTATTCAACTTTATGCAAAAAACCAGTTGGTCCTTTGAAAAAATTGAGTGAATCAACCTCATTTCCATTCTGGTCCAACTTATTGATTTGTACATCAACCACATTTTATTTTCCTCTGTTACCCATGATTCTTCCTCATGCTTATAGACCATCCTACAAAACCCTTAAGTCCAGGAGCATGAACCCGTTGGCATATTTTTAGTCCATGTAATGACAGACCTTAGTTTCTGACCAGATTTGGTTTTCTCAAATCTTTGCACTAGCAAGTTTCTATGTTTGGCAAACTAAACCTACCACCATCACCTACACCCAAGAAGACTAGGATCTGGAGGCTTTGGCCACTCCAAGAGCTGCCTAGGTGCCTCTAGCATTTTGCCAAACACCTGGTGCGCATGGCCAGATCTGGCATGGATTTTAGTTTGCAATATGAGCTTGATCCACTGACCCAGCAGCCTTGTCCACTAAGCCCCTAGCTACTCATAACCTAGGTCTGTTAATTGCCAGCCTCACCCTAGCCCTGTGGCATGCATTGGTATTTCGTCAAGCGGCTAGCGTGCGTGCTCTGGGCACGCCCAGAGCGCATGTTTTGTACGCGCGTGCATCGAGCCACCGCGTATCGCTGCCGCCCACCCCGCGCCCGTTCTGGCCCTTGGCCTCTGACAGCCAGCACGGCCGCCTCCTCCCTCGCCGCAGAGCCGCCCCTGGCGCCCTACAGCGCCGCCGTCAGGTCGGCCACGGCGGCTAGCGGCCGGCCACAGAGGGCTCTGCCACGGACGGCCCCGCCCAAGCCATACGCGCGCGCCAGCTTGCCCCTTGAACAGTATGGAGCTCGTCGGAGTGCGCCGGCCAACTCCACGTCGCCCTGTCCACTACAGAGAGGCGGTTTGCCGGCGACCTTATCCACCGCCACGGAAACCGACCTCTGCCGCCTATTTTAGGAGCCCCGCACCTCTCCGAGCCCTCAGACAACCTCAAGCCAACCCATTAGAGCTCCCGTGGCCAGCAATCGACCCGGGAAGTCCACCTTCCCCGTCTCCGGCCAGCTCGGCCACCGCCGTCTCCCGGCCCCGTTCATCACAGCCAGAGCCTCCTCGTCCATCCCAACACCACCAACCGACTCCCCTTCGTCTTGCGAAGCCACCCAAACCACCGGCTGCGACGGAGGGCCACTGTAGCCCCAAATTCACTTTGCTCTCAAAGCCACCGGCCGCCGCGAAGCTCGTCGACGGCGACTCCCTCCACCCCCAACGACCCAACCACCATCGGGAGGACCGCCCCGGTCCGGCGGATCCATCCCCGCCCTCGGAACCCCGCAAGGAGCCACCAATCGCCGGCTGAGATCGCCGGAGTCACGCCCCCCGCTCGGGCAGAGGAGGAGGGGGGGAAGAACGACTGGTCAAACCTGACCAGTGGGTCCCCTGGACCCACTGTCAGCGACCCACGCGCCGTCCACACTGGATAAGTGGAGGCGTAAACTCTGGAATATGCCTTCGACGTGGTTAGTTTGAAACGTTTTTTTTTCTCTGTTTTATTTTAAAAACAGATTTGACCAAAACTTTGATTGGCTCTAACTTTTTAAATATAACTCCAAATGAGTTGATTCTTTTTCCTACCTCTCTCAAATATTGTCTAGTTTATTTTCAGATTTATTTGAAAAAAATTCAGACAAACTTTTTGTACCACTTTTAAACTATGTGTTAATTAGAGTATTTTCAAAAAATAGGATTGTCGGAGAGAGAAGAAAACTTTCAAAGTTTTGGAAAACACCCTACCTCCCCACAACTTGAAGGCAAGTATTCTGAACCCTGGCATAATATTGTGTGTGTTATTTGCACGGTTACAACACCATTTTGACATGGGGTATCCGTCATTTTATGTGATGATAAGTTCCTACTCATAAGTGCATATCGATGATATCGTGATGTTCGAGTTTGATATGTTTGTGATAGTAGTCCCCATCATATGCCTATCATGCATACCGGAAGGAATCCGGAAAAGCCGATGTCTTGGGTGGATACGGGTTTGTCCCTAGTCCTCCGTCGAGACGGTTGTGTCCGGTACGGTATGATGAGGTATGACGAGTGGTGATTCTATTTATTGGTTAATGTATATACTGTTATACTAATCATGCAAGGAACACTTAAACCTCCTGAGTCGACCATTGATCGAGTCTTGTTCCGGTAACCCCCATACTTGTTTCGTACTACCACCTGCCCCTGCCATAGGTAGGGTACGGTTCAGTAAGTTGTCAACCCCTTTCCTAGCACACACCGTACAGAGAGGCCATGGTGGAAGATTCCGGAGGCATCCGGTAGGCATGCCACCTGGTCCGGGAGCATGGGTGTTTCCGTTTTAGCCGAAGGGGTAGCTCCCCTAGTTTGCACGCGGTATAAATTTTGTGATCCCATGCTAAGTCGAGGTTGTAGCCTCCCCACTTGGAGTTTCGCTTAACGGGTGTCGTGGGTGATTCCAGACACTGGTAAGTTAGGCTGGTGTGTGCGGTTAGGCGTGTCTTCAACTAAATGACCGTAAATGAAATTAGTCCCCATGGACTAAAGGAATCCGTTACTCGTGAGTAAAGAGTACACCCTCTGCAGAGGTTAAATCTATTCGAATAGCCGTGTCCCTGGTTAATTAAGGACTACAGTCTGGGATGGGTCAAGTGTCGGTCTTAGTGTCGGTCTTCGGAGGAGAAACTGTTAAACCAGAACTTGGATCATGACCTGTGACTTGTGATGATCACGATTATTATTTGTTATGGACTAACCCATTATATTATTTGAATTATCGAGTATTCCTGGGATGGTTCTACCTCCTGGATATTCACTGTGATTCTTTATAAGCCCTTTATGTGGTGTCGCTGAGACGCCCGACTGTGGCATGCTTGTTATTTCTTTACCTTATAAGCCCTTTATGTGGTGTCGCTCAGACGCCCGACTGTGGCATGCTTGTTATATATTTACTTTATAAGCCCTTTATGTGGTGTCGCTCAGACGTCCGACTATGGCATGCTTGTTATATATTTACTTTATAAGCCCTTTATGTGGTGTCGCTCAGACGCCCGACTGTGCCATGCTTGTTATTTATTTACCTTATAAGCCCTTTATGTGGTGTCGCTCAGACGCCCGACTGTGGCATGCTTGTTATTTATTTACCTTATAAGCCCTTTATGTGGTGTCGCTCAGACGCCCGACTGAGGCATGCTTGTTCTTTGCTAACCTTTCAAGGCGTCGCTTCAGACACCCGATCGGTGCATTTTATTACTACTCTGTTATTGCAGATTCATGTATACAAATAACCTGCTTGCATGCATCATAGATTTTTAATTTTATGACTAACGTTGTGATCATAAAATATTTCAGAGCGTATTTATCATTTGTTATATCATACCCGTATTCATAATGTTTGCGAGTACATTGAAAGTACTCACTGGCTTGTCCCTGGCTATTGTCTTGGCCAGATCTCTTGCGTGGAGAGGGGCGTTGCGAAGACAGCCCCGGAGCCCAAGCCATGGTGATAGTAGCCTTGCGAAGATAGGAGTTAACCTAGTCAGCTGTTCCTGTGGAAAATGGAGTCCCATAGATGCCGATGATCCACAAACCGCTTCCGCCATCAACCACTAGAAACCATTTGCTGTACTCATAGGTCAGGTTGACCTTGTACCACATATTTTGCTTTTTGCTTGGAATTTCTATATCAGGTTGGTGCCTCATTAGCTAACAGTAATCCTGGGGCTGGTGAGCACAAGGGCCATTTTCTGGCAATTAATATCCCGAAAATCCGGTCCTGACATAGTTGAGTACTTTTGCAGACTTCAAAAACTATTCCACCACCTCTACTATCTTGCTAAGAGTAGGTGAAAATTTTGAGTCGAGCCCTTTAAACTAGAAGGGAGATAGTGGTACTCTAATAGCTAGGTGTGTAAGTCCTCTTACGAAAACCAAATAATCCCAAAACACGTGGGCGCGGTGCATTAACTTCTATCTCGTTTCTTGTTTCTTGACATATCAACCAATAAGAGAGTTAGGGTGTGCATGCTTTTAATGACCTGAGACTATCAAACATGACATGAAGTGGTTAGTTCATTGCATGCAATAATATTTAGTTAGCAAATAAACATTAATGTCTCTCGTTTTCCCCTCCTCCTTGGTCACGGTGCACAGCCTAAGATGACTTACTCACCTAGGCGGAGGGAGTATCAACATTCACAATGTCAAATCAATATTTTTACACTCATTATAAAACGTAGTTCTTATACTCATTATAATCAGTATTGTAGATATTGATATTTTTAGTATAAATTTGGTCGTGGGATTTCATTTATGCTTGTCAAAGCATGGAGGAAGCGGAGCTTACGGCTTGCATTGTCGGTCTCTACATAGGTATTTCTCTTCATAATCCTGTAATTTTAGAGACTGATTGCGCTTTTGTGGTAGTGTCTCTTGCATCAGGGGACTATGACAGGTCTGCTATGCGTGACCTGAGGATGAAAGCGTTGAGCATCTCGAAGTTGATCAACAATCTTCAATTGTCAAAGATTAGCCGTTCGGCTAATAAGGTGGCACACTTAATCGCTAAGTATAGCTTTGACAATGGATTAGATGGTATTCTTGTAAATAACGTACCGCCCTGTGTGGTGAATATTGTATCGAATGAGTGCACTAGTGTGGCTGGTTAATTAATATAAGGTGGTATTTAAAAAATTATATATTTGGTCAAAAACTTTGCAAACGGTTGACGGGAGTAAAAAGGACCAGAGGGAGTATCATGCATGCGGAGTAGGCAAAAAAAATGCTCATTTTTAGCCGGTCGAAGTCTCAAAGGGCGCGACCGCGCGAGGGAGGGGAAGGTCGTGGGAGGCGCGACGGTTGACGGAATTAAGTGAAGTTACATCCACGCGCCGGCATGGCGTGTGAACAGGAAGAAGCTATACCATCAGGCCTACGGTATGTGTCTAGTAGACATGACATCTAGTGGGTCCCGCATAGTTCTCGAGAACTCTTTGGGGGCTTGCAGCCCTTTATCCAGCGGGCAAGCCAGCAACCCCACGCCGTTCGCACGCCCTACTCGTCCCCGTATTCTACCTCACAACAGTTCACTCCCAGTCGTCCCGTCCTTTCACATTAGTTCGCTCCCAGTTTTTGCGGGGTACAACAGTTCAACTTCTCCTAACCCTCCTCCAAAATCCATGGCCTCCCAAATCTCCATGGTCGCCGCTGAGTACCAGGTTAGAGCCATCACCGGCGATCAGTTCATCATCATCTATACACGTGGATCCGCGACGGTGAAAGCATGGCTTGCTCGCTTCCTACGCATGTTCAACAATTCAATGGATGAGTGGGTCGCGGGGCTAGATGTTGAGTACACCACAGTCCTGGGACGAGAGAAGGATCTAAAGGACGAAGAGAGGGAGAAGCCCACCGTGATCCAGGTTTGCGTACATAACGTTTGCTTGGTCTACCACATATGCCATGCCGACGTTGAGTGCCAGGATTTTAAGAACTTCCTCAAGGACAAAAGAGTGAAATTCTTTACTGTAGGCTTTAAGAACGACAAAGAAGTCCTGCGTCGGATAGGTCTCGTTGTAGGCCAGCACTTCGATCTCCAGAAGGCAAGCCTGGTGTCCTCCTCTGAACCTTCAATGCTGACCCTGGCAGTAGCCATGATTGATCCTTCGTACGCTAAACTGAAGAAACCTCATCACGAGTTTCATCATGCATGGGAGTCGAAGACATTAGATGAAGATCACATCATGTACGCAGCAATGGGTGCCTACCTTTGTTTAAATATCTACATGGGTTGGATGAAGAAGCAGAGCCCAGTGTCCGGTTCAAGCAAAGAAGCGTCGGCGAAGAGGAAGAGGAAGAGGGACGAGGACAAAGTTGAGGACGTGGACTCGGACTCTGAGTAGGTGGCAGTGCCGTCGCTCATGCTGGTTCTACTGGAGTGTCAAGCTGACTAGTTGCTTAGTTTATTTTCAAGGGTGTGTTGTGCTGAGGCCCCGTAGAACTATGTTTATGTTCTTTCTCGTTATTTGAACTGTTTAGTACGTAGAGTAGTACTAGTACTATGTCTTACTACTGTTCTTCTTGCAGTTGGTACTACTGCTCGTACCTTCGTGTCCCCACTGTACTTAATATGTTCGTACTAGTAGTATAATTTGGGCCAGTCGATTTGTGAAAGAAGTTCGACGGAGCGAAGGAAGAAGACGGCAGAAGAGGTGGAAGAAGCCCTTCTAGCCATCCATGTTGCATCAAACGGCTCACATGAGTCGACTGACCCAAATTGCTCCTTCAAATTGCAGGATCCACGTGGCATTCAAGGTCTCGAAGGTAGATTCCGCGTCCGCACCCGGTTTGTGGGTTCGACGCGCGCGCGACCGGCTTCCGCCGCGACAGCCACCATGCACGCCTCCTCCGCGCGGGCGGAGACGACAATGACACGCTAGTTGCTCCTCACCGGCGTGCTGGAGCACACGCTCGTCCTCCTCTTCGTACGCTGCGTGCATAGACGCGGCTCCACCAGTTGCTCGCGTGCTTGGCAGCGCGGCGGCATGGCGGGGAGGGACTGCAGACGACGCGAGCAGGCGAGCCTTCGGCTTCATGGCACAGGGATGGCGGCGACACGACGGTGATGGGCGAGAAATTGTTGGCCGGAGCAGGCGGGCGCCGGCATGCGCAACGGCGGCGGCGGCATATTGAGGTTGGTCAAACTTAAAAGAAAACCGTACTAGTACACGTAAACATTATACTTAGGCAGCGCTTTTTTTAAGTTAGTACCACAGCCATGATACGGAATCCTGTGCAAGCGCGTGAACCGCGGCCGCGCGGTCGATCGAACGGTGCGTCACTGTGTCGCGCTCGAAGGACATCCACCGAACCTTTTTGTGTGTGTGAAAACAATCCTCGAATATTACTCAACTTTTTTTTCCTGGGAAAGTTCTCGGCGCTGCAATATTTCCATATATTTGAATTTAGCTCCAGTTTGTGTTTATTTGGATTTGGACGTTTTAGGTGCGCCCTAGTTTTTTTAATACTTATTTTGTGTGTGTGACTGAGAGAGAACGTGTGTATGTGTCCATATGTGTGTTGTGGCAGAAGGGCAATGTGGAGACGGTGTGCGTGTGATACAGACATAGAGAGGTGTGAATGTGCAAACGACCATGCATGAGTGAGACATAGACAGATGCCGATACGTTGTGTATACATGAGAGAACGGTCTTCTAGTTTACTTGTGTGTGTGTGTGTGTGTGAGAGAGAGAGAGGGAGAGAGAGAAAGAGAGAGGAGCATCCGTAACACAACAACCATCTCTCTCGATTCGTCCGTCCCTCGCACGATCGCATGCAACATATGCATCAACGCGCACATTTTGACACCCTCACTCGGCCCCTTCCCACCTCAAGGCACACACAATCTCTTCGTGAATACCCATTTCTCTCCTTAGGTTTGTTTTCGCTCAATATCTCACACACACACACACGCACTCACGCGCGCTCACACACACACACACACACACGCGCGCGCACGCACGTAGCACAACACACACACACACACTCCCCAGAGCACAAAATTCATCCCCATCCAAGGTTATACGGCGACCACTCTCGCTTGTGCTTCTTTGCAGCCCAACAGGCACAACACCTCAATCTTCAAAGAGGGCATCGAGCAGATCAAAGACGGCGACCACACCGCGCTAGAGAATGCGGGGTCATTTGGAAGCAGGGTGATGTGACGACGGCTGACTGACTCCTCCCCCCACCCTCTCTCTCTCCTACACAAAATTACCAATCCCTCTCTCCCCCGCACAAAATTGTCAATCCCTCAACCCATGAGATCCTTCCCCTCTCGTCCATGTTTTTCCAGCTCTCTCTTCAAACATGTTGTCTCTTCTCCTTCCACGTATACAGAATCACGTATATTACATGTCTCCATCTTTCTCACAGACCTAAATTCTTCCTCTCTCTTTCTCTCTCTCTCTCTCTCTCT
>LR880968.1:767024516-767050855 GCA_904067115.1 Aegilops sharonensis
TTTTTATATTTCTTTTCCTTTTGAATTCACTTCTCCGAGTTCTGTTTATCTGGCTTCTACTAAATGGATCTAGGTTTCTCTGAGTATTGATCTAAAAAAGAAGTAACTTCATGTCAGGATGCAGTTCCTGCGAGGAGGGAAGTATGGTCAACCTCGAGATCATGTTTCCAAAATGAGGCTGGATTACACACAAGGTGCCAGTTCCCTAATGATGCTGGATTAGACACAAGGTGCAAATTCCCAGATGATGATGGATTACACACAAGCCAGGTGGAGTCGTCAGCTGTTCGTGTCCTCGTGGCATTAGTAAAGGCTGAAAGAAAGCGTGCAGCAGACCTTGAGAATGTAGCTGAGTTCCTGAAGAAGCGAAAAGAGCAATCAGATTGTCTCTTCACCCAAGCCAAAGAAGAGACGGAAGAAGCCATAAATAAGCTAGTAGAGGCAGAGCAGGCTAGGCGTCTCCTGCTATCTAAAACTGTTGTCAATACAAAATTTCCTTCATAATAGCTAGGTTCAAATGTTTATCCAGTCAGCATGCCTGTTGTGATGTCTGTGCATCTACTGATGTGGCACAAAATGTTTTTTCGGGTCATGTAATAACAGCAATTACTTTCCAAACAATAACAGACGAAGCATTGGACATGGTATAGTTCACGCGCAAGCCCGACATTCCAAGTCCAACTTCCACATCAAACTCATGTTCACAGATATCTGCACATTCATACATAATGTCCACAACCACGATTCACTTCAAAGCCAAAAAAATGTGAGGAGAGTTATAAATAAAGAAAAACCTCTACTAGTTCCTGCTACTAGTGCGAGCACAACAAGTGCGTAAATTAATTATATTTTAGTCATTTTTTGTGTTCTAAAATGCATGCCGGCTCACGGAAGGATGTGTTGCTGGCACACGCGCGGATTCAATGAAGGCAGGCGGGGCAGTCTTAAGCTGGTTGCACGCGGCGAGGAGGCGTGCTCAGTCGGGCCTGCAGCGAATGCGGCCCTTTTGGCCGGCGCGCCGGTTCAATGCCTGCGCTATGAGAGGTCGCGTCCGTGTCAGAGCAATCACTCCCTCCAGTCCTTTTTTGTTTGGGTATAACAAAAATCTCATTTTCCATTCACATTTTACAAGTACAATTCGTGGACAAACTTTGACGCAAAGTACGATGGGGACTAGTAAACCAGAATGGAGGTAGTAGTTTTTTTAATCAAAGAAGGGTTTCCCATTCCGATTACTGAAAACCAGCATCTAAATCTAAACCATAGTATTTGCCCTAGAACTACCAGGTTCAACATCTCGTAACATAAACCCATACAACCATACGCCAAGGAGGTACATAGTACTATGAATTCCATTTTCGCTCCATACCGATCGTTCTAAAAACTACTTACTACTTATAACGTGCCATTTAAAATCGGAACTCTTAACCCCGCTAAAAAAACGATATTTTAAATGTGGCTACTCGGTCTGTGGCAATTGGCGAGCCACCGCGCTCCAAGTCGTTCACCTGTGGTCCCGACCATCAACTCCTACAAAGGTGCTCCACCACGTACCCGGTACCCGCGAATGCAACAATCATGCACCTAGGGTTTTAGGGTTTATTTGTTAACGTCGCCTTTACATAACACTCATGTGTGCGAGACAGCGAGAGGCCGACTGCGTGCGTGTGCCTTTTCTCTTCGTATATATACTCCACCGTTTGTCTGGTGTCCAAAAAATTATAATAACTACTAGCAATGTGCCAATGCGTTGCCACACGATCAAAGTAGATTAATACATATTCACCGATTTGATAGAAAAAAAGTCTAGTTTTGAAATACATATATCACTAAAAATATGTTATGTTTCACTCAAAATATATTCCTTTGACGGTTTTGATGAGATAAGGGAGGCATGTTGTTGGTTTCAAGATTCGAGAAGTGGTATATGTCTAATTTCTACTCTTACTAGCAAGATGCCCGTGCGTTGCACGGAACATCAAAATCTCGTGGGAGAAAAGGATGAACGCGGGAAGGCCTTATCTGCAAATGTGGTGAAGAGTGTGGGTAAATTGCCATATTTTCCTTCCTATCCGTCAGATATAAATCGGACGACCTACATTGCAGGATGGCAGGCCCACCATCATCACCAACTCTATTTTTTATCCATACTCTTATGAAAAGTATTGTCGTTGATGATCGTGTGCCTGCCATCCTGCAATATAGGCCGTCCGATCTATATCTGAAAGATAGGAAGGAAACTATGGCAATTTTGCAAAAAAATACCCACACCCCTCTCCACATTTGCAAATAAGGTCTTCCCTCGTTCATCCTTTTCCCCCACAAGATAAACTACTCATACAAATGCATCTTGATGTTCCGTGCAACCCATGGCATCTTGCTAGTTGTTGCAAAAAGCCCATGTGTGTGTGAGAGAGAGGGAGAGTGGAGGAGGACGGAGTGCATGTGTGACAAAGACACAAGTAGTGTGTGTGCGATAGGTATCAGCTTAAAATGAGGCGATAGTGTGTGTGTGCACGATCGAGAGGGCAAGTCTCAAGAAGGGAAGAAAAAGCTATATAGATACAAGGAGCGAGAGAGAGACATGTATGTGATGCTGGAAGCATGAGTGTGCGGGTGTATAAACCTATCTAGAGGCTAGCTAGTCGATAAATGCTTGTGAGAGAAATACGAGTTAGGGTGCGAAAGCGAGAGTTTTGTGTGTGTGAGAGAGAGACGTTAGTCGGGAAGGGGGTGGAAGCAGGAGTTGTGTGTGTGTGTGTGTGTGTGTATGTGAGAGAGAGAGAGAGAGGATACGGTAGTCGGGGTTGTCTGATCGGTGTCAGTCAGGGATGGAGACGAAAATGAGACCGCAACAAATGTTGTGTCTACAGGAGAGAGAGAGAGAGAGTGAGAGTAATTTTAGTGGTATGAGTCATATGTAGAGACATATAGGGTGTGTGAGAGAATCCCATAGAGAGAAAGACAAAGTGAAAGACGAGTGGAGACTGTGTGTGTGGCGGTGAAAAAGAAAGCTTAGGTACCGAGTGATACCAGAGAATAATAGAGACATGAGAGATAATGAAAACTGTGTAATGTATAATGATAGGGAGAGTGTGACACTTCTCAAGGGAGACGTCGAGAGACCATGTTTGCGAGGATAGGAGAAACATGAAGTGAGCGTGCGGGTGAGCTGGAGAAAAGAGAGTGATGGCTACCTGAAGGAGCATGCATGTGAGAGAGATGGGCGTGAAAGGAGTGAACAAAAAAGGGATTCAAATATTTGAATTCGAGATGATGATACATGTAATCCATCTCGAACCAAAATTGATCTATCAAACATGCATACTCATATGAATTCACGCACATCTATGTAATTTAATATGTAGATATTACTGATCCATACATTTTAGTAGAACATAATTTGGTTAAAAAAATTCGAATTCAACCTTAAGATTTCGAGATCGTTGTATTTGTAAATCATATTATACATATAAAGGAGCAGAATTCTTTGTTGTGCTTTTGAAAGTATATATGTAAAAAAAAATGATGTATATAGAATGTAATTCCAATTGAAAATGGATCCCGCCCGAAAAAAATAGTAAACTACAAACGGGTTCGAATTGAGTTGGCACGGTAAACGTGCACTGTGCAAAATTTGAACGAAGCAGGGAAAGTCGCAGTAACCGCGCGAAACCAAAATTTGTGAGATGGAAATCACTACTGCCTATCCCTGCAACGCAAAGCCTATCTGCTGGATTTATATAGGTTTTGATAGGGGTAGGTTTGTAATTTCACCCAAACGTGACGTAACCGCCTCTCACCCGGATTCATACACGGTGGGCGCCAAAACACAGTGTGCCCTCGGCCGAAATCAACTCCCTCCCCGATTCATATTCGTACACGGTGGGCGCCAAAAACAAACTCTCGTCGGCAAATATTCGGTGTATGCGAGATTACATTCCTATCCCCAACCGACTAATGTTGCTGTGATGTAGTAGAAATTTGAAACGGGGGCTAAGTTTGTAAATTTCCTCGCATTTGAGACAAGCGCGCCCTGACTACATGGTTCCCCCCTTCCTCTCTACCTCCCTTTTCCCCATTCGTACTCCGTTGGCGCCAAAACACCCTCTCCACCCCCACCCTCCTCCGTCCGCCGCCGTCTGCCACCCCATCCACCACCGTCCTCCTCCACCATGCCGGAGCTGATACCCCGACGCCGCTGTCCATTACAAGAGATCGACCTCTCTCATCCACGCCTTCGGACCGGGATCCTTGCATCCCGTCCTCTCGCTTCATCCCCGCCGTCGTCCACCTTGCCGGCGCCGCTCCTACGACCGTCTCGTCCATCGCGCCCCGCCGCCACCGTCTACCCTCCTAGATCTGCTTCCACGCCGGCGACAGCCATCGCTACCGCAGCACCATCAAATTCTCACCAGATGCGTACACGGCGCCGCACCAGAGGCGGTACTCTTTCGTATATGCTCAACTTATTTATCGCAGCAAGAAAATAGATCGCCACTGCTTTACTCTGATTTCTTGTCTGGGTTGCGAAGTTGCCTTCGTCCGGTTTGCACCTTCAGATCCGCCATGGCACGCTCAACACTATACTCCCAATGCTTATGGTTTCCCCCTTTTATATTCCACACTAGTTAAATCACAGTAGACTAAATTTCAAAATTGGGTCAGTCGATTTTTCAGAGCTCGCCAGAGTTCGCCGGTGCGGTCCAAGGGGCTCGGGTGGTTGTGGGGCCTCGCCGAACGAAGAAAACTCAACGCGGGTGGGGGATGGGGGTGGCAGAGGAACACAGGCGGTGGGGGCCGGTGGTCCGGCCGGCGGCCCGTGCAGTGTTCTGTATGGGAAGAATCACAGACGAGGAAGAAGAAGGGTTAGGAGACGTAAGATCTTCATCCAACCGCCTAAAATTGTCGAGAGACAGCTGGGAGTTGCATTCTTAATGCGCTCTGGTTCATCATGTGTGGGCACTGTGCAACCAACATTTTATTATCCAAAATCTGCTTGCACTTCTTTACCATGTTCGATAGAGCTGTGACACAAAACGTAGGACCGACTCCAGCAGACTGTACCCATACTTCACTGGCCACACCACTAGCCCCACCACACAAGACCTGCACTCCAGCCAAAGGTATACCGATTTCATTTGCCATAGCACCAGCTGTACCACAGAAAAATCCCACTCCAGCAAAAAGTACAGCAATTCCACCGGCCGAAGACCTATCCCAACTGCAGAGACGGCCAATTCCTGCAGATTGGAACCCCATTCCATTTATTCCCAGTTTAAAATACAATGCTTTCAATGTTGTTAGGGACTACGTGCATATATTCCCATCATGGGAAGATTATTGTGAAGTCAAACACCATTTTCACATCTTCCTGTCCAAATTACGTGTAAGTGCTATTATTCATGGTTATTATTTTCCTATTTTCTGCTGATTGAACACATCAATGATTTACATTACATTGTTGTAACTAGGCGAGGGTCAATCTGGATAGTCATGATGAGGAAAGCTTGCTTGTGCTTTTCAAGGAAGCATTGCAGGAGTATCGGTGTTACCTTAGGAAATCACACTTTGATGGCAAATCTATAAACGAATTTCCGGTGAAGTCTCCTATGCTAAATTTAGAAGACATTAAATGGAAAAACATTGTTATGCACTGGTCTCGTTCCCAGGATGAGGTACTGTCTATGAAATCACATGACAATTTGAACTTCTACTTTTCCGCATGTGCCTTCGGATCTTGTTTGCAGGAAATCTGTTCGAAGAAGAATTCCGGTTTGAAAAGAACGACAGGATATCGCAAATATGCTGCCCGCTGCTTTGCTCTTCTTAGTACCTGTTGTCCTATACCACTGTACTTGCATACATACCTGGTTCATTATGTGACAGCAGTATGCATGATAGCTTGCTTATCAATTGTTCGCTCCAAATTCTTCAGTATCCAATGCCAATGTTTTTTAGCTCTGCATTGTTCTTGTAAGTACATGATGTCCTTTATTAGTGTAATTATAATGACAGGTAGTTGTTCATGTACCATCACTCTACAGCTTATTTTCCTTTGCCCTCCATTTTCTACACATCAGATCTATATTTACTCTTACCATAAGGTTGGTACTGAAGAAGTTTAGCTTTGCATTGCTCTTGGTTGTACCTTTTGCCTGTATCGCTGCAGTTACATTTATAGCTACTTGGTTATGTAGCATCACTCTTCATCTTATCTTAAATATTCTCCATTTTTTCGTATATTATCACATCTATATTTACTCTTAACAAAATGTAGAATAAAGGCAATGCTTATGAAGAAGATTCTGAGGTAAACTTCTTGAATTGCCCCCCCCATCAGCATGGACAAGGCCTTTATAGAGCCTGTCTTCACTAATAATGTAAGTTTGTCCATCTCAAGCCTTCAAACTTTGTTGTATATATTTGGTTAGGCATGACTGCAACAGCTGTTTATTTTTGGTGTTTACATCAAATTGCATGTTTAAAGTTTATTATGTACTCCCTCTGTTCCAAAATAGATGACCCAATTTTGTACTAAAGTTAGTATAAAGTTGGGTCATCTATTTTAGAACGGAGGGAGTAGTTCATAAACAAAAGTTTGTCCTTTCTCAATTTAAGTTTTCAGTTGTACAACCAAGTTCCTTATTCATACCATGTAAATTAAAGTATACAGAGCAAGTGATCTTCTTTTGCACTGCATGTATGCTTCTGTTCTTCATCCGTAATCCAGTGGTGTGGTGAACCTACCCACTACAGCACAATGTCATATTCTGCAATGTCTTAACTATGAACAATGTCATATAATTCTACTACTCCCTCCGGCCGAAAATACTTGTCATTGAAATGGATGTATCTAGATGTATTTTAGTTCTAGACACATCTGAAATTCCGGACAGAGGGAGTATTATTTAAACCGTCTCTTTATTTGCCAATCTGAAATGGGATAAATTGACAGCACACTAACCATTGATACTTATGAGTTCTTGATCTGTAATACAGTGGTGTCGTGAAGCTGCCAACTCCTTCACAATGTCATTTCCTGCCATGTCTTGACCTGAACAATACCATATTGTGTTAATGCAATTTTAAACTGTGTCACTTTATTCATCAGTAAGAAATGTGATGAATTGTCAGCACTAATACTTTTATGTGCAAAACCTGTCATCTGTCTGCTTGTTTATCTTTCAGAGTGAGGAAGGTTTAAGAGTTGAACAAGCGCAGTCTCATCATCTTGCTCAGCTGCTTGCGCTGCAGCTCCCCAGCAGGGCTAACCTTTCTTGAACTATATTGAAGTGCTATCGGTTTTGTATATTATTTTGTCGGCATGTTTATTTGCATTGGTGGCGATCTTTGATGCCCAGTGTATGTAATCTGCTGTCTGCTTGTGCTTTATTATCATAGTGGCGAACTTTGATGCCCAGTGGATGTAATATGCTGTAATTTATTTATTGTATAGTCTAGGTTTTTTCTTATTCACGATGCTGCAGTTATTTTACTGTCTTCGCAGTAAACCGGCCAAACCGTAAAATTACGGTACATAATTGGGCCGACATGCAATTACGATGTAGGTTGGGCCTGAAACGTGTCGAACAGCTAACGGGCCGGCAGCAGCCCGAAATGAACTTCGGCCCATGATTGTGCGAATCAAATCACGGGCTTTTAACAGGCCAAAATTGTTTCGGTCCTTGTTTGGCCCAATCAGATATCGGCTGCGAGCAGGCCGGATGCAAACCGGGCCGTAGTTAGGCCCAACTATATGACGGGCACTTAACAGGCCAAAATTAATATAGGGCCGAAATGTTAAACGGGTCCTTAAGAGGCCAAAACTAATGTCAGGCCGAATTACTAAGTGGGCCTCTAGCAAGTGGGCCCAAAAGCATAGTGTCCAGTTGACGGGCCGAATCTGATATGGGCCATAATTGAGCCCATAGCCTCTTAAAGGGTCGTACCTGATCTGGGCCGTAATTTGGCCCGGATCGTGGTAGGCTTTTAACGGGCCGGATCTCATACGGGCCACTATTAGGCCCGGAACGTGGCAGGCCATTAATGGACCGGATCAAATATGGGCCGACATTTGGCCCAAAACATGGCAGCCAGTTAATGGGCCGGCCTACTAGGGCCCTCAAATTCTTGTGGGCCTACAGCTGGGCCGGCCTGTTAATGTCGGCGAAATCTCGTGGGCCTTTAGCTGGGCCGGCCCATTGTGGCAAACAAAAATCTTGTGGGCCTTTACCTAGGCCGGCCCATTATGGCCCGCGAAATCTTGTGGGCCGTTAGCTGGGCCAGCCCATTATGGCACGCAAAATCTCGTGGGCCTTTAGCTGGGCCGGCCCATTATGGTCCGCAAAATCTTGTGGGCCTTTAGTTGGGCCGGCCCATTTGAACTTGATGGGCCAGTCCATGTGTCAACATATGATAGGCGCGTCTCGCCCATTGGATGAGTGACACCTATGCCAGCGCGGACCTGACACGTGTCTCCTCCAGCCAATGATGATTTTACACGGGTTATCCGATCCAAAACCTGACCCGATAGCTTAACGGCGTTCCGTTACGGTGGATGCCACGTGTCGGTCACCCTTGACGAAAGCACTTATGTGACGCGCGATTTATCATCATGGAAGTGGACACTTCCGTGATGATAACTTTGGTAATGTCATGGAACACTTCTACGACAGCACATGTATGACTATCTTGATTCTGTCATAAATTTGTCATGGATGTACATGCATGACAAAAAACGCGACCTACTGTGACAAACACGTATCATCACGGAAGTGTATTTTTTTGTAGTGCATGGAGCGTAGCCGCGAGCTCGAGCAACTGGAGACGAGGCTGCGTCAATTTGCCCAAGAAGAAGACGCCGTCGGGGCTCGCGAGGCTGGTATTGAGGTGGAGGTGAACCGCCGGGTGGCCGAGGTTCGCGCGGACCTGGAGTGCAGGCACTACCTAAAGTTGAAGCTCGCGGGCGTGGAGGATGAGGGCAGGCCGCTGCCCTCAGGCCCAGGTTGGACGAGGCTGAGAGGCGCGCGGGAGCCACGGCCGCCGCTCTAGTCACGTTGCAGGCAGACTTGGCCTCCGCCCGTGCCGAGCTGCGTTCCCTCCAGAGGCGGGTTGACGACGGAGAGGCCATCGTGAGGCAAAACATGGAGGAGGTGCTCCAACGTCGAACGCTAGAGCGCGAGCATGCCCCTATGCTTCAGGATCTCCGGAATGGGCCAATATCACCCTGCGCCATATTTGCGACGTGAAGGCGCCGTCCCCTCACTCAAATGATTATGTCAGCCAGCTAACCTTCTTCACCAAGGTGGTGACGCGCCTGGAGGCTCGATCTGCCAGAGGTCGTCAGCTTGTGGAGGAAAGGGGGCGTGGCCACCTCCTGAATGCCGACCCCAACTTTGATTTTGACGCCGCCATCGCCCCCGTACCCACGGTTGTCCGAGGCAACCTAGCGCGCTGGGTTGAGGACAATGTGGGCGCATTGGTCAGGGCCTTCGCTTTGGAGGATGACGCGGTGGTGGTCGTCGCAGACGAAGGCGACGTGGTCAACGATGATGATGAGGGCGTCGCCGATGGCGGCGATGACGCTGATGAAGTCGACGACGAGGCAAGTGACGCGTCTACGGGTGACACAGCGAGCAACATTTCTGGCTAATTCCTTGTTCTCCTGTCATTTCTTCCTGCGCACAAACTCGGGCGTGGCCCTTGGAAACTTGTAAGAGCATTTTGAGAGGGGGAGCCCCTCATGTAAGCAGATCGCAGTTTTTACTTTTCCATGTGATGTGAGTTTGTGTCCTTGTGAACTTGTGAATCCTGATGCAAGTTTTCTGTCTTGGTTTACCTTAGTCAGCGCCAGCTTCGAGCTGGGCTATGATGTGTTGAGTTCCTGAGAACCTTGCGGAGCTTGTCGCCCCGTCGGAAGGGGCCCAACGTGAGGTGAGCACCGGTTGTAGCGTTAGCGCAAGCTTGGCACGCGCGTGCTTCGTGTAGTCCCGCTCACGAGGAGCTCGTGGCGGAAAGGCGACGGACATGAGTCCCAAAAAACGAGATCCAGAAGGCAAGAAATTGCTCAAACAAGAAAAGGCTCCCACCACGCGCATCGATAAAAACTCAGCTTCAACTCAAATCCAGATCCAGAAAGCAAAGCTACAGAAAGAGAGATCCAAAGCAAAAGGCCGCGTCCGGAACCTAGTCTAGTCTTCTGGTCTTCAAGTCTTCTCACTAGTGCGGAGCTAAGTGCTACCACTAGGCGTGGGAGGGAGCCCCAGGGCCTGAGGCTGGCACCCCTGAGACTCCGGGGCGTGTACAGCCCCAACTCATTATTACGTGAGAGTGTCACGGGCGGCGAGCTTCACAGGCACTAGGCCTTCATCACAGGTACCGACCTTGCTTCATATCGCCAGACAAGGGCCCCGCCTTGCGCCACTCTTGACCTCCTCTGAGCCGACCGGTCACCAGGACGACACAGAGGAGGGAAAGAGGACGCCAGCGGTTCCCTCGGCGACCACAGGTCCTCTGTCGGGGGAAGGGTTGTCGAGGCCTCCCCGGCAGAGGGCCTACCTCCGGGTGTCGTCAGGCGTCGCGCGCCGCAGGGAGGGGCCTTGCTCCTGGCTCCCTCTCGGTGGCCCCCAGCGTGTCTCCCTTATTGGGATGGGTGCCGTCATGCCTGGGTCGTCGATCGACGCTGCAACGTGATTCATGTGTAGTCCATGGTTAGCATAAGCCTGTTCCTAAGAGACTAGCAGTACCCTGTAGTTGCCGCTGCCGGCGCGATCGTTGTGGTTCTCCGTTGGTTCTCGGAAGGCTTCGGCTCCTAGCGCCCCCTCTCCCCAATCTTCTCCAGTGAATGCGCCGAGGTCGTCCTCTGGTGCGTACCCTTGGTCCATCATGCGGGGCACGTAGGCTTCCGGGGCCGTCACCCCGAACACCTCGCCGTGGTGCCCCACGCTCCATGTTGCCCCGCCCATGACGGCGTCCTGGGGATGACAACACGACAACCGGCCGGGACCATGGGGGGCGACGCTTGCGCTTGTTCTTGTCGAGGGCAGCATGAGGGAATTGGAGCCCCCTACGCCACCGGCCGTGCTGATGTTGATGAAGCCCCCAGGCGTAGTCGATGACGCGCGGACGTGGTGAGGTTCGCCGCGCGGCCCTACAGTGGCCTGGGGAGGAAGTCGATAGCAGAAGGGTGGTGCTCCCAACACCGCTGTGTCCATCACCTCGGCAACACCCTCAAGCAGCATGTCCCGGCCGCTCTCCATCAGCCTGCATCGCAGCAGCTCCCTTGCCACGGTGAGCGCTGCCCGCATGTTTGCTTTCTCCCGCTGTGAGTGCGGCGCCGTTGCTGCGGCATGACTCGCCGCTCTTGCCTCGGCTCGTACCTCTCGCGGGGTGAGGGTGGATGACGCCTGGCCGCGCTGCCCATGCCCGGCGGGGTTTGGCGGCGCCCGTGCCGCTTGGAGTACAGGGTCGAGATCTTCATGGGCAGGCGGCGCTGCCCAGGCCGGCCAGGCTGCCCAGCGGTCGGAGCCGGCCCTTGAATCGCCAGACATCGTGGCTGGGGAGCGTCGACGAGCTGGTTGGCGGAAAAGAAGCTCCGGCACACCCCTAACTGGCACGCCAAATGTCGGATGTGGGGTTCCGGCAAACCCTTAAGTTTCAAACATTGGGTGCGCGCGAAGTCTCTCCCTCCCACCGATCTACGCTCTAGCTCGCTAAGATCTTGCGGACTAACTCGATGAAATCGCAACACAGAAAGACACGAGGTTTATACTGGTTCGGGCCACCGTTGTGGTGTAATACCCTACTCCAGTGTGGTAGTCGTGGATTGCCTCTTGGGCTGATGATGAACAGTACAAGGGAAGAACAGCCTCCCGAGGCTGAGGTGTTCATGTGCTTGTGAACTTGTGGCGTGAGGATTCGATGACTCTACTTTGGTGGCTAGATCTACTTATATAGGACCTGGTCCTCTTCCCAAATATCGAGTGGGAAGGGAGCCAACAACTGCGGCAAATTTGAAGGGGGGTAGCTAGTACAAGCTACCCTGACAAAAGCGGTCTTCGCCTGCGAAAAGCTCTGGGGTGACGCCGTCTTGGGCTCCATGATGACCATCCTCCTGGTCTTGGTCTCGTTGTACCAATATGGCAACCTTTGCCTGATGCCCCGGTACTCTTCGCCTGCGCTGGCCTCCCTAGCACCAAAGAGGAAATAGGGACGCTGCACGCACTGGCGCCCGCCTGGCACCCGCCTGGTACCGTTCGCCATGGCTCACGTCACGAGAGCCTCGTGAGGTTTGCCTCGCCTTGATATCTCCGCTCCTCGTGAGCCTGCTTGGCTAGGCCACTCCAGAGGCGGTCTTGCGTCGTCTGCCTCGCGAGGCTTGGACCCTCGCGAGGGTCTTGGGTGCCTTGTTGACGAAGATGGGCCGTACGGCCTGCTGCTTGGCCACACCGTGGGCCGCAGGCAGGCAAGTCTAGGGACCCCCGTTCCCAGAACGCCGACGGCGTGCTCAAGCATCCTGGCTAGTACAGGATCTGGTGAGCCTTCGGGAAGGGGGCCGGACACTTGATCCTCTCCGCCTTTCTTAACCGGTCCTGGCCATGAGCGATTTTTTCAGAATGATGTTGTGACAAATAAAAAGATAGCAGGTTCGGCCACAGAATTACTTACGTGGGTATCTAGATGGTTGCAGTTGAGACCTGCATCCTCGGTGGTGTCCGGACACTTTATTTGTAATCCGAAGAACAATCCATACATCTCTTCGAGCGTCACGCCGAAAAATTGCTGAATAGTTCGCGGTCCTTCCGGGTTGAACTCCCACATACGGAGAGATCGACGTTGGCTTGGCAGGACCCGACGAACTAGCATAACTTGCATTACCTTGACAAGACAGGCGTCCCTCTTGAGGAGATCTCGGATGCGACTTTGCAATGTCAGCACGTCATTAACTGGCCCCCAGTCCAGCCCCTTGTTGACCCATGACGCCCGTTGCGGTGGAGGGCCCGAGCAGAAGGCGGGGGCAGCCGCCCACTTTGTACCTCGGGGAGCTGTGACGTAAAACCACTCCTGCAGCCTTAAGTTGGACACCTCCGGGAAGGAACCCTTTGGCCATGGAGCATCGGCGCCTTTGCTTATTATAGCACCTCTGCATTCTGCGTGTCTCCCATCGACCATCTTGAGCTTCATATTGAAGGTCTTGAGCCATAAGCCGAAGTGTGGGGTGATGCGGAGGAAGGCCTCACACACGACGATAAACGACGAGCTGTGAATGATGGAATATTGGGCTAGATCATGGAAATCGAGCCCGTAATAGAACATAAGCCCTCTAACAAAGGGATCAAGACTAAAACCTAGCCCTCAGAGGAAGTTGGAAACAAATATGACACTCTCGTTGGGTTCGGGAGTGGGGATGGCCTGCCCTTGAGCAAGCAGCCTGTGCGGGATTTCGGCGGTCAGATACCTGGCTTCCCTTAGCTTCTTGATGTCCTCCTCTGTGATAGAGGAGGCCATCCACCGACCTTGAAGTTTGGATCCGGACATGTTTGAAGGTTCGAAGCGCTTAGCCTAAGCCTTGGGTGTTGGAACTCGAGGTGGGGGAAGGGAAGGATCGAGCATGAGAAGAGAAGGACAGGCCTTGGCCCCTTTATAAAGAGGGCGAATATCAAGCGTCCTCCGCGTGGCTCTTTGGAACTTTCCTAAAATCGAGGGGTCATACTAACAAGCACGATTGGGTTACCCACACCCGTATTGATGAGAATCCCGTGATAAGAGGGACACAATCCCTGCTTCGACAAGACGTGCCAATGAAACCGCCTCGCAACACGTGTAGTGGCAGACTGGGAAAAATGGTTCGTAATGACCGGACCACGGCGGCAGGATGTCACGTTATGAAAAGTTGTCGGCAGATTAGATTTGTGGAATATTATACTCTCTACGGTGGTATGTGGAATTTGTTTTACAGAGCCGGACACAATCTTTGTGTTCAAAATCTTCTATGGAGTATTCGGAGAAGGAACCCGCCTTGCAATGCCGAAGACAATCTGTGCGGCGGACTCATCGTCATTGAAGGATGGTTCAGGGGCTACTGAGGGAGTCCTGGATTAGGGGGTCCTCGGATAGCTGGACTATATACCTTGGCCGATCTGTTGGACTATGAAGATATAAGATTGAAGACTTCTCCCGTGTCCGGGTGGGACTCTCCTTTGTGTGGAAGGCAAGGTTGGCGATTCGGATATGTAGATCTCCTCCCTTGTAACCGACTCCATGTAACCCTAGCCCCCTCCGGTGTCTATATAAACCGGAGGGTTTAGTCCGTAGGACAACAACAATCATAATCATAGGCCAGCTTCTAGGGTTTAGCCTCTACGATCTCGTGGTAGATCAACTCTTGTAATACTCATATCATCAAGATCAATCAAGCAGGAAGTAGGGTATTACCTCCATCGAGAGGGCCCGAACCTGGGTAAACATTGTGTCCCCCGCCTCATGTTATCATCCACCTTAGACGCAAAGTTCGGGATCCCCTACACGAGATCCGCCAGTTTTGACACAGACATTGGTGCTTTCATTAAGAGTTCCGCTGTGCTGTCACGATAAAGGCTTGATGGCTCCTTCGATCATCGGCAACGATGCGATCCAGGGTGAGGTTTTTCTCCCCTGACAGATCTTCGTATTCGGCGGCTTCGTACTGCGGGCCAACTCGCTTGGCCATCTGGAGCAGATCGAGAGCTACGCCCCTGGTCGTCAGGTCAGGTTTGGAAGCTTAAACTATATTGCCGACATTCGCGGAGACTTGATCTTCAACGGATTCGAGCCCATGTCAGGTGCGCCGCACAGTCACGACGAGCATGACTTAGCTCTACCGTCGGACGGTGTTCGGGAGATAACACCTGTGGCTACTCTGGCCCTCAATCCAGAGCAGATCACGCCGTCCGAGGACGGGCAGATGGACCCCGCCACGAAGGCCGCACACTTAGCGGCGATAGATCCGAATAGTGACTTCACCTCCTATGAGACCTATGTTGCCGGACCCTCGGATCCATCCCCGGCCACGGGCTCCGAACCGCCTGCGTCCGTGCCTATCGAATCTGATTGTGCACTGACCATGGAGTTTACCTCCGTGGATATCTTTCGGCACTCGCCCCTGGGCGACGTGCTAAACTCATTAAGGTCTCTATCCTTGTCAGGAGGCCCTTGGTCGAACTATGTCCGGCTTGAGAGGGAAGCGGACGACGAAGAAATTCGTTCCCCACCCACCACCCACTTAATAGCCAGTGTCGACGAATTAACCAACATGCTTGATTTCGGCTCCGAAGACATCGACGGTATGGACGACGATGCAGGAGAAGAACAGGAACCACCACCCACAGGGCGCTAGACTGCCACCTCATCATATGATATATACATGGTGGACACCCCCAAAGAAAGCGATGGCAATAATGCAACGGAGGATAATCCCCTCGAGAAGCGATCTAAGCACCGGCGTCATCGGCGCTGCTCTAAGCCCCGCCATAGAAAAAGCAGCGATACCGGCACAAGAGACAATAACGCTGCGGATAGTGCCGAAGACGAAGACAACCCCCTCCAGCCAGGCTTTGAGCGGGAGGATGGGCAAGCTAGCCCCAAGGAACAGGCAGCAGATGGAGAATCACAGGATGACAATTACATGCCCCTCTCCGAGACGAGGTGAGCCTCGGCGACGAAGAATTTATCGTGCCTAAGAATCCCGTCGAGCAGGAGCGCTTCAGGCGCCGCCTTATAGCTACAGCAAAAAGCCTGAAGAAAAAGCAACAACAGCTTTAAGGTGACCAAGATCTGCTAGCGGATAGATGGACTGAGGTCCTGGGAGCCGAGGAATACGAACTCCAGCGCCAAACCAAAAGTTACCCAAAGCGCAGGTTGCTACCCCAACTCTAGGAGGAAGCATTAAACCCTACACTACCAGCGTATGATGCGGCTGACCGGCCACCTCGTGGCCGAGACAAAGCGGCATATCAGCTCGAAGTCCAACCCGCACCCCATCGCTAGTCAAACAAAAACACCAAGGCACGAGGCAACATGCATGACCTGCGAGGCGTATTGGAAAACAAAGCGGGACATATGAGATCAATCTATGGATCACGGGGGCGCGCCCCAACGCGTGACGACGAGCGTCATGCCGGATATACTAAAAGCAAATCCGGCCGGGCCGAATACAGCAGACAAGACTCGTATGAACTGCGTCATGACCTAGCCTGGCACAGAGGTGCTGCACACCCCCTATGCTTCACTGACGAAGTAATGGGTCACGAATTCCCAGAAGGATTTAAACCCATGAACATTGAATCATATGATGGTAAAACAAACCCCACGGTATGGATTGAAGATTTCCTCCTCCACATTCACATGGCCCGCGGTGACGATCTACATGCCATCAAGTACCTCCCACTAAAACTCAAAGGGACGGATCGGCATTGGCTGAATAGCCTGCTGACAAACTCCATTGGCAGTTGGGAGAATTTGGAAGACGCATTCCTTGACAACTTCCAGGGCACTTATGTGCGACCACCGGATGCCGATGACTTGAGTCACATAACCCAACAACCAATGGAATCAGCCAGGAAATTCTGGACTTGGTTCCTAACTAAAAAGAACCAAATTGTCGACTGTCCGGATGTCGAGGCCTTAGTGGCATTTAAGCATAACATCCGCGACGAGTGGCTCGCCCGACACCTCGGCCAAGAGAAGCCGAAGTCCATGGAAGCCCTCACGACACTCATGACCCGCTTTTGTGTGGGTGAGGACAGCTGGCTGGCTCGCACCAACAACACATCAAGAAATCCTGGCAATTCAGATGCAAAAGATAGCAACAGCAGGCCACGTTGCAACAGACACAAGCGCCGCAACAATGGCGACAATGCCGAAGACACGGCAGTCAATGTCGGATTCAGTGGCTCTAAATCAGGTCAGCGGAAAAAGCCGTTCGAAAGAAGCAATCCGGGCCCGTCCAGTTTGGACCGCATACTCGATCGCTCATGTCAAATCATGGCACCCCCGATAAACCAGCCAACCACACCAAAAGAGAATGATGGGTGTTCAAACAGGCCGGCAAGTTGAATGCCAAAAACAAGGAAAAGGGGCTGCATAGCGACGATGAGGAGGAGCCCCGGCCGCCGATCACAGGAGGACAGAAGAAATTTCCAGCCCAAGTGAATACGCACCCCATATTCCCAAGCGGGAACGGAAGCGTGCACTAAGGGACGTCTATGCGATGGAGCCAGTCGCACCAAAGTTCAACCCATGGTCTTCTTGTCCGATCACTTTCGATCGCAGGGACCACCCCACCAGTATCCGTCATGGCGGTTCTCCCGCATTGGTCCTAGACCCCATCATTGACGGATTTCACCTCACTCGAGTCCTTATGGACGGTGGCAGCAGCCTGAACCTGCTCTATCAGGATATAGAGCGCAAAATGGGTATAGACCCCTCGAGGATCAAACCCACAAAAACCACCTTTAAAGGTGTCATACCAGGTGTAGAGGCCTGTTGCACGGGCTCAATCACAATAGAAGTGGTCTTCAGATCTCCGGACAACTTCCAAAGCAAGGAGTTAATCTTCGATATCGTCCCCTTCCGCAGTGGCTATCACGCACTGCATACCTCAAGCTCAAAATGCCAGGACCTCACGGGGTTATAACAGTTAATGGAAACACAGAACGCTCGCTCCGTACGGAGGTGCACACTGCGGCCATCATAGGAGAAGTGCAAAGCAGCCTTCTGAGACAAACCACCAATTCGGCAAAAAAGCCCCAGGACACCTTCAAGCGAGTCCGGAGTACCATGTAACAGGATCGCCTGGCACGTTCAGAGCTCACCTAGCAATTCGGCCTCCATCCTAGTCCCAGTCAAGCGGCGAAATTTGTGCCGCGCGTACATACTTACACACTCAAGATACCATGGGCATAGGCGGAGGCACGGCTATGGCACGTCCCACAATGCGGCTCAACCGCCTCAGGACCTGTATATCTTTAAAATTTTCTTCCTTTCAGGCCCCTATTCTCGGAAGGCCCTCTCCGATCGCCTGACTATCGGACCCGTCACGGGAAGGAAACACCATGGAAGCAAGAAGCTTTGACGTACAAGGGAATCCCCATGTGGTCTCTAATAATGATCTATATACCTGTTTTACATACCCACACGCAGCTTGCCCTTGGATAGGACATGTCAAATAGTCCTATTTTTACCTATTGCACTACTTGTATACATACGTTTTGATGTATCATTTAAATAACAATGTACAACATTAGCTCATTATTGCATTCCTTCATCTTTTTTCCTTTTCTGCTTATTTATGACAAATTGCACCTGTACATTCTGATACGTCCAGTGCGCCAGGGGCTTCAGTGTACCCCATAACACGGCAAGAAAAGTCCGAACACTTTCGACAGTGCGGCACCCCGAACTTATAGCATTATATGCATCTGAATCATGTCTTGGGTCAATAGTTGGGTTTGCCTGGCTCCCATGTTTTGGTACCTTACGTTCCGCTATATCGGCTAAGGTAGCACTGGGAGAACTACTGTCCGGTTCTTCCGGTCGAGCACCTCAGTAGAGAAAGCCGAAAACTAACTGTCGTGAGGCGGCGAGAGCTGGTCACTGTTCGAGTGGTCTCAAATCCTTAAAGATTTTTTCCGCTTCGGGCGAGGAGCCAGCCTTGTCCGATTTAGGCGTACATAGTGCCCCAACTTCAGCCTTCCGAATACTAGGGGCTTTGCCAAAATTTAAAATTGGACACTTCTATGGCTAAGTGAGAGTGATAAAGCTTTATAGTCCGATTGCCTTGTTGGCTGTGCTAAACACCTCCTTAAAGGACCAAAAAATTTGGATAAAGAGTGTTTAAGATCTATCCCGAACACCTCAGTACTAGTTACATGGGGGCAAAAGCCGATGACTAGCCAACTCTCAGATTTTATAAACGGCCGCAGAGAAGGTAATATTTTAAATAAACAAGTGTTATATAACGCACATGAACTCGTTTTCATATTATAGGATTGCAAGAGTACATTTATTCAAATATTACATCCTTAGCACATTCCTCCGCCACAAGGCGAGCACCCTTCAGGACACTGTCATAATACTTTTCGGGGTGGCGATGCTCCTTGCCCTCCGGTGGCCCCTCCTTCACAAGCATTTCGGCGTCCATCTTCGCCCAGTGCACTTTCGCACGGGCAAAGGCCCTGCACGCACCTTCAATGCAGACGGATCACTTTATGACTTCAAACAGTGGGGAGGCATTCACAAGCCGCTTTACCAGGCCGAAGTAGCTGCCAGGAAGGGGCTCGCTAGGCCACATCCATGACTGAGATTATGGGTATGAAGCTTTAATACTTATGGGTATGAAGTTTTAATCGGACACATAGAAAAATAGGGGCTTATAGTGTTGCCTCCCAACCTTTTACCTCAAGGGTAATGTCAACAATAATAGTTCATGATAACTTACATCCAATTCGATATATATATCATGATCTTTCCAACACAATGGGCTTGCTAAAGGATAAAATTTAAAAGGGAAAGATGAAGATCACCATGACTCTTGTATAAGGTATAAGACAAGAATAAAAGATAGGCCCTTCACAGAGGGAAGCAGAGGTTGTCATGTGCTTTTATGGTTGGATGCATGAAATCTTAATGCAAAAGAACGTCACTTTATATTGACAATTGTGATATGGAACTTTATTATGCAGACTGTCGCTTTTATTGCTTTCATATCACAAGATTGTATAAAGCTTATTTTCTCCACATTAATAAATCATGCATATTTATAAAGCAATTTTTATTGCATGCAACAATGACAACTTACTTGAAGGATCTTACTCAATCCATAGATAGATATGGTGGACTCTCATGGCAAACCGGGTTTAAGGACATTTGGAAGCACAAGTTGTATCTCTACTTGGTGCAAAGAATTTGGCTAGCATGAGGGGGAAAGGCAAGCTCAACATGTTGGATGATCCATGACAATATACTCTATTTCGGATATAAGAAAACATAACCCATTATGTTGTCTTCCTTGTCCAACATCAACTTTTTAGCATGTCATATTTTAATTAGTGCTCGCAATCATAAAAGATGTCCAAGATAGTATATTTATATGTGAAAACCTCTGTTTCTTTATTACTTCCTATTAATTGCAACGATGACCAAAACTATGTTTGTCAACTCTCAACAACTTGTATTCATCATACTCTTTTATATGTGAATTCATTACTCTCCATAAGATCAATATGATCTCTTTAATTCTTTTTATTCTTTCTTTTATTTTTATTCCCTCAAGATCATAGCTAGATAATCAAGTCCTTGACTCAAAACTAATCTTTATTATATATGTAGCTCACAGACTCGATTAAACAAAAGGATCATAAAGCATAACTCAAAACTAGATCATACTAAAACTTTATTCTACTAGATCAAGATATTACTAAAAGGTCGAACTAAAAAAACGGTAAAGATAGGAGTGTGATGGTGATACGATACCGGGGCACCTCCCCCAAGCTTGGCAGTTGCCAAGGGGAGTGCCCATACCCGATACTTAGTTCTCCTTTGCTGGTGAAGGAGATGGGGGTGGTGATAGAGTGTCACACATCGAGCGTAGGAGATCCTCCAATTTGCGGATAATGCCCTTGAGTGCGGCAATATGCTCCTTCAACAAAATATTTTCATGTGTGAGATACTTGTTTTGTATGCGAGCTAACTCAATCATCTCGAAAGCTTCAATCTTAGTTGGGGTAAGAAGATTGTGATGAGGTTGAAGGATGTCTTCTTCTGCTGCTGCCGGAGCTTGATCCTCCATGGCCTTCTTTATCCTATCATCCTTGTTGATCTCTCTTCAGCTTTGTCTTCATTAGCCAAGCATCGTTTCCCTCATTGTTGGAGGAGGGGGACGACATGATGCCTGGCCTTGACAACTCTGGCAAAAAATAGCTCGAGACAAAAGCAGAGGATATTTGTGTGGTATGGTGGTCAAACCTTCGGGGTGTTATATAATGATTTTTTTACCAACCAAAAGAATTATCGTGCAAGAAAACAGAGTCCAGAGGGCACACGAGGTGCCCACAAGGCAGGGGGCTCGCCCACCACCCTCGTAGATGCCTCGTGTCCCTTTCGGACTACTTCTTATTTTCCTATTTTATTAAATATTCCAAAACAGAGAAAAATTGCTATTAGAACTGTTTTGGAGTCGGTTTACTTACCGTACCACATACATATTCCTTTTCGGAGTCTGAAACACTCTGGAAAGTGTCCCTTATATATTCCTCCGGGGTTACGGTTTCAATAACATTGGTTTCAACATTTATGGGATTACCTGAGATATAATGTTTGATTCTTTGATTGTTCACCACCTTCTGATTTGTGCCTTCGAGGTTGTTGATTTTTATGGCACTGGAACGATAGACCTCCTCGATAATGTAAGGACCTTCCCATTTAGAGAGGAGTTTCCCTGCAAAAAATCTTAAACAAGAGTTGTATAGCAAAACATAATCACCTACATTAAATTCATGCTTTTGTATCCTTTTCACATGCCATCTTTTATCTTTTTCTTTAAACAGTTTGGCATTCTCATAGGCCTGGGTTCTCCACTCATCAAGTGAGCTAATGTCAAATAATCTCTTCTCACCAGCAAGTTTGAAATCATAATTGAGCTCTTTAACGGCCCAATATTCCTTATGTTCTAGTTCGAGAGGTAAGTGACATGCTTTTCCATAAACCATTTTATACGGAGACATACCCATACGATTTTTATATGCAGTTCTATAGGCCCATAATGCATCATCAAGTTTCTTAGACCAATTCTTTCTAGATCTATTAACAGTATTTTGCAAAATTAATTTGATCTCTCTATTACTCAACTCTACTTGACCACTAGACTGCGGGTGCTATGGAGATGCAATTCTATGATTAACATCATACTTAGCAAGCATTTTACGAAAAGCACCATGAATAAAATGTGCACACCATCGATCATTAAATATCTCGGGACTCCAAACCTTGGAAAAATAACTTCTTTAAGCATCTTAATAGAGGTGTTATGATCAGCACTACTAGTTGGAATAGCTTCTACCCACTTAGTAACGTAATCAACAGCAACTAAAATATGTCTATACCCATTAGAGGAAGGAAACGGTCCCATATAATCAAAGCCCCAAACATCAAATGGTTCAATAACAAGTGAATAGTTCATAGGCATTCCTTGACGTCTACTAATATTACCAATTCTTTGACATTCATCACAAGACAAGACAGACTTACGGGCATCTTCGAAGAGAGTAGGCCAATAAAAACCGGATTGCAATACCTTATGCGCAGTTCTATCTCCAGCGTGGTGTCCTCCATAAGCCTCGGATTGACACTTGCGTAGGATCTGTTCCTGTTCATGCTCAGGTACACAACGTCTAATGACACCATCTACTCCTTCTTTATAAAGGTGTGAGTCATCCCAGAAGTAATGTCCTAAATCATAGAAAAACTTTTTCCTTTGCTGGTATGTGAAACTAGGTGGTATAAATTTAGCAACAATTTAATTAGCATAACCAGCATACAATGGAGCAGTACGAGAAGCATTTATAACAGCTAATTGTTCATCAGGAAAGCTATCATCAATAGGGAGTGGGTCATCAAGAACATTCTCTAACCTAGACAAGTTGTCTCCAACGGGGTTCTCAGCTCCCTTTCTATCAAATAATATGCAAATCAAATTCTTGTAGCAAGAGAACCCATCTAAAAAGTCTAGGTTTAGCATCTTTCTTTTCCATAAGATATTTAATAGCAGCATGATCAGTGTGAACAGTTACTTTAGAATCAACAATATAAGGTCTGAACTTATCACAAGCAAATACAACTGCTAAAAATTCTTTTTCAGTAGTAGCATAATTTCTCTAGGCACTGTCTAGAGTTTTACTAGCATATTGGATAACATTTAATTTCTTATCAACTCTTTGTCCTAGAACAACACCTACAGCAAAATCACTAGCATCACACATAATTTCAAAGGATAAATTCCAATCTGGTGGCTGAACTACAGGTGCAGAAATCAAGGCGTTCTTAAGTATTTCAAATGCTTCTACACAATCATCATCAAAGGCAAAAGAGACATCTATTTGTAAGAGATTAGTCAGAGGCCTATAAATTTTTGAGAAGTCTTTAATGAACCTCCTATAAAAACCGGCTTGACCAAGGAAACTTCTTATACTTTTAGTGTCCTTAGGGCACGACATCTTTTCAATAGCATCAACTTTAGCTTTATCAACTTCAATACCTCTTTCCGAAATTTTATGCCCCAAGACAATACCTTCATTAACCATAAAGTGGCACTTCTCCCAATTCAAGACAACATTAGTTTCTTCACATCTCTGCAAAACTCGATCAAGCTTGCTTAAGCAATCATCAAAAGAAGTTTCAAATACGGAGAAATCATCCATGAAAACCTCAACAATCGTTTCACAAAAGTCAGATAATATAGCAGCCATACATCTTTGAAATGTAGCAGGTGCATTACATAAACCAAAAGGCATACGTCTATAAGCAAAGGTACTGAAAGGGCAAGTAAAAGTGGTCTTTTCTTGATCCTATTTTGACACGGGTATAGAGAAACGAGAATAACTGTCTAGAAAGCAAAAAACGTGTATGTTTGGATAATCTTTCTAGCATTTGATCAACAAAATGTAAAGGGTAATGATCCTTTTTAGTAGCTTTATTTAGTTTGCAGAAATCAATTACCATTCTATAACCTATAACAATTCTTTGTGGGATAAATTCATCTTTATCATTAGGAACAACAGTAATGCCTCCCTTCTTAGGGACACAATGGACAGGACTTACCCACTGACTATCAGCAACGGGATAAATTGTACCTGCCTCCAGAAGCTTTAGTATTTCTTTTCTTACCACTTCTTTCATCTTAGGATTTAACCATCATTGGTGATCAACAACCATTTTAGCGTCTTTATCCAATTTTATTTTTTGCTGGCATAGAGTGGGACTAATGCCCTTAAGATCATCAAGAGCATATCCAATAGCCGCATGGTGCTTCTTCAGAGTTTTCAATAATTTCTCTTTTAGCACTAATAATAACAGGATATATCTTCTTTTCATCAAGATAAGCATTTTTAAGAGTATCAGATAATGGTTTAAGCTCAAACACGGGATCACCCTTGGGTGGAGGAGGATCCCCTATAATTTCAACAGGCAAGTTGTGTTTCAAAATAGGTCCCTGTTTAAGGAATACTTCATCTGTTTCCCTTCTTTCCTTCATAAACATATTATTTTCATGGTCTAGCAAATATTGTTCTAAAGGATCATTAGGAGGCACGACAATAGAAGCAAGACCAATAGTTTCATTTTTACTAGGCAATTCTTTATCATGAGGTTGTCTACGAAATTTAGCAAAATTAAAATCATGAGACATATCTCCTAAACCAATAGTAACAACATCATTTTCGCACTCTATCCTAGCATTAACAGTATTCAAGAAGGGTCTATCGAATATAATGGGACGAAAGTTATCTTGTGGGGAAGCAAGAACAAGAAAATCAGTAGGATATTTAATTTTCCCACACAAGACTTCAACATCTCTAACAATCCCAACCGGTGAGATAGTATCTCTATTGGCAAGCTTAATTGTAACATCAATATCTTCTATCTCAGCAGGTGCAATATCATGCATAATTTCTTCGTATAAAGAATAAGGTATTGCACTAACACTAGCACCCATATCACATAAACCATGATAGGAATGATCTCCTATTTTAACAGAAACAACTGGAATGCCAACAACTGGTCTATGTTTATTTTTAGTATCGGGTCTAGCAATTCTAGCAGCTTCATCATAGAAGTAAATTACATGCCCATCAATATTATCGGCCAAGAGATCTTTAACCATATCAATACTAGGTTCAACTTTAATTTTCTCAAAGGGTGTAGGTGTTCTAGTACTACTTTTACGAACCATAGTTGAAGCTTTAGCATGATCCTTTATTCTAACAGGGAAAGGTGGTTTCTCAATATAAGCGGTAGGAACAATAGGATCAATATTATAAGTGATAGTCTTTTCTTCAACTTTAATAGGTTCAACTACTTTTACTTCAATGGGAGGATGATATTTAAACCGCTTCTCCCTAGGGAGATCAACATGAGTAGAAAATGATTCATAGAAAGAAGCTACTATCTCAGAGTCAAGTCCATATTTAGTGCTAAATTCACGGAAAACATCGGTATCCATAAAAGATTTAACACAATCAAACTTAGGTGTTATACCTGACTCCTTACCTTCTCGAGATCCCAATCTTCAGAGTTGCATTTAATTCTTTCCAATAAATACCATTTGAATTCAATGTTCTTCATCATAAAAGAACCAGTACAAGAATTATTGAGCATGGAGTGATAATTGAGGGAAAGCTGAGCATAATTTTTTTGAATATTGAGAGCTCATGATTGGCACATGAATATAACATTGACTTAAGCCTCCCCCAAGCTTGAGCGATGCTTTCTCCTTAGCGAGGCCAAAAATATATATATAATTACGATCACGATGAACAAGATGCATAGGATAAAACTTCTGATGAAATTCCAATTTCAATCGGTTGTAGTTCCATGATCCCATATCATCACATAGCCTAAACCATATCAATGCCTTTCCCTTTTCAAATATAAAGGGAAGACCTTCTTCTTGATAACATCCTCGTGCATACCTACTGAAGTAAATATGTCGTAGAGGCAATAATAAAGTTATTATTTATTTTATTATATCATGATAAATGTTTATTATTCATGCTAGAATTGTATTAACCGGAAACATAATACTTGTGTGAATACATAAACAAACAAAGTGTCACTAGTATGCCTCTCACATCATTAGGAGAATGATGTGATTGGCTTGACCCATTCCGTTAGCTTAGCACACGATCATTTAGTATTATGCTATTGCTTTCTTCATGACTTATACATGTTCCTATGACTATGAGATTATGCAACTCCCGTTTACCGGAGAAACACTTTGTGTGCTACCAAACGTCACAACGTAACTGGGTCATTATTAAGGTGCTCTACAGGTGTCTCCGAAGGTACTTGTTGGGTTGGCATATTTCGAGATTAGGATTTGTCACTCCGATTGTCGGAGAGGTATCTCTGTACCCACTCGGTAATGCACATCACTATAAGCCTTGCAAGCATTGCATCTTATGAGTTAGTTGCGGGATGATGTATTACGGAACGAGTAAAGAGAGTTGCCGGTAACGAGATTGAACTAGGTATTAAGATACCGACGATCGAATCTCGGGCAAGTAACATACCGATGACAAAGGGAACAA
>LR880968.1:767053817-767078788 GCA_904067115.1 Aegilops sharonensis
AAGTGTTCTCCCTGAGTATGCACCGTTGTGGAAGTTCTTCGTGCTGAGACACCATGTGATGATCGGGTGTGATAGGCTCTATGTTCAAATACAACGGGTGCAAAACAGTTGCACACGCGGAATACTCAGGTTAAACTTGACGAGCCTAGCATATGCAGATATGGCCTCGGAACACTGAGACCAAAAGGTCGAGCATGAATCATATAGTAGATATGATCAACATAGTGATGTTCACCACTGAAACTACTCCATCTCACGTGATGATCGGACATAGTTTAGTTGATTTGGATCACGTGATCACTTAGAGGATTAGAGGGATGTCTATCTAAGTGGGAGTTCTTAAGTAATATGATTAATTGAACTTAAATTTATCATGAACTTAGTACCTGATAGTATTTTGCTTGTCTATGTTGATTGTAGATAGATGGCCCGTGCTGATGTTCCGTTGAATTTTAATGCGTTCCTTGAGAAAGCAAAGTTGAAAGATGATGGTAGCAATTACATGGACTGGGTCCGTAACTTGAGGATTATCCTCATTGGTGCACAAAAGAATTACGTCCTGGAAGCACCGCTAGGTACCAGACCTGCTGCGGGAGCAACACCAGATGTTCTGAACGTCTGGTAGAGCAAAGCTGAAGACTACTCGATAGTTCAGTGTGCCATGCTTTATGGCATAGAAACGGGACTTCAACGACATTTTGAACGTCATGGAGCATATGAGATGTTCCAGGAGTTGAAGTTAATATTTCAAGCAAATGCCCGGATTGAGATATATGAAGTCTCCAATAAGTTCTACAGCTGTAAGATGGAGGAGAATAGTTCTGTCAGTGAGCATATACTCAGAATGTCTGGGTATAACAATCACTTGATTCAACTGGGAGTTAATCTTCCAGATGATAGCGTCATTGACAGAATTCTTCAATCACTGCTACCAAGCTACAAGAGCTTCGTGATGAACTATAACATGCAAGGGATGGATAAGAAAATTCCCAAGCTCTTCGCAATGCTAAAGGCTGCGGAGGTAGAAATCAAGAAGGAGCATCAAGTGTTGATGGTCAACAAGACCACCAGTTTCAAGAAAAAGGGAAAAGGAAAGAAGAAAGGGAACTTCAAGAAGAACAACAAACAAGTTGCCGCTCAGGATAAGAAACCCAAGTTTGGACCTAAGCCTGAGACTGAGTGCTTCTACTGCAAACAGACTGGTCATTGGAAGCGGAACTACTCCAAGTATTTGGCGGATAAGAAGGATGGCAAGGTGAACAAAGGTATATGCGATATACATGTTATTGATGTATATCTTACTCATGCTCACAATAGCACCTAGGTATTTGATACTGGTTCTGTTGCTAATATTTGCAACTCGAAACAGGGACTACTGATTAAGTGAAGATTGGCTAAGGACGAGGTGACGATGCGCGTGGGAAATGGTTCCAAAGTCGATGTGATCGGGGTCGGCACGCTACCTCTACATCTACCTTCGGGATTAGTTTTAGACGTGAATAATTGTTATTTGGTGCCAGCGCTAAGCATGAACATTATATTTGGATCTTGTTTGATGCGAGACGGTTATTCATTTAAAACAAAGAATAATGGTAGTTCTATTTATATGAGTAATATCTTTTATGGTCATGCACCCTTGAACAGTGGTCTATTTTTGTTGAATATCAATATTAGTGATACACATATTCATAATATTGAAGCCAAAAGATGCAGAGTTGATAATGATTGTGCAACTTATTTGTGGCACTGCCGTTTAGGTCATATTGGTGTAAAGCGCATCAAGAAACTCCATATCGATGGACTTTTGGAACCACTTGATTATGAATCACTTGGTACTTCCGAACCGTGCCTCATGGGCAAGATGACTAAAACGCCATTCTCCAGAACTATGGAGCGAGCAACAGATTTGTTGGAAATCATACATACAGATATATGTGGTCCGATGAATGTTGAGGCTCGCGGTGGTTATCGTTATTTTCTCACCTTCACATATTATTTAAGTAGATATGGGTATATCTACTTAATGAAACATAAGTCTGAAACATTTGAAAAGTTCAAAGAATTTCATAGTGAAGTTGAAAATCATCGTAACGAGAAAACAAAGTTTCTACGATCTGATCGTGGAGGAGAATATTTGAGTTACGAGTTTGGTCTTCATTTGAAACAATGCGGAATAGTTTCACAACTCACGCCACCCGGAACACCACAGCGTAATGGTGTGTCCGAACATCGTAATCGTACTTTACTAGATATGGTGCGATCGATGTCTCTTACGGATTTACCGCTATCATTTTGGGGTTATGCTTTAGACACGGCTGCATTCACGTTAAATAGGGCACCATCGAAATCCGTTGAGACGATGCCTTATGAACTGTGGTTTGGCAAGAAACCAAAGTTGTTGTTTCTTAAAGTTTGGGGCTGCGATGCTTATGTGAAAAAGCTTCAACGTGATAAGCTCGAACCCAAATCGGAGAAATGTGTCTTCATAGGATACCCAAAGGAAACTGTTGGGTACACCTTCTATCACAGATCTGAAGGCAAGACTTTTGTTGCTAAATTTGGATCCTTTCTAGAGAAGGAGGTTCTCTCGAAAGAAGTGAGTGGGAGGAAAGTCGAACTTGATGAGGTAACTGTACCTACTCCCTTATTGGAAAGTAGTTCATCACAGAAACCGGTTCCTGTGACACCTACACCAATTAGTGAGGAAGTTAATGATGATGATCATGAAACTTCAGATCAAGTTGTTACTGAACCTCGTAGATCAACCAGAGTAAGATCCGCACCAGAGTGGTACGGTAATCCTGTTCTGGAGGTTATGTTACTAGACCATGACGAACCTACGAACTATGAAGAAGCGATGGTGAGCCCAGATTCCGCAAAATGGCTTGAGGCCATGAAATCTGATATGGGATCCATGTATGAGAACAAAGTGTGTACTTTGGTTGACTTCCCAATGATCGGCAAGCCATTGAGAATAAATGGATCTTCAAGAAGAAGACTGACGCTGACGGTAATGTTACTGTCTATAAAGCTCGACTTGTTGCAATAGGTTTTCGACAAGTTCAAGGGATTGACTATGATGAGACTTTCTCACCCGTAGCGATGCTTAAGTCTGTCCAAATCATGTTAGCAATTGCCGCATTTTATGTTTGTGAAATTTGGAAAATGGATGTCAAAACTGCATTCCTGAATGGATTTCTGGAAGAAGAGTTGTATATGATGCAACTGGAAGGTTTTGTCGATCCAAAGGGAGCTAACAAAGTGTGCAAGCTCCAGCGATCCATTTATGGATTTGTGCAAGCCTCTCGGAGTTGGAATAAACGCTTTGATAGTGTGATCAAAGCATATGGTTTTCTACAGACCTTTGGAGAAGCCTGTATTTACAAGAAATTGAGTGGGAGCTCTATAACATTTCTGATATTATATGTGGATGACATATTGCGGATTGGAAATGATATAGAATTTCTGGATAGCATAAAGGGATACTTGAATAATAGTTTTTCAATAGAGATAGATCAAGACGCTTAATTGGACTTTCACAAAGCACATACCCTGACAAAGTTTTGAAGAAGTTCAAAATGGATCAAGCAAAGAAAGGGTTCTTGCCTGTGTTACAAGGTGTGAAGTTGAGTAAGAATCAATGCCCGACCACTGCAGAAGATAGAGAGAAGATCAAAGTTGGTCCCTATGCTTCAGCTATAGGCTCTATCATGTATGCAATGTTGTGTACCAGACCTGATGTGTGCCTTGCTATAAGTTTAGCGGGGAGGTACCAATGTAATCTAGGAGTGGATCACTGGACAGCGGTCAAGAACATCTTGAAGTACCTGTAAAGGACTAAGGATATGTTTCTCGTTTATGGAGGTGACAAAGAGCTAGTTGTAAATGGTTACCTCGATGCAAGCTTTGACACTGATCCGAACGATTCTAAATCGCAAACCGGATACGTGTTTACATTGAACGGTGGAGCTGTCAGTTGGTGCAGTTTTAAACAAAGCATTGTGGCGGGATCTACGTGTGAGGCGGAGTACATAGCTGCTTCAAAAGCAGCAAATGAAGGAGTCTGGATGAAGGAATTCATATCCGATTTAGGTGTCATACCTAGTGCATCGGGTCCAATGAAAATCTTTTGTGACAATACTGGTGCAATTGCCTTGGCGAAGGAATCAAGAATTCACAAAAGAACCAAGCACATCAAGAGACGCTTCAACTCCATCCGAGATCAAGTCCAGGTGGGAGACATAGAAATTTGCTAGATACATACGGATCTGAATGTTGCAGACCCGTTGACTAAGCCTCTTCCACGCGCAAAACATGATCAGCACCAAGGCTCCACGGGTGTTAGAATCATTACTGTGTAATCTAGATTATTGACTCTAGTGCAAGTGGGAGACTGAAGGAAATATGCCCTAGAGGCAATAATAAAGTTATTATTTATTTCCTTGTATAATGATAAATTTTATTATTCATACTAGAATTGTATTAACCGGAAACATTATACTTGTGTGAATACATAAACAAACAGGGTGTCACTAGTATGCCTCTACTTGACTAGCTCGTTGATCAAAGATGGTTATGTTTCCTAGCCATTGACATGAGTTGTCATTTGATTAACGGGATCACATCATTAGGAGAATGCTGTGATTGACTTGACCCATTCCGTTAGCTTAACACATGATCGTTTAGTATTCTGCTATTGCTTTCTTCATGACTTATACATGTTTCTATGACTATGAGATTATGCAACTCCCGTTTACCAGAGGAACACTTTGTGTAAGACCAAATGTCACAACATAACTAGGTGATTATAAAGGTACTCTACAGGTGTCTCCGAACGTACTTGTTGGGTTGGCGTATTTCGAGATTAGGATTTGTTACTCCGATTGTCAGAGAGGTATCTCTGGGCCCACTCAATAATGCACATCAATATGAGCCTTTCAAGCATTGCAACTAATGAGTTACTTGTGGGATGATGTATTATGGAACAAGTAAAGAGACTTGCCGGTAACGAGATTGAACTAGGTATTAAGATACCGACGATCGAATCTTGGGCAAGTAACATACCGATGACATAGGGAACAACGTATGTTGTTATGCGGTTTGACCGATAAAGATCTTCGTAGAATATGTAGGAGCAATTATGAGCATACAGGTTCCGCTATTGGTTATTGACCGGAGACATGTCTCGGTCATGTCTACATAGTTCTCGAACCCGTAGGGTCTGCACGCTTAAAGTTCGATGACGGTTATATTATGAGTTTATGTGTTTTGATGTACCGAAGGTAGTTCGGAGTCCCGGATGTGATCACGGACATGACGAGGAGTCTCGAAATGGTCGAGACATAAAGATTGATATATTGTAAGCCTATATTTGGATATCGGAAGTGTTCCGGGTGAAATTGGGATTTTACCAGAGTACACGTGGTTACCGGAAAGGGCAGGCCACACACCCCCTCCCCCTCTAGTACGAATTGGACAAGGAGGGGGGCGGCGCCCCCCTTTCCTTCCTCTCTCCCTCCTCCTTCCCCCTTCTCCTACTTCAACTAGGAAAGGAGGGAGTCCTACACCCGGTGGGAGTAGGACTCCTCCTTGGCGCGCCTCCTCCAGGACGGCCGCCTCTCCCCCCTTGCTTCTTTATATACGGGGGCAGGGGGCACCTCTAGACACAACAATTGGTCTCTTGGATCTCTTAGCCGTGTACGGTGCCCCCTCCACCATAGTCCACCTCGATAATATCGTAGAGGTGCTTAGGCGAAGCCCTGTGTCGGCAAAATATCATCATCGCCACCATTTCGTCGTGCTGACGGAGCTCTCCCTCAAAGCTTGGCTAGATTGGAGTTCAAGGGACGTCGTCGAGCTGAACATGTGCTGAACTCGGAGGTCTCGTACGTTCGGTACTTGATCAGTCGGATCGTGAAGACGTACGACTACATCAACCGCGTTGTGCTAACGCTTCCGCTTTCGATCTACAAGGGTACGTGGACAACACTCTCCCCTCTCGTTGCTATGCATCACCATGATCCTGTGTGTGCATAGGAATTTTTTTGAAATTTCTACATTCCCCAACACCTGCAAGCTTAAATAATCCACAAACTTCATCCACATAGATTAGGTGAAAATCGGGATGCAATGTTCTATCTCCTGTAAAAGGATTAGCTAGCAGTTTCTCTATCATATCCAAAGGAATTTCAAAGTAAATATTTTCAGTAGGTTCAGTAGGTTGAGGAGCAACTCTTTGCTCTACTGATCGGGGTGAAGATACCCCGAACAAGCCCCTCAAAGGATTATGTTCCATAGTAACAAGTGACAGTAAATTTCAGCACACTATATAAGTTTTTCCTTACCAAATTCCACCTACCAAAGGCGCTTCACTCCCCGGCAACGGCGCCAGAAAAGAGTCTTGATGACCCACAAGTATAGGGGATCTATCGTAGTCCTTTAGATAAGTAAGAGTGTCGAACCCAACGAGGAGTAGAAGGAAATGACAAGCAGTTTTCAGTAAGGTATTCTCTGCAAGTACTGAAATTATCTGTAACAGATAGTTTTGTGATAAGGTAATTTGTAATGGGTAACAACTAATAAAAGTAAACAAGGTGCAGCAAGGTGGCCCAATCCTTTTTGTAGCAAAGGACAAGCCTGGACGAACTCTTATATAAAGGAAAGCGCTCCCGAGGACACATGGGGATTATCGTCAAGCTAGTTTTCATCACGCTCATATGATTCGTGTTCGTTACTTTGATAATTTGATATGTCGGTGGACCGGTGCTTGGGTACTGCCCTTCCTTGGACAAGCATCCCACTTATGATTAACCCCTATTGCAAGAATCCGCAACTACAAAAGAAGTATTAAGGTAAACCTAACGATAGCATGAAACATATGGATCCAAATCAGCCCCTTACGAAGCAACGCATAAACTAGGGTTTAAGCTTCTCTCACTCTAGCAACCCATCATCTACTTATTACTTCCCAATGCCTTCCTCTATGCCCAAACAATGGTGAAGTGTCATGTAGTCGACATTCACATAACACCACCAGAGCAAAGATAACATACATATCATCAAAATAGCAAACGAATACCAAATTCACATGACTACTTATAGCAAGACTTCTCCCATGTCCATAGGAAAAACATAACTACTCACAAATCATATCCATGTTCATAATCAGAGGGGTATTAATATGCATAAAGGGTCTGAACGTATGATCTTCCACCAAATAAACCAACTAGTATCAACTACAAGGAGTAATCAACACTACTAGCAACCAACAGGTACCAATCTGAGGTTTTGGGACAAAGATTGGATACAAGAGATGAACTAGGGTTTGAGAGGAGATGGTATTGGTGAAGATGTTGATGGAGATTGACCCCCTCCCGATGAGAGGATCGATGGTGATGATTTCCCCCTCCCGGAGGGATGTTTCCCCGGCAGAACAGCTCCGCCGGAGCCCTAGATTGGTTTCGCCAGGTTCTGCCTCGTGGCGGCGGTGCTTCGTCCCGAAAGCTTCCTCCTGACTTTTTCTAGGATGAAAGACTTCATATAGCAGAAGATGGGCACTGGAAGCCTACCAGGGGGCCCACAAGACAGGGGGCGCGCCCCCACTATCGTGGCCAGGGTGTGGGGCACCTCTAGTTCATTCTTTCGCCAGTATTTTTTATATATTCCAAAATGTGCCTCTGTGAAGTTTTATGACTTTTGGAGTTGTGCAGAATAGGTCTCTAATATTTGCTCTTTTTCCAGCCCAGAATTCCAGCTGCCGGCATTCTCCCTCTTCATGTAAACCTTGTAAAATAAGAGAGAATAGGCATAAGTATTGTGACATAATGTGTAATAACAGCCCATAATGTAATAAATATCGATATAAAAGCATGATGCAAAATGGACGCATCAGCAGCCATATAGGTCAGTACACTGAATGTACTGACAATTTCACACTGTAGAGCAATGCTGAATAATGGCTATCACTACATGCATATTTGGCTGGTGGAGGCTCTAAGTTTAATTTTTTGCATAAAGCTATTTTTTTCCTACAACAAAGGAATGTATTTATTTAACTACCAAGTTTGTTGACAATATTGAGAAGGTTCCTCCAACTCAATCCAAAGTAATAATTATAACCCATCAAATTCATTAAGTAAAGTGATGAGATCAATCAAATAATTCAAGTACCAGATACTCAAGATGTCCATAACCGTGGACACAGCTAATCATGATTAGTTTGTACACTCTGCAGAGGTTTGCACACTTTTCCCCACAAGACTCGATCTCCCTGTTGTATTTCTCGCACCGCATGATGTTTGAGAAACGGATGACCGAGACATAGTCTTTCAGAAGCATTTACTCTTTACTCTGGGTAGACAGTACCACCTACATCCCCTGCATCTGCTAGCCTACCACTAAAAGAGGCACACAACTTACTCAACTATGCTAGAGCCCATAATAGCTTGTGGCTGCACACGGAAGTTTCTAGCATGAATAATCTTATGATCCCTTTGAGCCTAGGTGGCATTCCATAGGGTGATCACACGGGTACTCCGGGATCCCCTTGGGCAAGCACTGGGTTCTCCAGGTGCTCGGGCAAACCACTGGGTGCTCCAGGGTGCTCCAACCAATCCACCTAGATGTGTATTAAAGTAGCCAGCTTAAGTTTCCCTTAGTTATTATCTCTCACAACTTTCATGAATCTCACATACCAGTCCACGTCTACGAGCATAGCATAGCAGTCTAAGCATAACGCAATAATACCCTGGGTTTGAATGCAAGACAATAGGTTCCTACCTTATCAACTACTTCCCAATACCCACATGTTATCACATCCTACTCAAGCAATGTTTGAGGGTTGAAACTAATGCATAAAAACGGGGTAATAAAGGGGTATGATCAAAGTGTGAACTTGCCTTGTACAGTTGATAAGATGATTCACACTCATAACTCCTGATAGTTCTACTCGTCATACTCCGTTCAATCTACCGTAAGCAAGCAATTGCATACATAAGCACTCATGCAAAAGAATCGAAGAAAAGATCTTGGAAAACTTCGAAAACAAGTGATTAACTCTTGCAACATAAAACAATTTCTAACAGTACCAAAATTTTGTGGATTTGGTCTTATCAGAAAGTTTAGGTCAAGAGCTTCAATTTGCAAAAAGAATCAACTCAAACGGAGTTACGGAACTCAAGTTACGGCAAAAATAGTGATTTGAGAAAATTTCATCAAATTCAATTTAAAACTACTCAAATTTGAAATACAATTGTACAAACAGAACTTTAATAAATTTTGAATCTAATGCAAAAATAATCACTCAATCTGGGTCTAAAACATAAAAGTTGTTAACAATCTAAAACAGAAACTATTCTGAAAATTTTAAAACAAAACAAAAAAGAAAAGAAAAACTTTTGATCGGGTAGGGCTACGTGGAACTACGTGATTGGACAAAAACGTCCACCCGTTGGTGGTTACGAGCGGACAACCGAAGCTTAACAGAAAATGATTAGAAAGAAAAAAAAACATACTATCTAATACTAGCCATCTAAAATGAATCGGACGGCTGAGGGGAAAAGCAGGGTTACCGCGGCGGTGGGGGTTGCCAGCGAAGTTGAAGACGGCGGCGGCAGTTCGGCTTCGAGCAGGGAGGCGACCCCGGTGGTCGGCGTCGGCGGCGGAGTAGTCGGGGAGGGGAGGCTCGGCGAGGCGGAGACGACAGAGGGGACGGCGGTGGTCGAAGGCGGCGGCTTCGCGAGCTGGTGGTGGAGTGGATCTCGTCGGAGTTGGAAACTCCGGCGAGCGTGTTTGGTTGGCTGCGAGGGGCTCTGAGCGTGGGATTTGATGAAAAAGAGGCTGGGGTCCGGTGAATTTAAACGAGGGAGGCGTGGAGGAGGGGCAACGCGAGGCGCCCGCGTCGGGCACGGCAACGGCGGCGAACTCGTGCTGGAGGCGGACTCCGGCTCGGGGTGGAAGACGAGCCCGACAGGTGGGCCCCACCTTCGGCGTCAGCGGCAGAGGCTGTTCGGGCTGGCGGGCGTGCTGGTGCGGGCTAGAGAGCGCGCGCACGGCTGGGCTGGCTGGGAGCTAGGTCGGCCCAGTCGGCGGTAAGAAAAAAAATTAAAACAATTTTTTTCAGACAACTAAATAAGAATAAACAACAAAGAATAAAAATTATACATAGGCATATTATATATCAAAATTTCAAAAAAATATTTTCTACAACATGAACATTTTTCTAGCATCAAATAAAATCCAAAATAATTTAAATAAAGCAAAAGTGCGAATGTTGCAATAAAACCTCATAAAAATCATTTTTTAAAACACCAAAATAATTTCAAATTTATTTCTCGCCATTTTTCTACTGTAGGGAATCATTTTATCCTAATTTCCACATATTTTATTTTTGGAGAAAAATAATTTGAATAAAAACCAAATAACTCCCAGTTGAAAATAATTTCAAAGGGACTTTGAATTTGATTTCTTTTAAACTTCCAACTCATATTTCATATGTTTTGAAGAACTCATTTTATGTTCTCTCATGAAAATCATTGAGTTGCATAAAGTTTTTGAAATTTGAAATATTTCCAAATTAAATTCAAATCATTTCAAGAACCCTTTTCATTTATTCAAATGGAAGAAGTCATGTCATATTCTCTCTAGGGTTTTGTGATGAAATGAATTTGAATTCATGGAGAATATAAAAGCAAGATGAATGTTTTGGGAAAGTCATTTTGTTATCTCTCATTTTAACTTTCAAAAAGTTTCGAATTTCACACAAGCAATCACACCGCAATCAAACAAACAACCCAAAACTATTTATTTAATATAACATTCCAAAACTTAGAATTTTGGGATGTTACAAGGAAGACTATCTTGAAGACAGTGAGACAACCCCGAAGACCTGTCTTGGTTTAGTGTTCGAGTTACTGGTCACTACCGCTTGCACAAGCTATTCAAAATCACAATCTAAATCAGTTCGGTTTCTTGAATCTCAGCTACAAGCTGAAAGACATCGATCAGTTGTGCTGCGACAATAAGTGGAAGGACTGCGGAAGTCCCTGGAGCATTCACATGCATACTTTCTGGTGCAACAACAAGTGTTGCAGGATTTTACCGCCAAACAGGACAAAGCTAATAAGCTTGCTAAACTTATTGCCAGCATGGTGGATACCCAGGATAATGTTTCTTGAGCTCTTCTGAAGTTTTTTCAGTTATGCTCTTGTTTTGCTGCCGCGTTTATTTGCATTGATGGCCAATTTTGACGTCCAGTGTATGCAATATGCTGCTTTGTTCCCTATATTTGCACTGATAGCGAACTTTGATGCCCAGTGGATGTAATATGTGTAATAGCTGTAATAGGCTAGCATTAGTTGCTTGCTTATTTATTTCCTTATTGTCTTGTTTAGTTGTTTGCTTGTAGTCACTGCAGTTCTTTTTCTGTGTTTTTCTAGTGGCCACAATAACCTATTTTTGGTAACTAGGCCACAATAATCATGGCAACACACGGACTGTTGTAACCATGGGCCTCCTGCGGGCCGTAGGATCCATGGGCCTTCTATGGGCCGTAGGATCCATGGACTTTCTATGGGCCTTATGATCCATGGGCCTTCTACGGGCCGTAGCGTCCATTGGTCTTCTACGGGCCGTAGGTTCCATGGGCCTTCTATGGGGCGTATAATTATTTCGCCAAACATGGGTCGTACTATTCATGGACCATAACGAGCCGTTAATAGGCCATATTTGATAACGCTATGAAAACAGCCCAATGGATTGACGGGCCACAAACGGGCCCAATGTAACCACGGGCAGAATTTGGCCCACAAACAGAACAAGCAAGTAACGGGCCGTAACTAACCAAATTCTAGAAATGAGCCCAAGAATAAATGGGCCCTTAGAAGGCCGAAAGTTAACACGGGCTGGAAACGGCCGACGGAATAATGGGTCGTTAATGGGTATAAAACGATACACTATTTGCTACCTCTTGAGCATGCGTTGGTTTCCCCTTGAAGAGGAAAGGGTGATGCAGCAAAGTAGCCTAAGTATTTCCCTCAGTTTTTGAGAACCAAGGTATCAATCTAGTAGGAGACTACACGCAAATTGCCTAGTACCTGCACACACAATCAAGAACCTTGCAACCAACGCGATAAAACGGTTGTCAATCCCTTCACGGCCAGTTGCAAAAGTGAGATCTGATAAAGATAATAAGATAAATATTTTTGGTATTTTTGTTGTATAGATTAGAAAATAAAGATTGCAAAATCATAAAGTATAATTATAGATCGGAAACTTATATCATGTAAAGTAGACCCGGGGGCCATAGGTTTCACTAGTGGCTTCTCTCAAGATAGCATATATTACGGTGGGTGAACAAATTACTACCGAGCAATTGATAGAAAAGTGCATAGTTATGAAAATATCTAGGCATGCATCTAGAGTATTAAGTTCATAAGAACAGAGTAACGCATAAGGCAAGATGACATGATCTAGAGGGATAAACTCAAGCATCTACTTCTATTACTCCACACATCGACCGCTATCCAGCATGCATCTAGAGTATTAAGTTCATAAGAACAGAGTAACGCATAAGGCAAGATGACATGATCTAGAGGGATAAACTCAAGCAATATGATATAAACCCCATCTTTTTATCCTTGATGGCAACAATACAATACGTGTCGTTTCCCTTTCTGTCGAGGATCGAGCACCGGAAGATTGAACCCAAAGCTAAGCACTTCTCCCATTGCAAGAAAGATCAATCTAGTAGGCCAAACTAAACCGATAATTCGAAGAAACTTGCAAATATATTAGATCATGCATATAAGAAATTCAGAGAAGAATCAAATCTTGTTCATAGATAATCCTGATCATAAACCCACAATTCATCAGATCTCGGCAAACACATCGCAAAAGGTATTACATCGAATAGAACTCCAAGAAGATCGAGGAGAACTTTGTATTGAGATCCAAAGAGAGAGAAGAAGCCATCTAGCTAATAACTATGGACCCGAAGGTCTATGGTAAACTACTCACACATCATCGGAGAGGCTATGGTGTTGATGTAGAAGCCCTCCGTGATCGAATCCCCCTCCGGCAGATTGCCGGAAAAGGCCCCAAGACGGGACCTCACGAGTACAGAAGGTTGCGGCGGTGGAAAAGTGGTTTCATGGCTTCCCTGGATTTTTTCGGGGTATAGGAGTATATATAGGCGAAAGAAGTAGGTCGGTGGAGCTACGAGGGGCCCACGAGGGTGGGGGCGCGCCTACCCCCCCTGGGCGCGCCCTCCTGCCTCGTTGCTTCCTTGACTTCCACTCCAAGTCTCCTGGGTTGCGTTTGTTCCAAGAAAGATCCTCGCGAAGGTTTCGTTCCGTTTGATATTCATTTTCTGCGAAACACTGAAATAGGCAAAAAACAGCAATTTGCACTGGGCCTTCGGTTAATAGGTTAGTCCCGAAAATAATATAAAAGAGCATATTAAAGCCCATTAAACATCCAAAACAGATAATATAATAGCATGGAACAATCAAAAATTGTAGATACGTTGGAGACGTATCAAGCATCCCCAAGCTTAATTCCTGCTCATCCTCGAGTAGGTAAATGATAAAAACAGAATTTTTTTTGTGGAATGCTACCTAATATAATTTTCAATGTAATTTTCTTTATTGTGGCATGAATGTTCAGATCTGAAACATTCAAGAAAAAAGTTTAATATTGACATAAAAATAATAATACTTCAGGCATACTAACTAAGCAATCATGTCTTCTCAAAATAACATGGCCAAAGAAAGTTATCCCTACAAAATCATGTCTTCTCAAAATAACTTGTGGTTAGATCTCCCCGGCAACGACGCCAGAAATCCTTCTTGCTACCTCTTAAGCATGCGTTGGTTTTCCCTTGAAGAGGAAACGGTGATGCAGCAAAGTAGCGTAAGTATTTCCCTCAGTTTTTTAGAACCAAGGGATCAATCCAGTAGGAGACTACATGCAAATCGCCTAGTACCTGCACAAACAATCAAGAACCTTGCAACCAATATGATAAATGGGTTATCAATCCCTTCACGGCCACTTCCAAAAGTGAGATCTGATAAAGATAATAAGATAAATATTTTTGGTATTTTTGTTGTATATTTGAGAAAACAAAGATTGCAAAATAGTAAAGTAGAATTATAGATCGGAAACTTATATGATGTAAAGTAGACCCGGGGGCCATAGGTTTCACTAGTGGCTTCTCTTAAGATAACATATATTACGGTGGGTGAATATCTAGGCATGATCATGAACATAGGCATCACGTCCGTTTCAAGTAGACCGAAACTATTCTTCATCTACTACTATTACTCCACACATCGACCACTATCAAGCATGCATCTAGTGTATTAAGTTCATAAGAACAGAGTAACGCATTAGGAAAGATGACATGATGTAGAGGTATAAACTCAAGCAATATGATATAAATGCCATCTTTTTATCATCGATGTCAACAATACAATAAGTGTCGTTTCCCTTTCTGTAAATGGGATCGAGCACCACAAGATTGAACCCAAAGCTAAGCACTTCTCCCATTGCAAGAAAGATCAATCTAGTAGGCCAAACTAAACCGATAATTCCAAGAGATTTGCAAAGATATTAAATCATACATATAAGAATTCAGAGAAGAATCAAATCTTGTTCATAGACAATCTTGATCATAAACCCACAATTCATNTATCTAGGCATGATCATGAACATAGGCATCACGTCCGTTTCAAGTAGACCGAAACTATTCTTCATCTACTACTATTACTCCACACATCGACCACTATCAAGCATGCATCTAGTGTATTAAGTTCATAAGAACAGAGTAACGCATTAGGAAAGATGACATGATGTAGAGGTATAAACTCAAGCAATATGATATAAATGCCATCTTTTTATCATCGATGTCAACAATACAATAAGTGTCGTTTCCCTTTCTGTAAATGGGATCGAGCACCACAAGATTGAACCCAAAGCTAAGCACTTCTCCCATTGCAAGAAAGATCAATCTAGTAGGCCAAACTAAACCGATAATTCCAAGAGATTTGCAAAGATATTAAATCATACATATAAGAATTCAGAGAAGAATCAAATCTTGTTCATAGACAATCTTGATCATAAACCCACAATTCATCGGATCTCGGCAAACACACCGCAAAAAGTATTACATCGAATAGAACTCCAAGAAGGTCGAGGAGAACTCCGTATTGAGATCCAAAGAGAGAGAAGAAGCCATCTAGCAAATAACTGTGGACCCGAAGATCAGTGGTAAACTACTCACACATCATCAGAGAGGTTATGGTGTTGATGTAGAAGCCCTCCGTGACCGAATCCCCCTCCGGCAGATCGCCGGAAAAGGCCCCATGATGGGATCTCACGGGTACAGAAGGTTGCGGCGGTGGAAAAGTGGTTTCGTGGCTATCCTGGATGTTTTCGAGGTATAGGAGTATATATAGGCGAAAGAAGTAGGTCGGTGGACCTACGAGGGGCCCACGAGGGTGGGGCTACGCCTACCCCCCTGGGCGCGCTCTCCTGCCTCGTGGCTGCCTCGTTGCTTCCTTGACTTCCACTCCAAGTCTCCTGGGTTGCGTTTGTTCCAAGAAAGATCCTCGCGAAGGTTTCGTCCCGTTTGGATTCTGTTTGATATTCCTTTTCTGCGAAACACTGAAATAGGCAAAAAAACAGCAATTTGCACTGGGCCTTCGGTTAATAGGTTAGTCCCAAAAATAATACAAAAGAGCATATTAAAGCCCATTAAACAACCAAAACAGATAATATAATAGCATGGAACAATAAAAAATTATAGATACGTTGGAGACGTATCACTATTCATTATGGGCTAGTTTCATCTCGGGCATTTATTGGGCCCAGAGATACGAAGGGCCTCATATGGGCCGAAAGACATCATGGGCCATACATGGGCCGGAAGTAACAACGGGCTGGAATCATATTGACGCCCAGATGAAGCTACTGGGCTTAATTCCGATAGGCCGTAACGGGCCGGGAGTTAGCGGGCCGTAAATGGGCGATTTTGAACAAACCGTTAATAGGCTTTCCCTGGGCCGGCCCGTTACCTTTTAACCAAGTCAATCGGGCCGGCCTTTTTACCGGAATGGGCATCTGTTGAGCCGTGCCACGTGTCGACGTATCATAGGCGCCTCCTGTCCAATGAGTTGATGACATCTGTCCCAACGGTGAGCCAACACGTGTTTCCACTGGCCAATGAGAATTTTACACGTGGAAAATCACCGTTGGTCCGGGATGTTAACGGGTTATCGGATCCAAAACCGGACCTGATAGCTTAACGGTGACCTGTTATGGTGGATGCCATGCATCGATCACCCTTGACGAAAACACTTCTATGACGCGCGATTTATCGTCATGGAAGTGAACACTTCCGTGATGATAATTTTGGTAATGTCATGGAACACTTCTATGACAGCACATGTATGACTATCTTGATTCTGTCATATAATCGTCATGGATGTAGATGCATGACAGAAAACATGACCTACTGTGACAAACACGTATCATCACGGAAGTGTATTTTTTTGTAGTGGCCCCAACCGATGTTCGAGGAGGGCACAAGATACCTGGGCGCGCCAGGGGGTGCCCGGCGCCCCCTGGTGGGTTGTGGCCATGTTGGCCCCCGTTTGCATTGATTCCACCTCCCAAAAATCATAAATATCACAAAATAATTCTCCGTCAATTTTTTTCGCGTTTGGACTTCGTTTGATATGGATTTTCTATGAAACAAAAAACATGAAACAAATAGGAACTAGCACTAGGCACTGGATCAATAGGTTAGTCCAATAAATCATATAAAAAGTTGCCCAAAATATGTGAAAGTTGTATAATATTGGCATGAAAAAAATCAAAAATTATAGATACGACGGAGAAGTATCAGTGGTGGTGGGTGATGACCCACAAGTATACGGGGTCAATCATAGTCCTTTCAATAAGTAAGAGTGTTGAACCCAGCGAGGAGCAAAAGGAGATGACAAGCGGTTTTCAGCAAGGTATTTTCGGCGAGCACTGAAATTATCGGTAACAAAGAGTTTGATAGCAAGGTAATTTGTAACGAGCAACAAGTAGCAACTGTAACAAAGGTGCAGCAAGGTAGCCCAATCCTTTTTATAGTAAAAGACAGGCCGGAACTTTCTCTTATAGCAAGCAAATCATTCTTGAGGACACATGGGAATTCACCTAGTCAATTTCATCATGTTTGTTTGATTCGCATTCGTTACTTTGATAATTTGATATGTGGGTGGATCGGTGCTTGGGTGTTGTTCTTACTTGAACAAACATCCCACGTATGATTACCCCCTCTCGCAAGCATCCGCAACTATGAGAGAAGAATTAAGATAAATCTAACCATAGCATGAAACATATAGATCCAAATAAGCCCCTTACGGAATAGCGCATAAACTAGGGTTTGAGCTTCTACTCCCTCTGTCCGGAAAAGGTTGTCCCCATGGCAATTTTTAAAAATCCCTCCGCAAATTGCCAACAAAAACCGCACTCCCTTTTCTTCTCCCCTCCTCATGCCCCGCTTGTCCGGAGCTCCCCTGCTCGTGCCCCCCTCTCCTCCCACGCATGAGCTCCCTGCCCTCCCTCCCGGCGTCGGAGCTCCCCTTTTCTGCTCACCCGTGCAGCTTCCCCAGGGTTCGTCGGAGCTCTCCTCCCCCACGCCTCCGTCATTTTGCTTCCCCAGGTGAGAAGACACAATTTCTTCGGTCTGCTCTCTGACGGATGCATCTGATACGTCTCCAACGTATCTATAATTTTTGATTGTTCCATGTTATTATATTATCCGTTTTAGATGTTTAATGGGCTTTATTATGCACTTTTATATTATTTTTTTGGGACTAACCTACTAACCGGAGGCCCAGTGCAAATTGTTGTTTTTTTGCCTATTTCAGTGTTTCGCAGAAAAGGAATATCAAACAGAATCCAAACAGAATGAAACCTTCGGGAGAGTTATTTTTGGAAAAAACGTGATCCAGGAGACTTGGAGTGGACGTCAAGGAAACAACGAGGCGGCCACGAGGCAGGGAGGTGAGCCCAGGGGGTAGGTGCGCCCCCACCCTCGTGGGCCCCTCGTGGCTCCACCGACCTACTTTCTTCACCTATATATACTCATATACCCTGAAAACATCCAAGAGCACCATGAAACCCTATTTCCACCGCCGCAACCTTCTGTACCCGTGAGATCCCATCTTGGGGCCTTTTCTGGCGATCCGCCGGAGGGGGAATCGATCACGGAGGGCTTCTACATCAACACCATAGCCTCTCTGATGATGTGTGAGTAGTTTATCATAGACCTTCGGGTCCATAGTTATTAGCTAGATGGCTTCTCTCTCTTTGGATCTCAATAAAAAGTTCTCCTCAATTCTCTTGGAGATCTATTCGATGTAATTCTTTTTGCGGTGTATTTGTCGAGATCCGATGAATTTTTGGTTTATGATCAAGATTATCTATGAACGATATTTGGTTCTTCTCTGAATTCTTATATGTATGATTTGTTATCTTTGCAAGTCTCTTCGAATTATCAGTTTGGTTTGGCCTACTAGATTGATCTTTCTTGCAACGGGAGAAGTGCTTAGCTTTGGGTTCAATCTTGCGGTGTCCTTTCCCAGTGACAGCAGGGGTAGCAAGGAACGTATTGTATTGTTGCCATCGAGGATAAAAATATGGGGTTTATATCATATTGCTTGAGTTTATCCCTCTACATCATGTCATCTTGCCTAATGCGTTACTCTGTTCTTATGAACTTAATACTCTAGATGCATGCTGGATAGCGGTCGATGTGCGGAGTAATAGTAGTAGATGCAGAATCGTTTCGGTCTACTTGTCGCGGACGTGATGCCTATATACATGATCATGCATTGATAATCTCATAACTATGCGATTTTCTATCAATTGCTCAACAGCAATTTGTTCACCCACCATAGATTATGCTATCTTGAGAGAAGCCACTAGTGAAACCTATGGCCCCCGGGTCTATTTTCCATCATATAAGTTTCCGATCTATTTTATTTTGCAATATTTACTTCACAATCTATATCATAAAAATACCAAAAGTATTTATCTTAATATCTCTATGAGATCTCACTTTTGCAAGTGGCCGTGAAGGGATTGACAACCCCTTTATCGCGTTGGTTGCAAGGCTCTTGTTTGTTTGTGCAGGTACAAGGCGACTTGCGTGTAACCTCCTACTGGATTGATACCTTGGTTCTCAAAAACTGAGGGAAATACTTACGCTACTTTGCTGCATCACCCTTTGATGTCTACTACACAACCTTCTTCTTGTAGACGTTGTTGGGCCTCCAAGTGCAGAGGTTTGTAGGACAGTAGCAAATTTCCCTCAAGTGGATGACCTAAGGTTTAGCAATCCGTGGGAGGCGTAGGATGAAGATGGTCTCTCTCAAACAACCCCGTAACCAAATAGCAAAGAGTCTCTTGTGTCCCCAACACACCCAATACAATGGTAAATTGTATAGGTGCACTGGTTCGGCGAAGAGATGGTGATACAAGTGCAATATGGATGGTAGATATCAGTATTTGTAATCTGAAAATATAAAAACAGCAAGGTAGCAAGCGATAAAAGTGAGCGTAAATGGTATTGCAATGCTAGGAAACAAGTCCCAGGGTTCATACTTTCACTAGTGCAAGTTCTCTCAGCAATAATAACATAATTGGATCATATAACTATCCCTCAACATGCAACAAAGAGTCACTCCAAAGTCACTAATAGCAGAGAACAAACGAAGAGATTATTGTAGGGTACAAAACCACCTCAAAGTTATTCTTTCGGATCGATCTATTCAAGAGTTCGTACTAGAATAACACCTTAAGACACATATCAATCAAAACCCTAATGTCACCTAGATACTCCAATGTCACCTCAAGTATCCGTGGGTATGATTATATGATATGCATCACACAATCTCAGATTCATCTATTTAACCAACACAAAGAACTTCAAAGAGTGCCCCAAAGTTTCTATCGAAGAGTCAAGACGAAAACCTGTGCCAACCTCTATGCATAGATTCCCAAGGTCACGGAACCCGCAAGTTGATCACCAAAACATACATCAAGTGAATCAATAGAATACCCCATTGTCACCACGGGTATCCCGCGCAAGACATAAATCAAGTGTTCTCAAATCCTTAAAGACTCAATTCGATAAGATAACTTCAAAGGGAAAACCCAATCCATTACAAGAGAGTAGAGGGGGAGAAACATCATAAGATCCAACTATAATAGCAAAGCTCGCGATACATCAAGATCGTGGCAAATCAAGAACACGAGAGATAGAGAGATCAAACACATAGCTACTGGTACATACCCTCATCCCCGAGGGTGAACTACTCCCTCCTCGTCATGGAGAGCGCCGGGATGATGAAGATGGCCACCGGAGAGGGATTCCCCCCGTCCAGCAGGGTGCCGAAACGGGTCTAGATTTGTTCTCTGTGGCTACAAAGGCTTGCGGAGGCGGAACTCCCGATCTAGGTTATGTTCTAGGGGTTTCTGTATATATAAGAGGTTTTGGCATCGAGAACAAGTCAGGGGGGTCTTCGGGCTGTCCACGAGGTAGGGGGCACGCCTAGGGGGGTGTGTGCGCCCCCCACCCTCGTGGGCAGCCCGGGACTCTTCTGGGCCAACTCTTTTACTCCATGGCCTTCTTGTTGTCCAAAAATAAGCTCCATGAAATTTCAGGTCAATTGGACTCCGTTTGATTTTCCTTTTCTGCGATACTCGAAAACAAGGAAAAAACAGAAACTGGCACTGGGCTCTAGGTTAAAAGGTTAGACCAAAAAATCATATAAAAAGCATATAAATTCATATAAAACATCCTAGAAGGATAATATAATAGCATTGAAAAATAAAAATATAGATACGTTGGAAACCTATCACCCTTTCCTCTTCGAGGGAAAACCAACGCATTCTCAAGAGGTAGCAAGAAGGATTTCTGGCGCCGTTGCCGGGGAGGCTTACGCCAAGTCAACTCAAGATTTGATCTCCCAACAACTAGCCAATCCTGGCGCCCTTGCCGGGGAGATCTACGCACAAGTCAAGACATACCAAGTACCCATCACAAACTCATATCCCTCGCATTACATTATTTGCTATTTGCCTCTCGTTTTTCTCTCCCCCACTTCACCTTTTCCATTTTATTCGCCCTCTTTTTTCCATACGTCTCTTTTCACTTGCTTCTTGTGTGTCTGATTGCTCTGATGACCTTGCCTAAAAACATTGATCCTCACCTTATAAGGTTGGAAGAAATTGAAAACAACGTTAGAAGCTTTATGACTTTGCAATTTGAGCATAATAATTTCTTTAGAAACAAGCTTAAAGAACAATAAACTTTATGGAGTACATGAATAAAGAGCTTGATGATATGTCTAAGGAATTTTACGGTTTGAAATCTCACTTTGCTCATCTTGAAAACTTAATAGCCCAAATTTCGGATAAGCAGGCCACCTTAGTTAATAAGATGGCCGCCAAACCGGAAGAGCTAGAAGATAATAAGGATGAAGATCTAAAAGTGATTGATGTGTCTCCTATTAAATCTTTGTTTTGCAATATGAATCTTGATAATGATGGGACTGGAGATGAGTCAACTTTAGTTACAAGGCGTCCCAATGATTCGGAGTCTTTAGATCTTGATGCAAAAATTGGTAAAAGTGGGATTGAAGAGGTCAAAACTTTACATAGCAATGAACCCACTATTTTGGATTTCAAGGAATTTAATTATGATAATTTCCCTTTGATAGATTGTATTTCCTTGTTGCAATCCAAGTTAAATTCTCCTCATGCTTATAGTCAAAATAAAGCTTTTACCAAACATACCGTTGATGCTTTAATGCAGCCTTATGAAGAAAAAGCTTGAATTAGAAGTTTCTATCCCTAGAAAACTTTATGATGAGTGGGAACCTACTATTAAAATTAAGATTAAAGATCATGAATGCTATGCTTTGTGTGATTTGAGTGCTAGTGTTTTCACGATTCCAAAGACTTTGTGTGATGTGTTAGGTTTCTGTGAATTTGACGATTGTTCTTTAAACTTGCATCTTGCGGATTCCACCATTAAGAAACCTATCAGAAGAATTAATGATGTTCTTATTGGTGCAAATAGGAATTATGTGCCCGTAGATTTTATTGTTCTTGATATAGATTGCAATCCTCCATGTCCTATTATTCTTGGTAGACCTTTCCTTAGAATGATTGGTGCAATTATTGATATGAAAGAAGGAAATATTAGATTCCAATTTCCGTTAAGGAAGGGCATTGAGAAATTTCCTAGAAATAAAATTATATTACCGTATGAATCTATTATGAGAGCCACTTATGATTTGCATACCAAAGATGATGATACCTAGATCTATTCTTGCTTTTATGCCTAGCTAGGGGCGTTAAAGGATAGCGCTTGTTGGGAGGCAACCCAATTTTATTTTTGTTTCTTGATTTTTGTTCCTGTTTAGTAATAAATAATTCATCTAGCCTCTGTTTAGATGTGGTTTTATGTTTTAATTAGTGTTTGTGCCAAGTAAAACCTATAGGATCTTCTTGGGTGATAATTATTTGATCTTGCTGAAAAAGACAGAAACTTTCTGCCCACGAAAACAATTGTTAAAAATCACCAGAAAGCTATAAAATACTAATTCCAATTGAAGTAGATCAATAATCAAATTATCTAGGTCGTCCTATTCAGGTAGAATTTTTGAGTCACAGAAAGTTTGCGTTTGATACCGATTACTACAAACTGTTTTGTTTTTGACAGATTCTGTTTTTCGTGTGTTGTTTGCTTATTTTGATGAATCTATTGCTTGTTTCGGGGGGTATGAACCATAGAGAAGTTGGAATACAGTAGGTTCAACATCAATATAAATAAATAATGAGTTCATTACAGTACCTTAAAGTGGTGATTTGTTTTATTTCGCTAACAGAGCTCATGAGATTTTCTGTTGAGTTTTGTGTTGTGAAGTTTTCAAGTTTTGGGTAGAGATTTGATGGATTATGGAATAAGGAGTGGAAAGAGCCTAAGCTTGTGGATCCCAAGGCACCCCAAGGTAAAATTTAAGGACAACCAAAAGCCTAATCTTGGGGATGCCCCGGAAGGCATCCCCTCTTTCGTCTTCATCTATCGGTAACTTTACTTGAGGCTATATTTTTATGCACCACATGATATGTGTTTTGCTTGGAGCGTCTTGTATGATTTGAGTCTTTTATTTTTAGTTTTCCACATTCATACTTGTTGTACACACCTTTTGGAGAGACACACATGAATGGGAATTTATTAGAATACTCTATGTGCTCCACTTATATCTTTTAAGCAAGATAATTTTGCTCTAGTGCTTCGCTTATATCGTTTTAGAGCACGGTGGTGGTTTATTTTATAGAAATTATTGATCTCTAATGCTTCACTTATGTTATTTTGAGAGTCTTTTAGAACAGCATGGTAATTTGCTTTGGTTAAAAAATTAGTCCTAATATGATGAACATCCAAGAAGGGTATAATAAAAACTATCATATAAAGTGCGTTGAATACTATGAGAAGTTTGATACTTGATAATTGTTTTGAGATATAAAGATGGTGATATTAGAGTCATGCTAGTGGAGTAGTTGTGAATTTGAGAAATACTTGTTCTAAATTTTGTGATCCCGTAGCATGCACGCATGCTGAACCGTTATGTGATGAAGTCGGAGCATGATTTATTTATTGATTGTCTTCCTTATGAGTAGCGATCGAGGACGAGCGATGGTCTTTTCCTACCAATGTATCCCCCTAGGAGCATGCGCGTAGTACTTCGTTTCGATAACTAATAGATTTTTGCAATAAGTATGTGAGTTCTTTATGACTAATGTTGAGTCCATGGATTATACGCACTCTCACCCTTCCACCATTGCTAGCCTCTCTAGTATCGCGCAACTTTCGGCGATACCATACACCCACCATTACCTTCCTCCAAACAGCCACTATACCTACCTATTATGGCATTTCCATAGCCATTCCGAGATATATTGCCATGCAACTTTCCACAGTTCCGTTTATTATGACATGCGCCATCATTGTCATATTGCTTTGCATGATCATGTAGTTGACATCGTATTTGTGGCAAAGCCACCTTTATAGTTCTTTCATACATGTCACTCTTGATTCACTGCATATCCCGGTACACCGCCGGAGGCATTCACATAGAGTCATATTTTGTTCTAAGTACTCAGCTGTAATTTTTTGAGTTGTAAGTAGATAAAAGTGTGATGATCATCATTATTAGAGCATTGTCCCAAGTGAGGAAAGGATGATGGAGACGATGATTCCTCCACAAGTCGGGATGAGACTCTGGACGGAAAATAAGAATAAATAAAAAAAGAGGCCATAAAAAAAGAGAAAAAGGCCCAAATAAAAAAAAATATAAAATGAGAGAAAAAGAGAGAAGGGACAATGTTACTATCCTTTTACCACACTTGTGCTTCAAAGTAGCACCATGATCTTCATGATAGAGAGTCTCCTATGTTGTCACTTTCATATACTAGCGGGAATTTTACATTATAGAACTTGGCTTGTATATTCCAATAATGGGCTTCCTCAAAATGCCCTAGGTCTTCATGAGCAAGCGAGTTGGATGCACACCCACTTAGTTTCTTTTGTTGAGCTTTCATACACTTATACATCTAGTGCATCCGTTGCATGGCAATCCCTACTCACTCACGTTGATATCTATTGATGGGCATCTGCCTAGCCCGTTGATACGCCTATTTGATGTGAGACTACCTTGTCCTTTTTGTCTTCTCCACAACCACTATTCTATTCCACATATAGTGCTATGTCCATGGCTCACGTGCATGTATTGCGTGAAGATTGAAAAAGTTTGAGAACATCAAAAGTATGAAGCAATTGCTTGGCTTGTCATCGGGGTTGTGCATGATTTAAATATTTTGTGTGATGAAGATAGAGCATAGCCAGA
>LR880968.1:767083693-767106274 GCA_904067115.1 Aegilops sharonensis
CCTACTAGATTGATCTTTCTTGCAATGGGAGAAGTGCTTAGCTTTGGGTGCAACCTTGCGGTGTCCTTTCCCAGTGACAGCAGGGGCAGCAAGGCACGTATTGTATTGTTGCCATCGAGGATAAAAAGATCGGGTTTATATCATATTGCATGAGTTTATCCCTCTACATCATGTCATCTCGCCTAATGCGTTAGTCTGTTCTTATGAACTTAATACTCTAGATGCATGCTGGATAGCGGCCGATGTGTGGAGTAATAGTAGTAGATGTAGAATCGTTTCGGTCTACTTGTCACGGACGTGATTCCTATATACATGATCATGCCTAGATATTCTCATAACTATGCACTTTTCTATCAATTGCGCGACAGTAATTTGTTCACCCACTGTAGATTATGCTATCTTGAGAGAAGACACTAGTGAAACCTATGGCCCCCGGGTCTATTTTCCATCATATAAGTTTCCGATCTATTTTGTTTTGCAATCTTTACTTTCCAATCTACATCATAAAAATACCAAAAATATTTATCTTATTATCTCTATCATATCTCACTTTTGCAAATGGCAGTGAAGGGATTGACAACCCCTTTATCGCGTTGGTTGCAAGGTTCTTGTTTGTTTGTGCAGGTACAAGGCGACTTACGTGTAACCTCCTACTAGATTGATACCTTGGTTCTCAAAAACTGAGGGAAATACTTACGCTACTTTGCTGCATCACCCTTTCCTCTTCAAGGGAAAACCAACGCATGCTCAAGAGGTAGCAGCATCCTTCCATGATGGCAGCGTGCCGGAATTAGCCCTGCCCATGGTCAACCTCGTCAACCTCGCCGTCAACCTCGTCCACGAAGCCGGTCCACGCAGATCGACCAATGGGAGCCATGAGGTTCATGAGTTGTACGAGCCGGATCCCAGCGAGCGCCTCATGTACCACAACGGAACCATGCTCAGCAGTGACATCCCTGTATGCTCAACGGCATCAAGACTGAATTTTTGTATCCTTCCCCACATCAGTCAGGTGAGATCACTATCCTGTCCTGTAGTCTCTTACTCCCTTTCCTCTAGGCATAGCTAGGTTGAATCTCACACATATTGTGCTCTAGCTGATTCATCTGTGTGTTCTAGCATTCTCCTGCCAATGCATACCGATATGAAACTTCCTTTTTTATTTAATTTGTTGAGCTATTGCTACTGCTTAATCAAACAATGCATACTGGTCTGTTGCTGCTTATGTTTGGGACTTTGGGGTGCTGCGTCAATGTGCATCAAACATGATTAAGTTTTTTGTTGTGATAATCCAAAATGCTTCAGACTGCATAAAATGGTTCTTTTGCTGTGATAATCCAAAATGCTTCTTTTTGGTACAAATGCTTCAGACTGCATAAAATGCTTCTTTTTGCTGTGATAATCCAAGATTATAACAAGTATCATTACTTTCCCAATCATAATCATCACAATGAGTAATAGGCATAACAATAATAGGAGCAACATCATTTGGGACGGATACCTTTTTGCCTTTCCTTCTCCGTCTTTTCTTTTTCTTCTTCACATCATGTGTGGGTTTAATCACCTTTTTGGAGCTCCTTATTGATGAGATTGGTTGAATAAAAAGCTCATTCTCGTTACCTGATTCATCATAAGAAAAAATAGGAGGATATTGGGAAACCTCTTCCCCTTCATTAGTATTCTCTTCATCTTCTATTTGTTTTCTTGTCTTTAAGTAATTGGCAACATAAGGATTCTCAATGCAATTTACTGCACAATATATATAAATTTCCTCTAGATCAAAATCAAAAACTCTCTTAAGGTTATATTCTGGAATACCCTTAGTTATACGTTTCATTTCTTCATATCCCAGAAGAAAACCAAGTTCGTTATGATACGCAAGTGTCGGGGAGGGCTGATCTTGTCCCGCGAACACCTACGGGACCTGGGTCCCTTGTGGTTCGGAGGGGGGCGGAGATTGCACAAAGATTAGATCGAGGCGATGCACACGAGCAGGCTTACCTAGCTTCGGAGCTCTCCGGAGAGATAATACTCCTACTGCTGCTTTAGTGGATTATCTTGAGTTCTTGCTAGGGAGCAATGGAAGCTACAAGACCTAGCCTGGGTGTGGTTTCGTATGAGTAGGATGAACTATGCCGGAGCTGAGCCGAACCCCCTCTACGTTGCACTCGGGCCTCCTTTTATAGGCACAAGGGGTTACCACATGTGGCAAGTAGACAAGGGCAAGATAGTAAAAACATAGGTTGGTACACCGCTTTGTACAGTGTAGAGTAATCTATACCTAACTCTGACGGCAAAGGACAAGAGTCATCAATGCCCGTCTCAGTCGCCCGAACAGTGTAACAGGGACCGTCAAGTGCGCCTCCGTTTGCCACGATGGTAGCTTGTCAGCGCCGCTTGTCGCTGTTCCCCGCTGGCGGCACAGCCCGTCGACACGCGTGCTTGGGAGAGTCCCGTGGCGACACGTTGGCGGGTGAGCTGGAGCGGAGATGAAGAGAGGTCGCCCGACCCGGCAAGCGCCTTGCCGCGGCAGGAACCTTGTCGCGCCTGGGGGCTCGGCGCCCACCAAGTCTTCCCGGCAAGCTCCTCTTGCCGGGGTCTTGTTTCCTTCGCGCCCTGAGTGGCCTTCCCGGCAAGCTCCTCTTGCCGGGGTCTTGACTACTTTGTTCTTGAATGGCCCCGAAGGAGCCGCTGAGGGCCTTGGCAGACGCCCGGCAAGGCTTGCCACGAGGACGCTGCGACTGCCCGTGCACGATCTCGGGGTACTAGGGTACCTCTACTTTAGTACACCGACAGGAGCCCCCGGGTCTGGGCCATACGTGGTGCCGAGTGCTGTTGGGCCAGGCCCAAGACAGGGCACGGGCACGCGCGGCCTGGGTCCAAACCAAATCCACTCCGTATCCGCCGCGTTCCCCTGTAACAGCACGCGTCAATTGCGGCGTCGTGGGGGAAGTGGGCGTCGTGCGAGGTCGCCTCATCTGTCGCCTCAGCTCTGAATCCCCGCCACGTGGTTCCCATGCTCTTGGGGTCACGGACGGTGGAAGTGGGAAACTGGGCCGTTGCGAGCAGAGGCAGCGGGTCTGCCCCGATTCCCTGCGCTTCCTACGCCTTGATTCGCTGAGCGGGGCGGTAGAGCCCCCACCTTGCTTATTTTAAGAAGGGCGGAAGGGGGGGGGGGTGCAGAAACCCGCACTCTCTCATCTCCTCCTTTCCTCAGCTTCTGCTCCCCCTTCTCTCGCTCGTCATGGAGAGAGGGAACCTTGGTTCTTCATCGGTGGCGGCGAGGGTCGCCGCTAGACAGCGCACCCCTCCCAATCCCTCGCCCGGGGTGGCAGAGCCAGCCACAAGGGGAAGAGGGAGGGGGCGAGGTCGTGGACGAGGTCGAGGTGCTCGGGGAAGAGGCGGACGGGGCGGCGAGCCGTCTCCGCCTCCGCAGGCGGTTCCCCTCCGGGGGCGAGGTCGTGGACGAGGTCGAGGCGCTCGGGGAAGAAGCGGGCGGGGCGGCGCATCGTCTCCGCCTCCGCCGGCGGTTCTCCTCCCCGCGGCGGTCCATACAGCGGACGACCCTTGCGAGTTCTTCGTCAAGCTGCGCCGGGCGCCTCGTCGTCGCCTCCGGCTTCCAGCTCCGTTCGCGAGCGCGATGGAGTCGGATCCGCCCGAGACACTGAGATTGCACATGAGGGGCTGTGGGATCAGCGGCACGCGAGTCCGCGTTGTATTCCCAACACCTAATGTGATGTATCTTCATCGTGGGTGGAAGACGTTCGCCCGCATCCACAACCTGTTGGTGGGGTTTACCCTCCATTTTAAGTTAATGGAGGGCGATCTCCTCTCCGTCAAGGTCTTCGGGGATCTCGGCACTCGGGCGAGGTGTTGTGTGGATAGCTCCTCCGACAGCGAAGATTCCTCCTCGAGCGAGAGTGACGAGGAGGGCAGCGACATCGACGACGAGGGTAGCGGGCCCAACTAGTTGTCGGGCGCCGCTCCGTGCGTCACCGGTGACCCCATCATCCGTGTCGCCGGCTCCTTGAACTCCCCGGGGTCGTCTCCTTGGGCCACTGGCGTAGGGAGGCTGCAGAAGGGGAAGAGGGATGGCGACAAGGCCGTCAAGTCGGAGTACGAGGGCGTAGCGCCCTCGACAGCGTGCTGACGTCCTACCGCCCCATCTTCGAGTCCCGCTTTCGACGCCGACGTCTCCGTCAAGCCCTCGGAGAGTCCCCGGGATGTTCTCTTGGTGCCTTCTGGCACCTGTAGCTCACCTAGGCGCTCCGTTTGCCCTTCTCACCTCTTTGACCTACCTCCTGAATATAGGGACAGGAAAAGGATTACGGGCATCTTATCTTTTTAATTTGTAAGCCTTCGGGCCTTATCTGCATTTAAAACTTGTAATCCTCTCTTTCATGTTTTTCATTCTCCACGGACTGTATCCGAGAAGGATGTTTTTAATGAAAAAGGGATGTTTGAAGAGGGACGAAAGGCTTATCTGATACCGCAGCCCCCGGCAACTCTGACTTGCCGCAGCCCCCGGCAACCCTCGCTTGCCGGGGCTTGGGTGCCGGCACGCCCTTCTTCTATTCGCTGCTATTCCAGTTCTGAGAACGATTTATCCAGTGCCGCAATAAGTTATTCTTGTAATATAACTTTACTGTGGGCAATATTTGCTATGTTACTTCCTTTACTCGAATTTTGGCTTTGTATGTTACTGCCCTACGCCTTTCAGGGAAACTTGCCGGTGCTGGCACCCTTGCCGCGAGCGCCGAGTGCGGAACTTCAGCAGCCTGCTGGCGGGGTCGCTACCGACAAGCAACCTTGTCACGGACTAGCCGCAGCTCACTTAAGTTGTTGAGCGGACTCGAAACAAAGTAAGGGCGCGACCAGTCACGATTTGGTTCCTTTGCGCGCAGGTTTTTCATACAAAGCGCGGTCGTTCAAGGAAAATAACTTTTAAGAAAATCGAATGCTCAAACTTTTGCAACTTAGCTTTCTGTTGTCCATTTTCCGGCAAGGCGACAGTTCCTCGAGCGACGCTTGGTGGCCCACACTATTATCTTCTCCTTCCCCCCGGTTAACTTGTGGGTGGATGACCCTTCTTCTTGTTTGAGAAGAAAGAAGAGAAAATAAAGTTATGGAGCTTAGTGGCTCATTATCGCTTACCGGGCGTGGATGCTGCACAAGATGTTAGTAAACACATGCATATATGATTATGAGGGCATGTATTGACAAGTTGTGCGCGACACATAGGCTTTACTGATGCGCGGGGTCTGCGCCCGGCTTTGTACAAAGGATTACATGCAACAGCGGCAAGACTTGTACAAAAGGGTGGTTGCCGGAACAGGTTCCGGCAACCGCGCCTTATGGGTATAACTTGCAAAGATGTTCTATATTCCAGGAATTGCTCACCGGAGCACCATCTTCGGTCTCGAGGCGGACAGCGCCGGGCCTAGTGACTCATTTCACCCGATAAGGGCCTTCCCACTTCGGCGTCAACTTGTTGGAATTCTTGGCGGATTGAACGCGCCGAAGAACAAGGTCGCCTTCCTCGAAGCTTCTGGCATTAACTTTGCGGCTATGGTAGCGACGCAAAGCTTGCTGGTAACGAGCAGCTCGTACAGCAGCCTGAAGACGATCTTCCTCGAGGAGCAGCGCGTCGTCTTGTCGCAGCTGCTCTTGCTCAAGCTCATCATAAGCGAGCACTCGAGGTGACCCGTACACGAGTTCAGTGGGGAGAACTGCCTCTGCTCCATAGACTAGAGCGAAAGGTGTCTGGCCAGTGGCTCGATTTGGCGTCGTCCTGATCGACCAAAGAACCACCGGCAGCTCCTCGATCCAGTTTCTTCCGCACTTGCGCAGCTTGTCGAAAGTTCTGGTCTTGAGTCCTCGCAGCACTTCTGCGTTTGCTCTCTCTGCTTGACCATTGCTTCTCGGATGAGCAACAGAAGCAAAGCAGATCTTGGTGCCAAGATCTTGGGCGTACTGCATGAAGGTGCGGCTCGTGAACTGTGTGCCGTTGTCGGTGATGATTCTGTTAGGAATCCCGAAACGACAAACAATTGACCTGAAGAACTTGACCGCTGACTGTGCTGCCACCTTCCTTACTGGTTCCACTTCTGGCCACTTTGTGAACTTGTCGATCGCAACGTACAAGTACTCAAAGCCCCCGACAGCTCGGGGGAAAGGGCCGAGGATGTCGAGCCCCCAGACCGAGAAGGGCCAGGATAAAGGGATCGTCTGGAGAGCTTGAGCTGGTTGGTGTATCTGTTTGGAAAGGAACTGGCACGCTTCACACTTGGTTACTTGTGCAGTTGCATCCTGGAGGGCTTCTGGCCAGAAGAAACCTTGCCGGAAAGCTTTGCCGGCAAGCGCTCTTGCGCCGATGTGGTGACCACATATGCCTCCATGTACCTCTGCCAACAGCTTATGTCCATCTTCCCGGCAAATGCACTTCAATTTCACACCGTTGAGTCTTCTTCTGTACAGGATGTTGTCAACAAACTGGTACATACTTGACTGTCGGGCTACTTTTTCCGCTTCTTCTTGCTCTTCGGGAAGTTCTCCTGTCTGAAGGAAATGATCGATTTGATGTGCCCATGCTGGAGCTTGTGGCTCGACAACAAGGACTAAAGGCTCTTCCATCACTGCGGGAACATCAGCTTCTGCGGCAAGAACCTGTGGATCTGCCGGAGCTTGATGATCCCCGGCAAGCTTGCCGGAGCGAAACTTGTCGGGAGTGTTTGCTTCAACGATACAAACCGCATGGTTTGTCGGAGCATACTGCTCCTCAGAGATACTTGCGTTGGTTTTAGGGACCTTCTTGGCGGCGGCTTCAGGGAGCTCTGCCGGAAAGTAGTCGCCAGAAACCAATTTTCTCTACTTGCTCTGTCCCGTTGAAGGTGTTACGGTTGGCTGAGTTAGCTTGAGCACAAAAATCCCTGGTTCCACAAGTAACTTAAGTGCGGCACTTTTGGAGAGGCCATCAGCTATATCATTCTGAGCTCTTGGAACGTGTTCCATTTGCAGGCCTTCAAATTGCTCTTCCAGCTTCCTCACTTCGTCGACGTAGGCTTCCATCAACGGACTCTGATAATCTTTATTTACTTGGCGGACAACAAGTTGCGAGTTCCCTCTGACAATGAGCTTCTTGATCCCAAGGTCTACCGCAATCCTGAGGCCGGCAAGCAAACCTTCATACTCTGCAGTATTATTTGTTGCTTGTTCCTTGGGAAAATGCATCTGGACTATGTACTTAAGGTGCTCTCCGGTGGGTGCGATAATCAGCACGCCGGCACCGGCGCCTTGCAGCGAGAAGGCACCGTCAAAGTACATCAGCCACTCTTTATTTGCCTCCTTGACGGGGATGCTCGTCTCTGGAATTTCTTCATCTTGCGTTGGCGTCCACTCAGCTATGAATTCCGCCAATGCTCTGCTCTGGATAGTTGAAGTGCTTTCAAATTTGAGACCAAAGCTTGACAGTTCCAGTTCCCACTCGACGATTCTGCCTGTTGCTTCTGGATTTTGTAATATCCTCTTCAGCGGAAAGCGAGTGACAACTGTTATCACGTGTGCTTGGAAGTAGTGGCGCAGCTTTCTCGAGGCCATGAGGAGGCCGAAAAGCAGCTTTTGCACACCAGAGTACCTTGATCTAGCCCCCTGCAAAAGGGAACTGACAAAGTAGACTGGGCGCTGCACCATCTTCTTTTGTATCTTGTCGCAATCCTGCGTTGATCCGTCCTTGTCGGGACCAGAGCTTGACGGCGAAGCCCCTTGCTTGTCGCTGGATGCGCCTGCCTCGGTTGCCGGCTCATCATCCGCCTCCCTCTCCGCTACTAACGCAGCACTAACCACTTGATTGGTCGCTGCTATATATAGCAGCAACTTCTCTTGTGGCCTAGGTGCGACAAGCATTGGAGCGGAGGACAGGTATCTCTTCAAGTCCCGCAGCGCAGCCTCTGCTTCGGGAGTCCATTTCATTGGACCTGCCTTTTTCAAAATTTTGAAAAATGGCAGGGCGCGCTCAACAGACTTAGAGATAAACCTGCTGAGAGCAGCCATGCAACCGGCAAGCCTTCTGACATCCTTGACGCGCTTTGGTGCTTCGATCTGCTCAATGGCCTTGATCTTGTCGGGATTGGCTTCAATTCCCCGCTGAGACACAAAGAACCCGAGAAGCTTGCCGGAAGGGACTCCAAACACGCACTTCTCGGGGTTGAGCTTGAGGTTGATCTTGCGCAGATTTGCAAATGTTTCATCCAAATCTTGAACCAGAGTTGCTTTGTCCTTGCTCTTGACCACTATGTCATCCATGTATGCTTCTACATTTCTGTGTATCTGTGGTTCAAAAGCATCATGGACTGCCCTTGCAAAGGTTGAACCAGCATTCTTCAAACCGAAAGGCATCCGTATAAAGCAGTACGTGCCACATGGTGTAATGAATGCGGTTTTCTCTTCATCTTCTTCTGCCATGAAGATCTGATGATATCCTGAATATGCATCAAGAAACGAAAGTAGATCACATCCAGCCGTGGAGTCAACAATCTGGTCGATACGCGGCAAGGGAAATGGGTCTTTGGGACAAGCTTTATTAACATCAGTGAAGTCAATACAAAGTCTCCATTTCCCATTAGCCTTGCGTACCACCACCGGATTGGCCAACCACGTGGGATGGAGGACTCCTCTGATAAGCCCTGCTGCTTCCAATTTCTTAATTTCTTCTGCTATGAACTCTTGGCGTTCCGCCGCCTGTTTCCTAACTTTTTGCTTGACGGGCCGCGCGTGAGGACAGACAGCTAGGTGGTGCTCAATTACTTTCCTGGGAACACCGGGGATGTCAGATGGTTGCCATGCAAATACATCGACATTCCCCCGCAGGAAAGCAACGAGCTCGCCTTCCTATTTAGGATCAAGCGTGGCACTGATGCTGAAGGTACCACCAGTGCCGTCCTCCGTGGCGGGCACTTCCTTGACCTTCGGCGGAGTTGCCATCGTCTTCTTGCACTTGCCGGTGGAGCTCGATGGTGCGTCCTCGACGGTAGCGCAACACTCCGAGGAGGTGCGCTTCCCGGAGTGGGCAACAAAGCTCTTGCCGGACTTGGTGGTCTTCTTCCCCCCGGGAGCTTCAGCGGCAAGTGGTTTGCTTTCTGTTGCGGCTGCTGCTTCCCGGTAAATCTTGTCGGCACAGATAAGCGCGTCCTTCTTGTCGCCATGGACAGAAATGACGCTTATCGGGCCGGGCATCTTGAGTAGGTTGTAAGCATAATGAGAGGCGGCCATGAACTTGGCGAGCGCTGGACGGCCAAGTATGCCATTGTAGGGTAATGGGAAGTCGATGATGTCAACGTGACCCTCTCAGTTCTGAAGTTGAGCTCGCTGCCGAACGTTACCGGCAACGTGATCTTCCCTTTGGGCTTTCTCCTTCCTGGATTGATTCCTTGGAAAGTACCAGTTTCTTCGAGCTCGCTGTCAGGGATTTGAAGTTTCTGAAGCACCGCAGAGGAAATCAAGTTTAGGCCGGCCCCGCCGTCAACCAACATCTTTGTGACCTTGAGGTTGCGGATGGTTGGCAAGACCAACATCGGCAAGCACCCGACCGCAGTGACGCGATCAGGGTGATCCTCAATGTCAAAGATGATGGGCGTGCTGGACCACTTCAGAGGTTTGCGTGACTCTATGCAGGGTTCTGCTGCATTCACCTCACGCATCCATTGCTTGAGTTGGCGGTGCGAGGTATGCATAGAAGGACCACCGTCAACACAGAGGACCTCTGTTGCCTTTTGAAACTCTTGCTTGTCTGCTTCCTCGTCTTCCATGTCCTCATCGTCTTCATCTTCGTCCTCTTCCTTGTCGCGGCCGCGGGGAGGTCTGTCACCTTGTCGCTGCTTGGCCTTGCCGCGGCGTCCTCCCCGACCGGGTCTCTTCTTACTTGCTGCACCTGCACCTTCTTGAGCTTTCTCCTTGTCTCGCCGCTCGTATTCGGCTCTCTGTAGCTCAACAAGCTGCTCGACTTTCTTGCAGCTCTGGAGATCGTGGCCCTTGGTGCGGTGGATTTTACAGTACTGCTTGTTGGAGCTATCGGGCTTGTCGGCGGCCGCCATAGCTTGGCGGTCGGCGTCAACGGCAACCTCGTTGCCGGAGCCACCAACCTTGGCTTTGTTGGCGGCCCCATCCTTGCCGGACTGCTCAACAACTAGTACTTCTTGGTTTTTCTTCCTTCTGTTGTTTCGCCACCGGCTTTTTCTTGCCGGGGCGATTTCCTCACTGTCAGACTCTGCTCCCACATTCTCTCCTGGGACTCTTCTTCCTTCTTTAGCTCGTGCACACTTGTCGGCCAGGGCGTAGAGCTCGCTGACGTCTTTCACTTTGCACATCGCCATCTCCTCCCTCATCCTGCGGTTTCGTACATTCTGATGAAACGCACTGATCACTGTAGCAGGATGGACGTCTGGGATGTTGTAGTGCACTCGACTGAATCTCTGGATGAACTTGCGCAGGGACTCTCCCTCCTTCTGGGCAAGCAGGTGTAGATCACTTTCTTGGCCATGAGGCTTGTGGCCGCCTGTGAAGGCGCTGACAAACTGATGGCACAAATCTGCCCAAGAAGATATGGAGCTGTCCGGCAAGTGCATGAGCCAAGATCTGACGTTTGGCTTGAGCACCAGGGGAAAGTAGTTGGCGAGGATCTTGTCGTCTCGTCCCCCCGCAGCCTGCACTGCGATGGTGTAGATGCTGAGGAACTCCGATGGGTGTGTCCTACCATCATACTTCTCCGGCACATCTGGTTTGAAGTTTTTCTTGTCGGGCCACCGGACTTGCCGCAGCTCATGAGTGAACGCAGGGCAACCTACCGCGTACGGCAAGTCGCCTGGTTCCCCTGGCGCATGCATATCGACAGTGGGCCCGGCGCGTTGGTCAGATTGACGGCACGCTTCTCTTTGGCGCTCGATTCGAGTTCGAGCGTCTTCTTCTTGCTGTTCTCGGAGAACTTGGCGCTGGTCGCGACGAGTTCGCGGATCCGACGACGGTGTGGAGTCGCTGTCGAGGTGGATCCGGCGAGTCGGCGATCTTGGCCTTCGGGTAGGTGAGTGCATGGTGGCTGCTCCCCCGTAAGTCTCGTCGCCATCAGCTCGCGCCTTGTCGCCTTGTCGCGGCTGCGAGGCACTCGGTTCCCACGGGACGTCGCCGTTGGCGAAGCCGATGAGACTCTGAATTGTGGCCCTCCATTCGTCGACCTTGTCGGCCGTTGGCGGGTAGTCTAGAAGCAACTGAGCTCTTGCCAAGGCTTCCGCTGGTGTGGTTGGCGGAAACGGCGTACGGAGCGAAGAACGGGACGTGCTCGGACTCCTAACCAAGTTAGGAGGAGCAGCATCCCGCCCAAGCGACCGTACTCCACTCGTACCAGCATGCTGGGGTGCACGCGGGTCTCGAGGGCCTCGAGATCCCCCAGCTTGGCCTTGGTCCAACGAGCGTATGGTGCCGCGAGCTTCACGACGCCGTCTGTCTCGCGCCTCCTAAGAAGGACGCGGTGAAGATTCGGACGCCGACGCCTGCGCTGCCTTGTCTTTGGACCTGGCGGCGTTGTGGGCTCTCTCGTCGACGCCTGTTCCTCCGCCAGCGTTTCCCCCACCACCTGACAGCTCCGGTGGTGGTGGGTTGGATGCGGACGACTCTGCTGCCGCCGAAGACTTCTTCTTCGGCGCCATGTTGACGAAGATGTTGATGAAGTTGCTCGTGTGACCAACGGATCGGGTTCACACAGCCTCGACGCCCCCTACCTGGCGCGCCAAAGATGTCGGGGAGGGCTGATCATGTCCCGCGAACACCTACGGGACCTGGGTCCCTTGTGGTTCGGAGGGGGGAAGAGATTGCACAAAGAGCGGATCGAGGCGATGCACACGAGCAGGCTTACCCAACTTGGGAGCTCTCCGGAGAGATAATACTCCTACTGCTGCTTTAGTGGATTATCTTGAGTTCTTGCTAGGGAGCAATGGAAGCTACAAGACCTAGCCTGGGTGTGGTTTCGTATGAGTAGGATGAACTAAGCCGGAGCTGAGCCGAACCCCCTCTACGTTGCACTCGGGCCTCCTTTTATAGGCACAAGGGTTTACCACATGTGGCAAGTAGACAAGGGCAAGATAGTAAAAACATAGGTTGGTAAACCGCTTTGTACAGTGTACAGTAATCTATACCTAACTCTGACGGCAAAGGACAAGAGTCATCAATGCCCGTCTCAGTCGCCCGAACAGTGTAACAGGGACCGTCAAGTGCGCCTCCATTTGCCACGATGGTAGCTTGTCAGCGCCGCTTGTCGCTGTTCCCCGCTGGCGGCACAGCCCGTCGACACGCGTGCTTGGGAGAGTCCCGTGGCGACACGTTGGCGGGTGAGCTGGAGCGGAGATGAAGAGAGGTCTCCCGCCCCGGCAAGCGCCTTGCCGTGGCAGGAACCTTGTCGCGCCTGGGGGCTCGGCGCGCACCAAGCCATCCCGGCAAGCTCCTCTTGCCGGGGTCTTGTTTCCTTCGCGCCCTGAGTGGCCTTCCCGGCAAGCTCCTCTTGCCGGGGTCTTGACTACTTTGTTCTTGAATGGCCCCGAAGGAGCCGCTGAGGGCCTTGGCAGACGCCCGCCAAGGCTTGCCACGAGGACGCTGCGACTGCCCGTGCACGATCTCGGGGTACTAGGGTACCTCTACTTTAGTACACCGACAACAAGGGAAATCAAGTCATCACAATTTTTGAACATGATTCGATCATGAAACAATTTGCATTGGAGATTTAAATGACCACGTTCATTGCTAAGTTCACAAGGGAAAAATAGAAACTCGCACTAGGCTCTAGGTTAATAGGTTAGTCCAAAAAATAATATAAAATAGCATATATATGCATATTAAACATCCAAAACAGATAATATAATAGCATGGAACAATAAAAAATTATAGATACGTTGGATATGTATCATTGCTCACAATGGTGTACTGAAAATGTCAAAGTTATGTAGTGTAGTTTTTTGTAAATTCAAAATAGATTTGAGCAAGACAAACTTTACTGCTGTGATTGATAAAGAAAACTCTAGTGTTATTTAGATTCAGAGCAAGTAAAGGAAAATTTATTAAAAATTTTCAATGGCAAAACTGAAAACTGAAACATGCAGGATTAGGTGTTAATGTAGTCTTATGCATTTCTTTATCAATCATCATGATGCCGTTGTGCGGACATGTGGATACCGAATTTGTGTGGACATGTGGTTGTGTTTTGTTTATAAATCATTGGTTCATGTAAGTATTATAGACCTTCTACATATAATCTGAATATATAGAAGCATTTCTTTATCAATCATTTTATTTTCCAATCTTTTAGGACAAAATAGTCCTAGCCAAAGTCCCTTGGATAACTTTGTTCTTCCTCCCACATCCCCTTATTTTTTCAGATTCTCCTATGCTCATATATATAGCTCTCCGCACACATTGGTACTGAAAATTATTCATCTCATCTCTTTGGGGCAACTTCAACTTTTATTTAGAGGAGTAGCCTTGCCTCATCAATGTTGAGATAAACACCCTTTCTGTAATAACCTTGCAAGATAGTGGTATTGGATATTTTTAGCAGAATCACTAATGGAGATAATGGATCGTTCAAAGCCCAATATGATCTTCTTATTTAACTAATCATCAAAACATACCCTAGTTAGTCTTGAGGAATCTGGTGGAATCATATTGCTTTTTTCCGAAATAAATTGATTGATTGTGCGCTATAAATTGATTGATTCTTTTAGCAAATTTAGATGTGTTTATTTGTTGTTAGAAGAATCTTTGACTAGTTACAAGACATATTCCTGATCTGTTATTCTTTAACTTTGCAAATAATCTATTTAAACTACAGCTATACAACAATGAATCACATAATCTGTTGTAGTTTGATCTACTACAAATTACCGAATCAATTGACAACTACTCCTGGTTGTCAATTTGATCTTCATTTTCATTTGCATAAACCTGCTTGGTGCTCACACTATTTACTAAAAACAAACCATTATTTACTAAAGATAAACCTGGCTGACCTTCATTTGCATAAACCCTTGGTTTGTGCTCGCACTATTTACTAAAAATAAACCAACCTGGTTGATCTTCATTTGCGTAAACCTAGTTGAGTATTACGAAGCAATTGACAGCAAATTGATCTGGTTGGAATTCAGGTAGTAACAGGAATAGTTAACTGAACTTCTTTTTTTGTAACATTTCTTCAGAGGACATGATAAATTGTGTTTCATTCATAGAGCAAGCAAGGTCCGACACTGGAGATGAAATAGCAAAGAACCCTCTACTTCTTCTCACTGACAGTAGCACGAGCAGGGGACATCCAGTGACATCACATGAATAGGGGACCTTCGGGCGGCAACACGAGAAGGGGAGAAGCAGCAACTTGCAGATGAGCAGGGGAAGGAGCTCAAACTTGAGGTCCAGGAAGAGCTTGAGGGAGCTAGAGGTCCATGCGCGGCGGGAACTTGCGGTCGAGGCGCTCAACACCGAGGCACGCGCAGGTCCTGGGCAGCGGCGGTGCAGATCTTGGGTGGCGGGAGGGGATATTGGTCGTGCAGGCCTGGAGGCGGTGCCCAGGTCTTGGGTGGCGGAGGAGCACGTCCTGGGCGACGGCGAGGCAAGAAATTGTGTGGCGCAGGTCCTGTGCGGCAGAGGAGCATGTACTTGGCGACAGTGGAGCAAGAAATTGGGTGGCACAGGACCTGGCCATCGGAGGAGCATGTCCCGGGCGGCGGCGGAGCAAGAAATTGGGCTGCACAGGTCCTGGGCGGCGGAGGAGCAAGCCCTGGGCGACGCCGGTGCTGGTAATCAGCGACGACTTGCCCTAGAGACGCGCGCGGGCGACAGACGGAGGAAGAAGGAAGGAAACGGCGACCTGTTTGTAACACATCTAAATCTATGAGGGCATTTTTGAAAAATTCGTAGTACACTAAGTTGTGGACAACTTTTTCTGGACGGAGGGAGTACCACTCTAGCAACCCATCATCTAATTACTACTCCACAATGCCTTCCCTTAGGCCCAAAGATTGTGAAGTGTCATGTAGTCGACGTTCACATGACACCACTAAAGGAAGCAACAACATACACATCATCAAAGTATCGAAGGAATAACAAATTCACATGATTACTTGACTTCTCCCATGTCCTCTAGAATAAAAGTAACATCTCAAAAATCATATTCATGTTCAAGATTAGAGGGGTATTGAATATCATTAAGGATCTGAACATATAATCTTTAACCAAATAAACCAACTTGCAACAACTACAAGACGTAATCAACACTACTAGCAACCCAAGGTACCAATCTAAGGTTTTGAGACAAAGATTGAATACAAGAGATGAACTAGGGTTTGAAATGAGATGGTGTCGGTGAAGATGATGATGAAGTTTAGTCCTCCCACGATGAGACGATCATTGGTGATGACAATGGCTTCGATTTCCCCCTCCCGGAGGGAAGTTTCCCTGACGGAATCGCTCCGCCAGAGAGCAAAAGTGCTCCTTCTGATTTTTCCTAGGTCAAATGGCACCATATAGCAGTAGATGGGCTTCGGAGGCCTACCAGGGGCCCCACAAGTCCAGGGGCGCGCCCCAAGGCATGTGGCTGCCTGGTGGGCCCCCTTCTTTTATTTCTTTCACCAGCATTTTTATATATTCCAAAATAATTCTCAATCAATTTTCAGGTCATTTGGAGTTGTGTAGAATAAGTGTCTCCAATATACCCATTTCCAGTCCTGAATTCCAGCTGCCGGCAATCTCCCTCTTCATGTGAAACTTGCAAAATAAGAGATAGGGACGCAAATGGCGTCGGCATGAGGCCCCACACCCACGTATGTGTTTGGGGCGGGCTCAGATCATGTGCAGGGCGCGGTCGCCACATCGCCGGAGGACGACCGACAAAAAATGATTGCTACAGCAGGTTATGCTCGTCGCGGAGCCAAGTCTCCCATAGTAGCGAATATATGGTGTACCTGCGGTCGTATTGCAGATCTTGTGGTACGTGGGAGTGGCGCTTGTCGATCTTCTCATGGCGGGCGCGCCGCTCACCGGCACCAGTGGGATTGGCACCCAATCTACGGAGAGATGCAAATTTTTGGGGAGGTGGGCATCGCTCCACGGGAGAGGTGTCGCCTTTTCCCAATAGTGCTAGCAGATGACGGCATTGATGTAGGGCTATCTATGTTGCAGGCCGCTAGCATCGCGGTGTTGGTGGATCGGCTGTCAGGACCATGATTCCAAGTCACATCGATCTAGCCGGTAACACCTCATATCACTTTGCGGCCTCACGCACGGTATTCCCACGGGTGTCGCCTTACCATGGCCCGGGACAATTTGCGCCTTTTGGCTCACGTATATGATAGTGTTGCTAGCATCCATATAACAGAGAACCCGGGCCGACATGACTAGTCGTGAACCCAAAGTGGCACTAACTTACGGGACAGGCATACATGAATCAACATCGAGCATGTCGGTCAGCAGCGTGCGAATCCGGGCTATAGCACTGGGCTAATAGGACTCTGGTGAACCGGGCTGTAGCAGGCTAGGCAGGACTACGGATGTCACCGCGTGACATTTCCTCGAAGGGACATACACAGGAATGAAGTGAATCACATGCCGGCCAATCAAGTTTTCCGGAGCAGTAGTGCTGGGCTAGCAGGACTCCGATGAACAGGGCTGTTTCGGACTACTATGGCTCATGGAAGCACAAGACTACATTTCCCCATAATACAGGCTACCAAGGATAAACAACTAGGTTGTCGGATCCCACAGATACCAAGCATTTCAATCATACACACAATATGCTCGATATGTGTAAATACAACATGGCACCACAACATAACTCTACGACTCAAGTATTTATTCATTAGGCTCCGAGGAGCCAAGTATTACAAACATGGGTCTCATGACCCAACATTCAGAGCATACAAGTCAAAGCACATGCGGAAGCTTAACATGTCTGAGTACAGACATCTACAAATGAAAAAGGCGGAGAAGCCTGACTATCTACCAGATCCTGCGGAGGGCACAAGATCGCAGCCGAGGTAACAAGCTAAACGTCGAAGACCACACGGAACTACTAGTGAGACCGAAGTCTCTCTGCAAAAGCATAAAATAGGCAAACGTGAGTACAAATGTACCCAGCAAGACTTACATCAGAACTAACTACATATGCATTGGTATCAACAAAGGGAGCGGTGGAGTTTAACTGTAGCAAGCCAGCTGTGACTAGGTGGCTATCTTAAACAACGACTGCAGGTAACTCTTTTGAGGTGGCGCACACAAGTCCACATATTCACCATATCAATACACCACTATGGATCCGCTCCCATCTCCCTACGAGAAGGCCATCCATAGCACTCACGCTTATCTTGCGAGTTTTAGAATATCCACTTTCACTTGTCTATGAACTGTTATAGGCAACCCAGAAGTCCATACCGCGGACGCGGCTATTCGAATAGATCATTTAGAACCCTGCAGGGTGTACTTCTTCACACATGTTTCCACCACTTAGCGTCTGCACACGACATGTGCTCGGCAGACTTCAAGCAAAAGCCGACGTGGGTGTAGACCACGACCTACCTAAACACTCAAGTCTCTAGTCCAGGTTGATCGCCTATCCAGGTTCCATCCGCAGGGAGTCCGGCCGAGGTTTCCACATACGGCCCCGAACGATGTGTGCAGGGTTCCCGAGACACCAAACAGGCGCCCGGTACACCATGCCACGTGCCTACCGCATCACACACCACCCCTTGGTCAGCGTTGCGCACGACCTCTAGCATACTACAAACACCAGAAACTACTTGCAACTCCTGGACAGAGGACTAGGGTGGTTAAGATGTCGAGGGGAGTCATATTTCAGGGCCCAACATGTGGTAGTAGTTGTTCATGAGTACGTCTTCAATGAGACAACCCACCATGTACTCCAACATGGCCTCTCATCGATAACTTTACCAAATCTTGTTCACACACTTAGCTCTCAACAGTAGGACATGTTCACACACCTCCGGTTCATCCCCGATGAATCAGACCTGACACAACTCTAAGGAATAGTAGGCACGACAAACAAGCATGAATGAGTAGGCACATCAGGGCTCAAACAACTCCTACTCATGCTAGTGGGTTTCATCTATTTACTGTGGCAATGACAGGTCATGCAGAGGAAAAGGGGTTCAACTACCGCAGCAAGTAACAGATTAATCGTTGTTGTCCTATTGCAGTAAAAGAGACCATGAGAGAGAGAGTGGGATTGTATTGGAAGGAACATGGGGGTTTTGCTTGCCTGGCACTTCTAAAGATAGCATTGAGTCTTCATTAGTGCCAACGATCACAACGTCGGAACAATGTCTACCGAGGGGGAACAACACCGGCAACAGAGAGGAAACACAATCAATGCAATGCAACAATATGATGCATGATCATGACATGGAAATATGCTATGATTTGGCCTAATGCAACAGAAAGTCATTTTAATTGAAGTGGAATTCAAAACTACATCAAATTCAAACGCCAAACCTGTTATGAAATTTTCCCTAATCATGTTTCATCCTAAACAGTGAGGTTAACTTGCTCAAACTTGCATGGAAAAGCCATAAACAGATTCTTCATATTTTTCTGATAATTTTTCATATATAACTTATTTCATTTGGAGCTATACATTAATTTCTATGATTTTTCAAAGTTTTGGATATTTTCTGAATTAAACAAATCATTTACGATTTATTTAAATTCCAGAAAAGGATTACTGCGTCAGCCTGACATCATCATGACGTCAGTAGGTCAACGGGGCACGGTCCGGGTCAAACCTGACCAATGGGGTCCACTGATCAGTGACACAGTGCTGGTTAGTGTCGCTGACAGGTGGGGCCGGGTCAACAGACACGTCAGCTAGTCAACTCTGTCGTGTGGGGTCAGTCAACGTGTGACGTGGCCAGGTCAAACTGACCTGTGGGACCCGTGGGGTTAGTTTAAACTAAACAGAACATAAACTAGGTTAATTAGGCAATAGGGCCCGTATGTCATCGAAACGGGCACTAACTAAACACGATTAGTACCTAAACTAATGGTGCCACGTCAGCGTCACCGGGACCTCGCCGGCGACGACCAAATAAACGGCGGTGCGGCTCGGGAACATGCTACGGGAGGCGGTTTGGCTTGCTGTGGGTACCATGGCATAGCCCTTGCGCCCGCGCATCCAGCAGAGGCAGCGGCAGGTCGCGTGGTGACCTGAGCTCGCCATAAATAAGCTCACGGCAGCGGCCAGAGTTCGGGTGTGGACGGGGTCGACGCTACGTGGCACTAGGGGATAAACTGGCGGGTTCCACGCGCTCCTGGGGGTTCACCGAGCATGGTGACGCGCTTAGGAATGGGCTGCGGTGGCCCTTGACACGGCGGTGAGGAACCATGGCGGCGGTGAGCTTTCGGCTTCGGTGGACAGCGGGGCTAAAGGAGGAGAACGACAACGGGGAGAGAGGGGTTCGGTAGAGGAGCTTACGACAGGGTCGTCGGTGATCTCAGCATGCTCGGGGATGGTCTGGTGACAACGAATCGGTCAATGACGGCCGTCGGTGCAGAGGACGAAGATGGCATCGACGATGGCGCTCCAGGGCGTCCAAGTCATGTGGCTCGGCGAAGAGGACGGGGGTGTCACGACAGAGCTCGGGGGTGCGTCGGAGGGGCTCCGAGATGGCTGTGGACATGGGGGAGCTCGTCGGCGGCGACGGCTGCGTTCGGTCGCGCTCGGGGAAGGGACTAGAGGGCGAAGGAGAGAGCAGAGAGTGAGGGAGAGGAGCGAGGGGCCACGCGGCGTCTCCTTGGCGTCGCTAGAAGGCCCGGGGAGGAAGCAGGAGGTGGCCAGAGCAGCATCGGCTCTCGCCACGCACCTGGTTATCCTCCTGGCAGAGGAGGAAGATGACAAGGGGCGCTGGGGGAGGGGGGGGGGGCTGGGCCGGCCACTTGGGCCGCCAGGTGGCCTGCAAAGGTGAGTTGGCCCAGGTTAGTCTCTCTCTCTCCTTTCTAAATTGTTTATGTTTTGTATTTTTCTGCAATTGTTTTGACTTAATTAAAATGCTAAGGCATTTCCAAAAATCATAAAACTAATCATGGCTACTGTTTAGAATATATCCAACAGTAAACATTTTATTTTATGATTATTTGAGCATTTAAAATATTTTATAGCATTTAAATGCCCAAATGCAAATAGAGTATGATTTAATTCAGAGCCCAAATATGTCATGGAAAAATGTGCATCACCTCTGGTTACTGTTTACAGCATTTTCCATAAATGATGAACATTTTTTATAGCCATTTGGATTTACTAAAAATATTTTAGGTGAACCTAGTGAATTCCTTTGATGCTAGGGGTTTAGGCAATCCCCATTTCAAGTTTCTTTCAAGACTAAACATGATGCACACATGAGGCTAGCCTAGTGCATTACCAGAAGCTAGGGATGTGACAACTCACCCCTACTAAACAAGAATCTTGTCCCAAGATTCAAGCGTAGGGTAAGGTGAAGGGGGAACACAAGCTAACATAATCTTCACGATCCAGGTTGCACCTCATAAGGTTGTTGATTCGTTGCATAAGTTGATCTTGACATCCTCGCTTTTGAGATCTTCATCCACACGATGACGACGGAAAGAAACTCTGCTAGGATTGATCTTCTCGAAGATCGAGCTATACAATATCAACTCACTGAATGAGATGTTGAAATATCTCGAGTTGAGACACAAAACACACCGAGAGGGATGGAAGAACAAACGACAGGGTTTGATTTGGTGGGCAACAATTCCACGCTTAGAAAGATGGTGGATGGTGTCAAGGTGGCGAGGAAATAATTGCCATGATCCGTAACGGGGTCGTTGGACTGTTCCCTTAAGTGGCAAAAAGAATTACTTTTGATCCATAGATCATTGATACTCTTCATACCAGCTTAAGGCAATTTACAATTGATCGATTTAAAGAGCTCGAAGAAATGGCATACTCAGACTAGGATGGTGAACTACCTTGTTGAAGACAACGCAATGGATGACTTTTGCTTATCATCGGAAATGGACGGGACCCATGACAGGACCACTTTTGAGGATGATCCTGGAAAACAATTACTGAGAGGGCAGCCCATGGGAATTGGCACAATGGCAGTGCAAGCTGGAACAAAATGCAAATGATGGGAAAGTTCCAACCATCATATCTGCCTGAGATTCAGATCTGGTTGGTAAAGGGATATTTCAGACATCCACGTGCCTGAAAGGGAAAGTTTGCAACACAATCGATGTGATGATGTTGCGAGAATCTCGGGAGATGACCTACGATAGCAAGCTCCAAAACATGAGCCGGTTCTGCTACACACATGTGAACACGATATCCCAGACAAGCATGACCACATAGTAGTCTTACAACGCAACACTACCGAGTTCCGATTGGGAACCATCATTGCGGAGAGCGAAGTCCTGCGCACATAACTTTGGGTCCTTAAGGATTAGCACTTAAGAACTTCTTTTCCTGGAACAAATCAATCAGTGGCTTGGTGTGCTAGGGATTACACATGGAGTGGAGGTAGCGAGCCTATCAAACCATGGAATACTTCACACATGCATGACTGACTTAGGATGATTCCGGAGAAAGCAAAAACAATCTTTCTCGAACTCATGGCGGCATCTTGCACCAAATGCACATGAATTCGAGGAAGTCACTCCTTCCATCAAAGCATAAGCTTCATGAACGGAACACGAAGGCATTGCTTAAAAAAAAATTCAACACTAGGTTGATGTTCAGCATGAATCATGGGGGAGACAAAATGCTGCTGATGGGCTCAACAACAACTCATCGGAATTTCCATACCACTGGACTTCCACCATCATGTGAAAACGGTGATAGCATTGGTCAGAGCAAAGGATGTAATTGTGTATGCTCGAGGGATCAACCACGAGTAAGACAACATTACAACATCGTTGGTTCTGATTTGACTTGGCAATAGCCCATACTCAAGTCAAAATTTTGACAAGGCAATAGATCCAACAACTGATCACAAGGACCAATCGATGGAGATATCATCTTTCTTCAACACACACACACACACACACACACACACACACACACACACACACACAAGGGTATCTCTTAGTGATGAACTAAGTCGGACAAGTTTTCATCTTCCAACTCTCCAAGTTGTTGTTTAGCTTAACCAACTAGCTCAGGGGTATCCAACACAGATTCTTGGAGAATGAGTGGTTTGGAGGAAAACCAACATGATCACGAACTCAACATAGCGGTCAGGTGACAACCTGGTAATAAATCTGAGAAGATATTCGAAACATCACGAACCACCAATATGTTACTAAGCTCGAGAACAATCTTGCTTTTTAAAGCAAGACGAAATGATCAAATAAGCAAGGGATTGAATAATCCCAACTCATTGATCGAAGAGTGCACCGGAAATAAGGACTAGGTAGCACGATCAATCTTAGAATGATGATTCCATAATCAACACACCAAGAATGATATTATCGTCCATTAACCACCAAGCAACGGGGTTGCTAGGAGTATTGATTTCACACATCACGATT
>LR880968.1:767145374-767164172 GCA_904067115.1 Aegilops sharonensis
TTCCCAGCTTGCAAGATTCAGAACCAACAATAAGATCCAAATAATAAGTACAACAAAGATGCCTACACATCTCATTGATTCCCAGCTTGCAAGATTCAGAACCAACAAATAAGATTCAAATAATAAGTACAACAAAGATTCCTACACATCTCATTGATTCCCAGCTTGCAAGATTCAGAACCAACCCATTAGAGCCTTTTGATAAAGTGAATACCGGGATTAAACCCATCTTGGCTGGCCATGTCATACAATCGAAGAACTTGGCGAATGCTCTTGACCGTCACAACATCTGTAGTTGAGTATTCCTATTTGCACAACACAAACAAGAAGAGCATGATTTCACTTTAATAGTGGCCTCCTTGAACTCAACCTGCAACTCCACTCGGATGAGGCCTACCTGGAGTTCCATGATTCAACTCATACGCCTTTTTCTGCAGTTCACCTGAAATGAAGCAAAGATTTCATCATTCAGCTAGCAATAAGTACTTGCTCTCGTGAGCTGGTAGGTTCTTCTTTAGTAGTTGCACTAAAATTGAGGAACATTAAGGTTGGCTGTCCGGCTCATGTAACTATAATTGTGCAACTATAATTTTCTTATCCTTTTGTGCTGTTCCACTGAAATAAAGTGCCATTGTGGTGACAGTGACGGCTCATCTTGCAAATGTTAATAAAATGTTGCACGAGATTACCAGCATAACTTGACGGAGATTTTGGAAACTCCAATCACCATTTTGTGCAGTTCCGCCAAAATTGAGAGATGTTGCCCACCTGACATTTTAGTTGAACTGCATAAGACACTCATTCCAAAAAATAAGTGTTTTGTGCAGTTCACCAAAAGGTCACAATAGCAACAAGGTGAAATGGATATCCCTATCTGCACAAAAAGATAGAAAGTAAACAGTTGCTGGTCAATAAGAATATATGAAACATATACGAAATGAAAAGAAGCATCTTAATTATGTTCATGGCAATCACGCAAGGACAGTAGAAACTTTAAAACATAAGCAATGCTTCATGTTACCAGAAGCATTACGGTCAATAATGAGATTCCTCAAATATGGGATTACTTTAATGGTGGCATTGCTTGTTTACCAGATACATTAAATCAATAGTAGCTAAAGAGTTGGTTTAAGGGCATGGGACCGTGGGGACACCAGGACACACATCAGCGTAAAGGAGCCACTTACTTCTCATACTGGGGAAAACTGCAGGAGTGCCATTTGTAACACTTTTTAATTGCATCTTATCACTGGAGGCATTAGATTAACAATAACACTGGTTAGACATGTCCCTAAGGTAACAGTGTGATCACTTCATTTTACATGCGCCCTTACATTAACAACAGCAAAAGGTTGGTATAAGGACATGCTATAGTGGACGCATCAGCACAATGTACCAACAAGGAGGCATAAAGTGGTGATGCCGAGTTTGTTCATGCTATGTGAGGGCAGCAAATCTAATCCTGGAGAACTTTTACTATGTGAGGGAAGCAAACCTAATCCTGGAGACCTTGTACTATGTGAGGGCAGCAAATCTAATCCTGGAGACCTTTTACTATGTGAGGGCAGCAAATCTAATCCTGGAGAACTTTAACTATGTGAGGGCAGCAAATCTAATCCTAAGACCTTTTACTATGTGAGGGCAGCAATTCTAATCCTGGAGACCTTTTACTATGTGAGGGAAACAAATCTAATCCTGGACATACTCTGTTGACTTGTCCACCAGCCGCCACTTTCTATCCCTTTTTCAACCAATAATAGATCTATTCCTTATGCACTTTGTACCGTTTTCCCATTATTTCCCCTTTCAACCAAGAGACCGGTTGGTATCCGGTCTCTACTACTTTCACCATATTAATTCCTCTTTGAATCAAATCCTAGATTCATGCTACAACTTCCCCCCTTTCTTTGTTGTTTGAACAAAGCCCAAGATTCAAATGCATGAAGTAGCTTTACCTCTAATAATACTAAAAATTTAGGTGGCTTTGGAAGAGCTAATAGGAGTAGAAAAATATGCACATGCAGACACGAGGGGAGCTGGGGAAGTAGAGCAAGGACGCTTTCTAAGAACTTATACCCGAGGGTCGTCGGGATGTCGGCGGTGGCAGGTCGGATCTGCGGACAATACGACATGGATGAAGAAGGGTCAGAGCACCGCCCGAGCCGGCACTGTGTTGGAGAGAACGACACGCGTAGAGGATCGAGCCTCTCCGGCAGCTGTGGGTTTCCTCCCACGCCGGCGATGACCGCGTGAAAGATGCACTTAGTCCTCTACACACACCAGTCGAAGGGATCCGGCCAGATCTGTGACCAGCGGTGAGCAGAGAGAAAATGTCGCTACCGCTATCTTGTTTATATCTGGAGAGGATGAGAGAATGAAGAGAGAAACCCTAGTAAAGCAAGCGCTCAGGCCCCTGCGTACATATATAGTGGAGTGATTATCTTTTTCTCTCCACAATAAGCGTTTCAATTTGTGTACGTGGCATTAAAGAAAAGAAACTCTCTATTTAAGGTGACTACCTGTACGACTCCTACTTACTACTACTAGTATTGTTCACTTGTGCTGCCCGGCTGTCGGATTTCGGGTTCCGGCAGACCCTTAAGGTTCGAACTCTGGGGTGCGCGCGGAGATCCAACCCTCCACCGTCTCGTACCTCGCCGAATCGCAGGGACCTAAACTACTAGCAAGAACAACACAAGAGACGCAAGATTTATACTGGTTCAGGCCACCATCATGGTGTAATACCCTACTCCAGTGTGTGGTGTGTGGATTGCCTCTTGGGCTGATGAGGAACAGTACAGGGAAGAACAGCCTCGCGAGGGTCTGTTCTTGGTGGGTGTGATGAACTGCTAAGTGGTATCCCGTCGCTCTAGCTTGAGGATCGGGTCTCTCTTTCTCTGGATTCCCAGATGCCTGCCTCGAAGGAGAGGATCCCCTACTATGGTGGCTAGCTCTACTTATATAGACGAAGGCCCTGGGCCTCTTCCCAAATATTGAGCGGGAAGGGCGCCAAAAATTGGCCATTTTGAAGGGGAACAGCGGGTACACTTATCCTGACGAATGTTGGTCCTCGCCTGCCAAAGGCTCTGGTGATGACGCCTGCTTGGGCTCCACGATGACTGCATTCCAACCATTGGGGCTGGTCTTGGTCTTGTTGCACCGAAACGGATGCCTGTGCTTGATGCTCTTGCCTGCGCTTGCTCCCTTTGCACCAAAGAGGAAAGAAGGACGCTGCGTGGGCTGGCGCCCGGCTGGCACCCTTTCTCGTCATGGCTTACGTCATGGGCACCTTGCGAGGTACCCTGCCTTGAACTCTCCGCCTCCTCATGAGCCAGCCTGACGAGGCCGTGCCTGAGGAAGCTCTTGGTCGTCCACCCCGCGAGGCTTGGCCCCTCGCGAGGGTCTTGAGTTTGCGTTGATGAAGATGGGCCGTCCTGGCCCTCCTTTGAGCCACGCCGCATGCCGCAGGCAGGCAAGTCTAGGGACCCCCATTCCCAGAACGCCGACAGTAGCCCCCGGGCCCACGGCGCGCCCGAACATGGCCGAGCAGAGAGGCAAAAGGGCAAGTGCGAAGCGTCGCGGGCCCTAACAACCTGCGGCCTTGGGCGACGCGTGGTGGTTGATTGGATGTGGGCGGCATTGTTCCCCCACGCCTCCTTGTTTCGTTCCTTGCTAGGCGGACACACTGCTGCACACATCTGTTCCCCTCTCTGCTGCTTGTGCGCTCGAGTCCTTCCCTCTCTCGAACTCCAGCTTCCATTTCCAATCCAATCTCAAATCCCCCCTTCCCCCTTTCGATCGCCATGGCTCCGACGAAGAAGGGGAGAGGGAAGAAACCTGCGCCTTCGCCTCGCTCGCTGCCGCCGGCGGCCTCCGCTGTCGACCCGTCGATCATACGCAATCTGGAGGGCTTGGGCAAGGTCAGTTCGGCTCTGGCCACCTCCTTCAACGAATGCGGGAGGACGACGGCCTGGCCCGCGTCCCACTTCGCCATCGACAGGATAGTTACCGAGGTCCGGTATTTCGCTGACGCCCTGTGGGCGGGGCTGGTTCCCCCCTTCTCTGATTTCTTCAATGCCGTGCTTTCCCACTATCAGATCCACATGATGCATCTGGGTCCTGAGTCCATTACTCTCCTCTCGCCTTCGTTTGTGAGGCAATGATGGGCATCCTTCCCTCGGTTGCCTTGCTGCGCAACTTCTTCTCTCTGCGCCTTGTCGACCCCACTCAATGCTCGGCGTGCGTGAGCTTCGTCGCCGCGCCCGAGACAGCGGCCTCAGGGATTGACTTCAGGTTGCCTCCGCCCGCGGCCGAGTTCCGCGAGAGGTGGCTGTACGTGGATGTGGGGGTGCCCAGCCCCCTGCTATCGGAGCCAACCTCGCCTGCTGTCCCCAATTCAGGCTGGGGCCAGGAGACGCTTTCAAGCCCTCGGCTCATTTTCGTCTGGCGCCGCTTCGCGTTCCTGAGGTCGCTTGCTGTGACAACGCCCAAGGTGGTGAAGGAGTTCTTGATGCGCCTCATTGCTCCTCTCCAACGCCATTCCCACCGGATGTGGGCCTTCAGCGGGCCTGGCGACCGTATGAGGCTCCAGGAAGAAGACCTGACGCCTGAAGTGCTAAGGAAAGTGCTCCTGGTCCTGACTGGCGACCCTAACCCTGGTGGCATCCGGCATGAAGGGGCCTTGTTGTACCTCTGCCGGAACAGGGGTGATTTGGTGAACCAGATGCCTATCTTCGACGAATGGGGTTGCGCCCCGCTGGTCTCCAGGGGCCTCGCGAGAACCCAGTGGTGGTGAAAGCCTTTCCAGTCGGCCAAGGCGGCACCTCCTCAAATGGCGGAGCAGGGAGGCACGAGCCGCCAGAGGCCGAAGGGACCCCCGCCGGGGTGACAACGCTGGGTGATGCTCGTGAGGGGGCAGCTCCTGAGGCTCATGCCGCTGCGGCTGAGGGCGGCAGGCAGCCGCCTGCAGCACCCGTGGATGGAGCCCCCGAGGCCCCTGTTGCTTCTCTTGGCAAGGCGACTTGCAGCGCAGGTCAGGCAGACGACCCTGACACAAGCCGACTTGATGCTTCTCCCTCGCCGCAGGCTGATCCATGCGCTCAAATCTTGGGTCGTTTCCGCGTGAACTTCGAGGCCCTCCGAAAGAGAAGGGAGGCCTTGGGCGATGATTACCCTTGTCGCCTGCTGAAGCGCAGGAAGTACTTCGCTACTGATGAGTAAGCATTCTCCTTCTCCAGCTCCTGATTCTTCTGCTGCTCGTACTGATCCTTGCCCTGGAGGCCCCTTCCTGCCGAGCTCACGGAGACGGGTGAGGAGCCGTCCCCCTCGGCTTCGTCCCCTCCCCAGTCCTCGAGTGCTCCAAGCAGTGGAGCTCTTGTGGTGAGGGCGATTGGGGAGGTGAGCCGTCCCGAGGCGCGTCGCGGCCCCGCGCGCCTCGCGATCCTTCCTCGCGAGCCTTCCCGAGGCATAGCTAGCCTGCCGTGGGCTTCTCGCTTGGTCATGGACGGCGATTGGCTGATGTGCTTCCTGCGCCCCTCGTCTAGGGATGGGCTGGCTCCAGGTCGGGCTTCTGGCGCGGCGCGCCCGGCCGTCGCGAGGGTGCCAACCCCCAACCCCCTGCCCGGAGGGGGAGTGTTGATTCGCGGCTCCCGGCGCCCGTCTGGGGCGGTCGATGGTGTGGAGGACGTGCGCGAGCGTCGCGCCCTTCGCCCGGCTGACGAAGACGCGCGCCATGAGGCCGAGGGCCTGCGCCTGGTCGCAGAGAGGCACGAGCTGGAGGGCGCTTCCGCCCTTGCGCGCCGCCAGCGCGATCTTGATGATGAAGAGACCAAGGCGTCGCTGGCAGCCTCTCAGGAGTCCTGCTCTCGGGCCGTCGAGGAGGCCAGGGCAGCTAACAGGCGGCGAGAGGCGGTGAAGGAGTGGGCACGGGAACTCCTGGCCCGGTGTCACTTATCGGAGGAGCAAGTGGAGCTGCGCGAGGCAGCCCTTGCGTCGATGAAGGTGGCCTCTGGCGACTCGGCTGAACTCCATAAGCGTGAGGAGGCGCTGACGCTTGAAGCCGCCGAACGCGCGCGCGAGTACGAGCGCTTGGAAACGAGGGAGCGCTTGGCGATGCGGGCAGAGGATGAGGTTGCGGCACAGGAAGCCCGCGTCATGGAGGAGGTCGGACGCCAAGTGGCGGCGGTGCGCTCGAACTTTGAGCTCGAGTTTGAGGAGCGGTTGGGGTTGATCAAGGCCGAGGCTGAGGGCAGGACTACTGCCTTGAGGGCCAAACTGGAGGAGGCGACGCGGCGGGCCGATGCTCTTCGGGCTGCCCTTGAGGTGGCGCAGAGGGAGTCCACCACCTCTCAGGCCGAGGCGCTCCTTCTTCGCCAGCGGGTGGAGGAGGCAGAGGCTGTTGCGCGCCAGAATGCGGACGAGATGCGTCAGCGGCGAATCTTGGAGCATGAGCACCGTCCCATGCTCGCCACGCTCCGGGAAAGAGCTAACGCAGCCTTGGATAATATCTGCGAGGCGGCAGTAGGCCAGCCGCACGCGGTTAACTACGCCGGCAACCTCCAGTTCTTCACCGACGTGGTGGCGCGGCTGGAGGCGCGGTCGGTCAGGGCCGACAGGTTGGTGGAGGAGAGGAGCCGCGCGCTGCTCGGGCGCGCCTTCTCTCGTGTCTTCAGCCATCTCCGGGATATGGACCCCCACTTCGATTTCGACGCAGCCATCGCCCCAGTTCCCCAGGCCGTCCGGGGCGACCTGGCGCACTGGGTGGAAGACAACGTGGATGCCCTCGTCCGGGCCTTCGCTTCGGACGACGACGGCGTGGTCGTGGCCACCGACGAGGGCGGCGTGGTGAATGGCCCAGACGCCGCCGACGATCACGCAGACAGCGACGGCGAGGCCAGCGACGCCAGCAACGGCTCGGGAGGTGCTCCTGAGGATGCATTGGGGGATTTGTCCGACTGATCATGTATTGTCCTTGTTCCATTACCCTGCATGAATAGAACTCAGGTTTTGGCTTGATGGAGGCGAGAGCATTTTGGGAGGGGGAGCCCCTCATGTAAAACTTGTGTTGTTCGTATTAGCAGGTGTTACATCGCTCATACGCCCGCGTCAAGTGGTTGGCTAAGCGACGTGCTAGTTGGATGGTTTACCTTTGTTTCGTACGAGCCCCGAGATAGCCTGTGGGAGGCTGAGGCGGTCTAAGTGTCTACTGATCGAATCCGTAGGACCTGCAGTAAAAACCCTCCGGAGAGGACGCAGCGGCGATAGGCTGGGCTGCGCGCGAGCTTGGCCCGGCCCGGCTCGCGAGGGGCTCGCGAGGGGAGGCAGCTGAGGCGGAGTTTTAGCCGAAACACGAGAGATTTTCTCGAATGAGACTAAGCACCTCTTCCCCGAATACGCGCAAATCTTCAAGCTCAAATTCAACGTAAATCCAACAGGGGAAAACGACAGCCAGAGGGAAAACCAATGAAAGCAGAAAAAGGCCGCGTCCGGCACCTAGTCTAGTCTTGGACGTCTTCTCACCAGCGCGGAGCTAAGTGCTGCTACTGGGTGTAGGAGGGAGCCCCAGGGCCTGAGGCCGGCACCCCTGAGACTCCGGGGCGTGTACAGCCCCACTCATTATTACGTGAGAGTGTCACGGGGCGGCGAGCTTCACATGCACTGGGCCTTATTCACAGGTACCGGCCTTGCTTCATATCGCCAGACGAGAGCCCCGCCTTGCGCCACACTCTAGTGCCACCAACGAGGACCGGAAAACAGGACGCCGCCGGTGGGGTAGAGCGGTCGCCAGCGGTTCCCCCAACGACCACGAGTCCTCCGCCAGGGGCAGGCCCTGAGGCACCTCCCCAGCAGAGGGCCTACCTTCCGAGAACGCCTTGCTCCGAACGCCGCGGTGGTGATGTCGGATCTCTGCCCCTCTCCGGCAGCCCCCTGCGCCCCCCTGCCGAGGGGTAGGAGACTGCGGGAGCGGGGCAGCCGCTCGTCGTGGCGACCTGTACCGCCTGCGACCTATGGTTAGCGTATGTTTGCTCTTGAGGAAGTAGCGGTAACCGATAATCGTCGCCCCCGTCGTGACCAGTGGGACCGTCTCGAGGCTCCTGGAAGAGCGCGGCTTTTGGCGCCTCATCCCCCCAGATTGGGCTGAGGAGCGAGTCTTGTTCTCCCTCATGCGGGTGCCCTTGGTCCATCATGTGGGGCACGTATTCTTCCGGCGCCGTCATCCCGAAGGCCACGCCGTAGTGCTGAGCGCGCCTTGCTGCTTTGCTTGATGCGCCCGCCGTGGGGTGGTGGCGCAGCGGTCCACCAGGGCCGTGAGTTGCGTCGAGTCCTTCTTCTCCGCGGGCCGGGGGCGGGGGCAGCCCCGCCGCCGGCTCGGCGCTGACAGCTTCGCCGGTGCTGGAGTAGCTTTGGAGCCCGCGGGCACGCGTGGAGCCCCCGTGCGGGCCGCCCTTGGTCTGAGGTGGGAGTTGGGTGCAGAAGGGGTGAGCCCCCGAGGCGGCGAAGCCCAGGAGCTCTGCCACTCGCTCCAGCAACACGTCGCTGCCGCCCTACAGCAGCCTGCACTGCAGCAGCTCTCGGGCCACTGTGAGCGCGGCCCTCGAGTTCGACTGCTCCCGGCGGGTGTACGGTGATGTGGTCGCGGCGTGGTTGGAGGCTCTTGCTGCCGACCGCGCTTGTCGCGGTGTGAGAGCCGTCGAAGCCTGTCCACGTCGCCCGCGGCCCGCAGCGCCCTGCGGACCGCGAGCTGCCTGGGGCACGGGGTCGCCCGAGGCGAGCGGCTCTGCGTGGGCGGGCCACGCCGCCCAAGGGTCGGGGTTGCCCGCTTGGTCGCCCGTCATGGCGATGATGATGCGGCGGGATACCGGGTGGCAGAAGGCGGATTCCGGCGCACCCCTACCTGGCGCGCCAAATGTCGGATTTCGGGTTCAGGCAGACCCTTAAGGTTCGAACTCTGGGGTCTGCGCGGAGATCCAACCCTCCACCGTCTCATACGTCGCCGAACCGCGGGGACCTAAACTACTAGCAAGAACAACACAAGAGACGCAAGATTTATACTGGTTCAGGCCACCATCGTGGTGTAATACCCTACTCCAGTGTGTGGTGTGTGGATTGCCTCTTGGGCTGATGAGGAACAGTACATGGAAGAACAGCCTCGCGAGGGTCTGTTCTTGGTGGGTGTGATGAATTGCTAAGTGGTATCCCGTCGCTCTAGCTTGAGGATCGGGTCTCTCTCTCTCTCTGGATTCCCAGATGCCTGCCTCGGAGGAGAGAATCCCCTACTATGGTGGCTAGCTCTACTTATATAGACGAAGGCCCTGGGCCTCTTCCCAAATATTGAGCGGGAAGGGCGCCAACAATTGGCCATTTTGAAGGGGAACAGCGGGTACACTTATCCTGACGAAAGTTGGTCCTCGCCTGCCAAAGGCTCTGGTGATGACGCCTGCTTTGGCTCCACGATGACTGCATTCCAGCCGTTGGGCTGGTCTTGGTCTTTTTGCACCGAAACGGCTGCCTTTGTTTGATGCTCTTGCCTGCGCTTGCTCCCTTTGCACAAAAGAGGAAAGAAGGACGCTGCGCGGGCTGGCGCCCGGCTGGCGCCCTTGGTCGTCATGGCTTACGTCATGGGCACCTCGTGAGGTACCCTGCCTTGAACTCTCCACCTCCTCATGAGCCAGCCTGACGAGGCCGTGCCTGAGGAAGCTCTTGGTTGTCCGCCCCACGAGGCTTGGCCCCTCGCGAGGGTCTTGAGTTTGCGTTGATGAAGATGGGTTGTCCTGGGCCTCCTTTGAGCCACGCCGCAGGCCGCAGGCAGGCAAGTTTGGGGATCCCCGTTCCTAGAACGCCGACACCGGCCCTCCATTCATTGAACAACCCCACGGGTGAATAAACATACAGTACTTGTATTTATATAGAACAAACAAGCTCGAACTATTTTCGCGTAGTTAAAAGTTGAGCGCGAGGCTTTTCCCAGGTCGTACGCGCGGCAGTTTTTGCGTAGGTGGTTTGACAGAGAGGCGAGGAGGGTGAGGGAGTAGCGGATTCATCTTACTTACTACTGGAAAGGTTGGGCTGTGCGATTTGACGGCGTGTTACTATTTGGATCCATGTGTTAGAGTTAGTTTGGGTTAGTTTGAACTCAACTAACCCAAAAATATCCAAACAGGAGGGTTAGTTTGGGTTACTGTTTGGATCCATGTGTTAGAGTTAGTTTGGGTTAGTTTGAACTCAACTAACCCAAAAAATGTAACGCACCCAAGAGGTGCTTATTTGGGTTAGTTCTTCTCGGGACACTAAAAACACATTTTTCTCTCGCTCTTCCCGCAGCAGACCCCTCCCCACTTCCTCGAAGCTTCTCGTCCTCTCCCTCCCTCCCTCCCTCTCGCACCGCCCATGAAGGCACCTCGCCGTATCCGTGCTCCATCTAACCCTGTCATCCAAACACCTCTTTCGCTAGAGTTACTTCAAGGTTAGTTCAGGATTAGAATCTAACTCTAACCTTTAACTGAGTTAGAGTATCCAAACAGGGCCAGGCGGTACGACCGGGGTGATGCCCACCTTCCGTTCCGCACTCTAGTCTGGTGCATGACCCGTATTACGTCGACTCGGATGCTGCTAGCTGTCCCACATGTCGGCGAAGTAGTACGTAGTAGTAGGAAGGAGCAAACAATCATGCGGTATAAGTCTTTCTAGAGATTCCAACAAGTGACTAGACTACACCGCGTGCAGTATCTCAAATCTCCCTTCCGGTTTATAGGGCTCAAATCTCATCAACCAAGGCATTTTGCGATTCGAGGAATGTATCTCCAACTTTACAAAACTACCCTAATTAAACTCATGCATTAATTACGTAGTTGCCTCATTTTCCTCTCCGCCTTGGTCACGGTGCAGAATATTGAGCACTCCTGTATGACTAGCCGCTCTATCTACTTGCGGGACATCAAAGCATCCGGGCCCGCGTGCCATCCAACAAATCACATCGAGGTGCTACAGTCGAACTCACCGGTCACCCCGGTGTGGCCGTCATGACCCGTCATATCACAAAACCCACATGTTTACCAGCAGTGGTAAAGTGGCCTCTAAGTTGGACTGGACGAAGCAACCATCATTTCACTGGAACGCTCGTTGAAGCCCTTTCTCCCCTTTCTTGAAGAAAACCTCACTCCAGGCTACTCACTTCTGCCATTTTTCTTCTATATCGATGAAGGAAAGGTGGGCGAATCAGTGATGCTGCTATATTTTCAATCCAATAATCTTCTTTTTGCGAAGCACTGACCGATTCTCACAGCCTATTCTTTTCCCATTTTCATTGCGATTGTGGTTTCCTTTCGGTTGCTTTTTGTTTGTCAGTTAATTGATGGATCCTGGAGCACTAGGCAAAGGGTTGCCGGCGGACAACCCACTGGAGACAGCGATCTCCAGGAAGTGAGCACCGACCAACGAGTTGACCATGTTGGCGGGCCAACCCATGGAGATGAAGAACTCCAAGAAACGAGCACTAGCCAAAGAGTTGACAACGTTGGCGGACGAACTCCTCAAAGAAAGTTGGAAGAACAGCAAGGGCCCCATCGTGCCTACCCCAGAAACTCAAGGCCGAGTTTGAGGAGATAGTCGCTGTTGCGAAGCAGTATTCCCCTGGCAAGGTGATGGCCTCATCGAGGACGAGGAGATGGCCCCCGAAAGGATGGGATCCCCCGGTGAGCTGCACAAGGTAAAAAATAATGGCTTATTACCAAAAGTTGTGGTTTTTGATTATTTGCAATGTGCTTGCTAATATGTTAGGGTTGTGCAGGTGCCGGTGGACGTCCCTGATGATTCCGTTGTCGCGGCCCGTCCTGTGGACAACGCCCCGGAGATCGTTTTCGATGTCGCGGTCCGTCCTGTTGGCATCACCCCGGAGATCGATTCTGACGTTGATGTCCATCCTGTGGACATTTCCCAAGAGATCGATTCCGATGTCGCGGTCAGTCCTGGTGACATCGCCCCAGAGATCAATTCACATGCCGATGTCCGTGTTGTGGTCATTTCCTGAGATATCGATGACAAGAAATAATTGTCGCGCTAATCCTTCAGGGTAGTTTGCATTGCCCTGTGTTTAATTACCAGAACGATTAGTGTTATCAAACCATCTCAGGGCTAGTGCACTGTCTTTTGTGGGCGGTACTTGCTACTTTTGTTTGATAGTGAATCATGCAAACCCTCTCCGAGTTATGGAAACAGATGTATCCTCACCAGCTTTTGATGTAATATATGGAATGCTTAGATGTAAGTTTGAACTTTTTATCATATCGGCAGGGCTTATTTGATGATTCTTAGTGTTAGTAGGTGTAACGCCCCGGATTCGATGCGCCAGGTGTCCGTCAGTTATTCGCCGTCTTTGCCATATCATTTTCTTGCGTGTTGCACTTTGCCATGTGATCATCTGCATTTCATATCATGTCATCATGTGCATTTCATTTTGCATACGTGTTCGTCTCATGCATCCGAGCATTTTCCCCGTTGTCCGTTTTGCAATCCGGCACTCCTATGTCTCCCGACGCCCCCTTTTGCCTCTTTTCGTGTGTGGGTATTAAACATTCTCGGAATGGACCGAGGTTTGTCAAGCGGCCTTGGTATAGCACCGGTAGACCGCCTGTCAAGTTTCGGGTCATCTGGAGGTCGTTTGGTACTCCAACGGTTAACGGGGTAACCGTAAAAGCCTCCTTATTTTTGCAGCCCAACACCCCTTTCAAAGTGGCCCAAAACCCAGCAAACTCCTCTCCATGCTCTCGGTCGTTCGATCATGATCGTGTGGGCGAAAACCGTGCCTCATTTGGAGTCTCCTAGCTCCCTCTACTTATATAAACACCTCCCCCTCCGAAATTCGCGGTGCAACCCTAGCCTCTCTCCCTCTCAGCCGCCAGACGCGTCCGCATCGCGCCGGACATGTCCGCCGCCGCGGCCGTCCACTCCTGAGCCGCCACGTGTCGCCGCCACCTCAGCCCGGGTCGCGCCCCACTTCGCCGCCGACCGCCGGCCGAGCGCCTCCCCGCGCACCTCGTCACCGGCTGCCCCGTCGCCGGATCTGGGCGGGTGGATGAGATCCACCCGTCCCCGATCCAAACGCCGTCCCTCGCACTCGGTCCTCTCCATCCCGCTCGACCCCGTCCAGCTTTTCCCTGGGGAGAGAAATTCTGCAAAGTCCCCGAAATTTGCACATTATCATGCCATGTTCATCATGCCATAACTCTGTCATCGCTGCTCCGTTTCGTGCGTGTAATATGTAAAATTGTTCGCCTCGACGAGTACATCATTTCATCTCATTGCATCATTTACATTTGAGCTCATCTTGATGCCCGAAATGATGTTAGAAGAGGGCTATGTGATGTTAGTTTCAGATTCTTATCAGACCATGCACGTTTGTCATTTTTGCCATGATTGATGTGTGCACCCTATGAACTTGAGTCCTACATGTGTTTTGTACTATGTCATGCCATCTTTACAGGGGTGTATGCCATGTATTTTTGTGATCTCTGTGGTGACTAGCACAAGCATGCAAACTAGGCTTCATGATGTTGCTGATTTCAGCCCCTGTTCTGCTGATATTTTTATGCCATGTAAACTTGATGCTACCGAGAGATCCATGCTTATTTTGAGATACTTCAGTAAGGATGTTTTGAACATATGGTTATTCTCTATCCATCCATGCCCTTGTTTGAAATTGTGGAGTGCCATAGCTTGAGTCAATCGAGCTCTACTTTTGCTATAAAATGTTTCCTGGCAGGTTGTTTACATGTTATTCAATTTTGCCAAGGTTGTTGTAGTTAATCCGTGTATGCTATGATGTTGCTCTTGCCATGTATAGATTTTATGCCATGTCTTCTTACTGTTGGTTGCCTTGTCACGCCATGTATTGCTCTGTGGTGAGTGGTTCAATCTCATTTACATGCCTTCATAATTCTGTTTCTGCCATGTTTGAATATGTAATATAATTTGCCATGTTTACATGGGTGCCATCATATCTTATGATCCTTTTTGGCTCATGGTCACTAAAGGACTTTTGTTCTATGCAATTATTAAATTCATGCCATGCCTTTGTTTGCCATGATAAGTTCCTGTAACATGATGTTTGATAACTCTAAACATTGCAACCTGATGTTATTTCTGCTTAAGTCTGAAACTGTTATTATTTGCAATCTTGCCATGTCATTTTGAGCGTGTTCTAGTGATTTCTGGAGATAGCTCAGTGTTCATGTTTTGTCATGCTTTACCTGTTCATCATGCCCATGCCTTTTGTTATTACGTTGAGTTGCTGTAGGATAGAGTTTTGATGCTTGCAATATGCCTACTTGTTGTTATGGACAGATTGTTGTTATGACTTGTATGGTGTGTATGTGTTGAACCGTTGCTCCGTTTTGAGTGTGCTCTATATGAAACTTGCTTGATTTTGCATGTAGTTTCATATTATCTTGTTGCATCCTTGTTTTGATGTGTTTGCTTGATGTTTGTATGCATTTAGCATCAATGCCATGTTCATCTTGTTTTGCTCATATCTTCTAGGCCGTAGCTCCGAATCTAATGAACTTTATATGTAACTTGAATAGAATTTCGTGTAGATCATCGTGGATCATCTTAACTTGCTGTTTAACAACTTGAACATAAGGTTTATTCAGATCTGGAACAATTTCGAAATTTGCATATGAGGACTTACCGGAATTATTATATGTTGTTTCCGGCCTCATTTAAACTTGCCTTGATGTGTTGCTCTTGTATGCATCATCTCTTGCCATGAGTAGCTTCATGTAGCTTTGTCATGCATCATCCTTGGGTGTGCATCATGTCTTGTTCATGTGTGGTGTGTTTACTATGTTGTGTGATTCTTCTTGTTAGTTCCCGTTTCGTTGCGATCGTGAGGATTCGTTCGTCTACGCTTGGTTCGGCTTCATCCGTTCATCTTCTTCATGGACTCGTTCTTCTTCCTTACGGGATTTCAGGCAAGATGACCGCTACCCTGGATCTCACTACTATCATTGCTATGCTAGTTGCTTCGTTCTTTCGCTATGCTGCGCTACCTATCACTTGCTGCTCAAGCCTACCTAATTGCCATGTCAGCCTCTAACCTTTGTTACCCTTCCTAGCAAACCGTTGTCTGGCTATGTTACCGCTTTGCTCAGCCCCTCTTATAGCGTTGTTCGTTGCAGGTGAAGATGAAGTTTGTTCCTTGTTGGAACATGGAGATGTTGTTCCTTGTTGGAACATGTTTACTTGTTGGGATATCACAATATATCCTATATTATTAATGCATCTATATACTTGGTAAAGGGTGGAAGGCTCGGCCTTATGCCTGGTGTTTTGTTCCACTCTTGCCGCCCTAGTTTCCATCATATCGGTATTATGTTCCCGGATTTTGCGTCCCTAACGCGGTCGGGTGATTTATGGGACCCCCTTGACAGTTCGCTTTGAATAAGACTCCTCCAGCAAGGCCCAACATTGGTTTTACCATTTGCCTCACCACCACCTACTTTTCCCTTTGGAGTAATTAACCCAAGGGTCATCTTTATTCAGCCCCCCCGGCCAATGCTTGTCTAAGTGTTGGTCCAAACTAGAGTGCTTTGCAGCGCCCCCTCAAGGAAACTTGAGGTTTGGTTTTAGTTGTACGGACTGCCCATCCGGTCGTGGCCTGAGACGAGATAGGCGCGGCTACTATCAGGGTGTCGGCACGCCGGGAGGTCTTGCTGGTCTTGTTTTATTGCTGTCGAAATGTCTTGTAGCCGGGATTCCGAGACTGATCGGGTCTTCCCGGGGAGAAGGAATATCCTTCGTTGATCGCGAGAGCTTATCATGGGCTAAGTTGGGACACCCCTGCAGGGTATAAACTTTCGAGAGCCGTGCCCGCGGTTATGTGGCAGATGGGAATTTGTTAATATCCGGTTGTAGTAAACTTGAAGCAAACTCTTCTAAAATACACCAACCGTGTGCGTAACCGTGAGTGTCTCTTTTCGGGGTTGATCGATAGGAGAACACGGTTTCAGGGTTATGCCTGACGTAAGTAGGAGTTCAGGATCACTTCTTGATCATTACTAGTTGACGACCGTTCCTTTGTTTCTTTTCTCGCTCTCATTTGCGTATGTTAGCCACCATATATGATTAGTCGCTGCTGCAACCTCACCACTTTACCCCTTCCTTTCCCTTTAAGCTTTGCTAGTCTTGATACCCATGGTAATGGGATTGTTGAGTCCTCGTGGCTCACAGATTACTACACCACTAGTTGCAGGTACAGGTTTGCGATGATCATGACGTGAGAGTGATGTTTGCTTGTATTGGAGTTCTTCTTCTGCTTCTTCTCCGATCAGGGGATAGGTTCCAGGTCGGCAGCGTGGGCTAGCAGGGTGGATGTCGTTTGAGCTTCTGTTTATGTTTCATCCGTAGTCGGATGTTGAACTTTTATATGTTGTTGATGTATTCGTGTGGCATTTATGCCTTATGTATGTATCCCCATCTATTATGTAATGTTGATGTAATGATATCCACCTTGCAAAAGTGTTTCAATATGCGGGTCTATCCTTGGTGGGACCGTCGAGTTCCTTTTGGATAGGGTCGCATATTGGGCGTGACAAGTTGGTATCAGAGCCTCGACCGACCCTAGGAGCCCCCTTGATTGATCGTGTAGTTTGGCCGTTGTTGAGTCTAGAAGAAAACTATTCTCGGAGGCTAGTTATATCAGAGAGTAGGAATTCTTTTTACTCCTCAGTCCCTTCGTCGCTCTGGTGAGTAATCTTGACGTAGGTGTTTTGAACTACTCCTTTTCCCATTCAAGTTTTTCTTTAGGATCACGCAGTTGATTTTTCGATCGTTGTTCCTCAGCTCTTTTCATCCGGTGCATTTCTCATCAAGTTAACTCGAGCCTCTTCATCTTTGAGTTCAATCCTCAGTTGTTTTTCTTTTCCCACCCGCCCACCCTTTTTCCTTCTCGGAACCGGAGTCCTTAATCGAGTATCCATCCTACTCGTGCGAAATCTTTGCCTTTATTTCCTCAATGATTTCAACCAGTGTTTTCTCTTCAAGTTATTCGTCGGTTCCCCTTCCAAGTTGCCTTTGTTTTTCCCGCCCTCCCACCCTCTTCTTCCCGGAGCTTGAATCTCTTTCGACCATCAATCTCATTCGTGTGGAGCCTCTTCAGTCTTTCGACAATTATTTCAACCGGTGAATTCTCGTCTTGTTCATTATTCTTCATCCCTTTCTTTTTCCGGTGCACTCAATTCAAGTTTTTCGGTGTTGATCATATTCTTTTCCTTGGATCAAGTGTTCTCTTTGCTCGTTCGCCTCTCGCCAGTTTATCCTTACGGAGTGCTCAAGTCATCTCAGGAGATTTGCCGGTGTTTCAATTAATTCGAGGTTGTCACCTCAGTCAAATATTTCAATTATTCCGGTGCATCATCTATCTGTTCAACATCCATTTCCAATGGTGTTTTTCTCTTTAGTGGGCCCTAACCCACATGTCTTTTCCCAGGATCTTACCTGACTCTTTCAATTTCCCCGGAGCTATTCCCAATTCTTTTCAAGTGTGACGTAAGAATGGATTCCATCAGTCAGATGCCTTTTCCAAGATCGATTTCAAATCATTTCATTGTTGGCTCAACCTCTCTGTTTTTCTTTCTTCTGGAGTATCTCATTAATTTTTGTGGTGTTTCTCCTCATCATTTGAAGATTGAAGAAGAGTTCCTTCTAAATCTTGTCCGTTCCCCCGGAGATTCATGGTGCTAGCTCGATGTTATCCTCTCAAATTGTTTTCAATCGTGCAAATTCTTTTCATCAATCCGGAGTATTTCAGGTGTTGCTTGCCCTCTCGATCATCCGGAGGTCATCTTTTCGAAAAATTGCTTCGTTCCAAGTTTTCAAATTCGTTCTCCAATTATTCCATATGCGTGCCCCTTCGTTTGTCTCAATATTCTTCCGGTGCTTCGTTCAAGTATTCTTCTATCAGTTCGCGATCTCTTCGCCCTTTTCTCTCTAAATTCCCTCAAGTATCTTCGTTCTTTTCTAATTCTTCCCGGTGATTCATTCTCTTTCATCAGTCATTTCCAAATTCTTACGGTGGTTCATTCAAGATTCTTTTTCCTTGATTATCATTTTAATCCATTCGTTCTTTTCAATCCTGCCGGTGGTTCATGAAGACCTTCTCAAGTTTGCGATATGTCACTTCTCAATTCTTTTTCAAGAAGAATAAGTGGTATGCAAAATCCATTGTTGGTCATCAATTTAATTTGATGAAGGATGAGCATACAATAAATCTTATTATTATTTCATCCAAGTGAGTAATCCTTTCCTTCGGAGTTTGTTCATGATGAATAAATTCTAGTTCCAAGTCTTTCCATCGTTTGTTTTCCGGAGTTCAAATTTCCTCGGCCATCTCGTCAGAACCTCCATCCGAATCATCGCAAGGCTTTAATCTTATTTCCTTTCATCCTTCAATCGTATCTCATCATCCTTTTGTTACCGGAGTCCTTCATGGTGGTTCTTCATGATTTAATTCATTCTTCAAGAGTTCAGCAAGATTCTTGTTGGTGGAGTTAAAGTATCTTTTCTTCTCGCGTCTCGAAGCGCAAGTAATTCTTCATTTTCTTTTGAAGTGGAGTTTTGCATTTCTTCGTTCCTCTCAGCTATCCAATCATTTCCGTTTGCGGCTGGTTATCACCTCATAATTTCTGAGATGTTATCCATAAGTCCACGACAAGCTTTTTCTTTCGTTGTTGATTTTCTCAACAACTCCATTCAATCATTCTAAATTCTTTTCATTCAATTCTTTCAATTCTTCCGGAGGCATTG
>LR880968.1:767172493-767192004 GCA_904067115.1 Aegilops sharonensis
TTCTTCATGATTTAATTCATTCTTCAAGAGTTCATCAAGATCTTGTTGGTGGAGTTCAAGTATCTTTTCTTCTCGCGTCTCGAAGCGCAAGTAATTCTTCATTTTCTTTTGAAGTGGAGTTTTGCATTTCTTCGTTCCTCTCAGCTATCCAATCATTTCCGTTTGCGGCTGGTTATCACCTCATAATTTCTGAGATGTTATCCATAAGTCCACGACAAGCTTTTTCTTTCGTTGTTGATTTTCTCAACAACTCCATTCAATCATTCTAAATTCTTTTCATTCAATTCTTTCAATTCTTCCGGAGGCATTGTGTTGTTCCTCTCATCAAGTATCATTCCATCTTCTGAAATTCATGTTCTATTCTTTCCTTGTTCAACCGGTGTGCTGCCTAAATCCTTTCAGTCTTATTCGTTTCTTTTCTCATTCTAACCACTCCGGTTAGAACGAGTGGTTTAATAGTCTATCTGATTCCGTAAGCTTTTGATTCTCGTCATTCTCGTCGTTTCTCTCTTCTTCTCGTGTGCTCTCGATTCTTTGTTTCCTCTCTTGAGTTCTTGTTTCACCTCATCCCTTTTCCCTTCCGTCTCGGTCCTAAGCTCTCGGGACGAGATCTCTTGTTAGTGGAGGAGTGTTGTAACGCCCCGGATTCGATGTGCCAGGTGTCCGTCAGTTATTCGCCGTCTTTGCCATGTCATTTGCTTGCGTGTTGCACTTTGCCATGTGATCATCTGCATTTCATATCATGTCATCATGTGCATTTCATTTTGCATACGTGTTCGTCTCATACATCCGAGCATTTTCCCCGTTGTCCGTTTTGCAATCCGGCACTCCTATGTCTCCCGGCGCCCCCTTTTGCCTCTTTTCGTGTGTGGGTATTAAACGTTCTCGGAATGGACCGAGGTTTGTCAAGCGGCCTTGGTATAGCACCGGTAGACCGCCTGTCAAGTTTCGGGTCATCTGGAGGTCGTTTGGTACTCCAACGGTTAACCGGGTAACCGTAAAAGCCTCCTTCTCTTTGCAGCCCAACACCCCTTTCAAAGTGGCCCAAAACCCAGCAAACTCCTCTCCATGCTCTCGGTCGTTCGATCACGATCGTGTGGGCGAAAACCGTGCCTCATTTGGAGTCTCCTAGCTCCCTCTACTTATATAAACACCTCCCCCTCCGAAATTCGCGGTGCAACCCTAGCCTCTCTCCCTCTCAGCCGCCGGACGCGTCCGCATCGCGCCGGACTTGTCCGCCGCCGCGCCCGTCCACTCCTGAGCCGCCACGTGTCGCTGCCACCTCAGCCCGGGTCGCGCCCCATTCGCCGCAGACCGCGCGGGCCCGCTCTGCCGAACCGCGGCCCCCCGGCCCGCTCCGTCCCCGCGCCCGTCCCGTCCCCGCGCCAGCCCCTCTTATAGCGTTGTTAGTTGCAGGTGAAGATGAAGTTTGTTCCTTGTTGGAACATGGAGATGTTGTTCCTTGTTGGAACATGTTTACTTGTTGGGATATCACAATATATCTTATATTATTAATGCATCTATATACTTGGTAAAGGGTGGAAGGCTCGGCCTTATGCCTGGTGTTTTGTTCCACTCTTGCCGCCCTAGTTTCCTTCATATCGGTATTATGTTCCCGGATTTTGCGTCCCTAACGCGGTCGGGTGATTTATGGGACCCCCTTGACAGTTCGCTTTGAATAAGACTCCTCCAGCAAGGCCCAACATTGGTTTTACCATTTGCCTCACCACCACCTACTTTTCCCTTGGGAGTAATTAACCCAAGGGTCATCCTTATTCAGCCCCCCCGGGCCAATGCTTGTCTAAGTGTTGGTCCAAACTAGAGTGCTTTGCAGCGCCCCCTCAAGGAAACTTGAGGTTTGGTTTTAGTTGTACGGACTGCTCATCCGGTCGTTGCCTGAGACGAGATACGCGCGGCTACTATCAGGGTGTCGGCACGCCGGGAGGTCTTGCTGGTCTTGTTTTATTGCTGTCGAAATGTCTTGTAGCCAGGATTCCGAGACTGATCGGGTCTTCCCGGGGAGAAGGAATATCCTTCGTTGATCATGAGAGCTTATCATGGGCTAAGTTGGGACACCCCTGCAGGGTATAAACTTTCGAGAGTCGTGCCCGCGGTTATGTGGCAGATGGGAATTTGTTAATATCCGATTGTAGTAAACTTGAAGCAAACTCTTCTAAAATACACCAACCGTGTGCGTAACCGTGAGTGTCTCTTTTCGGGGTTGATCGAGAGGAGAACCCGGTTTCAGGGTTATGTCTGACGTAAGTAGGAGTTCAGGATCACTTCTTGATCATTACTAGTTGACGACCGTTCCTTTGTTTCTCTTCTCGCTCTCATTTGCGTATGTTAGCCACCATATATGCTTAGTCGCTGCTGCAACCTCACCACTTTACCCCTTCCTTTCCCTTTAAGCTTTGCTAGTCTTGATACCCATGGTAATGGGATTGCTGAGTCCTCGTGGCTCACAGATTACTGCACCACTAGTTGCAGGAACAGGTTTGCGATGATCATGACGTGAGAGCGATGTTTGCTTGTATTGGAGTTCTTCTTCTGCTTCTTCTCCGATCAGGGGATAGGTTCCAGGTCGGCAGCCTGGGCTAGCAGGGTGGATGTCGTTTGAGCTTCTGTTTATGTTTCATCCGTAGTCGGATGTTGAACTTGTATATGTTGTTGATGTATTCGTGTGGCATTTGTGCCTTATGTATGTATCCCCATCTATTATGTAATGTTGATGTAATGATATCCACCTTGCAAAAGCGTTTCAATATGCGGGTCTATCCTTGGTGGGACCGTCGAGTTCCTTTTGGATAGGGTCGCATATTGGGCGTGACAGTAGGCTAGCTACTATGCGAGCTATAGTAGTTGCAAAACACTCACCGAAAAGAAATGTTGGGGCAGATGAGCTCATGGTACGCTTATATTGATCCATCATCGATCGGCCAATTGCCCAAGCTCCTAAAATTGTAGGCTTAGCGATCGATCAGACAATAGTCGACACGGATACATTCAGGCCTCATTTGGTTCATAGGGTAGGAAAATCATAGCAAAAGTACAGAGACGTACAACACAAAATCATAGCAGTACAGAGACGTCCCTCCGTTCCAAAATAGATGAGTCAACTTTGTACTACTAACTTTGAAACAGAAGGAGTACAAATCCTAGGCGGGCTAGTTTGGCCTAGTGGGTTTTAGTGATATGACGTGGTACAGTGCCATCCAGTCTTCGCGTGTGGTAGCAGTACTGCGAGTAGAGTAATTTTTCATGAAGAAGCGAAATTCAACGAAGTCATGATGGTTCCTTCGTCCGACTAACTTTGTGCATGGCAGGTGGACCAGGATAATTTTGTGCATGGCAGGTGGACCAGTATGGTCAACGTCCCACATGTCGGCGAATGAAAGTATTCTTTCCGATATAGTGGACGAGCAACGAGTATTCATTGTTTATTTTTGATGAAACCTATTGTCTCCACTGTTACGGCGGAGGAGTGTGAAACACGGCAGCCCAGTGAACTTGGCATGTGCACCACTCCCTCCTTCCTCATGTAATACTACCATAGTGTTGACTGTAAGTTTTAAACTTTTTCTCACTTTCTCTCTATCTATTTCCTCTCAAATGTTTTTTACCTTTCTTATTTTAGACACAATTTTTTGTATGCCTCTTTTTTTAGAATTAGTTTTTTATACCTAGGAGCACGTGTAGAGATGGGCTCCTGCAGATCCCACTCCTTGACTTTGTCAATGCCTCTCTCTCCTCCACATAAGCTGGCTTGTCGAGAAGACAAGAGATGATCTCTTAGCACAATATGTTTCACCATGTTTTTAGGAATAACTAGTTATTGAAGATAAGGCTAAGAGATGATCCATTGTACACATGTTTTTTTGTCATCTCTAAATTACATGCAAGACTTATGATAAAACTATCTTATCAACCATTGTACATGCCCTTTATAGCCCAAAATTTTACCAGTGCGAGCTATAGTACTTTCTATGAATGCGGGCAGCTGGCCTCTGAGGGGGGGGGGGGCGGGGAGGTGGTGGGGTGGGGGAGGGGTTCTGGTGGGCCAGGACGGTAAGAAGCGGGCTTGGAAGCGGTGCGGACTCCCGCATGGCCCACCTCACATTATCACCACATATTTGTTGGAGTCCGTGCATGGCGGGCGGGAGATCTCTTCTCCCTCCCCCGTCTCTCTCCTCTCAGCCGACGCCCGCCAAGCGATTAGATTTCGGCTATCGACGGTTTATTCAATTGCAGTCCCACATGTCAGTGAAAATGCAAGACAACAGGTGTCCCCTCTGGTGAGCGGCGAGCGAGCCGGACTATCGGGGGTGCGACGTGAATGCGACGCGTACGAGTTTTAAGTGTGCCGCGTTTTCCTTTTGAACTTGCAAAGCGTAACATTTTCATGCGATCGATTAATAGAAATCTAGAAGAAAATGACGAGGGCGGTGCTTTCCCGCGTGTTAGGCGGGCTAGTTTGAGTGATATGACGTGCTACAGTGCCATCCACTTGCTCCATTTTTATGTAAGCAAGAGTCTACACTTTTATGTGGGAGGAGTGCGAAACACGGTGGATCTGATTTTGATCGAGGGATAACGGTTCCCTGCGAAATAATGGAGCACTGTTAGCGATTATAGCATGATACTTACGGCATCTCCAGCGCTGGCCCTCAAATTTACACCGGCATCTGTCCAAGGACACTGATGGATGCCATCCAATGCTGTCGGCATACCTTTTGACAACTATATGAACTAACCGGACGGAATTCATGCAAACAAAGCAAATTTCAAATTGACCAGATGAAATTCATTACATTTCGAGAACTTTTCCTATAAACTGGACGAAATTCATTACATATTTCACACAAATGATACTAAAACCTACTGTAAACCTAATCTAAACGATCGCCGGGCCCCGACCACCATGTCCGGCCATGAACCCGAGAAAGCCGGCCATTGCCTTTGCCTCCTCCTTATCCGCCTCGGTAACCTCCTCCTCCGGAGCACAAGGTTATGAAGATTTCCGCCTCCACGTCGTTGTCAGGCGGCTAATCGGCCGCCGATTTTTATCCCACAAACTTGGCGTCGACTGAGTGGAGGAGCGGTGGCCTTCCTGGGACCAGAGCGGTGGTGACCTACCGTGTACTACTCTTCCTCTATGCCGGCTGCACCCGCGCACGTGCGCCGGCTTCGTGGTCGTGACGGCGGAGGGCGGCCGGGGGGGGGGGGGGGGCCCCCCCCCCCGGCCCCCCCCCCCCGCCCGCGCCCGCGGGGGGGGGGCGCCCCCCGCCGGGGCGCCCCCCCCCGCCGGGGCCCCGGCGGCCCCGGCGGCGCGGGGGGGGGGGGGGGGCCCCCCCCCCCGGCCCCCCCCCCCCGCCCGCGCCCGCGGGGGGGGGGCGCCCCCCGCCGGGGCGCCCCCCCCCGCCGGGGCCCCGGCGGCCCCGGCGGCGCGGGGGGGGGGGGGGGGCCCCCCCCCCCGGCCCCCCCCCCCCGCCCGCGCCCGCGGGGGGGGGGCGCCCCCCGCCGGGGCGCCCCCCCCCGCCGGGGCCCCGGCGGCCCCGGCGGCGCGGGGGGGGGGGGGGGGCCCCCCCCCCCGGCCCCCCCCCCCCGCCCGCGCCCGCGGGGGGGGGGCGCCCCCCGCCGGGGCGCCCCCCCCCGCCGGGGCCCCGGCGGCCCCGGCGGCGCGGGGGGGGGGGGGGGGCCCCCCCCCCCGGCCCCCCCCCCCCGCCCCGCCGCCCCCCCGCCCCGGGGCGCGCGGGGGGGGGGGGGGGGCCGGCGATCTCCTTCGTCTGCTCCTGCGAGAGTACGTCCAAGAGAGCTTTGGAGCGCGCCCGGAGCGGAGCCACCGATGTACTTCGTCTGCTCCTGCGACAGTATGTCCAAGAGAGCTTTGGAGTACCCGGAGGCCATGGTTGGAGTGGTGCCAAAAGAAGGAAGGGACCGGAGGAGAATGAGTGTGGGTCTTTGGCTATGGCTGGGAGCTGGGGCTCAAGTTAATATAGCGGGCGCTTGGCAATGAGCCGCAGCAGACAGATGGACGGCTAGCACCGGAGTAGGTTCATCGGTAGCCGTGGTGTCATTAACGCGGAGCAGTCTCTTTCACCGGGATGCTACGCGGGTGGCGCTCTCTCGGTCGTCGCGCTGCTGCAATGCCGGCGCCAGTGAGAGGTCGCGTCGGGCGTGAATGCGTACGCTGCTTCAGTGATTTAGCCGCAGGTGCGTTGTCTCACTGACATGTGGGCCCAACAGGCATCAGGCCCGCATGTCAGTGACACACCAACTGCACCTGCAGTTAAGGCCGGTGAATGCGGCGTTGACGTTCTGGAGAGACGGTGATTGTTTCTGTCGGCGTTCTGGGAACGGGGGTACCCGGACTTGCCGGCCTGCGGCCTGCGGCGTGGCTCAAGGGGCGGCCCCATCAAGGCCCATCTTCATCAGCACAAGCTCAAGACCCTCGCGAGGGGCCAAGCCTCACGGGGCAGACAACAGGAAGCTTCCTCAGGCACGGCCTCGCCAGGCTGGCTCGCGAGGAGGCGGAGAGATCAAGGCGGGGTACCTCACGTGGTGCCCATGACGCAAGCCATGACGACCAAGGGTGCCAGGCGGGCGCCAGCCTGCGCAGTGTCCTCCTTTCCTCTTTGGTGCAAAGGGGCCAAGCGCAGGCAAGAGCATCAAGCAAAGGCATCCATTTCGGTGCAACGAGACCAAGACCAGCCCAACGGCAGGAAGGAAGTCATTGTGGAGCCCGAGCCGGCGTCACCACCAGGGCTTTTGACAGGCGAGGACCAACTTTAGTTAGGATAAGTGTACCAAATGTTCCCCTTCAAAATGGCCAATTGTTGGCGCCCTTCCCGCTCAATATTTGGGAAGAGGCCCAGGGCCCTCGCCTATAAATAGGACTAGCCACCCATAGGGTAGTGGCATCTGGAATCAGCAGAGAGAGAGAGAGACTGAACTCCCCCTAGCAAATCATCACCCCGGCCAAGAACAGACCCTCGCGAGGCTGTTCTTCCTTGTATTGTTCATGACCATCAGCACAAGAGGCAATCCACCACACCACAAACTAGAGTAGGGTATTACACCACTATGGTGGCCCGAACTAGTATAATCCTTGTGTCTCTTGTGTTCTTCCTTTCGTAGTTTAGATCCAAGCGAGGCGACGGGGCAGGTAGGTAGAGGGCGAGATTTCCGCGCGCACCCCAGTGTTCGAACCTCAAGGGTCTGCCGGAACCCAAAATCCGACAATTGGCGCGCCAGGTAGGGGTGCGCCGGAGTTTCCCTTCCGCCACCGCTGCGACCCGCCTCGCGATGAGCAGCGCGCCGCCCGCTCCGGCCGCCAGCGCCAGCGCGGGGGCCAGGGGGCTCCGAGCCCTGGCCCCGGCCTTGCAACAGGTGCGGTGGCCGGACAAGTTCAAGCCGAAGATGACGCCGCGTTACAACGGCGCGACCGATTCGATGGCCTCCCTGCTAGCATACGAGGAGGCCGTCCTCGAGGCCGGAGGTGACGACAAGGTCATGGCCAACTGGCTTCCCATGGCCCTCACCGGCGCTCCGTGCACGTGACTGCTCCACCTTCCTGCAGCCTCCGTGGCCTCTTGGGAAGAGCTCCGCGGCCTCTTCCTCACCCACCACGCTGCGCCTGCGCCCCCGGTCGTCGCGGCCCTCCTGGGTGGCTCGCGGGCGCCGCCCTCAAGTCACCACGTCAAGCCGTCCATCCGCCGGTTCGGCGCCGCCTCCACGCGGCAGGGGCCCCCCCAGGAACGGTCGGCGCCCAAGGCCAGCCTGACCTTCAGCTCGGAGGACCACCCCTCCAATTCAGCATGCTCGGGTGCGCTTCCCATGCTATGCACCCCCACCATCTGCCAGGTGGCCGTCGCCAGGACTCTCATCGACGGCGGAGCGGGCCTCAAAGTGCTCTCAGTTGAGGCCTTCAACCTCCTCTGCATACCCCGGGAGCGGCTGCAGCCCAGCCGGCCTTTCTCGGCGTCGGGGGCGGGTCATCCTGCTCCTTGGGACAGATCCGGCTCCCGGTAACTTCCGGCACCTACGACAACATCCGCACGGAGCTGGTCGATTTCGACATCGCCCCCATCGGCCTCCCCTACAACGCCATCCTCGGCTACCCAGCACTGGCCCAGTTCATGGCCGCGACTCACCCGGCGTACAACCTCATGAAGATGCCCGGGAGCAACGGTGTCCTCACCGTGCCCGGGGACACCGGAGATGCGCTGCGAGTGCTCAAGCTCGCCTTCAATACGGCGGCGCCAGCGCAGCCCGCCGACGCGGAGACCCCTGAGCTCAAGGGGGCTGCAACAACCAAGAAGAAACAGTTGTTCACCCAAGACAGGGTAGAGACCAAGCAAATACCTGTCGACGAGGACGGGTCCACTGACAGCACTTTCACCATAGGCGCCAACCTCAAGCCCGAGCAGGAGGAGGCCCTGGTCAAGTTCCTGCGCGCAAACAAGAAGGTATTCGCCTGGGAGCCTGATCAGTTGGCAGGGATCCCTAGGGGCGTAATCGAGCATCACCTCCACGTGTGCCCCACCATACGACCCGTAAAGCAGAAAGCGAGGCGGCAGTCCACTGAAAATCAAGCCTTCATCATCTAGGAGACCCGCAAACTAGAAGTCGCTGGGGTCACTCGCGAGGTCCGGTATCCGGATTAGTTGGCCAACCCTGTCGTTGTACAAAAGAAGGGAGGAAAGGAGCGCATGTGTGTCGACTTCACCAACCTCAACAAGTCATGCCCGCAATACCTGTTCCCGCTCCCTCGCATCGACCAGATCGTCGATTCCACCGCTGAGTGCGACCTGTTATGCTTCTTGGATGCCTTCTCCGGGTATCACCAGATCAAAATGGCGGTAGAAGACATGAAAAGACGGCTTTCCTGACCCCGTGTGGGGTGTACTGCTACACGTGCATGCCATTCGGGCTGCGCAACGCAGGGGCGACCTTCCAGCGGTTGATGCACATCACCTTTGGTCCGCAGCTCGGGAAGAATGTTGAGGCTTACGTCGATAACATTGTGGTGAAGTCTCGGGAGGCCAGAACCCTGATACAAGACCTGGAGGAAACCTTCGCGAGCCTCAACGCAGTGAATCTACGGCTCAACCCGGAGAAGTGTGTGTTTGGAGTCCCCTCGGGCAAGCTCTTGGGCTTCCTCGTATCCCATCGAGGCATCGAGGCTAACCGGGAAAAGGTCAAGGAGGTTGAGGACATGAGCCCGCCAAAGACCCTCAGGGAAATGCAGAAGCTCACTGGGCGCGTGACTGCGCTAGGGCGCTTCATCTCCATGTTGGGGGAACGAGCGCTGCCTTTCTTCCAGCTAATGAAGAAAAAGGGACCCTTTGAATGGACTGAAGAGGCCGACAAGGCGTTTGACGATCTCAAGAGGTACCTGACCAGCCCTCCGGTCATGGTGGCCCCACGCCCGCAGGAACCCCTGGTGCTCTACCTCGACGCCACACCCTACTCCGCCAGCGCAGCTCTGGTGGCGGTTAGGGAAGAGCGTCAAACCAAAACCATAGCAGCAACCCAGGTCAAGGCAAAGCGGGAACAAGGAAGACCCACAGAAATCACTACCACGGCTGAGAAGGATCAGCCACCGCAGGGGAGCGCGCTGGGGACGGAAGAGGTCCCTCCCCCAGACTACCAGCCTCAGGAGGCTCCATCCCCTCAGGAGGCACCACGGTCCCCAGAGGGCGCCAGCGGCACTGGCGCTCCAAACCTCGTTGAGCACCCAGTGTACTTCGTCAGCACGGTGTTGCAGGACGCAAGGGCCCGGTAGCCCATGCCTCAGAAACTCCTCCTCGCGCTACTGGTGGCCTCGTGCAAGTTGCGACACCATTTTCAGGGTCACCCCATCAAGGTCGTCTCGTCATACCCCTTGGAAAGGGTGCTCAGGAGCCCTAACTCAGCCGGAAGGGTCGCTGAGTGGAACCTTGAACTGCAAGCGTTTCAGCTTGAATTCAGCACAACCAGAGTCATCAAGGGGGCCGCATTAGCGGATTTCGTGGCAGAGTGGACGGAGGCACCGGGCCTCAAGGCCGACGAGGATCGGTCCCTCTCACCGGGAAGCGAAGCGCCAGAAGGCTGGGTCATGTATTTCGATGGGGCGTTCTCCAGGCATGGCGCTGGGGCTGGGGCGGTGCTCATATCTCCCACTCAGGACAAGCTCTACTACGCTATGCAGCTCTGTTTCCAGCAAGGCGAAAAGGTCTCCAACAACATAGCGGAGTATGAAGGTCTAATAGCGGGCTTGAAGGCCGCAGCTGCCCTAGGGGAGAAGCGCCTTACCATCAAGGGCGATTCGTAGCTCCTCGTCAATTTCTCCAACAAGGTGTACGAGCCAAAAGATGAGCACATGGAAGCCTACCTTGCGGAGGTCCGCAGGATGGAGAAGCAGTTATGGGTGTTGGAGTTGCAGCATGTGCCCCACGGCACCAATCAGGAGGCCGACAACATAGCCAAACGCGCATCCAGGCGGTTACCTCAGGAGCCTAGCGTGTTCGAGGAGCGGCCCTTCAAGCCCTCGGCCATGCCAGCACTATCAAACACGGCGCAGCCGCGGGAGTTGCTTCCGCAGCCACCTGCCTCAGGAGCCCCGGTCTATGGCCCGGCCTCAGGAGCACGCCTGCTCCTGACGATGGAGCCTCAGGAGGGGTGCTGGATCACAGAGCTCCGGAGCTACTTAACGCAAGAGACCCTACCGGAGAAGGAGGAGGAAGCTGAGCGTGTGGTGCGGCAAGCCACAGCGTACTGCATCAGGGATGGAGAGCTTTATTGGAAGCGACCTAATGATGTGTCACTACGCTACATCTCCAGGGAGCAAGGGAAAGAACTGCTGGCGGATATACACGGTGGAGACTGTGGGCATCACTCGTCTTCACAAACCCTCGTGGGCAAGGCATTCCGGAGAGGTTTCTATTGGCCTACTGCACTCAACGACGCCGTCGAACTAGTGAAGGCTGGCGAAGCCTGCCAATTCCATGCCAAGCAGATCCATCAGCCAGCAGGGGGTCTGCAAACTATACCCCTCTCGTGGCCATTCGTAGCCTGGGGGCTGGATATCCTGGGCCCGTTTCCTCGAGCGCCAGGGGGCTATCGCTACCTCTACGTCGCCGTAGACAAGTTCACCAAGTGGGCTGAAGTGGAAGCCGTCCGCACCATCCCCGCAGGTTCTGAGGTCAAGTTCATCAAGGGCATCGTGAGCTGGTTCGGGGTGCCGAACCGCATCATCACCGACAACGGTTCGCAGTTCACCAGTAACCTCTTCAAAACGTACTATGCTAACCTGGGAACGCATATATGCTACGCTTCGGTGGCGCACCCCCGAAGCAATGGCCAGGCCGAGCGGGCCAACGCAGAGGCACTGAGGGGCCTCAAAACCAGAACATTCAAGAAGAAACTGGAGGCCTACGGCAGAGGTTGGTACGACGAGCTTCAGTCCATCCTGTGGTCCATCCGCACGACCACGACCAAGCCAACTGGAGAGACCCCATTCTTCCTGGTCTATGGAGCCAAAGCGGTCCTCCCTCACGAGGTCAGGCGTCGTTCCGCACGGGTCCTGGCGTTCGGCGAGGCGCAACAGGACGCCATGCGGGGGACGGACCTCGTACTGGGAGAGGAGCGTCGTCGAGAAGCTGCGTTGCAAGCGGCGAGGTACCAACAAGCACTGCGACGATACCATTGCCGCAACATCCGCCCCAGAACTCTTGAGGTAGGGGACCTCGTGCTCAGGCGGGTTCTCTCCAGGGAGGGGCTGCATAAGCTCTCTCCCATGTGGAAGGGCCCATTCAAGGTTGTTCAAGTTTCTAGGCCCGGCTCCGCGCGCTTGGAGACTTAGGAGGGGGTGCCAGTCCAGAACGCGCGGAACATCCAGCACCTCCGGAGGTTTTAGCCCTGAAAAGGCCCAGAGCCTGTGAATAAGGCGAATGCCTGTGAAGCTATCTTTTTGGAAAAGGCCCAGAGCCTGTGAAGAAGGCGAATGCCTGTGAAGCTATCTTTTTGGAAAAGGCCCAGAGCCTGTGAAGAAGGCGAATGCCTGTGAAGCTATCTTTTTGGAAAAGGCCCAGAGCCTGTGAAGAAGGCGAGTGCCTGTGAAGCTATCTTTTTGGAAAAGGCCTAGAGCGAGCGAAGAAGGCGAGTGCCGGTGAAGCCGTCTCGTTTTGGAAAAGGCCTAGAGCGAGCGAAGAAGGCGAGTGCCGGTGAAGCCGTCTCGTTTTGGAAAAGGCCTAGAGCGAGCGAAGAAGGCGAGTGCCGGTGAAGCCGTCTCGTTTTGGAAAAGGCCTAGAGCGAGCGAAGAAGGCGAGTGCCGGTGAAGCCGTCTCGTTTTGGAAAAGGCCTAGAGCGAGCGAAGAAGGCGAGTGCCGGTGAAGCCGTCTCGTTTTGGAAAAGGCCTAGAGCGAGCGAAGAAGGCGAGTGCCGGTGAAGCCGTCTCGTTTTGGAAAAGGCCTAGAGCGAGCGAAGAAGGCGAGTGCCGGTGAAGCCGTCTCGTTTTGGAAAAGGCCTAGAGCGAGCGAAGAAGGCGAGTGCCGGTGAAGCCGTCTCGTTTTGGAAAAGGCCTAGAGCGAGCGAAGAAGGCGAGTGCCGGTGAAGCCGTCTCGTTTTGGAAAAGGCCTAGAGCGAGCGAAGAAGGCGAGTGCCGGTGAAGCCGTCTCGTTTTGGAAAAGGCCTAGAGCGAGCGAAGAAGGCGAGTGCCGGTGAAGCCGTCTCGTTTTGGAAAAGGCCTAGAGCGAGCGAAGAAGGCGAGTGCCGGTGAAGCCGTCTCGTTTTGGAAAAGGCCTAGAGCGAGCGAAGAAGGCGAGTGCCTGTGAAGCTATCTTTTTGGAAAAGGCCCAGAGCCTGTGAAGAAGGCGAGTGCCTGTGAAGCTATCTTTTTGGAAAAGGCCTAGAGCCTGTGAAGAAGGCGAGTGCCTGTGAAGCTATCTTTTTGGAAAAGGCCTAGAGCCTGTGAAGAAGGCGAATGCCTGTGAAGCTATCTTTTTGGAAAAGGCCCAGAGCCTGTGAAGAAGGCGAGTGCCTGTGAAGCTGTCGCGTTTTGGAAAAGGCCCAGAGCCTGTGAAGAGGGCCAATGCCCGTGAAGCATGCTTCCCCCAAGAAAGGCCCGGAGCCTGTGAAGAATGCCAACGCCTGTGAAGCTCGCCGCCCATGACACTCTCACGTAATAATGAGTTGGAGTTGTACACGCCCCGGAGTCTCAGGAGCGCCGGCCTCAGGCCCTGGGGCTCCCTCCCACGCCCAGTGGAAGCACTTAGCTCCGCGCTGGTTAGAAGACGTCGAAGCCTAGATTAGGTGCCGGACGCGGCTTTTTTCATTTGCTTTCTGCAGTTGGCTTGTTCATTCTCATTTGAAGTTTTATCGAAGTTGTTGTCATTTTGATTTGTGGCTCTTCGACCTTTCGCCCTCCTACCTCGATTTCTCTCGCGCAAGGTCTCGCGAGGGGGGCAGCTTGAGCGCCCCCGCGAGTGTTTTCTGCCCTTATCGTTCGAGGTTTCCCTACCCGGGTCCACTACAGGAGCACCCCTCTAGTCCACGCCCCATGGGCACCGCGACACGAACACAGGACCTGGGTCGGTCGCCTCCACAGCTGAGGCCGGGATCTGCCTCTCCAGACTAACCTTCACAGGACATGAAGCGTTCGATGAGGCCTCGGCCTCGGGAAACGAGGGCCACGACGGGCGCCCCCGAGCTAAGTAATTTCTACGCGCAAGCATGTAGCACAAAGGCATAATATCGAGATAGCAAAAACAGTATGATAATTAACAGCAATAGTCCAAGCACGCCCACGCGGGGCCCTACACTACTGTCTCTTTGCGCAGGAAAAGGAAAAAGAACAAAACAGGTGCGGCTCGCCTGACGCCAACTCGTGGGGGAGACTCGAACTGCCTCCAGAGCACAGGCGGACTCCCTCTCGCGCTTCACCGGGGCGAGACGGCAGGCGGACTCGCTACCTCCCTCTAGGCAGGCGCGGCAGCACGGAGGCTGGTCGCGGCCACCGCTGGAGGAGCCGCTGCCCGAAGAAGAGTCGTCAAAGCTCGACGAGCCCCGGGCGTCGCCGACCACGCGCGCGCTGTCATCGCCGCTGGGCCTGGACCCGTGGCCACGGTCGTCGTTCTCAGGGCCGCACCCAGCGCGGCGGCCATCTTCCCCGAACACCCTCACGTAGAGGGTGGCATCACCGTCGAACTTGAAGTGCAGGGTGCACCGCCGGCTCAGACCGTGCGCGCTGGCAAACGTTTGCCAGCCGCGGGTCAGGGCCAGGCCCCCAGCTGCAGAGACCTCCAGCGAAGCCCAGGAGGCCCGGCTGCAGCAACCATCTGCTTGAAGCCAGAGGCCGCCCGGGGCACCAGCCGGAAGCTCACCTAGGAGGAAGCGAGGAAGCTAGAGACGGGTGCCGGTCGGCTCCGCTGACCACACAACGAACTCCGGCAGCACCTCTGCCGAGTGGAAGCGCGGCCTAGGGGGTCGCGTGATCGTAGCGCACCCCCCAGCAGCGGCCTGCCGCCCGCCACCGCGCGGGAGATCACCTCCACGGCTGCGAGGAGCCACCATGGGAGCCACAGGGTGTTTGCGAGGACGGCCTGGACCGCGCTTGGGCGGGGGAGAGTCAGGCTCCACCTGGCGAGCCTTCCCCTTCTCCGCGGCCGAGAACCTCTTCGGCGGAGCCATGGAGAAGAAGAAGAAGCAAGAGGATATGGACTAGAAGGGCAGGCGCCGTCCCGTACTTATAGCCGGGGAAGGCCAACCGCTGACCACCACGATCGCAGGTAATCATGACCCGCTTTGCAGGCAGGGACTTGTCAATTCGTGCAGTCACCGAGGCGTCGTGGGGGAGCAGGGCTGCCCACGTCCAATCAACCGCCACGCAGCGCCCAAGGCCGCAGGCTGTGAGGGCCCATGGCGCTTCGCACTTACCCTTCGCCTCTCTGCTTAGCCAAGTCCAGGCGCGCCTTGGGCCCGGGGGCTACTGTCGGTGTTCTGGGAACGAGGGTACCCAGACATGCATGCCTGCGGCCTGCGGCGTGGCTCAAGGGGCGGCCCAATCAAGGCCCATCTTCATCAGCACAAGCTCAAGACCCTCGCGAGGGGCCAAGCCTCGTGGGGCAGACAACAGGAAGCTTCCTCAGGCACGGCCTCATCAGGCTGGCTTGCGAGGAGGCGAAGAGATCAAGGCGGGGTACCTCACGAGGTGCCCATAACGCAAGCCATGACGACCAAGGACGCCAGGCGGGCGCCAGCCCGCGCAGTGTCCTCCTTTCCTCTTTGGTTCAAAGGGGGCAAGCACAGGCGATAGCGTCAAGCAAAGGCATCCATTTCTGTGCAACGAGACCAAGACCAGCCCAACGGCAGTAAGGAAGTCATTGTGGAGCCCGAGCCGGCGTCACCACCAGGGCTTTTGACAGGCGAGGACCAACTTTAGTCAGGATAAGTGTACCAGATGTTCCCCTTCAAAATGGCCAATTTTTGGCGCCCTTCCCGCTCAATATTTGGGAAGAGGCCCAGGGCCCTCGCCTATAAATAGGACTAGCCACCCACAGGGTAGAGACATCTGGAATCAGCAGAGAGAGAGAGACTGTGTTGGGTTCTACGATAGGGTGCGTCGACTGCAAATTAAAAATTCCTACGCGTAGAACATCCAGGAGCATGCTACGGGAGATGGATCACAGTTCGTTACCACTAGACGCGCGGTGCTGTGCAGCGGAAGAAGAGTTGGGGCAGCGCGTCCGCGTGGACCGTCTCCTCCTCGTTCGATCTCCCTCGAACAGCCGGTCGTCCGATCCCACGTACGAGTTCGCCGGAGCGGCGCAAGTGCACCGCCTCTAACGGTATCCGTGCGTGCAGGAGGAACACCGTGCGGCGGACTGCTAGGTCCGATCACACAGTCGGCGGCGAGTGGAGGTGACTATTCACACCGCATGCAAACCCTAGTCGCAGCGCCGAAGCGATCAACCGCCTGAGTGTGTTGCACCTCCACTTTATATAGGCGTCCGTCGCGGGCTCAACACTTGGGCCTCGCACGGATCCTAAAGCCCAAAGTCCACTCGGTCACGTTCCTAGTCCAGTTCGGATCACATCCGACCAGTGTCCTACGAACTGACCTCGTAGGTTCCTTCCCTTAAGCGCGCGACCCCTTAGGTTCAAGTCGGCTTGGTTACAGTTCGGATCACCTCCGACCTGCACGGTTGGTAGCGGCCTCTAGCAAGGCGTGCCGACCAGCAAGCAGACTATGAAGCTGGTTAGGCGAACCTGTACAACGTGTCACACTTCTGTTCCCTTTGCCGCACGATATATGTTGTCGGGCTCAAGGCGAGACTGTCATCCTTGTGCTAGCCCGACCTCTTTCTCGTTTCAGTGATACCGACCACTATCCGGATTATCTCATAATCCTTGTCGCATGGCCATGTTGTTCCTGGTCGGATCACACGAGGGGCCCAGAGTATATCTCTCCTGACCGGAGGGGCAAATCCCATCTTGCTCGACCATGTCTCGCAACATGGGACTGAACAAACCCGAAACCTACCTTTGTAAATACCCAGTCACGGAGTAGCGTTTGGTCGGCCCAAAGCAAGTCTGTCACCATCTCAAGTACATGCGTCAGCTCAGGTCTTAGGACATAGAACGTTTGTTGTACTAGAGACTCACAGATGACATATCGCTGCGTCTCATAGTTGGGTCTGTCCGACTCGGACCTTATCTCGACTCGGATCCGACTACGTCGAATCTGACAAGACCTTTCCAAGACCATATTATCCGGTTAGCATCTAATGCTTCATGGCTAGTGAGACCGAGCCATCGACCGTGTCATATGCTAGTCTAGTCGGTTGCGCGTCCACACAGCCCTTTCGACTAGGGACCTTTTAGGACAGTCATCATACAATGCATAGTCCGACAAACAAGTCACGTACTTGCTAATACACATCATTGATAATGTCCAACTACTATCTTTATTCATAAACACATAGGAAATATCATCATACATGATTGCCTCTAGGGCATATCTCCAACAGTCTCCCACTTGCACTAGAGTCAATCAAGTAGACATCGAATGCCCATAGCTCTAACGTGCCCCTCATGCTTGGGTTGTGGAAGCGGCTTAGTCAACAGATTTGCAACATTTGCATTCGTGTGAATCTTGCATAACTCTACATCACCATTCTTTACGATCTTTCGTATCAGGTGATATTTCCGATCTATGTGTCTGACCTTGTGGTGATTCCTCGGCTCCTTGGCTTGTGCGATGGCACTAGAATTATCACAATAAAGGTCCAATGGTTTCACCGAGGCTGGGAAAATACCAAGATCATCCAGAAAATGCCGGATCCAAACACCTTCCTTTGCAGCTTCACAAGCCGCAATGTATTCGGCTTCTGGGGTAGAATCGGCCACCGTTTCCTGCTTGGAACTCATCCAGTGCACTGGTCCTCCATTCAGGACGTACACGAATCCGGACTGTGATCGACAATCATCTCTGTCGGTTTGGAAACTAGCATCGACATAACCCCTTACGACGAGCTCTTCCTCACCTCCATAAACTAGGAACATCTCTTTAGTCCTTTTCAGGTTCTTCAAAATAGTCTTTACCGCTGCCTAGTGACTCTCACCTGGGTTGGCCTGGTATCTACTTGTTAGGCTTATTGCAAAAGCAACATCAGGCCTTGTACATATCATGGCATACATGATGGATCCGATTGCCGAGGCATACGGAATCCTACTCATCCTGCTTCGCTCATCAGATGTCGAAAGACTCTGAGTCTCGCTTAGCCTTATACCATGTGAGAGTGGCAAGAACCCTTTCTTCGCCTCACTCATGTTGAACCGCTTCAACACTTTATCTACGTACGTGCTCTGGCTTAGGCCGAGCAGCCTCCTCGATCTATCTCTATAGATCTTAATGCCTAAAATATAGACTGCCTCACCAAGGTCCTTCATCGAAAACTTGCCATTCAATGATCCCTTGACCGAGTTTAGCATCGAAACATCATTTCCAATCAGTAGTATGTCGTCCACATACAAGATCAAAAACACTATCGAGCTCCCACTTAACTTCTTGTATAAACAAGAGTCCTCTTCGCTTTTGATGAAACCGAGATCAGTGACGACCTCATCAAAATGAATGTTCCAACTCCGAGATGCTTGCTTCAACCCATAAATGGATCTCTTGAGCTTGCATACCTTACTAGTGCTAGTAGGATCGACAAAACCCTCGGGCTGTATCATATACACGTCCTCGGTTAAATTTCCATGAAGGAAAGCCGTTTTGACATCCATCTGCCATATCTCATAATCAAAATATGCAGCTATAGCTAGTATGATCCTCACCGATTTCAGCATCGCTACCGGCGAGTAAGTCTCATCGTAGTCAATTCCTTGAACTTGTCCATAACCTTTAGCGACAAGCCGAGCTTTGTGGATCTGAACATTTCCATCGACATCGGTTTTCTTCTTAAAGACCCATTTGCAACCAATGGCAGTTACGCCAGGTGGTGGATCAACCAAGTCCCAGACTTGATTCTCATCCATGGACTTTAACTCGGATCTCATGGCCTCCAGCCATGCCTCGGAATCTGGGCTCACCATCGCTTCCGCATACGTGGCTGGCTCGTCGCTTTCTAGCAACAATACATCACGCACTCTGCGCAATCTTTCCGACCTCCGTGGTTCCGGTGCCGCTTCCACTACAGGTTCCCTGACTGACTCCTGTATGATGTCATCACCATCCGGGCCGTCCCCGAGTGGTCCTCGAATTTATTTGAGTCGAACCGTCCTCCCACTGGCCCCCCGACTGAGAAACTCTTTCTCAAGGAAAACCCCGTTCCAAGCAACAAACACTTTGTTCTCCTCACGGTTGTAGAAGCTATATCCCAAGGTTTCCCTCGGATATCCCACGAATATGCATTTATCCGACTTGGGTGTAAGCTTGTCTGACATAAGTCTCTTGAAAAATGCTTCACAACCCCAAATCTTTAGAAATGACAAACTGGGACTCTTCCCAGTCCACATCTCATGTGGTGTCTTGTCTACTGATTTTGATGGTACCCTATTAAGTGTGAAAGCTGCAGTTTCTATAGCGTATCCCCAAAATGACAAGGGTTAATCCGATTTGCTCATCATAGACCGGACCATGTCCACCAAGGTCCTATTCCTCCGTTCCGACACGCCGTTTCTCTGTGGCGTACCCGGAGGTGTGAGCTGAGGTACTATACCTCGACTTTTCAAATGATCATCAAACTCCTGGCTCATGTACTCACCTCCACGATTAGATCGCAGAAGCTTTATAGTCTTGTCGAGCTGATTCTCAACCTCGTTCTGAAACTCTTTGAACTTTTCAAAAGTCTCCGACTTGTGCCTCATTTAATATATATATCCATATCTACTCAAGTCGTCGGTAAAAGTCACGAAGTACTGATAGCCACCTCTGGCAGTTGTGCTCATTGGACCACACACATCACTGTGTATAAGCTCCAACAGCTCGGACGCCCTCTCGCAACTCTTTGCGAAAGGAGACTTAG
>LR880968.1:767192358-767204017 GCA_904067115.1 Aegilops sharonensis
ATGATCATCAAACTCCTGGCTCATGTACTCACCTCCACGATTAGATCGCAGAAGCTTTATAGTCTTGTCGAGCTGATTCTCAACCTCGTTCTGAAACTCTTTGAACTTTTCAAAAGTCTCCGACTTGTGCCTCATTTAATATATATATCCATATCTACTCAAGTCGTCGGTAAAAGTCACGAAGTACTGATAGCCACCTCTGGCAGTTGTGCTCATTGGACCACACACATCACTGTGTATAAGCTCCAACAGCTCGGACGCCCTCTCGCAACTCTTTGCGAAAGGAGATTTAGTCATCTTGCCAAGCAAGCATGATTCACATGTCTCGAACGACCCGAAGTCGGACGAAGTTAGGAGCCCATCATCATGGAGCTTCTTCATGCGTTTCAGACTAATGTGTCCAAGCCGGCAATGCCAGAAGTATGTCGGATTTATCTCATTAGGCTTATGCCTCTTGACATTCACATTATAGACCGGTTCCTGTTCTAGATTCAATATAAATAGCCCATCAACAATGGGTGCATAGCCGTGGAACATACCATTCAAAAATATCGAACAACCATTGTCCTTTAAATTGAATTCATAACCTTGACTCATCAAACATGAGGCAGAAATAATGTTCCGACTAAGTGAAGGAATGTAATAACAATTATTCAATTCCATTATGAATCCGGAAGGAAGCTGGAGCTGCATCGTGCCGACCTCCAACGCAGCAACTCTTGCTTTGTTGCCGACCCTGATGTCAATCTCCCCTTGTGCCACACGCCTAGTTCTTACCAGCCCCTGCATCGAGTTGCAAATATGAAGAACCGATCCGGTATCAAATACCCAAGAGCTACTAGGTATGTCAGCAAGGTAAATGTCTATAACATATGCAACAAGTGTACCTTTGCCTGAAGAAGAATTTCCGGCCTTCTTGCCATGCTCTACAAGCCACTTGCTACAGTTCCTCTTCCAGTGACCGGTTTCCTTGCAGTGATAGCAAACGGTCTTCGAGTCTGGTCCAGACTTCAGCGTAGCGGAAGAGATTACCATATCCATGCCCTTTGCCTTAGCCTTTTTCTTGGACCAACTTTTCTTGAACTTACCCAATTTCTGCACCATCAACACTTGATGCGTGCCTTTCTTAATATCTTGCTCTGCCACCTTGAGCATCCCATGCAATTCAGTGAGCTTCTTATCCATGCCATGCATATGATAGTGCGAGATGAACATCCCATAGCTGGGCGGAAGAGAACCCAGAACAGCATCAGTAGCCAGCTCATCCAAGAGCAGGAAGCCCAAACGATCCAAAGCTTGCACATATCCGATCATCTTGATCACATGTGCGCTCAGTGGATCACCTTCCTTCAGCTTGCAATCCATCAAGGATTGCTAGACGTTGAACCTTTCGTTCCTAGCCTGTGTCTGAAACATGCTCCTGAGACTCTCGATCATATCGTAAGCCTCAACATTTTCGAAATGCTGTTGCAAATCGGGATCCATACAAGCCAGCATCAGACAGCTGATCTCCGTTGATTCATCAACGAGTTTATGGTAGGCATTTTTAGCTGTGGCACTAGCATTATCGGCAGGTTCCTCTGGAAGTGGATCCTCTAGAACATGTTCCTTTTTATCATGCTTGAGAACAATTCTCAGATTTCTATACCAGGTGGTAAAGTTTGTTCCATTCAGTTTATCCTTTTCCAGAATTGATTTCAATGCATAGTTGGGTTGAGCAGGTGGTGCCATTGATCTACAACGGAAAATATGCAATCACTAAGCAATGTGTTTATGTAGAGTAATTATAGCCTAAACAGAAATACTCCCACTGAAGTCAGCATCCCTATGCAAACTCTCAGGGATACAGTATCCGACTAGCGCATGCGACTAGTGAGCTTTAGCATCACTGCTAGCCAACATACCTATCCGGTAAGCAACTCCTTGCTAATTGTATCTCTATATGACTCCTGTCGGTCGGGAAGGTATCTCATACCCCTGCTCCCAACCTCCTTTGCCACAAGGCCCAAAACCGTTTTGATTGCCTTGTCAAGTTAACCTGATGTAGTGCATGTCCGTGTCCATCACGAACCCTTCAGTTCAAGGACACCCAGCAGCACCCCAATTTTATGAGCCCACTACTAGACGTACTTGACGTGCGAAGGTGCAACATCGGGGATGGCAATTCGCTTGATATTAATGAGGGATCTTTCTACCATTCTAACATGCATAGAAAACAAGAAGCATAACAATCACAAATATAACACATATTGTGAAATAGTATGGCTCCATCATGGACGTTCTTCCAGGTCGGCTCTGACTCTGATGACCATCTACGAATTCCATCTTGTTTGTCACGCCGGGCCGCCAACCGCCAACTTGATCTTTATTACCCAACTACTACAACTAGAAATGAATTTACATAGAGTCACAAGTCGACACGCAGGTCGTTATACAATATAATGACAGCACTTTGGCTCCTGCCGGCTGACAAACATGACACGCAGGACATGTATAAATTACACACATGCATCACATACACATGAGCCATACTATTCACATCAAACCTGCAAAACAAAGTTATGCATAGAGTCACATTCTACCGTTTTGTGTGTCGGGTATGAAATACACGGCGCTACGCACATGGCGATCATCGCAAATCCGATTCGGATTTATGTTTCACTGTTAACCCCGATGGCGGATAACCGACCGGTAGGGGTAGATCGTGTCACGACCTCATCGATCCCGATTGACAGAAAACATAGCCACATCGATCCCCATGTGCAGTTGATCTCATCAACCGTGCACACAGCCGATCTTATCAACGACAACAGATCTCTTCTGCCACCTCCGCATATCTAATATGCATACGATCTGAATCCAAATCCTATAGCAGAGGCTCTGATACCACTATTTGGTTCTACGGTAGGGTGCGTCGACTGCAAATTAAAAATTCCTACGCGCAGAACATCCAGGAACATGCTACGGGAGATGGATCACAGTTCGTTACCACTAGACGTGTGGTGCCGTGCAGCGGCAGAAGATTTGGGGCAGCGCGTCCGCGTGGATCGTCTCCTCCTCGTTCGATCTCCCTCGAACAGCCGGTCGTCCGATCCCACGTACGAGTTCGCCGGAGCGGCGCAAGTGCACCGCCTCTAACAGTATCCGCGCGTGCAGGAGGAACACCGTGCGGCGGACTGCTAGGTCCGATCACACAGTCGGCGGCGAGTGGAGGTGGCTATTCGCAACACATGCAAACCCTAGTCGCAGTGCCGAAGCGATCAACTGCCTGAGTGTGCCGCACCTCCACTTTATATAGGCGTCCGTCACAGGCTCAACACTTGGGCCTCGCACGGACCCTAAATCCCAAAGTCCACTTGGTCACGTTCCTAGTCCAGTTCGGATCACATCCGACCAGTGTCCTACGAACCGACCTCGTAGGTTCCTTCCCTTAAGCGCGCGACCCCTTAGGTTCAAGTCGGCTTGGTCACAGTTCGAATCACCTCCGACCTGCTCGGTTGGTAGAGGCCTCTAGCAAGGCATGCCGACCAGCAAGCAGACTACGAAGCTGCTTTGGCGAACATGTACAACGTGTCACACTTCTGTTCCCTTTGCCGCACGATATATGTTGTCGGGCTCAAGGCGAGACTGTCATCCTTGTGCTAGCCCGACCCCTCTCTCGTTTCAGTGATACCGACCACTATCCGGATTATCTCATAATCCTTGTCGCATGGCCATGTTGTTCCTGGTCGGATCACACGAGGGGCCTAGAGTATATCTCTCCTGACCAGAGGGGCAAATCCCATTTTTCTCGACCATGTCTCGCAGCATGGGACTGGACAAACCCGAAACCTACCTTTGTAACTACCCAGTCACGGAGTAGCGTTTGGTCGGCCCAAAGCAAGTCTGTCACCATCTCGAGTACATGCGTCAGCTCAGGTCTTAGGACATAGAATGTATGTTGTACTAGAGACTCACAGATGACATATCGTTGCGTCTCATAATTGGGTCTGTCCGACTCGGACCTTATATCGACTCGGATCCGACTACGTCGAATCCGACCAGACCTTTCAAAGTACATATTATCCGGTTAGCATCCAATGCTTCATGGCTAGTGAGACCGAACCATCGACCGTGTCATATGCTAGTCTAGTCGGCTGCGCGTCCACACAGCCCTTTCGACTAGGGACCTTTTAGGACAGTCATCATTCAATGCATAGTCCCACAAACAAGTCACGTACTTGCTTATACACATCATTGATAATGTCCAAGTACTATCTTTATTCATAAACACATAGGAAAAATATCATCATACATGATTGCCTCTAGGGCATATCTCCAACAGACTGAACTCCCCCTAGCAGTTCATCGCCCCGGCCAAGAACAGACCCTCGCGAGGCTGTTCTTCCTTGTTGTCGGTGTACTAGAGTAGGGGTACCCTAGTACCCCGAACTTGTGCACGGACAGTTGCAGCGCCCCACGGCAGGGCTGGCTTGATGGCCACCAAGATCCTCAGCGGCTCCTTTGGAGCCATTCAAGAACAAAGTAGTCAAGACCCCGACAAGAGGAGCTTGCCGGGAAGGCCACTCAGGGCGCAAAGGAAACGAGGCCCCCGGCAGGAGGAGCTTGCCGGGAAGGCTTGGCGGGCGCTGAACCCCCAAGCGCGACAAGGTTCCTGCCGCGGCAAGGCGCTTGCCGGGGCAGGCGACCTCTCTTCGTCTCCGCTCCATCTCACCCGCCAACGTGTCATCACGGGGCTCTCCCAAGGGCGCGTGTCGACGGGCTGTGCAGCCAGCGGGGAGTAGCGACAGACGGCGCTGACAAGCTACCATCGTGGCGAACGGAGGCGCACTTAACGGTCCCTGTTACACTGTTCGGGCGACTGAGACGGGCATTGATGACCTTTGTCCCTTGCCGTCAGAGTTAGGTATAGATTACTGTACACTGTACAAAGCGGTGTACCAACCTAGGTTTTTACCATTGTAACCTTGTCTACTTGCCACATGTGGTAACCCCTTGTGCCTATAAAAGGAGGCCCGAGGGCAATGTAGAAGGGGGTTCGACTGGTTTTCGGTCCAGCTCCAGCTTAGTTCATCACATTCAGGCTAGGTTTTGTAGCCTGCATTGCTCCCTAGCAAGAAGAGAAGAGAATCCACAAAGCAGCAGTAGGAGTATTATCTCTCCGGAGAGCTCCGATGCTGGGTAAAAACCCTCTCGTGCGCATCGCCTCGACCCGCTCTTTGCGCAATCTCCGCCCCCTCCGAACCACAAAGGGACCCAGGTCTCGTAGGTGCTCGTGGGGCACGATCAGTTCTTCCCCCGACATCTTTGGCGCGCCAGGTAGGGGGCGTCGAGGCTGTGTGGAACCGGTCCGGCGGTCGTACTAGCAACTCCATCAACGTCCTCGTCAACATGGCGCCGAAGAAGAAGCCTTCGGCAGCAGCTGAGCCGTCCGCGTCGAACCCACCACCACCGGAGCCTTCAGGTGGTGGGGGAAACGCCGGCGGAGGGACCGGCGTCGTCGAGAGAGCCCATGATGCCGCCAGGTCCAAGGACAACGCGGCGCGGGTGTTGGCGTCTGAATCTGCACCGCGTCCATCGCAGGAGGCGCGGGACAGACAGCGTCATGATACCCGCGGCGTCATACGCTCATTGGATCAAGGCCAAGCTGGAGGATCCCGAGGCCCTCGAGACCCGCATGCACCTCAGCATGCCGGTACAAGTGGGGTACGGTCACTGGGGCGGGATGCTGCTCCTCCTAACTTGGTTAGGAGTCCGAGCATATCCCGTTCTTCGCTCCGTACGCCCTTGCCGCCAACCACACCAGCGGAAGCCTTGGCGAGAGCTTAGTTACTACTAGATTACCCTCCGACGGCCGATAAGGTCGACGAGTGGAGGGCCACAATTCAGAGTCTCATCGGCTTCGCCAACGGTGACGTCCCGCGGCAACCGAGCGCTTCGCAACCGCGGCGAGGCGACAAGGCGCGAGCCGATGGCGACGAGACTTACGGGGGTGCACCCACCGTGCACTCCCCTTCCCGAAGGCCAAGATCGCCGACTCGCCGGACCCACCTCGACAGCGACTCCACAGCATCGTCGGATCCACGAGCTCCTCGCGACCAGCGCCAAGTTCTTCGGGAACGGCAAGAAGAGGACGCTCGAACCCTTATCGAGCGCCGAAGAGAAGCGCGCCGTCAATCTGAACAACGCGCCGGGCCCACTGTCGATATGCACGCGCCAGGGGAACCAGGCGACTTGCCGTACGCAGTGGGTTGCCCTGCGTTCACTCGTGAGCTGCGGCAAGTCCGGTGGCCCGACAAGAAAAACTTCAAACCAGACGTGCCGGAGAAGTACGACGGCAGGACACGCCCATCGGAGTTCCTCAGCATCTACACCATCGCGGTGCAAGCTGCGGGGGGACGAGACGACAAGATCCACGCCAACTACTTCCCCTTGGTCCTCAAGCCAAACGTCAGATCTTGGCTCATGCACTTGCCGGATGGCTCTATTTCTTCTTGGGCAGATTTGTGCCACTAGTTTGTTGGCGCCTTCACAGGCGGCCACAAGCCTCATGGCCAGGAGAGTGATCTCCACCTGCTTGCCTAGAAGGAGGGGGAGTCTCTGCGCAAATTCATCCAGAGATTCAGTCGAGTGCACTACAACATCCCAGACGTCCACCCTGCTGCAGTGATCAGTGCATTCCATCAGAATGTACGAAATCGCAGGATGAGGGAGGAGATGGCGATGTGCAAAGTGAAAGACGTCAGCGAGCTATACGCCCTGGCCGACAAGTGTGCACGCGCTGAAGAAGGAAGAAGACTCCCAGGAGAGAATGTGTGAGCAGAATCTGACAGTGAAGGGATCGCCCCGGCAAGGAATAGCCGGCGGCGGAACAACAGGAGGAAGAAAAACCAAGAAGTACTAGTTGTCGAGCAGTCCGGCAAGGATGGTGCCGCCAACCAAGCCAAGGCTGGTGGCTCCACCAAGGAGGTTGCCGTTGACGCCGACCGCCAAGCTGTGGCGGCCGCCGACAAGCCTGGCAGCTCCAACAAGCAGTACTGTAAAATCCACCGCACCAGGGGCCACGATCTCCAGAGCTGCAAGAAAGTCGAGCAGCTTGTTGAGCTACAGAAAGCTGAATACGAGCGGCGAGACAAGGAGAAAGCCCAAGAAGGTGCAGGTGCGGCAAGTAAGAAGAGACCCGGTCGGGGAGGACGCTGCGGCAAGGCCAAGCAGCGGCAAGGAGACAGACCTCCCCGTGGTCGCGACAAGGAAGAAGATGAAGATGAAGATGACGAGGACGATGAGTACGAAGAGACTGATGAGCACGAGTTTCAAAAGGCAACAAAGGTCCTTTGCGTCGACGGTGGTGCGTCTCTGCATACCTCGCACCGCCAACTCAAGCAATGGATGCGTGAGGTCAACGCAGCGGAACCATCCATAGAATCACGCAAACCTCTGAAGTGGTCCGGCACGCCCATCATCTTTGACATTGAGGATCACCCTGATCGCATCACTGCAGTCGGGTGTTTGCCGATGTTGGTCTCACCAACCATCCGCAACCTCAGGGTCACAAAGATGTTGGTTGACGGCGGGGCCGGCCTGAATTTGATCTCCTCTGCAGTGCTCCAGAAACTTCAAATCCCTGACAGCGAGCTCGAAGAAACTGGTACTTTCCAAGGAATCAACCCAGGAAGGAGCAAGCCCAAAGGGAAGATCACGTTGCCGGTAACATTCGGCAGCGAGCTCAACTTCAGAACTGAGAGGGTCACGTTCGACGTCGCCGCTTTCCCATTGCCCTACAATGGCATACTTGGCCGTCCAGCACTCGCTAAGTTCATGTTCATGGCCGCCTCTCATTATGCATACAACCTACTCAAGATGCCCGGCCCGATAAGCGTCATTTCTATTCATGGCGACAAGAAGGACGCGCTTATCTGCGCCGACAAGATTTACCGGGAAGCAACAGCCGCAACAGAAAGCAAAACACTTACCGCTGAAGCTCCCGGGGCGAAGAAGAAGATCACTAGGTCCGGCAAGAGCACTGTTGCCCACTCCGGCAAGCGCACCTCTTCGGAGTGCTGCGCTACCGTCGAGGACGCACCATCGAGCTCCACCGGCAAGTGCAACAAGACGATGGCAGCTCCGCCAAAGACCAAGAAAGTGTCCGCCAAGGAGGACGGCACTGGTGGTACCTTCACCATCAGTGCCATGCTTGATCCTAAATAGGAAGGCGAGCTCGTTGCTTTCCTGCGGGCGAATGTCGATGTGTTTGCATGGCAACCATCTGACATCCCCGGCGTTCCCAGGAAAGTAATTGAGCATCACCTAGCTGTCTGTCCTCACGCGCGGCCCGTCAAGCAAAAAGTTAGGAAACAGGCAGTGGAGCGCCAAGAGTTCATAGCAGAAGAAATCAAGAAATTGGAAGCAGCAGGGCTTGTCAGAGGAGTCCTCCACCCCACGTGGTTGGCCAATCCGGTAGTGGTACGCAAGGCTAATGGGAAATGGAGACTTTGTTTTGACTTCACAGATGTTAATAAAGCGTGTCCCAAGGACCCATTTCCCTTGCCGCGTATCGACCAGATTGTTGACTCCACGGCTGGATGCGATCTGCTTTCATTTCTTGACGCATATTCAGGATATCATCAGATCTTCATGGCAGAAGAGGATGAAGAGAAAACCGCATTCATCACACCATGTGGCACGTACTGCTTTATACGGATGCCTTTCGGTTTGAAGAATGCTGGTTCAACCTTTGCAAGGGTAGTCCATGATGCTTTTGGACCTCAGATACACAGAAATGTAGAAGCCTACATGGATGATATAGTGGTCAAGAGCAAAGACAGGGCAACCTTAGTTCAAGATTTTGATGAGACGTTTGCAAACCTACGCAAGATCAACCTCAAGCTCAACCCCGAGAAGTGCGTGTTTGGAGTCCCTTCCGGCAAGCTCCTCGGGTTCTTTGTATCTCAACGGGGAATTGAAGCCAATCCCGACAAGATCAAGGCCATTGAGCAGATCGAAGCACCAAAGCACGTCAAGGATGTCAAAAGGCTTGCCGGTTGCGTGGCTGCTCTTAGCAGGTTCATCTCTAAATCTGCTGAACGCGCCCTGCCCTTTTTCAAGATTTTGAAAAAGGCAGGTCCAATGAAATGGACTCCCGAAGTGGAGGCTGCGCTGCAGGACTTGAGGAGATACCTGCCCTCCGCTCCAATACTTGTCGCACCTAAGCCACAAGAGAAGTTGCTGCTGTATATAGCGGCGACCAATCAAGTGGTTAGTGTTGAGTTAGTAGCAGAGAGGGAGGCAGATGATGAGCCGGCAACCAAGGCAGGCGCATCCAGCGACAAGCAAGATGCTTCGCCGTCAAGCTCTAGTCCCGACAAGGACGGACCAACGCAGGGTTGCGACAAGATACGGAAGAAGATGGTGCAACGCCCAGTCTACTTTGTCAGTTCCCTTCTGCAGGGGGCTAGATCGAGGTACTCTGGTGTGCAGAAGCTGCTTTTCGGCCTCCTCATGGCCTCGATAAAGCTGCGCCATTACTTCCAAGCACATGAGATAACAGTTGTCACTCGCTTTCCGCTGAAGAGGATTTTGCAAAATCCAGAAGCAACAGGCAGGATTGTTGAGTGGCACTGGAACTGTCAAGCTTTGGTCTCAAGTTCGAAAGCACTTCAACTATCCAGAGCAGGGCAGTGGCAGAATTCATAGCAGAGTGGACGCCAACGCAAGATGAGGAAATTCCAGAGACGAGCATCCCCGTCAAGGAGGCAAATAAAGAATGGCTGATGTATTTCGACGGTGCCTTCTCGCTGCAAGGCGCCGGTGCCGGCGTGCTGCTTATCGCACCCACCGGAGAGCACCTCAAGTACATAGTTCAGATGCACTTTCCCAAGGAACAAGCAACAAATAATACTGCAGAGTATGAAGGCTTGCTTGCCGGACTCAGGATTGCGGTGGACCTTGGGATTAAGAAGCTCATTGTCAGGGGAGACTCACAACTTGTCGTCCGCCAAGTAAATAAAGATTACCAGAGTCCGTTGATGGAAGCGTACGTCGATGAAGTGAGGAAGCTGGAAGAGCACTTTGAAGGCCTGCAAATGGAACACGTTCCAAGAGCACAAAATGATATAGCTGATGGCCTCTCCAAATGTGCCGCACTTAAGTTACCTGTGGAACCAGGGATTTTTGTGCGCAAGCTGACTCAGCCAACCGTGACACCATCAACAGGACAGAGCAAAAAGAGAAAATTGGTTCCGGCGACTACTTTCCGGCAGAGCTCTCCGAAGGCGCCGCCAAGAAGGTCCCTAAAACCAACGCAAATATCACTGAGGAGCAGTCTGCTCCGACAAACCATGCAGTTTGTATCGTTGAAGCAAACGCTCCCGACAAGCTTAGCTCCGGCAAGCTTGACAGGGATCATCGAGCTCCGGCGGACCCGCGGGTCCTTGCAATAGAAGCTGATGGTCCCGCAGTGATTGACGAGCCTTTAGTCCTTGTTGTCGAGCCACAGGCTCCAACGTGGGCACAACAGATCGTCCATTTCCTTCAGACAGGAGAACTTCCCGAAGAGCAAGAAGAAGCGGAAAAAGTAGCCCGACAGTCAAGTATGTACCAGTTTGTTGACAACATCCTGTACAGAAGAAGACTCAATGGAGTGAAATTGAAGTGTATTTGCCGGGAAGATGGACAGAAGCTGTTGGCGGAGATACACGGAGGCATATGTGGTCACCACATTGGCGCAAGAGCTCTTGCCGGCTAAGCTTTCCGGCAAGGTTTCTTCTGGCCGGAAGCCCTCCAGGATGCAACTGCACAAGTAACCAAGTGTGAAGCGTGCCAGTTCCATTCAAAACAGATACACCAGCCAGCTCAAGCTCTCCAGACGATCCCTTTATCCTGGCCCTTCTCGGTCTGGGGGCTCGACATCATCGGCCCCTTCCCCCGAGCAGTCGGGGGCTTTGAATACTTGTACGTCGCAATCGACAAGTTCACAAAGTGGCCGGAAGTGGAACCTGTGAGGAAGGTGACAGCACAGTCAGCCGTCAAGTTCTTCAGGTCAATTGTTTGCCGTTTTGGGATTCCTAACCGGATCATCACCGACAACAGCACACAGTTCACGAGTCGCACCTTCATGCAGTACGCCCAAGATCTTGGCGCCAAGATCTGCTTTGCTTCCGTTGCTCATCCGAGAAGCAACGGTCAAGCAGAGAGAGCAAACGCTGAAGTGCTGCGAGGACTCAAGACCAGAACTTTCGACAGGCTGCACAAGTGCGGAAGAAACTGGATCGAGGAGCTGCCAGTGGTTCTTTGGTCGATCAGGACGACGCCAAATCGAGCCACTGGCCAGACACCCTTTGCTCTAGTCTACGGAGCAGAGGCAGTTCTCCCCACGGAACTCGTATACGGGTCACCTCGAGTGCTCGCTTATGATGAGCTTGAGCAAGAGCAGCTGCGACAAGATGACGCGCTGCTCCTCGAGGAAGATCGTCTTCAGGCTGCTGTACGAGCTGCTCGTTACCAGCAAGCTTTGTGTCGCTACCATAGCCGCAAAGTTAATGCCAGAAGCTTCGAGGAAGGCGACCTTGTTCTTCGGCGCGTTCAATCCGCCAAGAATTCCAACAAGTTGACGCCGAAGTGGGAAGGCCCTTATCGGGTAAAACGAGTCACTAGGCCCGGC
>LR880968.1:767212337-767240542 GCA_904067115.1 Aegilops sharonensis
GCAAGATAGGATAAAGAACTCACATATATTCATGAAAACATAATAGGTTCAGATCTGAAATCATGGCACTCGGGCCCTAGTGACAAGCATTAAGCATAGCAAAGTCATAGCAACATCAATCTCAGAACATAGTGGATACTAGGGATCAAACCCTAACAAAACTAACTCGATTACATGATAGATCTCATCCGACCCATCACCTTCTAGCAAGCCTACGATGGAATTACTTACGCACGACGGTGAGCATCATGAAATTGGTGATGGAGGATGGTTGATGATGACGATGGCGATGAATCCCCCTCTCCGGAGCCCCGCATGGACTCCAGATCAGCCCTCCCGAGAGGTTTTAGGGTTTGGCGTAGGCTCCGTATCGTAAAACGTAATGAATCCTTCCCTTTGATTTTTTCCTCCACGAAAGTGAATATATGGAGTTGGAGTTGAGGTCGGTGGAGCGTCAGGGGGCCCACGAGGTAGGGGGCGCGCCCCCACCCTCGTGGACGTGGATTTTTCTTCCAATATTTTTCTTATTTTCCAAATAGATGTTCCGTGGAGTTTCAGGTCATTCCGAGAAGTTTTGTTTCTGCACATAAATAACACCATGGAAAGTCTGCTAAAAACAGCGTCAGTCCGGGTTAGTTCCATTCAAATCATGCAAGTTAGAGTCGAAAACAAGGGCAAAAGTGTTTGGAAAAGTAGATACGACGGGGACGTATCAACTCCCCCAAGCTTAAACCTTTGCTTGTCCTCAAGCAATTCAGTTGACAAACTGAAAGTGATAAAAAAAAACATTTACAAACTCTGTTTGCTCTTGTTGTTGTAAATATGTAAAGACATCATTCAAGTTTTCAGCAAAGATTATGACTAACCACATTCACAATAACTCTTAGGTCTCATGTTTACTCATATCAATAGCATAATCAACTAGCGAGCCATAATAATAAATCTCGAATGACAACACTCTCTCAGAACAATCATAATATGATATAACAAGATGGTACCTCGCTAGCCCTTTTTGAGACAACAAAACATAAATGCAGAGCACCTTTAAAGATCAAGGACTGACTAGACATTGTAATTCATTGTAAAAGAGATCTAATCATAATCATACCCAATATAAATTAATAGTGATGGATGCAAATGACAGTTGCGCTCTCCAGCTAGTGCTTTTTAATAAGAGGGTGATGACTCAACATGAAAGTAAATAGATAGGCCCTTCGCAGAGGGAAGCAGGGATTTGTAGAGGTGCCAGAGCTCGGTTTTGAATTAGAGATAAAAATATTTTGAGTGGCATACTTTCATTGTCAACATAACAACCGAGAGATGGCGATATCTTCCATGCTACACACATTATAGGCGGTTCCCAAACAGAATGGTAAAGTTTATACTCCCCCTCCACCAACAAGCATCAATCCATGGCTTGCTCGAAACAACGAGTGCCTCCAACTAGCAATATTCCCAGGGGGAGTTTTGTTTGCAATTATTTTGATTTAGTTTGCATAAAGCATGGGACTGGGCATCCCGGTGACCAGCCACTTTCTCATGACTGAGGAGCGGAGTCCACTCCTCTTGAGAATAATCTGCCTAGCATGGAAGATAAGGGCAGCCCTAGTTGATACATGAGCTATTCGAGCATACAAAATAGAATGTTTATTTGAAGGTTTAGAGTTTGGCACATACAAATTTACTTGGAACGGCAGGTAGATACAGCATATAGGAAGGTATAGTGGACTCATATGGAATAACTTTGGGGTTTAAGGGATTGGATGCACAAGCAGTATTCCCGCTTAGTACAAGTGAAGGCTAGCAAAAGACTGGGAAGCGACCAACTAGAGAGCGACAACAGTCATGAACATGCATTAAAATTAATAAACATTGAGTACAAGCATGAGTAGGATATAATCCACCATGAACATAAATATCGTGAAGGCTATGTTGATTTGTTTCAACTACATGCATGAACATGTGCCAAGTCAAGTCACTTAAATCATTCAAAGGAGGATACCACCCCACTATACTGTCGGCGTTCTGGGAACGGGAGTCCCAAGACTTGCCTGCCTGCGGCCCACAGCGTGGCTAAGCAGCAGGCCGTACGGCCCATCTTCATCAACAAGGCATCAAAGACCCTCGCGAGGGTCCAAGCCTCGCGAGGCGGACGACGCAAGACCTCCTATGGAGTGGCCTAGCCAAGCGGGCTCACGAGGAGAGGAGATATCAAGGCGGGGCAAACCTCACGAGACTCTCGTGACGTGAGCCATGACGAACTGTGCCAGGCGGGAACTAGACGGGCACCAGTGCACGCAGCGTCCCCATTTCCTCTTTGGTGCTAAGGAGGGAAACGCAGGCGAAGAGTACCGAGGCATCAGGCAAATGTTGCCATATTGGTGCAACAAGACCAAGACCAGGAGGAAGGCAAGGCGGAGGTCATCATGGAGCCCAAGATGGCGTCACCCCAGGGCTTTTTGCAGGCGAAGACCGCTTTTCTCAGGATAGCTTGTACTAGCTGCCCCCCTTCAAATTTGCCCGCCGTTGTTGGCTCCCTTCCTTCTCGATATTTGTGAAGAGGACCAGGGCCTCTATAAATAGGACTAGAAACCACAGTAGGAGGCAAGAGAGCTTGAACTGAAGCAGGCCTGGGTAGATCAAATCCACACACCACAAGTTCATACGCACAAGAACACCTCAACCTCACGAGGCTATTCCTCTCTTGTACTGTTCATCATCAGCCCAAGAGGCAATCCACCACCACCACACTTGAGTAGGGTATTACACCACAACGGTGGCCCGAACCAGTATAAACCCCGTGTCTCTTTCTGTGTTGAGAGTTTGTCGAGTTCGTCCGCAAGATCCTAGCGAGCTAGAGCGTAGATCGGTAGGAGGGAAAGACTTCGCGCGCACCCCAGTGTTCGAACCTTAAGGGTTTGTCGGAACCCCACATCATACATTTGGCGTGCCAGGTAGGGGTGCACCAGAGCTCCTCTCCACCAAACCTGCACTTCGCGCCACCGCGCCTTGCCCCCATGGCAGGTGCACCGCCGCCTGCCTCTTCGACCGACATTAGCAGCAAGGAGTCGGGGTACCGGGCCCTGGCCCCCGCCCTCCGGCGGGTGTAGTGGTCAACCAAGTTTAGGCCAGAGATGCCGTCGCGTTACGACGGCGCGGCAGATCTGGCGCCGTTCGTGCTGGCATCCGAGGAGGACGTCCTTGAAGCCGGAGGCGACAACAAAATCATGGCCAACTAGTTCCCCATGGCCCTCGCCGGCCAGCCGCGCGTCTGGTTGCTCAACCTCCCAGGGTCCACGGTGGCGTCCTAGGAGGAACTCCTCAACCTCTTCACCACGCGCTACGTGGTGCCGGCGCACCACGCGGTCGCGGCGCTGCTGGGCGGCTCCCAAGCACCGCCTTCCGACTGCCACGTCAAGCCTTTCTTCTGTCAGATTGGGGCAGCCTCCAAGCGCCCGGGGGCTCCGCCGGGCTGGGCTGCACCGGAGACCGACCTCACCTTCGGTCCAGAAGACCACCCCGGCTCTGTCACCGGCTCTGGCATGCTTCCAATGCTCTGCACGCCCACCATCTGCAACGTGGCCGTCACCAAGACCCTCATCGGCGGCGGTGCCGGCCTCAACTTGCTCTCCGTAGAAGCCTTCAACCTCCTCCACGTGCCACCTGAGAGGCTCAGCCTCAGCAAGCCTTTTTCGGGAGTGGTTGGTTGAGCTGCCCATTCCTTGGGCAGATCCGCCTCACTGTCACCTTCGGCATGCGCGACAACTACCGCACAGAGCTAGTGGACTTCGATATCGCCTGCATCGGTCTCCCATACAATGCCATACTCGGGTACCCGGCTCTGGCTCAGTTCATGGCGGCGACTCACCCGGCCTACAACCTCATGAAGATGCCAGGGAGCAAGGGCGTCCTCACCATCTAGGGGGACACTAAGGAGGCGGTGACGGGGCTTAGGCTCACCTTCAAGGCCACGGCAGCAGCACGGCCAGCCGGCGCCAGTACGCCCGGGGCAAAGAAGACCGTGCCCGCCAAGAAGAAGTAGTTGTTCACCCAAGACAAGGCCGAGACCAAGCAGGTGCTGGTTGACAAGGACGGGTCTTCTGGAGCCACCCTCACCATAGGAACCGGCCTTGACCCAGGACAAGAGGAAGCTTTGGTGAGGTTTTTGCGCACAAACAAGGAGATATTCGCGTGGGATCCCAACCAGCTGGTAGGGGTCCCGAGAGAGGAGATCCAGCATCATCTAAGGGTGTGCCCCAACATGCGCCCCGTGAAGCAGTGGGCAAGACGGCAGTCCACTGAGAAGCAGGCTTTCATCTTCCAAGAGACACGCAAGCTGGAGGCGGCAGGCACCATCCGTGAGGTTCGATACCCCGAATGGCTGGCGAACCCTGTCGTGGTGCCGAAGAAAGGTGGGAAGGAGCGGATGTGCGTCGACTTCACCAACCTTAACAAAGCTTGCCCCCAAGATCCGTTCCCCCTTCCACGCATCAATCGAATCGTCGACTCCACCGCCGAGTGTGACTTGTTATGTTTCCTGGATGCATTCTCTGGATACCACCAAATCAAGATGGCGGTGGAGGATGTGGAGAAGACGGCTTTCCTGACACCGTGCGGGGTGTACTGCTACACCTGCATGCCCTTCGGCCTACGCAACACGGGCGCAACCTTTCAGCGGCTGATACACATCGCCTTGGGCCGGTAGCTCGGCAGGAACGCAGAGGCTTACGTTGATGACATAGTGGTAAAATCTCGCGAGCCGAAGACGTTGATTCAAGACTTGGAAGAGACCATTGAGAGCTTGCGTCGGGTGAACTTGAGGCTTAAACCGGAGAAGTGCGTGTTTGGCGTCCCCTTCGGTAAGCTACTGGGGTTCCTTGTATCCCATAGAGGGATCGAGGCGAACCCGGAGAAGATCAAGGCCATCAAAGACATGAGCCCACCGCAGACCCTCAAGGAGATGCAAAAGCTGGCAGGACGGGTGACCGCGTTGGGGCGTTTCATCTCCAAGCTTGGCGAGCGCGCCTTACCCTTCTTTAAGCTCATGAAGAAGAAGGGCCCCTTCGAATGGACCCCGGAGGCCGACCGGGCCTTCCAAGACCTCAAGAAATACCTCACCAGCCCCCGGTGATGGTGGCACCACGGCCTCTCGGGCCTCTGGTACTTTACCTTGCCGCCACCCCGTACTCTGCCAGCGCGACACTGGTGGAAGTTCGGGAGGAGCGTCAAAACAAGGCTGCGCCGTGCCAGGTCAGAGCTGATGCAGCGCAGGGAGAGGAAGGCGCGGCAGACCCGCCGGCGGCGGAAGACCGGGCTTGCCAGGGCGACATCACAAAAGCTCCTGAGGATGGCCAGATCTCAGGAGGCTTTCCACCTCAGGATGCGCCATAATCTCCGCAGGACCCGAGCCCAAACAGTGTGCCGGCCCTCGTCGAGCATCCAGTGTACTTCGTCAGCGCCGTACTGCGGGACGCGCGGGTGCGCTATCCAATGCCGCAAAAGCTCCTGCTCGCACTCTTTGCGGCCTCGCGCAAATTGCGACACTACTTCCAGGGCCATCCCATCAAGGTTGTCTCATCTTACCCGTTGGAAAGGGTACTCAGGAGCCCGAACTCGGCCGGGAGGGTCGCTGAATGGAACATCAAACTGCAAGCATTCCAGCTGGAGTTCAGCAACACCAGGGTCATCAAGGGAGCCGCGCTTGCCGATTTTGTGGCGGAATGGACCGATGCCCCGGCTCTTGAGGAAGGAGAAGACTGGTCCACCTCCCCAGGAAGCGAGGCACCAGACGGCTGGGTCATGCATTTTGATGGCGCCTTCCCGCATCAGGGCGTGGGGGCTGGAGAAGTTCTCATCTCTCCCACGCTAGACAAGCTCCACTATGCCGTGCAACTCTGCTTCCAGCACGGCGAGAAGGTCTCCAAAAATATCGCAGAATACGAAGGCCTCATAGCTGGCCTGAAAGCTGCGGCGGCTCTAGGAGTGAAGCGCCTCACTGTCAAGGGCGACTCGCAGCTCCTCGTCAACTTCTCCAACAAAGTATATGAGCCGAAGGATGAGCACATGGAGGCCTACCTTGCGGAGGTGCGCAAGATGGAAAAGCAGTTCTCGGGCCTAGAGCTGCAGCACATGCCCCGGGGCACCAACAAGGAAGCCGGCGACATCGCCAAGAGACCATCCAAGCGGCAGCCGCAAGAGCCTGACGTCTTCGAAGAGCGGCTCTTCAAGCCATTGGATGCGTCACCTCTGTCAAGCATGGCCCAGCCTCGGGAGGACCTCCCACCGCCCCCGGCCACGGGAGCCCCAGCTTGCGGCCCAACCTCAGGAGCTCGGCTGCTTTTGGCGCTCGAGCCCTGGGAGGAGTGTTGGACCAAGGAATTCAAGGAGTATCGGATGCACGGGACGCTGTCGGAGAAGGAAGAAGACGCAGAGCGCATGGCCCGACAGGCCACGACATACTATATTCAAGATGGCGAGTTGTACAGGAAATAGTTGAACGATGTTACGCTGCGTTGCATCTCCGGCGATCAAGGAAAGGAGGTGCTGGCTGACATACATGGCGGTGACTGCGGACACCACTCATCGTCGCGAACCCACGTTGGTAAGGTGTTCCGCAGTGGGTTCTATTGGCCTACAGCACTCAACAATATAGCCGAGCTGGTGAAGTCTTGTGAAGCCTGCCAATTCCATGCCAAGCGGATCCATCATCCTGCACAGGGCCTCCAAACCATTCCGCTTACGTGGCCGTTCACGGTCTGGGGGCTGGACATCCTAGGCCCGTTCCCACGAGCGCCAGGGGGCTACCGCTATCTCTACATCGCCATCGACAAGTTCACCAAGTGGGCAGAGATGGAAGCCATCTGCACCATTCCGGCCGGCTCTGCTTTCAAGTTCATCAAGGCCCTCCTGAGCCGCTTCGGGGTCCCCAACCACATCATCACAGATAACGGCTCACAGTTTACTAGTAACCTCTTCAAAACCTACTCCGCTAACCTTGGAACGCATATCTGCTACGCTTCGGTGGCCCACCCCAGGAGCAATGGTCAGGCTGAACGCGCCAATGCTGAGGTCCTGAGGGCCTCAAGACCAGGACCTTCAAGAAGAAGCTGGAGGCCTGCGGCAGGGGTTGGCACGACGAACTCCAGTCCGTGCTGTGGTCCATTCGCACCACTACCACCAAGCCAACGGGCGAGTCTCCGTTCTTCCTCGTCTATGGAGCTGAGGCAGTCCTCCCCCACGAGGTCAAGCATCGCTCCGCGGGGGTCCTGGCGTTCGACGAAGCGCCGCAGGACGCCACGCGGAGGATGGATCTCGTGCTGGGGGAGGAGCACCGTCGCGAGGCCGCATTAAGAGCGGCAAGGTACCGACAAGCTCTGCGGCGGTACCATTGCCGCAACATCCACTCCAGGACACTCGAGGTAGGCGACCTCGTCCTAAGGTGGGTCCTCTTAAGGGAAGGTCTGCACAAGCTTTCGCCCATGTGGGAGGGACCATTCAGGGTCGTTCACCTCTCCAGGCCGGGCGCAGCGCTCCTGGAAACGCAGGATGGGACACCGATCCAGAATGCCTGGAACATCCAGCACCTCCGGAAGTTCTAACCATGAAGCAAGGCCCAGAGCCTGAGAAGAAAGGTCCAGAGCCTGTGAAGAAGGCCCGGTGCCTGTGAAGAATCGCCGCCCGTGACACTCTCATGTAATAATGAGTTGGGGCTGTACACGCCCCGGAGTCTCAGGAGCGCCGGCCTCAGGCCCTGGGGCTCCCTCCCACGCCTAGTGGACATCACTTAGCTGCACGCTAGTGAGAAGACTTTAAGACTATATTAGGTGTCGGACGCAGCTTTTTCATTTGCTTTCCGTAGTTGGCTCGTTTTTTTCCTTAATCCAAGTTGCCCTTGGCGTTCGTTGAGGTTTCGGTTCCCCAACCTTTTCGCCGCTTTTCTTCGGCTCCATATTGCTCTTGTTCTCTCTCTCACATGCCTCGCGAGGGGGCTAGGTAGGTGCCCTCGCGAGATTTTCTCTTCTCTTTGCCTTTTCAAGAGCCCTCGTGAGCATTTCCCCTTGCCTTTTCGCGAGCCACCCTCATTTGAGCCTGGAAGTTTGCACATCCCTCCTCAATCTGTGCCCCTCGGGTACTGCGATACAAGGCGCCAAGTCAAGGCTTTGGTGGATGGCAAATCTTTTGGTACACCCCCTAACAAATTTTTGCAGCTTCCGAGCAACGCGAGCACCGCGCGAGGGAAAGGATTCCCAGAACACGTCAGGTTAAGTTATCTTCGCACAAAATAACAACACAACATGGGAACGACTTGCACAATGCATTAACCAAATAACCACGGTTCGATACACGCCCCTCTGGGCCCATACTGGTTTCATTTTTTGATGCGGGAAAGGAAGGAAAAGCTAAGCAAAGCGGCGTTGCAGCAATCCGCGGAGGCAGACCCTTGGCGACGCCCCAAGCCTAGCCAGACTCCTCCTCGCGCTTCACGGGGGCACGGTGACGGGATGACCCGCTGCCTCCTTCAAAGCGGGCACGGCGGCGCGGCCGCTGGTCGTAGCCACCGCTGCTGGAGCCATCACCGAAGGAAGAACCGACGTAGCTAGAGGAGACGCGGTGGCCGCCAAGGGAAGGCTCGCCCTTGTCCTCATCGCGACCGTCACAAAGGCCAAGCACCTCCTCGCCGTCGTTCGCCTCGGGGCAGCACCCGGCACGGCGACCATCCTCTCCGAACACTCTCACATAGAGGGTCGACTCACCATCATACCTGAAGTGGAGAGTGCAACGCCTGCCCAGGCCGCGTGCGCGGCCAAACATTTGCCAGCCGCGGGCCAGGGCTACGTTGCCCGCGGCGGAGGTCTCGACTGCGACCCAAGAGGCCCTGCTGCAGCAGCCATCCGCCTGCAGCCAGAGCCCGCCCGGACCAGGGGCCGGCAGTTCACCGGCGAAGAAGCGTGGAAGTTGGAGCCAGTTGCCGGACAGGCTCTCCGACCAGACAACGAACTCCGGCGACACCTCAGCCGAATGGAAGCGCGGGCGGGGAGGCCGCGCCACTCGCGCCCCTCCCCTCGTCGGCTGGTCCGCCATGGATGGGACGATCCCCTCCGCGCGCCGTGGCGCCTCCTCAACGGTGGGCCATGGTGGGGGTCGCGGCGTGCTTGCACAGCCGGCCACAGCTGCCCTTGGGCGCCAGGAAACCGGGGCCCTCGCGAGGGGCCTTTACTTTCTCAGCGGCAGAGAACTTCTTCCGTGGCGCCATCGGTGGCAGTGCAAGCAATGGACCAGAGAAGCAAGCGAGCGAGGAACAGATGGACAATGGGGGCTCTGCCCTCCCTCCCATTGATAGCCAGAGAAGGCCAACCGACGTCTCCCACGATCGCAGGTAATGATGGTTTTCCTTGCATGTCATAGGGACTTGTCAAATCATGCAGTTGCCGAGGCAGCGTGGAGAAGCGGAGACGCCCATGTCCAATCAACCGCCACGCGTCGACCGAGGCCGCGGGCTTTTGGGGCCCGCGGCGCCCCGGACTTGCCCTTGGCTTCGCCGCGAAGCCAAGCCCGATAACACCTTAGGCCCAGGGGCTTTTGTCGGCATTCTAGGAACGGGGGTCCCCAGACTTGCCTGCCTGTGGCCCACAGCGTGGCTAAGCAGCAGGCTGTACGGCCCATCTTCATCAACAAGGCATCGAAGACCCTCGCGAGGGTCCAAGCCTCGCGAGGCGGATGATGCAAGACCTCCTCTGGAGTGGCCTAGCCAGGCGGGCTCACGAGGAGCGGAGATATCAAGGCGGGGCAAACCTCATGAGACTCTCGTGACGTGAGCCATGCCGAATGGTGCCAGGCGGGTACCAGGCGGGCGCTAGTGCGTGGAGCGTCCCCATTTCCTCTTTGGTGATAAGGAGGCAAGCGCAGGCGAAGAGTACCGAGGCATCAGGCAAAGGTTGCCATATTGGTGCAACAAGACCAAGACCAGGAGGACGACAAGGCGGAGGTCATCATGGAGCCCAAGACGGCGTCACCCCAGGGCTTTTCGCAGGCGAAGACCGCTTTTGTCAGGATAGCTTGTACTAGTTGTCCCCCTTAGAATTTGCCCGCCGTTGTTGGCTCCCTTCCCGTTCGATATTTAGGAAGAGGACCAGGGCCTCTATAAATAGGACTTGCCAGCACAGTAGGAGGCAAGAGAGCTTGAACTGAAGCAGGCCTGGGTAGATCAAATCCACACACCACAAGTTCGTATGCATAAGAACACCTCAACCTCAGGAGGCTATTCCTCTCTTGTACTATTCATCATCGGCCCAAGAGGCAATCCACCACCACCACAATGGAGTAGGGTATTACACCACAACGGTGGCCCGAACCAGTATAAACCCCGTGTCTCTTTCTGTGTTGAGAGTTCGTCGAGTTCATCCGCAAGATCCTAGCGAGCTAGAGCGTAGGTCGGTAGGAGGGAAAGACTTCGCGCGCACCCCAGTGTTCGAACCTTAAGGGTTTGCCGGAACCCCACATCCGACATATACCACATCACAACAATTTTAATAGCATGTTGGCACGCAAGATAAACCATTATAACTCATAGCTAATCAAGCATGGCACGATCAACTAAGATCTCTAATTGTCATTGCAAACATATTTATTCACAATAGGCTGAATCAGGAATGATGAACTCATCATATTTACAGAAACAAGAGAGGTCGTGTTCATACCGGCTTTTCTCATCTCAGTCAGTCCATCATATATCGTCATAATTGCCTTTCACTTGCAGAACCGAACGATGTGAAAAAATAATAAGAGTGCACGTGCATTGGACTAAGCTGGAATCTGCGAGCATTCAATAAAAAGGAGAAGACAAGGCAATATGGGCTATTGGTTAAATCAACAATAATGTATATAAGAGCCACTTCAACAATTTAATCATGGTCTTCTCCTATTGACCCCCAAAGAAAAGAAAACAAATAAAACTATTTACACGGGAAAGCTCCCAACAAGCAAAAGAAGAACGGGAAATCTTTTTGGGTCTTGTTTTTAATTATTACTACTACAACACGAAAAGTAAACTAAATAAAAGTTACTACTATTTTTTTTTGGTTTTTCTTAATGTTTATCAAACACACAAGAAGAAAGCAAGAAAAATAAAATATACTAGCATGGATATTACAGTGAAAGAGTATGAGCACCGACATCTAGCAAAGAGTGTATGTAAACATAAATCTAATGTCAGTGGGAAATACGTACTCCCCCAAGCTTAGGCTTTTGGCCTAAGTTGGTTCATTGCCACGGATGGCCTGGCGGATATCCGTAGAATTATCTGGGGTCGTACTGAGATGCAGCGGCTATCGCCTCCTGAGCTGTAGCGTGGCGGCGAGCTGCCTCCACCCTCCTCTCGTACTCATCTGCCTCCTCTCTGGTAATAACATATATTCCTTTTGCCTGATAATCAAAGAAGGCAGGAGTAGGGAGAGTAATACGGATAGCACGACGTCTGTCAAAGATTAACCGATACCGGAGAGGTGATTCATTCCTATCGACAAACTGGTGGTGGACCATAGCATTATAGTCTAAATAAGTAGGAGGCAACTCAATATCATCCTCACGAACGTCCACACCAAGAAAATCACCTAAGAAGGTTGCATAAATTCCTCCAAAGAAATCTCCATTAAATCTATTATGATGCAACCTACGTGCAACAATGGCTCCCAAATTATAAGATTTGTCTCCTAACACAGCACTCCTAAGAATACTAAGGTCAGGGACACACATATGACATGCTTCATCTTTACCATTTATGCACCTACCTATGAAGAGAGCAAAATAATGTATAGCAGGAAAATGAATGCTCCCTATGATAGCTTGTGCTATATCTCTAGATTCCCCCACGGTTATACTAGCAAGAAAATTTCTAAATTAAGATTTGCGAGGTTCACTAGCACTACCCCATTGTGGAAGTTTGCAAGCGGTAAAATCCTCTAAGTCTATGGTATAAGATTTTTCATAAATATCAAACAGGACAGTTGGGGAATTACGTGAAGATGAAAATTTAAACCTCCTCACAAATAAACTAGTGAGATAGTGGTATTGGCTGCACTTCACTGCCTCGAAGCTCACAAGATCAGCGTTACGCAAATATGCGTTAAATTCTTCCTTGATTCCTGCTCGATCCAGAAAGTTCTCTGAAGGCCATTCACAAGGCCGCACTGGAGCGTCCCTTGGTGGCTCGTCGTCAGCATCACGCACTGCAATCCTAGGTCCTTGCTTCCTTGAAGAGCAACCTTGGAACATTTTCCTAAGCATATTTCTTCCTCTGAAAAATTTCTGAAATTTTAGTAACTTCAAATAAAAGTAAACCAAACTCAACAAAATTGATAGCAACTACTCCTACAAGTGCCTAGAGACTATATCATGCATTAGAACTACTTGGAACCATATAAATTTTACATGCAAGCTCAAGAACGTGGTCACCTAGGGAGCACAAATTTGCAATGAATAGAGCACAAGAAAAAACTAATAAGACCAATGGAGGAGTCACATACCAAGGAAGAATCCCCCAAGCAGTTTTGTGAGAGATGCTTTGAGCAAAGAGATCGAAAATTGCAGCAAAATGAGCTAGAAATCGTGCTTGAGCTGGATATTGGTGTTTGTGGGAGGAAAAAGGAGTGTGTCGGTGCAGTAATAAGTGGAGGGGTCCACCATGGGCCCACGAGGCAGGGGGCACGCCCAGGGGGTAGGGCGTGCCCTACACCCTCGTGGCCAGGTGCTTGCCCCACCTGCTGAGTTCTCAGTGCTAGATATTCTAAAATATTCCAGAAAAAATCATATTCCATTTTCAGGGCATTTGGAGAAATTTTATTTTTGGGGTATTTTATATTGCACGGATAAATCAGAAAACAGACAGAAAAATACTATTTTACTTTATTTCAACTAAATAACAGAAAGTAGAAAGAGGGTACAGAAGGTTGTGCCTTCTAGTTTCATCCATCTCATGCTCATCAGAAAGAATCCACTAACAAGGTTGATCAAGTCTTGTTAACAAACTCATTCCGATAACATGGAACCGGAGAAATTTCGAATAACACTATGTTACCTCAACGGGGATATGCACATCCCCTGTAATAAGAATATCATATTTCTTCTTGACAGTAGGAATAGGAAATTCAAAACCTCCAAAAATAATCAATGGAATTTTTCCAATAGAATTGATACTGTGGACTTGAGGTTGTTTCCTCGGAAAGTGTATCGTATGCTCATTACCATTAACATGAAAAGTGACATTGCCTTTGTTGCAATCAATAACAGCCCCTGTAGTATTCAAAAAAGGTCTTCCAAGAATAATAGATATACTATCGTCCTTAGGAATATCAAGAATAACAAAGTCCGTTAAAATAGTAACGTTTGCAACCACACCAGGCACATCCTCACAAATACCGACAGGTATAGCAGTTGATTTATCAGCCATTTGCAAAGATTTCAATAGGTGTTAACTTATTCAAATCAAGTCTACGATATAAAGAGAGAGGCATAACACTAACACCGGCTCCAAGATCACATAAAGCAGTTTTAACATAGTTTCTTTTAATGGAGCATGGTATAGTAGGTACTCCTGGGTCTCCTAGTTTCTTAGGTATTCCACCCTTAAAAGTATAATTAGCAAGCATGGTGGAAATTTCAGCTTCCGTTATCTTTCTTTTATTTGTAACAATTTCTTTCATATACTTAGCATAAGGATTCATTTTGAGCATGTCAGTTAATCACATACGCAAAAAGATAGGTCTAATCATTTCACCAAAGCGTTCAAAATCCTCATCATCCTTTTTCTTGGATGGTTTGGGAGGAAAAGGCATTGGTTTCTGAACCCATGGCTCTCTTTCTTTACCATGTTTCCTAGCAACAAAGTCTCTCTTATCATTATGTTGATTCTTTGATTGTGGATTATCAAGATCAACAACAGGTTCAATTTCTACATCATTGTCATTGCTAGGTTGAGCATCATCATGAACATCATCATTAACATTTTCATTAGGTTCAAGTTCATTACCAGATTGTGTTTCAGCATCAGAAATAGAAATAGCATTTGGATTCTCAGGTGGTTCAGCAATAGGTTCACTAGAAGCATACAAAGTCCTATCATTTTTCTTTTTCTTCTTTTTAGAAGGACTAGGTGCATCAATATTATTTATCTAAGAATCTCGTTCAATTCTCTTAGGGTGGCCTTCAGGATACAAAGGTTCCTGGGTCATCTTACCAGTTCTAGTATCCACTCTAACAGCATAATCATTTTTCTTACTATTCATTTCATTGAGAAAATCATTTTGAGCTTTAAGTACTTGTTCTACTTGAGTGGTAACCATAGAAGCATGTTTACTAATGAGTTTAAGTTCACCTTTAACATTAGCCATATAATCACCCAAGTGCTCAAGCATATCGGAATTATATTTCAATTGTCTACCAAAATAAGCATTGAAGTTTTCTTGTTTGACAATAAAATTATCAAACTCTTCTAAGCATTGTCTAGAAGACTTATAGTGAGGAATATCACCTTCATCAAATTTATAGAGAGAATTTACCTTTACTACCTATGTCGGGTTATCAAGACAATGAGTTTCTTCAATAGGTAATGGATTAAGATCATATGTTTCTTCAACAGAGGTAGATTAAGACCATGTATTTCTTCAATAGGAGGTAAATTCTTAACATCTTCAGCTTTAATACCCTTTTCTTTCATATATTTCTTTGCCTCTTGCATATCTTGAGGACTGAGAAATAGAACACCCCTCTTCTTTGGAGTTGGTTGAGGAATAGGCTCAGGAGCTGGCTCAGGAAGTGTCCAATTATTTTCATTTGTCAACATATTATTCAATAGAATTTCAGCTTCATCCGGTGTTCTTTCCCTGAAAACAGAACCAGCACAACTATACAGGTAATCTCTGGAAGCATCGGTTAGTCCATTATAAAATATATCAAGTATTTCATTTTTCTTGAGAGGATGATCAGGCAAAGCATTAAGTAACTTGAGAAGCCTCCCCCAAGCTTGTGGGAGACTCTCTTCTTTAATTTGCACTAAGTTGTATATATCCCTTAAAGCAGCTTGTTTCTTATGAGCAGGGAAATAATTAGCAGAGAAGTAATAAATCATATACCGGGGACTACGCACACAACAAGGATCAAGAAAATAAAACCATATCGTAGCATCACCCTTTAATGATAATGGAAATATTTTAACGATATAAAGGTAGCGAGATCTCTCATCATTAGTGAACAGGGTGGCTATATCATTTAATTTAGTAAGATGTGCCACAACAGTTTCAGATTCATAGCCATGAAAAGGATCAGATTCAACCAAAGTAATTATATCAGGATCAACAAAGAATTCATAATCCTTATCAGTAACACAGATAGGTGAAGTAGCAAAAGCAGGGTCAGGTTCCATTCTAGCATTAAGAGATTGCTGCCTCCATTTAGATAATAACCTCTTGATCTCATATCTATCTTTGCAAGCTAAAATAGCTAAAGCAGCTTCTTTTTTAAAAACATAACCCTCAGGAATAATAGGCGAGTCTTCATCATCACTTTCAATAATTTCTTTCTCTCTAACCCTAGCAATTTTTTCATCAAGAAATTCACTAAGTGGCACAGTAGTATCAAGCATGGAAGTAGTTTCATCATAAGTATCATGCATAGCAGAAGTGGCATCATCAATAACATGCGACATATCAGAACGAATAGCAGAAGCAGGTTTACGTGTCGCAAGCTTACTCAAAACAGAAGGTGAATCAAGTGCAAAGCTAGATGGCAGTTCCTTAACTCCCCTCGTAGTTGAGGGATAAATTGTTGTCTTAGCGTCTTTCAAGTTCTGCATAGTGACCAGCAGATATAAATCCCAAGTGACTCAAAGAATAGAGCTATGCTCCCCGGCAACGGCGCTAGAAAATAGTCTTGATAACCCACAAGTATAGGGGATCACAACAGTTCTCGAGGGTAGAGTATTCAACCCAAATTTATTGATTTGACACAAGGGGAGCCAAAGAATATTCTCAAGTATTAGCAGTTGAGTTGTCAATTCAACCACACCTGGATAACTTAGTATCTGTAGCAAAGTGTTTAGTAGCAAAGTAATATGATAGTAGTTGTAACGGTAACAAAACTAACGGTAGCAAGAGTAATATTTTTGGTGTTTTGTAGTGATTGTAACAGTAGCAACCGAAAAGTAAATAAGCGAAGAACAATATGTGACAAGCTCGTAGGATTTGGATCGGTGATGAAGAATTATGCCGGATGTGGTTCATCATGTAACAATCATAACATAGGGTGACACGGAACTAGCTCCAATTCATCAATGTAATGTAGGCATGTATTCCGAATATAGTCATACGTGCTGATGGAAAAGAACTTGCATGACATCTTTTGTCCTACCCTCTCGTGGCAGCGGGGTCCTAATGGAAACTAAGGGATATTAAGGCCTACTTTTAATAGAGTACCGGAACAAAGCATTAGCACATAGTGAATACATGAACTCCTCAAACTATGGTCATCACCGGGAGTGGTCCCGATTATTGTCACTTCGGGGTTGCCGGATCATAACAAATAGTACGTGTGAGGGAGTCCTGGACTAGGGGGTGTCCGGATAGCCGAACTATCATCACGGCCGGACTCCAAGACTATGAAGATACAAGATTGAAGACTTCGTCCCGTGTCCGGATGGGACTTTCCTTGGCGTGGAAGGCAAGCTTGGCGATACAGATATGTAGATCTCCTACCGTTGTAACCGACTCTGTGTAACCCTAACCTATCCGGTGTCTATATAAACCGGAGGGTTTTAGTCTGTAGGACGAACAACAATCATACCATAGGCTACCTTCTAGGGTTTAGCCTCCTTGATCCCGTGGTAGATCTATTCTTGTACTACCCATATCATCAATATTAATCAAGCAGGAGTAGGGTATTACCTCTATCGAGAGGGCCCGAACCTGGGTAAAAACATCGTGTCCCTTGTCTCCTGTTACCATCCGCCTAGACGCACAGTTCGGGACCCCCTACCCGAGATCCGCCGGTTTTGACACCGACATTGGTGCTTTCATTGAGAGTTCCTCTGTGTCGTCACCGATAGGCCCGATGGCTCCTTCGATCATCAACAACGACGCGGTCCAGGGTGAGACTTTTCTCCCCGGACAGATCTTCGTATTCGGTGGCTTTGCACTGCGGGCCAATTCGCTTGGCCATCTAGAGCAGATCGAAAGCTACGCCCCTGGCCATCAGGTCAGATTTGGAAGTTTAAACTATACGACCGATATCCGCGGAGACTTGATCTTCGACGGCTTCGAGCCACGGCCAAGCGTGCCGCACTGTCTCGATGGGCATGATCTAGCTCTGCAGCCGAACAATGCCTTGGAGGCCGCACCCGCATCCGCTCCGACCCTTAATCCGGAGCCGGATTTCTCGATCGAGGACAGGTGGTTGGACACCGCCTCGGGGGCTATGATCCCTACGCCGATCGAGCCGAACTCCATCCCTGTCCTTTGCGAAGACCTTGACTCTAGGGTGCCGGACTCCTCTCCGGACTCCGAACCCTCCACGCCCCTGCTAATTGAATCAGATTGGGCGCCGGTTATGGAGTTCACTGCCGCGGACATCTTTCAGCACTCGCCCTTTGGCGACATCCTGAATTCTCTAATGTCTCTTTCTTTATACGGAGAGCCATGGCCGGACTACGGTCAGGAAGGTTGGGATGCGGACGACGAAGAAATTCAACGCCCACCCACCACCCACTTCATAGCCACTGTCGAAAGCTTACACGACGTGCTCGATTTCGACTCTGAAGACATCGACGGTATGGACGACGATGTAGGAGAAAACCATGAACCAGCACCTATAGGATGCTGGACAACCACCTCATCCCATGATGTATACATGGTGGATACACCTAAAGGAAATGAAGACGAGGAACAACGGGATGCTATGAAGGATACATCCCTCGAAAAGCAGTCAAAACGGCAACGTAAACGCCGAACAAAGTCCCGCCTCAACAGAGAACCAGCCTAGAGCAGGACGAACCGGTGGACCACGAACACGCTATCGAGCAATCGTCCGAACAAGACAACTTGGATAAACAACCTGTCCCCGGCGAAGAGAACAGTCCGGACGATCTCACGCCGGACAAATTGTTGGAGGAAAATAATCTCCAGAAAAGGCTCGTTGCCACTGCGCGTAGCCTGAAAAATCAGAAGCGGAGGCTCAAAACAGCGGAAGATGCACTCAGGATCAGATGGAGCAAAGTGTTCAACACCGCAGACAAATACGGCGACAGTCGCCGAACAAAGAGCTATCCAAAGAGAAAACTACTGCCCGAATTTGACGAAGAGGCCATAGAGCCCCCACAATCAAAAAATAAGAAGGCCGCCGGTCGGATGGACGACCCCACGCCAAAAAGAGAGCGGCAAATAGCGCCGCACACAAGCCGGCACGCGATCCGCATGAGGATTCACATCAAAAGGATGGCCCAGTTAGGTCCATATATGGGCCGAGAAAGCAAGCTCTTCAAACCAATGCAACACGCCAAATATCCGAACATCACGGCACACCCAAATACAGGGGCGCCACACACCCCCTATGTTTCACCGATGAGGTGCTGGATCATGAATTTCCAGCGGGATTCAAGCCCGTAAACATAGAGGCATACGACAGAACAACAGACCCTAGAGTTTGGATTGAGGATTACATCCTCCACATACACATGGCTAGAGGAGACGATCTCCACACCATAAAATACTTACCCCTCAAACTCAAAGGGCCAGCTCGGCATTGGCTTAAAAGCCTCCCCGAAAATACCATTGGAAGCTGGGAAGAGCTCGAGGATGCGTTTCGAGCAAATTTCAGGGGACCTATGTCCGCCCTCCGGATGCAGACGATCTAAGTCACATAACTCAACAGCCCGGAGAGTCAGCCCAGAAATTCTGGCACAGATTCCTTACTAAAAAGAACCAAATAGTTGACTGTCCGGACGCCGAAGCCTTAGCAGCCTTCAAACACAACGTCCGAGACAAATGGCTTGCCACACACCCCGGCCAAGAAAAGCCAAGAACATTGGCCGCATTAACAAGCCTCATAACCCGCTTTTGCACGGGAGAGGATAGCTGGCTAGCAAGATGCAGCACCAGCGACCCAAGTACATCCGAAATCAGGGATGGAAATGGGAAACCACGGCGCAACAAGGACCAGCGCCAGATTAAGAGGAACGGTCCAAAGAGCGCGGCGGTCAACGCCGGATTCAAAAGCTCACGGCAGAACAATAAAAACTGCCCCTCAAGGACAATAGCGATGAGCTATCCAATTTAAACAAAATCTTGGACAAGATATGTCAAATCCACAGTACTCCCGGGAGGCCTGCAAACCATACCCACAGAAATTGTTGGGTCTTCAAAAAGTCCGGCAGACTCAACGCCGAACACAAGCGGCTCAGCACCAAGTGAAGATGACGACGAGCACCACAAGCAGAGCCCCGGAAAACAAAAGAACTTCCCACAAGAGGTTAAAACAGTAAACTCACTTCACAAGATCAAAGGGAGAAACAGAGCGGCGCCCACTAAAATGTGCGCCGCACATTGGTTGTCAAAACCAATCACCTTCGACCATCAGGACTATTCCGAAAGTATTCGGAACGCAGGATGGACTGCCTTGATATTGGATCCTATAATCGACGGATTCCTCATGGATGGCGGCAGTGACATAAACCTGATATATCAGGACACAATCCACAGAATGGGGACAGACCCAACCAAAATTCGCCGTAGCAACACCTCCTTTAAAGGAGTAATGCCAGGCCCATATGCCCATTGTACGGGCTCCATACTGCTAGAAGTTGTGTTTGGTTCATCCGACAACTTCCGTCGCAAAAGGTTAATCTTCCATGTCGCCCCGTTCAAAAGTATCCATCAAGCACTATTGGGACGCGAAGCTTTCGCCCGCTTTAACACAATACCGCATTATGCATCTCTAACACTTAAAATGCCCGATCCACGCAGCATCATCTCATTAAAAGGAAGTACTAAGTGTTAATTGAGCACGGAAGAACGTGAGACTGCCTTGACAGCCCCACACCTATCCGGCTCCGCTAGTTAAAAAGCCTGAATTGGTCATTCAAACCCCTGACACGGCTAGACAAGTCCGGCGCCTACTAAAGAATACCCCCACAAGGGGCTGCAAGCATGTATCACAAGAGACAATAAAGCTCAATTTTATTCACTTCTTCGAATCGTACTCTGTTTATTTAATATAAACTACATCTTTATCATGATCTTTTTTCTTTTAAACTAAGTTCCTCTCTTTTACAGATGAACAACGTGCTACACCCATCCAGGATACGGCACAACGGAGACACAGGCGCAGACGTGCAGTAGAGACCTGTTGCAAGGATTTTTTTCAGATTAAGACCCTGCGTAAACCTTTTTTACTGTCTCTTGTTGATATGCATCCCCCGGTTTCTTACTATAACCGAGGAGGAGGCTGGCGTTTTGGCATTGGCCGCACCAGAATTTTTGCGCGTACCTGGACACCAGGGGCTTAGGGCATTATTCTGCCCGTTTTTATAAAGACCGAATACCTTAGGGAGTATTCGGCGTCTCGAGTTAGGCCTTATATGCATCAGCTCCGAATCATGTCTTCGGTCAAATGTTGGATTTGCCCGGCTCCTGTGTTTTGCTGCCTTACGTTCCGTTTTATCGGCTAACGCGGCACCAGGAGAACTACTGCGATTGTGCCCCGGTTCGGCCGGGCGAGAACCTCAGTAGAGAAAGCTGAAAACTGACTGTCATGATATAGCGAGAGACTGGTCAACCACTCGATGACTCATCGGAATGTTTAGAATTCCTCTGCATTAACGAAGGACCGGTTTTCGGTCAGGCACATACGCACCCCGAATTCGGGAAAGTGCGGTGCCCCCAGGGGCTATATAGTAGCCCCACCCTCGAACTCCTATGGCTAAGTGAAAGTGATAAAGCATTATAGCCCGGTTTCCTAGTTTGCTACGCTACCACCTCCTTAACAGGACCAAGACGTTGGATTAAGTGTGCAAGAGCGCCTTCTTTGCAAACACCCCCGCACTATGTGCGTGGGGGCTGAAGCCAAGGACTGCCATCTTTCAGGTTATATATACATATACATATACGGCCACACAGGGAGTAGTCTACTACTTGAAAGCACAAGTATAAAAAGCTCTTATATTATATTGAAACATTGTTTTCACAAATCATATATGTCATTTAAACATAATATCCTTCGAGCATTGTGTCTCTATTAAACGAGCGCCCGGCAGGACTTCCTCAAAGTAGTGCTCGGCAGGTACTCGGCTTTTGTCCGAATCTTGAGATGCAACGTCGGTGGCCTCCATATCTGTCCAGTGTGTCTTGACACGGGCCAAAGCCATCCGCGCTCCCTCAATACACGTCGACCGCCTCATTGCATCGATACGCGGTACCGCACCAAGAAACTGCTGCACTAAACCAAAATAACTCTTCGGCTGGGGTCCACCCGGCCACAAATGAGTCATGACATGCTGCATGGCAAGTCCGGACAGTCGATTCAGCTCGGCCCATTCGGCCAACCGATCGGTCAACAGAAGAAGACGCTCCGGACTATGGAATTTCGACCAATATAGCTCTTCCCTTTTGTGCCCCTTCTGGCCTCGGAAGTGCTCAATCGCGTCCGTAGCGCTCGCCGCTAAGTCCAGATAAGCATCCTCCGAACTCCACAACTTGTCCAATTGAGCATACTTTGGATCCGTATATTTCCTCTGCAGCAGAAACGGTTTTCCAGCCGCAATTGCCCCGGCCTGACTCAGCTCCTCCTTGGCAGCTCTCAAAGCCGAATGGGCATTCTTGGATTCGGCGGCGGCCTTTTTCAGGCCCTCTTGCTCCACTTGACGTTCTTTTTCGAGAACCTCGCAGCGATCGGCAGCATTCTTCAACTTTCTGGCCATATCGGCCATTTCCTCTTTTGTCGGGGAGGCTGATCGTACCCACGAACACCTATGGGGGCCGGCGGACCGGACCCCTTTCGGTTCGGTGGGGGGCGGAGATTGCACGAAGAGCAGATCGAGGCGAAGCACACGAGCAGTTTACCCAGCTTCGGAGCTCTCCGGAGAGATAATACTCCTACTGCTGCTTGGTTGATTGTATTGTGTTCTTGCTAGGGAGCAATGAGAGCTACAAAACCTAGCTTGAGTGTCTCCGGTCTCGAGTGAGTCGAACCGAACCCTTTCTTCGTTGCACATGGGCCTCCTTTTATATGCTCAAGGGGTCACCACAGGTGGCAACGTAGACAAGGGTAAAAACGGGAAAAAGAGTTGCGGTTGGTGCAACTACTTTGTACAGTGTACTCTACCTAACTCTGACGGCAAGGGACAAAAGCATTAAATTCCCGTCCATGTCGCTTAAACAGTGCAATAGGGACCGTCAGGAGCGCCACCGTTCGCCACGATGGCCTTCTTGTCAGCGCCGCTTATCGCTGCTCTCCGCTGGCTGCACAGCCTCTTGACACGCGCGCCTGGAATAGCCCCGTGGCGACACGTCGGCGGATGAGCTGGAGCGGAGATGAAGAGAGGTTGCCTGCCGCGGCAAGCGCCTTGCCGCGGCTGAATCCTTGTCGCGCTCGGAAGCTTGTCGCTCACCGAGCCTTCCCCGCAAGCTCCTCTTGCCGGGGTCTTGTCTTCTGCGTGCCTTGAGTGGCCTTCCCGGCAAGCTCCTCTTGCCGGGGCCTTGTTTCCTTGACTTGAATACTTTGTTCTCGAATGGCTCCAAAGGAACCGGGGAGGACCTTGGCGGTCACAAGGCAAGCCTTGCCGCGGGAGGCTGCAACTGCTCGTGCACGAGTTCGGGATACTAGGGTACCCCTACTCTAGTACACCGACATCTTTGCTTCGGCACTGAGCAGCCCGTTCGGCTTCTAGCTCTTCGGCCGCCCTTAAAGCAGCCGCATTACTATTTCTGGCTTGCTCTTTCGCTCGAGCGAGTTTCGCCCGAAGCTCCTCCACAGCAGCGGCACCATCTGCATTAAGCATACAAATAGTAAGACATGGGCGTCAATCTCCCTTAGCAGGTGTCCGCGTAGGAGTCGCATACCTTGCGATTCGTCAAACCGTTTATTGGCCAGCGCGATGTCCGCATCCGCCTCGTCAAGTTGCTGCTTTAGTTCGGCATATTCATCAGTCCGGCTGGCCACCGGACGCCCCGCCACCTGTTTAGGAGCGGCGATATGTTATAACTGGGATTTTGATCCTCGGTTCGCTGTCAATTTTGACAAAATACCGAGTCTCAGGGGCTACTATCTATACAGGGCGCATTCTATATGCATAACTGTCAGAAGGTACATCATTTTTGCGTACCTCAAACCCCGTCAGTAAGCTTCTGACGGCTTCATGCAATCCGCTCTCCGTGGATGCAATCCTTTCAATCACCGTACCCATTAGAGCACGGTGATCTTTTGAGATAGCCGCTCGCCTGAGCAGATCCTTCAGCTCCTCCGACCGCACACCACTTGGCGCCGGACCTTCCGGCCTCGCCGGACTTGGAGGAACCCTCCGGGACGACACCTCAGGATCGTCCGCCTCGCATGAGGGTGCGACGGGTGGAGGCGTTTCGCTCTCCATCATCTCCGGAAGAAGATCCCCCGAAGACGAGCTCTGCTTAGAAGGGCTGAGATCCGAACTACAAGGTACAATTTTGGTTATCTTCATAAATAAATACAGGGATGTTCCTTATTCACAAGACCCGTTCTTTTCACTTACGGCTCGCTGGAGGGCTAATCCCCTTGGGGAAATAGTGCGGCTGGGTTACTTCCCAGCGCCGGACTCTCTGACGAAGATTCCTTTCCCTTCTTTGAGGCCTTGACCTCCGGATCTTTCGAAGCGGTCCTCTTCTCTCCTCGGAAGACGGGACTTTTAATCCCTCCTTCCTTGATAGCCTCCTTCGTAGAGGCAGTTGCTTCCACGCTCTCCCCTTCGCCTTCTTCAGAGGGCGTGACCTTCAACATCTTGGCCAGCATGGGATCCGGCGTGGTCTCTGGGAGGGGAGCCGGACACCTTATTAACTTTGCCTTGGCTATCCACTCTTGTTCAAGAAACGGCTCCTTTAAAGGGCATATATATATATATATATATATATATATATATATATATGTAGTAAATTAATGAACAGCATGTCCGGTTACCGGACTCCTTACCTGAGTATCTGGGCGATTGCAGCTTAGCCCTGCGTCCTCAGTCAGGTTCGGACACTTCTCTTGTGATCCGAAGAACAGTTTATACATCTCCACGGGCAGTCGTGCCCATAAAATTTTGGAGAGCTCGCGGTCCCTCCGGATTAAATTCCCACAGGCGGAGGGGGTGATGTTTTCAGGGCAGAAGGTGCCAAATCAACATGACCTGCGCCACTACAACAAGATTGATCTCTCTTTCTTGGAGGTCACGAATACGGCCCTGCAGCAAGGGAACGTCCTTGGACGGCCCCCAGTCGAGCCCCTTGTTGGCCCATGACGCCAGCCGCTGTGGTGGACCTGAGCGGAAGGCAGGGAGCGCCGCCCATTTGGTGCCCCGAGGAGCGGTGATATAAAACCACTCCCGTTGCCACAAACCAAGATCCTCTTGAAAAGAGCCCTCGGGCCATGGAGCATCAGCACATTTGCTTATGACCGCCCCTCCGCACTCTGCTTGNCAGTTGCTTCCACGCTCTCCCCTTCGCCTTCTTCAGAGGGCGTGACCTTCAACATCTTGGCCAGCATGGGATCCGGCGTGGTCTCTGGGAGGGGAGCCGGACACCTTATTAACTTTGCCTTGGCTATCCACTCTTGTTCAAGAAACGGCTCCTTTAAAGGGCATATATATATATATATATATATATATATATATATATATGTAGTAAATTAATGAACAGCATGTCCGGTTACCGGACTCCTTACCTGAGTATCTGGGCGATTGCAGCTTAGCCCTGCGTCCTCAGTCAGGTTCGGACACTTCTCTTGTGATCCGAAGAACAGTTTATACATCTCCACGGGCAGTCGTGCCCATAAAATTTTGGAGAGCTCGCGGTCCCTCCGGATTAAATTCCCACAGGCGGAGGGGGTGATGTTTTCAGGGCAGAAGGTGCCAAATCAACATGACCTGCGCCACTACAACAAGATTGATCTCTCTTTCTTGGAGGTCACGAATACGGCCCTGCAGCAAGGGAACGTCCTTGGACGGCCCCCAGTCGAGCCCCTTGTTGGCCCATGACGCCAGCCGCTGTGGTGGACCTGAGCGGAAGGCAGGGAGCGCCGCCCATTTGGTGCCCCGAGGAGCGGTGATATAAAACCACTCCCGTTGCCACAAACCAAGATCCTCTTGAAAAGAGCCCTCGGGCCATGGAGCATCAGCACATTTGCTTATGACCGCCCCTCCGCACTCTGCTTGTTGCACCCCGATCATCTTTTGCTCCACCTTGAAGGTCTTGAGCCACAATCCAAAGTGGGGGGTAATATGGAGGAAGGCCTCACATACGACAATGAATGACGAGATATGGAGGATGGACTCTGGATTCAAGTCGTGGAAATCCAGCCCATAATAAAACATGAGCCCCCGCACAAAGGGATCCGTCGGGAAGCCTAAACCCCGAAGGAAGTGAGACATGAACACCACGTTCTCGCCGGGCTCGGGAGTGGGAATCACCTACCCTGGAGCAGGCAGCCTATGCGAGATCTCGCCGGTTAGATACCTGGCGTCTCGCAGCTTTAGCACATCTTCTTCCGTTACGGAGGAAGACATCCATCGGCCGTGCTGGTCGGAGCCGGACATCTTCGAAGGTCCGAAGCGCCTGAATCTGAAGCTTTGGGTGTTAGAACTCGGAGCGGGAGGCGAACTCGATGGAGGGTGTACAAAGAAGAGGGCCTTGGTCTCATTATAAAGAGGTTGAATACCAAGAGCCCACCCTGTGGTCGACTAGGACTCGCCTTTGAAAGAGGAGGCGTGCAGATGGGCACGGTTGGGTTACCCACGTCCGCATTGATGAGAATCCCGGAATAAGGGGGCACGATCTATGCTTTGATAAGACGTGCCAAGGAAACCGCCTCGCTAAACGCGCTAAGGCGGAACGGTAAAAAAATGATTCATAAAAAGGCCTGGCCGTGGTGTGATGTCACGCCGCGGAAAACGTCAGTAGATCTGTGCAAAAGTTATTCTCTCTACGGTGGTATGTGGAACTTGTTTTGCAGATCCGGGCACTATCCTCGTGTTCAAAACCTTCCATGAAGTATTCGGAGGAGGAACCCACCTTGCAATGCCGAAGACAATATGCGCGCCGGACTCGTCGTCATTGAAGCCTGGTTCAGGGGCTACTGAGGGAGTCCTGGACTAGGGGGTGTCCGGATCGCCGAACTATCATCACGGCCGGACTCCAAGACTATGAAGATACAAGATTGAAGACTTCGTCCCGTGTCCGGATGGGACTTTCCTTGGCGTGGAAGGCAAGCTTGGCGATACGGATATGTAGATCTCCTACCGTTGTAACCGACTCTGTGTAACCCTAACCTATTCGGTGTCTATATAAACCGGAGGGTTTTAGTCCGTAGGACGAACAACAATCATACCATAGGCTAGCTTCTAGGGTTTAGCCTCCTTGATCTCGTGGTAGATCTACTCTTGTACTACCCATATCATCAATATTAATCAAGCAGGAGTAGGGTATTACCTCCATCGAGAGGGCCCGAACCTGGGTAAAAACATCGTGTCCCTTGTCTCCTGTTACCATCCACCTAGACGCACAGTTCGGGACCCCCTACCCGAGATCCAGCGGTTTTGACACCGACAAGGTGACTATAGAGTTGCAAGATAGGATCAAGAACTTACATATATTCATGAAAACATAATAGGTTCAGATCTGAAATCATGGCACTCGGGCCCTAGTGACAAGCATTAAGCATAGCAAAGTCATAGCAACATCAATCTCAAAACATAGTGGATACTAGGGATCAAACCGTAACAAAACTAACTCGATTACATGATAGATCTCATCCAACCCATCACCGTCCAGCAAGCCTACGATGGAATTACTCACGCACGGCGGTGAGTGATACGTCTCCAACGTATCTATAATTTTTGATTGCTCCATGGTATATTATCTACTCTTTAGGACCATATTGGGCTTTATTTTCCACTTTTATATTACTTTTGGGACTAACCTATTAACCGGAGGCCCAGCCCAGATTTGCTGTTTTTTTGCCTATATCAGTGTTTCGAAGAAACGGAATATCATTTAATAGAGCATTGTCCCCCCAAAAAAAGAGAAGGCCAAAAGAAAAAAAGGCCCAAAAAAAGGGGGAAATAAAAAGGGCAATGTTACTATCTCCTTTTCCACACTTGTGCTTCAAAGTAGCACCATGTTCTTCATATAGCGAGTCTCATATATTGTGCTTCAAAGTAGCACCATGTTTTTCATATAGAGAGTTTCATATGTTGTCACTTCCATATACTAGTGGGAATTTTTCATTATAGAACTTGGCTTGTATATTCCAACGATGGGCTTACTCAAATTCCCTAGGTCTTCGTGAGCAAGCAAGTTGGATGCACACCCACTTAGTTTCTTTTGTTGATCTTTCATACATTTATAGCTCTAGTGCATCTGTTGCATGGCAATCCCTACTCCTTGCATTAACATCAATTGATGGGCATCTCCATAGCCCGTTGATTAGCCTGGTTGATGTAAGACCTTCTCCTTTTTTTGTCTTCTCCACATAACCCCCATCATCATATTCTATTCCACCCATAGTGCTATGTCCATGGCTCGCGCTCATATATTGCGTGGAAGTTTATAGATTTGAGATTACTAAAGGATGAAACAATTGCTTGGCTTGTCATCGGGGTTGTGCATGATGAGAGCATTCTTGTGTGAAGAAAATGGAGCATGACTAAAGTATATGATTTTGTAGGGATGAACTCTCTTTGGCCATGTTATTTTGAGAAGACATAATTGCTTAGTTAGTATGCTTGAAGTATTATTATTTTTATTTCAATATGAACTTTTGTCTTGAATATTTCGGATCTGAATATCCATACCACAATTAAGAAGAGTTACATTGAAATTATGCCAAGTAGCACTCCGCATCAAAAATTCTCTTTTTATCATTTACCTACTCGAGGACGAGCAGGAATTAAGCTTGGGGATGCCTGATACGTCTCCAACGTATCTATAATTTTTGATTGC
>LR880968.1:767242178-767263709 GCA_904067115.1 Aegilops sharonensis
ACCGATGAATTGTGGGTTTATGATCAAGATTATCTATGAGCAATATTTGAATCTTCTCTGAATTCTTTTATGTATGATTGGTTATCTTTGCAAGTCTCTTCGAATTATCCGTTTGGTTTGGCCAACTAGATTGGTAGTTCTTGCAATGGTAGAAGTGCTTAGCTTTGGGTTCAATCTTGCGGTGTCCTTTCCCAGTGACAATAGGGGCAGTAAGGCATGTATTGTATTATTGCCATCGAGGATAACAAGATGGGGTTTTTATCATATTGCATGAATTTATCCCTCTACATCATGTCATCTTGCTTAAAGGCGTTACTCTGTTTTCATTAACTTAATACTCTGGATGCATGCTGGATAGCGGTCGATGAGTGGAGTAATAGTAGTAGATGCAGGCAGGAGTCGGTCTACTTGTCTCGGACGTGATGCCTATATACATGATCATACCTAGATACTCTCATAACTATGCTCAATTCTGTCAATTGCTCAACAGTAATTCGTTCACCCACCGTAAAATACTTATGCTCTTGAGAGAAGCCACTAGTGAAATCTATGGCCCCCGGGTCTATTCTCATCATATTAATCTTCCTACGCTTTATTATTGCTTTGATTTTTTACTTTGCCTTTTATTTTACTTTGCATCTTTATACCAAAAATACCTAAAATATTATCTATCATCTCTATCAGATCTCACTCTCGTAAGTGACCGTGAAGGGATTGACAACCCCTATTCGCGTTGGTTGCGAGGAGTTATTTGCTTTGTGTAGGTACGAGGGACTTGCGCGTGGCCTCCTACTGGATTGATACCTTGGTTCTCAAAAACTGAGGGAAATACTTACGCTACTCTGCTGCATCATCCTCCCCTCTTCGGGGAAACCAACGCAAGCTCAAGACGTACTAGTGAGCATCATGAAATTGGTGATGGAGGATAGTTGATGATGATGGTGGCGACGAATCCCCCGCTCCGGAGACCCGAACGGACTCCACATCAGCCCTCCCGAGAGGTTTTAGGGCTTGGCGGCGGCTCCATATCGTAAAACGCGATGAATCCTTCTCTCTGATTTTTTGCTTCCCGAAAGTGAATATATGGAGTTGGAGTTGAGGTCGGTGTCGCGTCAGGGGCCCCACGAGGTAGGGGGGCGCCCTAGGGGGGTAGGCGCGCCCCCACCCTCGTGGGCAGGGTGTGGGCCCCCTGGCTTGGATTTTTCTTCCAGTATTTTTCTTATTTTCCAAATAGATGTTCCGTGGAGTTTCAGGTCATATTCCGAGAACTTTTGTTTCTGCACATAAATAACACCATGGAAAGTCTGCTGAAAACAACGTCAGTCCGGGTTAGTTCCGTTCAAATCATGCAAGTTAGAGTCCAAAGCAAGGGCAAAAGTGTTTGGAAAAGTAGATATGACGGAGACGTATCATCGTTGTGATGGACGATATACATGAGCAAGGCGCCGAGTCACGAGTATGACCGTTTGTGTTGAGCCAGGTGAATACATGCTCGGTGTTCGTGGAGGCCTCCAGCAAACGTCTAAACAGTAATGTCACATACGCATAATTTTGATTTTTATTTCTTTCTCAACTGACAGGTAGGCCCGCATAGATAGATAGATAAAGAACATGAGCTGATGAGGCGCATGTGGACTGTTTGACTAGTCAACCAGACAAATACGAAGCTATACGCTGAGCTAGTGACCGTATAATCACCATACTCGGTAATAAATGAACAGGATTGAAGGGGAATCCAAATTTCCTATCAAGACAAGTTCAATGACTGCCAATGCATTTTTCTCAGTAATAAATGACCAAGATTGAATCGGAATCCAAATTTCCTTTGTCTTCTGTCCTTGAGCTCTTGACAAACCAATGCACTTTACGGTTGTCCGGCCACTCCACCCCAGAGCTGTCACCAAGCGTCGTTCATGCCACCGCACCGCACACTAACCGGTAAGGAAGCGATGGCATCCCCGCCGTGCCGAGTTCCTCGCCGCCCACGACCGCACACAGAATGGTAGGCAAGCGGTGGCATCTTGCCGTGCCGAGTTCATCGCCGCTCGCGACCTCACACCTATGTGGGCGGAATTTGAAGCTGCCAAGGCCGAATGGGCGGTAGCGCAATAGGCGGCCAAAGCCGCACAAAGGGAGTGGAAAAGTCAGAAAGCACTCAAGAAAAGAGAGGCCCGCCACTGCAAGAAAGAAGAGGACGCACGCGCTGCTGCGGAGAGGTCGGCGGAGATCCAAGCACAGTGGGGTGTCGCCGATAAAGCCGGGAGGGAAAACGACGGTGTCTGGCCAGCATGTGAGAAGTAGTAGTACTAGTAGTTAGTGTGTGTGTCTGTGTCGCTCGTACGTTTGTTTAATTAATTACGAGCATGTAACAGTACTACTAGTTACTACTGTAGTTTTTAGAGCAAATTACCAGTACATTAGCCTAGAATCAATGGAAAAATTCCTATCCTATGCATCAAATGGCATATCTTTTTCTATAGGAATTGAGATGCATGTCATCTCACTTCCTATGATTTTCATATTCCTATAAAATTCATGTCCTATGAACCAAAGAAGGCCTCTGCTGGAGTAACTCATGTAGCTAGCAGTACTACTGGTACAGTAGTTTTCTTCAAGAAGCGGAATTCAACGAAGTTATGATGGTTCCTTCGTCCGAGCAACTTCACAGTGGGTAAAAGGTTGGGCCTGTGATTTGACGGCTCATTAGTAATTACTGCGGTGCGACGACCGGGGTGACTCTCCCTTGGAGTTCTGCGGGCATGGCAACTGGACTAGGATGGTCGACGTCCCACATGTCGGCAAGCGGAAGTATTCTTTCCGATATCGAGGAGCAAGGAAACCGCGTGGTATAGTATCCCTGGTGATTTATATTTATTTTTTATTTCTAATGAATGCTATCGTTTCAACTCTTACATCGAAGGAGTGCCAAACACACGGCACGTGCTGGATGTCGCACATGTCAGCGAAAGGAGTGGGACATGAACAGCGTGGTAGAGCGTCTCCACTTCTGGGTCGGAGACCACATGTAGTAGTACTACTATACTAGTGGTATGAACGATACAAAGTGCGACCCGGAGAGAAAGACACGTCTAGTTGGAAGGTCTCGGGGCATACACGTAAACAAATATAAAACCTAATATGTGCCTCCAATTAATATAGTAGTAGTAGAGTACTTAGTCACGTACTCCATAACATCACCGGGCATTGCACATACAACATTTAGTGTTAGTAAGAGACAAATGCCTATATGACATGCATGTTCATACTATTTGTGCCTTTCTACTTTCGCACGTCCACTCCTGGGTCCATGTCTGTCTCGTAGTTCCAGTCCCACGCGTTCTTCATATAGATGGAACGATCCTTGCATGACACCTGCACCTTGATGCTAGATGTGTCGCGTTATGTTAAGAGGATGAACAAAGCTCACATAAAAAATAGAGTGGAAGAACATAGATTCCTGACGACCGAGAAGGAGCAAGGAACCTCGGGGTGGAGCATCTGCACTCATAATATTTTATATTATTCAGCGATATAAAATAAACCAATCATCTCCATAGTGGACTGGAAGAGTACGAAACACGGCAGCCGAGTGTAGTTACATCATACTAGTACATGGCTAACCCACGCTATCACCATATTTCTTGGCTTCCGTGCGACACCTATCTCTAGTAATCCAGCAGCTCGTATCGCTTCTCCCTCCTCGTCTCTCTCAAAGTGCGGTGGGCTGGCGTTTTTGCCGTCTATTGAGGTCGGTTAACTCATCACATGTTAGCGACATGCCAAGAGCATTCTAAAATAAATTCCTTTAACGTTCCGATTTCAAAAAGAAAAAATATCCTTTCACGTACGAATTTGACTGTATGCTTTGAGCGACTTGCATGTCCTATATTGCTCCTGTTTGGATACTCTAACTTAGCCAGAGGTTAGACTACTAATGACTAACCCCGAACTAACTGTAGCCAAAGAGGTGTTTGGGTGACAGGGTTAGATTGACAATAAATGCACTTGATGGAGAGAGAGAAGTGATTTTTCAGTGGTCCCAATGAGAACTATCTCCAGTTAGCACCTCTTGGGTGCGATAGTTTTTTTTTGGTGGGTTCGGTGCAACTTACTCCAATTTAAACCCTCATGCTTGGATACTTTAGGGCTATTTGAGCCCCAACTAGTGCAAACTAACCCTAACCCATGGATCCAAATAGGGCCTATGGCCAGCCTCGACGCGGAGCAGTCAGTGCACCGGGAAGCGGCGCTTTCTCGGCCGCCGCGCCGCTTCAAAGCCGATGCCAGTGAGAGGTCGCCTCCGCTCTGGCCGGGTGTCGGTGTCAAAACCGGCAGATCTCGGGTAGGGGGTCCCGAACTGTGCGTCTAGGCGGATGGTAACAGGAGACAAGGGACACGATGTTTTTACCCAGGTTCGGGCCCTCTCGATGGAGGTAATACCCTAGAAGCTAGCCTATGGTATGATTGTTGTTCGTCCTACAGACTAAAACCCTCCGGTTTATATAGACACCGGGTAGGTTAGGGTTACACAGAGTCGGTTACAATGGTAGGAGATCTACATATCCGTATCGCCAAGCTTGCCTTCCACGCCAAGGAAAGTCCCATACGGACACGGGACGAAGTCTTCAATCTTGTATCTTCATAGTGTTGGAGTCCGGCCACGATGATAGTTCGGCTATCCGGACACCCCCTAGTCCAGGACTCCCTCAGTAGCCCCTGAACCAGGCTTCAATGACGACGAGTCCGGCGCGCATATTGTCTTCAGCATTGCAAGGCGGGTTCCTCCTCCGAATACTTCATAGAAGGTTTTGAACACAAGGACAGTGTCCGGCTCTGCAAAACAAGTTCCAGATACCACCGTAGAGAGAATAACTTTTGCACAGATCTGCTGACGTATTCCGCGGCGCGACATCACACCACGGCCAGGCCTTTATATGAATCGTTTTTTACCGTTCCACCTTAGCGCGTTTAGCGAGGCGGTTTCCTTGGCACGTCTTATCAAAGCATAGATCGTTCCCCCTTATTCCGGGATTCTCATCAATACGGACGTGGGTAACCCAACCGTGCCCGTTGGCACGCCTCCTCTATCAAAGGCGAGTCCTAATCGACCACGGGGAGAGCTCTTGGTATTCAAACTCTTTATAATGAGACCAAGGCCCTCTTCTTTTTTACACCCTCCATCGAGTTCGCCTCGCGCTTCGAGTTCCAACACCCAAAGCTTCAGATTTAGGCGCTTCGGACCTTCGACGATGTCCGGCTCCGACTAGCACGGCCGATGGATGTCTTCTTCCGTCATAGAAGAAGATGTGCTAAAGCTGCGAGACGCCAGGTATCTAACCGGCGAGATTTCGCATAGGCTGCCTGCTTCAGGGCAGGTTATTCCCACTCCCGTGCCCGGCGAGAGCGTGGTGTTCGTGTCTCACTTCCTTCGGGGTTTAGGCTCCCCGACGGATCCCTTTGTGCGGGGGTTCATGTTTTATTATGGGCTGGATTTCCACGACTTGAATCCGGAGTCCATCCTCCATATCTCGTCATTCATCGTCGTATGTGAGCCATTCCTCCATATTACCCCTCACTTTGGATTGTGGCTCAAGACCTTCAAGGTGGAGCCAAAGATGATCGAGGGGCAACAAGCAGAGTGCGGTGGGGCGGTCATAAGCAAGTGTACTGATGCTCCGTGGCCCGAGGACTCTTTTCAAGAGGAGCTTGGTTTGTGGCAACGGGAGTGGTTTTATATCACCGCTCCCAGGGGCACCAAATGGGTGGTGCTCCCCGCCTTCCGCTCAGGTCCACCACAGCGGCTGGCGTCATGGCTCAACAAGGGGCTCGACTGGGGGCCGTCCAAGGACGTTCCTTTGTTGCAGGGCCGTATTCGAGACCTCCAAGAAAGAGAGATCAATCTGGTTGCAGTGGCGCAGGTTATGTTGATTCGGCACCTTCTGCCCTGCAAACGTTGCCCCCTCCGCCTATGGAATTTAATCCGGAGGGACCATGAGCTCTCCAAAATTTTATGTGTACGACGCCCGTGGAGATGTATAAACTATTCTTCGGATCACGAGAGAAGTGTCCGGACCTGACTGAGGACGCAGGACTGAGCTGCAATCGCCCAGATACTCAAGTAAGTAGTCATGTACCCGGACAGGCTGTCCATTCATTTATCGTAAATTTGCCCTTAAAGGAGCTATTTCTTGAACAGGAGTGGATAGCCAAGGCAAAATTAATAAGGTGTCCGGCTCCCCTCCCAGAGACCACACCAGATCCCATGCTGACCAAGATATTTAAGGCCGCGCCTTTTAAAGAAGGTGAAGGGGGGAGCAGGGAAGAAACTTCCTCCACGAAGGAGACCTTCGAGGAAGGAGGGATCAAAGGTCCCACCCTCCAAGGAGAGAACAGGACCGCTTCGGAAGATCTGGAGGTCAAGGCCTCAAAGAGGGGAAAGAAATCTTCGTCAGAGAGTCCGGCGTTGGGAAGTAACCCAGCCGCACTGTTTCCCCAAGGGGATCAGCTTTCCAGCGAGCCGTAAGTAGAAAAGAAGGGGTTATGTAAGTAAGGAAAATCCCTGTATTTATTTCTGAAGATAACCGAAATTGTACCTTGTAGTTCAGATCTCAACCCTTCTCAGCAGAGCTCGTCTTCGGGGGATCTTCTTCTGGAGATGATGGAGAGCGAAACGCCTCCACCTGTCGCACCCTCATGCGAGGCGGACGACCCTGAGGTGTCGTCGCGGAGGGTTCCCCAAGTCCGGCGGGGCCGGAAGGTCCGGCGCCAAGTGGTGTGCGCTCAGAGGAGCTGAAGGATCTGCTCGAGCGAGCGGCTATCTTAGAGGATCACCGTGCTCTAATGGGTATGGTGCTTGAAAGAATTGCATCCGCTGAGAGCGGATTGCATGAAGCCGCCAGAAGTTTACTGACGGGGTTTGAGGTACGCAAAAATGATGTACCTTTAGACAGTTATGCATATAGAATGCGCCCTGTATAGATAGTAGCCCCTGAGACTCGGTATGTTGTCAAAATAGACAGCGTGCCGAGGATCAAAATCTCAGTTATAAAATATCGCCACTCCTGAATAGGTGGCGGGGCGTCCGGTGGCCGGTCGGACTGATGAATATTCCGAACTAAAGCGGCAACTTGACGAGGCGGATGCGGACATCGCGCTGGTCAATGAATGGTTTGACGAGTCACAAGGTATGCGACTTCTATGCGGACACCTGGTAAGGGAGCTTGACGCCCATGCCTTACTACTTGTATGCTTAATGAAGATGGTGCCGCTACTGTGGAGGAGCTACGGGCGGAACTCGCCCGAGCGAAAGAGCAAGCCAGAAATAGTAATGCGGCCGCTTTAAGGGCGGTCGAAGAGCTAGAAGCCGAACGGGCTGCTCACTGCCAAAGCAAAGAGGAATTGGCCGATATGGCTAGAAAATTGAAGAATACTACCGACCGTTGCGAGGTTCTTGAAAAAGAACGTCAAGCGGAGCAAGAGGGCCTGAAAAAGGCCACCGCCGAATCCAAGGATGCCCGTTCAGCTTTGAGAGCGGCCAAGGAGGAGCTGAGTCAGGCTGAGGCTATTGCGGCTGGAAAACCGTTTCTGCCGCGGAGGAAATATACGGATCCGAAGTATGCTCAGTTGGACAAGTTGTGGAGTTCGGAAGAAGCTTATCTAGACTTAGCGGCGAGCGCTGCAGACGCGATTGAGCACTTCCGAGGCCAGAATGGGCACAGAAGGGAAGAGCTATATTGGTCGCAATTCCATAGTCCGGAGCGTCCTCTTCCGTTGACCGATCGGTTGGCCGAATGGGCCGAGCTGAATCGATTATCCGGACTTGCCATGAAGCATGTCATGACTCATTTGTGGCCAGGCGGACCCCAGCCGAAGAGTTATTTTGGCTTAGTGCTGCAGTTCCTTGGTGCGGTACCGCGTATCGATGCAATGAAGCAATCGGCGTGTATTGAGGGAGCGCGGATGGCTCTGGCCTGTGTCAAGACATACTGGGCGGAGATGAAGGCCATCGATGTTGCGTCCCAAGATTCGGACAGAAGCCGAGTACCTGCCGAGCACTATTTTGAGGAAGTCATGCATGGCGCTCGTTTAATAGAGACGCAGTGCTCGAAGGATATTATGTTTAAATGACATGTATGATTTGTGAAAAGAATGTTTCAATATAATTTAAGAGCTTTTTATACTTGTGCGTTCAAGTAGTAAACTACTCCCTGTGCGGCCGTTGATGTATATGTATATATAACTTGAAAGATGGCAGTCCTTGGCTTCAGCCCCCATGCACATCGTGCGGGGGTGTTTGCAAAGAAGGCGCTTTTTCACACTTAATCCAACGTCTTTTTCCTGTTAAGGAGGTGATAGCATAGAAAACTAGGCAACCGGACTATAATGCTTTATCACTTTCACTTAGCCATAGGAGTTCGAGGGTGGGGCTACTATATAGCCCCTGGGGGCACCGCACTCTCCCGAATTCGGGGTGCGTATGTGCCTGACCGAAAAATGGTCCTTCGTTAATGCGGAGGAATTCTAAACATTCTAGTGAGTCATCGAGTGGTTGACCAGTCTCTCGCTATATCATGACAGTCAGTTTTCGGCTTTCTCTACTGAGGTGCTCGCCCGGCCGAACCGGGGCACAATCGCAGTAGTTCTCCTGGTGTCGCGTTAGCCGATAGAACAGAACGTAAGGCAGCAAAACATAGGAGCCGGGCAAACCCAACATTTGACCAAAGACATGATTCCGAGCTGATGCATATAAGGCCTAACTCGAGACGCCGAACACTCCCTAAGGTATTCGGTCTTTATAAAAACGGGCAGAATAATGTCCTAAGCCCCTGGTGTCCAGGTACGCGCAAAAATTCTAGTGCGGCCAATGCCAAAATGCCAGCCTCCTCCTCGGTTATAGTAAGAAACCGGGGGATGTATATCAACAAGAGACAGTAAAAAATGGTTTACGCAGGGTCTTAATCTGAAAAGAATCCTTGCAACGGGTCCCTACCGCACGTCTGCGCCTGTGTCTCCATTGTGCCGTATCCTAGACGGGTGTAGCATGTTGTTCATCTGTAAAAGAGAGGAACTTAGTTTGAAAGAAAAAAAGATCGTGCGAAAGATGTACTTTATATTAAATAAACAGAGTATGATTCGAAGGAGTGAATAAAATTGAGCTTTATTGTCTCTTGTTGTACATGCATGCAGCCCCTTGTATGGGGGCATGCCGCTAGTAGGCGCCGGACACGTCTAGCCGTGTCCGGTGTTTGAATGACCTATTCTGGTTCTTTGACTAGCATAGCCCGATAGGTGTGGGGCTGTCAAGGCAGTCTCACGTTCCTCCGTGCTCGAGTAACACTTAATACTCCCTTTTAATGAGATGATGCCGCGTGGACCGGGCATTTTAAGTGTAAGAGATGCATAATGCGGTATTGCGTTAAAGCGGGCGAAAGCTTCGCGTCCCAATAGTGCTTGATGGCTACTTTTAAACGGGGCGACATGGAAGATTAACTTTTCGCGACGGAAGTTGTCGGATGAACCGAACACAACTTCTAGCAGTATGGAGCCCGTACAATGGGCATATGGGCCTAACATTACTCCTTTAAAGGAGGTGTTGCTACGGCGAATTTTGGTTGGGTCAATCCCCATCTTGCGGATTGTCTCCTGATATATCAGGTTTATGTCACTGCCAGCATCCATGAGGACTTGTGTAAATTGGAATCCGTCGATTATAGGATCCAATATCAAGGTAGTCCATCCTGCGTTCCGATACTTTCGGAATAATCCTGATGGTCGAAGGTGATTGGTTTTGACAACCAGTGTTGATACTCCGCTAGGGTAGTTTGTGCGGCGCGCATTTTAGTGGCCGCCGCTTTGTTTTTCCCTTTGATCACGTGAAGTGAGTTTACTGTTTTAACCTCTTGTGGGAAATTCTTTTGTTTTCCGGGGCTCTGCTTGTGGTGCTCGTCATCATCTTCACTTGGTGTGTCGAGCCCCTTGTGTTCGGCGTTGAGTCTGCCGGACTGTTTGAAGACCCAACAATCTCTGTGGGTATGGTTTGCAAGCCTCCCGGGAGTACTATGGATTTGACATATCTTGTCCAAGATTTTGTTTAAGTTGGATAGCTTATCCCTATTGTCCTTAAGGGGCAGTTTTTTATTGTTCTATCGTGAGCTTTTGAATCCGGCATTGACTGCCGCGCTCTTTGGACCGTTTCCCTTAATACGGCGCTGGTCGTTGTTGCGCCGTGGTTTCCCATTTCCATCCCTGACTTCGGATGTACTTGGGTCGCTGGTGCTGCATCTTGCTAGCCAGCTATCCTCTCCCACGCAAAAGCGGGTCATGAGGCTTGTTAATGCGGCCATTGTCCTTGGCTTTTCTTAGCCGAGGTGTCTGGCGAGCCATTCGTCTCGGACGTTGTGTTTGAAGGCTGCTAAGGCTTCAGCGTCCGGACAGTCGACTATTTGGTTCTTTTTAGTAAGGAACCTGTTCCAGAATTTCCGGGTTGGCTCTCCGGGCTGTTGAGTTATGTGACTTAGATCATCTCATCCGGAGGGCGGACATAGGTCCCCTGAAAATTTGCCCGAAACGCATCCTCGAGCTCTTTCCAGCTTCCAATGGTATTTTCAGGGAGGCTTTTAAGCCAATGCCGAGCTGGCCCTTTGAGTTTGAGGGGTAAGTATTTTACGGCATGGAGATCATCTCCTCTAGCCATATGTATGTGGAGGATGTAATCCTCAATCCAGACTCCAGGGTCTGTTGTTCCGTCGTATGCCTCTATGTTTACGGGTTTGAATCCCGCTGGAAATTCATGATCCAGCACCTCATCGGTGAAACATACGGGGTGTGCGGCGCCCCTGTATTTGGGTGTGCCGTGATGTTCGGATATTTGGCTTGCTGCATTGCTTTGAAGAGCTTGCTTTCTCGCCCCATAGATGGACCTAACTGGGCCATCCTTTTGATGTGAATCCTTATGCGGATCGCGTACCGGCTTGTGTGCGGCGTCGTTTGCCGCTCTCTTTTTGCCGTGGGGTCGTCCATCCGACCGGGTGGCCTTCTTACTTTTTGATTGTGGGGGCTTAATGGCCTCCTCATCAAATTCAGGTAGTAGTTTTCTCTTTGGGTAGCTCTTTGTTCGGCGACTGTCGCCGTATTTGTCTGCGGTGTTGAATACTCTACTCCATCTGATTCTGAGCGCATCTTCCGCTGTTTTGAGCTTCCACTTCTGCTTTTTTAGGCTACGCGCAGTGGCGATGAGCCTTTTGTGGAGGTTATTCTGCTCCAACAATTTGTCCGGAGTGAGATCGTCCGGACTGTTGTCTTCGCCGGGGACGGGTTGTTTATCCAAGTTGTCTTGTTCGGACGATTGCTTGATAGCATGTTCGTCGTCCACCGATTCGCCCTGCTCTATGGTTGGGTCTTTGTTGAGGCGGGACTTGGTTCGGCGTTTATGTTGCCATTTTGACTGCTTTTCGAGGGATTTATCCTTCGTAGCGTCCCGTTGTTCCTCGTCTTCATTTCCTTTAGGTGTATCCACCATGTATACATCATGGGATGAGGTGGTTGTCCAGCATCCTATAGGCGCTGGTTCATTGTTGTCTCCTACATCGTCGTACATACCGTCGATGTCTTCGGAGTCGAAATCGAGCACGTCGTGTAAGCTTTCGACAGTGGCTACGAAGTGGGTGGTGGGTGGGCATTGCATTTCTTCGTCGTCCGCAACCGAACCTTCCTGACCGTAATCCGGCCATGGCTCTCCGAATAAAGAGAGAGACTTTAGTGAATTCAGGATGTCGCCAAAGGGCGAGTGCTGAAAGATATCCGCGGCAGTGAACTCCATTACCGGCGGCCGATCAGATTCGATTGGCAGGGGCGCGGAGGGTTCGGAGTCCGGGGAGGAGTCCGGCACCCTGGAGTCAAGGTCTTCGCAAAGTACAGGGATGGAGTTCGGCTCAATCACCATAGAGATCGTAGCCCTTGGGACGGTGTCCAACCACTCGTCCTCGATCGGGTAATCCGGCTCCGGATTAAGGGTCGGAGCGGACGCTGGTGCGGCCTCCAGGGCACTGTTCGGCGGCAGAGCTAGATCATACCCATTGAGACAGTGCGGCACGCTCGGCTGTGGCTCGAATCCGTCGAAGATCAAGTCTCCGCGGACATCGGCCATATAGTTCAAACTTCCAAATCTGACCTGATGGCCAGGGGCATAGCTTTCGATCTGCTCCAGATGGCCAAGCGAATTGGCCCGCGGTGCAAAGCCGCCGAATACGAAGATCTGTCCGGGGAGAAAAGTCTCACCCTGGACCGCGTCGTTGTTGATGATTGAAGGAGCCATCGGGCCTATCAGTGACGACACAGAGGAACTCTCAATGAAAGCACCAATGTCGGTGTCAAAACCGGCGGATGTCGGGTAGGGGGTCCCGAACTGTGCGTCTAGGCGGATGGTAACAGGAGACAAGGGACACGATGTTTTTACCCAGGTTCGGGCCCTCTCGATGGAGGTAATACCCTACTCCTGCTTGATTAATATTGATGTTACGGGTAGTACAAGAGTAGATCTACCACGTGATCAAGGAGGCTAAACCCTAGAAGCTAGCCTATGGTATGATTGTTGTTCGTCCTACGGACTTAACCCTCCAGTTTATATAGACACCGGTTGGTTAGGGTTACACAGTCTCGGTTACAATGGTAGGAGATCTACATATCCGTACCGCCAAGCTTGCCTTCCACGCCAAGGAAAGTCCCATCCGGACACGGGACGAAGTCTTCAATCTTGTATCTTCATAGTCTTGGAGTCCGGCCGCGATGATAGTTCGGCTATCCGGACCACCCCTAGTCTAGGACTCCCTCACCGGTCATTAATGCGGCACTGACGCTCCAGGGCGACGCTGACCGTTTCACGCGGGAAGCGCACGCTGGCAAGGGAGTATAGGTTTTGAACCGTTTCAGGTGTAGTACTGGTAGTTTGCAAAACTACTCAATTATTGCACTCAGTTTCCTAAGAAATTGTGGTAAAAAAATGTTACTCCGCAGCCCGCTTCCCTTCTCCTTCCTCTTCCACCGCCCGCGCACGTCCGCGGGAAGCGACCGGTCAACCCTTATATAGGAGTGCTAGCACAAAAAGATGCATGCATGGCCACTAAAATTTCCATATTAAAGAGCCGCTCTGGCGGGAATACGGCGTATGTAGTTACCTTCGACCGGGCCATGGCTACCGGGCGGGACATGGATCCTCTGACGTGGCTATCACTGCCTTACCCTACCTTTCCTTCACTGACTGGTGGGACCCATGCTTGGGGGTCCCACATGTCAGTGATAGAATGGTAGGTTTGTTCACGTCAGGGGATCCTCATCCTACCGGGCGACGGCGACCAGAGAAGAGGCGGCGGGAGGGGAATGAATGCAGCTACTTTTTGGGTTCGCCGTCCGGCTTAACTAAATGTGCAGCATCACATGTACCCGCGGGTGTACAAATTGCAACATACGTGTCTGCTTAAGTGGGCGTCACGTAACTTGTGTGTGTGTGTGTGTGCGTGTGATTCTGAGAGACAGAGTGCGTGTGTGCGACTCTACTCTTCTGACATGTACTCAACCTTTTGCATCGGGATATAAGTATAATGGTATTTACTTTAGCTAGTGATTTACGTGGCCATGTTAACGTGGTTGTGTAAAAAAACTGTCACTTCCTGCTCGTGATTTGCGTTATATAATTACAAGAAAGATGCTCGTGCATTGCACGGAACATCAATATGCATTTTTTTACAAAACACCTGTTGTGATTTACCCATGCAGGAGTAATCTCATGTGTAAAAACTAATGATATTTCGAGAATTTTATCGGAAAACTGGTATCTCGAGAATGTCATCGAAAAAATAAAAGATGAGAGATAAGGTGAGGAGGAGTGGAGCGTGGTTGTGACTGGTGGTCGGAATGGGCGGAGGCATGGGGATGGACGGCGCCCGCACGCGGCAGCGGCCACCATGCTAGATTGTTCCAGAGACTTTCTTTTTTAATTGCTCAGCGATGATGTTGTGGGAGATAAGGATGTGGAGAGAGGTGCGGCTATCTTTTGTAAAATTATCATAGTTTGCTTTCTATCCGTCAGATATAGATCAGACGGTCTATATTACAAGATGGCAGGCACACCATCATCGCCAACTCGGTTTTTTATAAGGGTACAGATGATAAGTTTGCTAACTACTAAAGTAAAGTGGAATTTGTCCATGTTATACAAGTAAATTAAGGTGATTGTTTATCACATGGGTAAGGGTGGATGAAGGGTGGTAGGAACAAGTGCTCCGCCTAGAGCATGTGTGTGTGAGATGGAGTCTCAGGGGGTGTTTGGTTTCAGGGACTTTTTTGTGTTGAGACTAAAAAAAGTCCCTAGCAAACCAAACAGGGAGGGATTTTTTGGGGACTTTTGCTAAAAGTCCTTAGAAGCACCTCCTTGAGAGTCTTTTTCAGAAAGTCCTAGACTAGAGAACCAAACACCACCTCAGTGTGTGTGTGGGTGTGTGTGTGTGTGTGTGTGTGTGTGTGTGTGAGAGAGAGAGAGAGATGGAGTCTTAGTGTTTGTGTGTGTGCGTGTGTGTGTGATGGAGTCTTAGTGTGTGTGTGTGTGTGTTTGTGTGTGTGTGTGTGGGTGGGTAGGTGGGTGCGTGCGTGCGTGCGTGTGTGTGTGTTTGTTTGTGTGTGTGTGTCGCAGGGTCCTCGGTGGCGGATGTAATTTAAGTGTGCATGGCTTCATCATAGAGAGGTGATGTGTATGGCAGAGGCCACCAACGATGGGGTGCAAGAGAGAAAATGCCCGTAGAGAGGGAAGAGAAGGTGTGTGCGCGCGAGAGTAGTCGACATCGAGAGAACGTGTGTGTTCGATAGGCACCGAGGAATACTACTATATATCGATGGTGCATGTAGGCGCGAATTAAACGAAGGGATGGTCTTATTGGTTTCGGGGATATAGGGGAAGAGTGAGAGGGGGTAGCTAGAAGGAGATTGTTAAGTGTGAGTGTGTGTTTTACCCATCCAGGCGGAAGTTATGTGCATACAAGAAGAGAACGATTCGATGTGGCATTAGGGTTGAGGGTAATTAAATACGTATGGAGACATAGAGACCTCCAAGTGCACGTGTGAGAGGTATACATGTATACGTGGGATGCGTGTGTGTGCGCGCGCATGATCGAGATAAAAGAAAGAAGACATAAGTCATAAGCTAAGATCAACCACATGGGAGAGACGGATCGGTATGACAATGTGCATGCATGCGAGAATGCAGGAAAGAAGGCCCGACAATTGAGCATGTGTTTTTGTCTTTGAGAGATAGTGGTGTGGGCTGGAGCATGCATCTATGGCGAGTAGAGGGAGTGAGGCACAACGATTGTGCAAAAGAGATCAACCTATAAACGAAAGAAGGTTGATGGAGAAACAGATAAATAGAAAGATAAAGATGCTAGCTAGTGTGAGTTAGAGATAGGAGTCGAGTGGATCAGAAGGCTGAGTTATGGGTGTGGGTGTGAGAGAGATGAAGAAAGGGTGCATGTGACTCACATACAAACAAATATCAAAGAGAAATGAGATCCCGAGAGACGGAGTTTTGTGTCTCTGAGAGAGAAAGATATTTCAAAACGAGAGTGATAGCTAGAGACACATATGAGGGAACACAAGATATCTCTAGGGAGAGAGAGTGTGTGTGAGCGACATACAAGAGAACAGTGGAGAAATATGAGACCCTAGGAGACAGAGTTTGTGTTTGTGTGTGAGAAAGAGATATTTAAGAGGAAGAGTTGTAGGTTCTCATACCTAAGGAGCGAAAGACATCTCTGTATGCGGGGTGTGCGTGGCACACAGGGGAATAGTAGAGAGAAATGAGACCCCGGGAGACAAAGTTTTGTGTTTGTGTGAGAGAAAGAGATTCCACATGGAGACTCATAGTTAGAGACACATAGCAGGGAGCGAGATATACTTAGAGAGAGAGAGAGAGAGTGATGAAGGTCGAGGGAGAGAGTATCGTCAGTGTGTTACGAAGATAAAAGATCATTGTCGACATACAGGTAGCACGAGAGATACCCGAGAGACGATGAACGCGTATAGGTCTGGAGATATAGTCCTATATAAGCATGAGTGATAGTTATATGAGACAAATATCTGGATTAAATGGGATTCAAATATTTAAAATGTAGATCACGACATCGATAATATCATAACGCAAATTGATGTATCAAACATGCATATTCATTTGAATTTTGGGACACGTGTAATGTTATATAGTTTATCAATATTGGTGATCCATAGATTCTTTAATTAGAAAAAATGCATGGTCTATATGCAATTAATGTCTAAACGGGATTACACTATATGGTGCGTGTGTGAAACACATTATACATGTTTGATAAGTAAAAAATCGCATGAAACATACATTAATTGGAGACAGTTAGCGAGGAATGCATACATTGGATTTCAACATAAAGTGGTTTCAAATATTTGAAAATCCAAATTGATGGATACAACCTTATGAATCTGAGATCATGCCATTTGTAAACCATATTTATGTATAAAGGGTGTTGTGCTTTCGAAAGTATATATAAAAATGATGTATATAGAATTTTATTCCAATCGAAAATGGATCCCGCCTGAAAAAAATATAATACAAATGGGATTCGAATTGAGTTGGCACGGTAAACGTGCACTCTTTAAAATTTGCACGAAGTGGGGAAAGTCGGAGTAACCGCCCGAAACAAAAATCTGCGAGATGGAAATTACTACTGCCTATCCCTGCCACGCAAAGCCTATCTGCTCGATTTCTACAGGTTTCGTTAGGGGTAGGTTTGTAATTGCACTCAAACGTGACATAACCGCCTCTCACCCAGATTCATACACGGTGGGCGCCAAAACACAATGTGTCCTCGGCCGAAATCGACTCCCTCCCTGATTCATACACGGTGGGCGCCAAAAACAAACTCTCGTCGGCAAATATTCGGTGTATGAGAGATTACCGTCCTATCCCCAACCGGCTAATATTGTTGTGATGTAGGAAATTTGAAACGGGGGCTAAGTTTGTCGATTTCCTCGCATTTGAGACAAGCGCGCCCTGAAGACATGGTTCCCCCTTCCTCTCCACCTCCATTTCCCCATTCATACTCCGTGGGCGCCAGAACACCCTCTCCACCCCGGCCTCCTCCGTTCGCCACCCCATCCACCGCCGTCCTCCTCCACCATGTTGGAGCTGATAACCCGACGCCGCCGTCCATTACAAGAGATCGACCTCTCTCATCCACGGCTTCGGACCGAGATCCTTGGATCCCGTCCTCTCGTTTCATCCCCGCCGTCGTCCACCTTGCCGGCGCCGCTCCTAAGACCGTCTCGTCCACCGCGCCCTAACGCCACCGTCTACCCTCCTAGATCTGCTTCCACGCTGCCGACAGCCATCGCTACCGCAGCACCGTCAAATTCTCATCAGATGCATACACAGCGCCGCACCAGAGGCGGTACTCTTTCTTATCTCCTCAACTTATTTATCGCAGCAAGAAAATAGATCGCCACTGCTTTACTCTGATTTCGTGTCCATCACTTACATGCTAGTTGAAAGAAAACATTGGTTGCGAAGTTGCCTTTGTCCGGTTTGCACCTTCAGATCCGCCATGGCACGCTCAACACTATACTCCCAATGCTTATGGTTTTCGCCTTTTATATTCCACACTAGTTAAATCACAATAGACTAAATTTCAAAATTGGTCAGTCGATTTTTCAGAGCTCGCCGGAGTTCGCTGGTGCGAACGAAGGGGCTCGGGTGGGGACTTTGGTTGTGGGGGGCGGTGGTTGGGCCTCGCCGAACAAAGAAAACTCGACGTGGGTGGGGGCGAGGGTGCGGTGAGGGTGGCGGAGGAACACAGGCCGTGGGGGTCGGTGGTCCGGCCGGCGGCCCATGCGGTGTTCTGTATGGGAAGAATCAGAGACGAGGAAGAAGAAGGGTTAGGAGACGTAGGATCTTCATCCAACCGCCTGAAATGGTCGACTGACCCAAATGACAAAAGTCACGCGACTTGCATGAAGACATGCCTTTTATATTCAGTACCATCATTGTACCTGCTTAGCACTGCTCCTGAATCCATCAAGCTAAACAACGTGCCACTCATAATTCCAAACTTGTTGCTCAAGTACGAATCTGATATGATGTTGATATTACTAAAATAGATAACATTTAGTTGGTCAACTAATGTTCCTACTTTACTTTTGAAAATGCACGTGCACCACATATAGAGAGACAGCAGGGAGTTGCTTTCTTAATGCGCTCTGGTTCATCATGTGTGGGCACTGCGCAACGAACATTTTATTATCCAAAATCTGCTTGCTCTTCTTTAGCATGTTCCTCTTCCGTTCTTCTTCAATAAGTACTCACTCCATTCCTAAATACAAGTCTTTATATAGATTCCACCATGGACTACATATGGAGAAAAATGAGTGAATCTACACTCTAAAATGTATCTGCATACATTTGTATGTGATCCATAGTGGAAATCTCTACCAAGACTTATATTTTGGAACAGAGGGAGTATGATAGTAGTACAGTATGTTTCTTGTAGTGAAGATGAGAAGGGACATTTGCAGTGTAGAGGTCTATACGGTCGGTTGGTATGGACACTTTGAACTCTTCGGGCCTCTTTGATTCATAGGATTTTGTAAACATGGGAATAGGATTTGTAGTGGCCTGCCCACTTGAATCCTATAAGAATAGCAAGGTAATGCGGGGAGTTGTGTCGCCTTTGAGAGTTACACTGATATTAACAGTACCGCACCTTCAGTTAAAGAGAGATGGTATCCGAAGCCTTTCTAGCCGTACCGCCAATACTACCACATATATTCCAGCAAGTTCCACTTTGCTAATTTTACTCGGATGCTTACGGTTTTCCCGTTATATCTACACTATGATCTGTGTAGCTGCTTTGTGTCGCACTAGCAGCAGTCCACTCTTGAAGCTAAACACCGCAATGACTTACAAAATTGGCACCAAGGCATTGAGTGCCATTTTGGATGCAATGAAACTCATACGCTCCCCACCTGTTGATTCTTGTTCAGAATATGATCCTAATGACTATTCTAACCTAGAGGAGTCAAGGGCAGATGGCCTGTCATGTTCACCTATCAAGGTGCCTATTCTAATTTGGCAAGGTTTTATTGATTGCGCGTATCTTGCATATGTTGTCTTGCATTTCTTCTACTTTTTTGCACCGCCATCTGCTTAGTTTACTCATCATATATGTCGAGATGCCATGCCTATCCATTATCAATACATATTCCATCTGTCATCATACCATGTTTTTCCACTCAAATGTTGTTCTTGTGCATCAGACATCAAAACGGAAGAGGGTGATTGCCGAACCTGAAGGAGCACCAGCAAAGTCCTTGAAAAACGTGGTTGTGCCGGAGAAATCAGACAACACCCCACTTATATTGGTTGTATAACCAGCGGTACAAAAGGTAGGACCGACTCCAGCAGACTATACCCATACTTCACTGGCCACACCATTAGCGGCACCACACAAGACCTGCACTCCAGCAAAAGGTATGCCGATTTCAGATGCCATAGCACCAGCCGTGCCATAGAAAAATCCCACTCCAGCAAAAAGTACAGCAAGTCCACCGGCTGAAGACCTATCCCAACTATAGAGACGGCCAATTCCTGCAGATTGGAACCCCATTCCAGTTATTCCCAGTTTAAAAGACAATACTTTCAATATTGTTAGGGACTACGTGCATATATTCCCATCATGGGAAGATTATAGTGAAGACAAACACCATTTTCACATCTTCCTGTCCCACTTATGTGTAAGTGCTATTATTCATGGTGATTATTTTCCTGTTTTCTGCTGATTGAACACATCAATGATTTACATTACATTGTTGTAAGTAGGCGAGGGTCAATCTGGATAGTCATGACGAGAAAAGCTTGCTTGCGCTTTTCAAGGAAGCATTGCAGCAGTATTGGTGTTACCTGAGGAAATCACACTTTGATGGCAAGTCTATAAATGAATTTCTGGTGAAGTTGTAACGCCCTCGATGCGGCTATATCTCCCACGTGTTGAAGCATGACTTAGAGGCATAACCGCATTGAAAGCAATGTCGCAAGTGAGGTAATCTTCACACAACCCATGTAATACATAAGGGAAAGAGATACATAGTTGGCTTACAATCGCCACTTCACACAATACATGAGTAAAGCATTACATCATACAGATACAATCAAGGTCCGACTACGGAACCAAAATAAAAGAAGACTACCCCAAATGCTACACAGATCCCCGATCGTCCCAACTGGGCTCCACTACTGATCGACTAAAAGGAAACAACACAAAGAACAAGATCTTCATCGAGCTCCTCCTTGAGCTCGGATGCGTCACCTGCACGGTTTCATCGGCACCTGCAAACTGGTTTTGGAAGTATCTGTGAGTCACGGGGACTCAGCAATCTCACACCCGTGAGATCAAGACTATTTAAGCTTAAAGGAAGGACAGGGTAGTGAGGTGGAGCTGCAGCAAGCGACTAGCATATATGGTGGCTACCATACGCAAAAGAGAGCAAGAAGAGGAGGCAAAGCACGGTCGTACAACTATGATCAAGAAGTGATCCTAGAACAACCTACGTCAAGCATAACTCCAACACCGTGTTCACTTCTCGGACTCCGCCGAGAAGAGACCATCACGGTTACACACGCGGTTGGTGTATTTTAATTAAGATCAACTTCAGGTTTTCTACAACCGGACATTAACAAATTCCCATCTGCCTCATAACCGCGGGCACGGCTTTCGAAAGATAATACCCTACAGGGGTGTCCCAACTTAGCCCATTATAAGCTCTCACGGTCAATGAAGGATATTCCTTCTACCGGGAAGACCCGATCAGTCTCGGAATCCCGGACTACAAGACATTTCGACAGCAATAAAACAAGACCAGCAAAGCCGCCCGATGTGCCGACAAGTCCCGATAGGAGTCGCACGTACCTCATTCTCAGGGCACACCGGATAGGTCAGCCTACGAGTAAAACCAGCCCTCGAGTTGCCCCGTGGTGGCCCCGCAGTCTGCCCGTTTCGGACCAACACTTGAAGGAGCACTGGCCCGGGGGGGCTAAAATAAAGATGACCCTTGAGTCTGCAGAACCCAAGGGAAGGGGTATATGCGGTAGGTAGTCAAATGGTAAAACCAAGGTTGGGCCTTGCTGGAGGAGTCTTATTCAAAGCGAACTGTCAAGGGGGTCCCATAAATCACCCAACCGCGTTAGGGACGCAAAATCCGGGAACATAATACCGATATGACGGAAACTAGGGCGGCAAGAGTGGAACAAAACACCAGGCATAAGGCCGAGCCTTCCACCCTTTACCAAGTATATAGATGCATTAATTAAATAAGATATATTGTGATATCCCAACAAGTAAACATGTTCCAACAAGGAAAAACATCTCCATGTTCCAACAAGGAACAAACTTCATCTTCACCTGCAACTAACAACGCTATAAGAGGGGCTGAGCAAAGCGGTAACATAGCCAAACAACGGTTTTCTAG